>OY292539.1:74966-1274966 GCA_958496365.1 Subacronicta megacephala | reverse complement strand
CTTAATTCTATCAGGCGTTGTTACATTTTATTTGACTTTTATTATAAGATATATCTGTACAAATAAATTTGATCGCTATAATATCACATTTATTTTAAACTTATACATATTTAAATAGCTAGGCACAATACTGAATTTATTAAAAAATACAATGTAGTTTTTGAAACAAAACTACTTTTTACGGATTTTATCGCGTTATATTGATATTTTTTAATTCCCGACGTTTCGGATCCTTCTCCTATTCAATTTTGTTTTTGTTGTTCGGCTTTATTTATGATATATTTTTTTATGGGACCATACAACATATTTGTCAGCTAGCTCATTATACATGATACTGATTCCTCAAACTATCTCCCTTATATCCTTAATATTTAGTTAAATTCCATAGCCCAGACACAAAACCAGGTCACTGAAATCTACATAGACAATAAGGTCAACTTCATTAACAAGATCAAAAGATATCTTTATGTATCACAATTCCTTTGTACTCTTCAAGTCTCTAATCTTGGTATCTCCATTGGTTTCGTTTTTGTTTTCAATTCCGTTCGGCTGTTTCTTTCTGAAATGGTTAAAGGAAACAGTTTGTTTAATGTTAGAATCGTAAATTTTAGCTTGTTTTATGTTAGTATGTAGTTGCTTTTAACTTTGACTGAGAATATTGAATGTTGGGCGATTATGCAGACTATGACATAACATACCTTCACGCCTCTGTTCTTCGATGGGTTAGGCAGAGGTTTACTAATATACACCCACAGTTGCATATGCCATTAATTGGGCACAAATCCAAACTTCGAGCCGTCACCGAGAATTTCATAGAAAAACCCAATAACACTTTCCTCGACTTGAGGATTGAACCCAAGACCTCTAGCGTAGCAGTCGCATTTGATTAATGAATTAAATTACATGATCTGTCAGCGATTAATTTTAGCTAGCCATTTTGACACCCATGATCGAATCGTATTCATATTTGAAATATTTTGGACAAACAATTTTAACTTAATCACTAGCTTCATCAAGTACAATAGAAAGCGTAGCACATACTTCATCAACCCACTCTATAACTCATTCTGCTTTATATACAAATTCTATTTAATCTCTTGCCCCTGCATCCTTATTAATATCGTGCACCAACGAATACATTGCCTCGCCATAATCTTATAGTATTTAAGGCTAATCTTTTAGCCTTGGGCGCGAAATGTATTTTTTTTTCGAAAAATTGTTCGTCTATAACATATTCTAGGTACAGTGGGTTATAGCTGTTACCTAACCCACCAAGACCACGTGGTCCCACCTAGAGTGGGTCAGGTAACAGCTATAACCTACTGTACATGGCAGCAGAAACTGCGACATTTAGGTACAATAACTTATTGAAAAGTGAGTACCTAAACTTTAACTATTCACTGATGCATGTTGTTGTCTCATGAGGGCAAAGCAATATATTTTGCATTGTGTCTACAATATGGCGCTTGACGGGTTAAGAATCGTTATCGTAGAAGATTTTAATTTGTTTTTTTTTATGTAAATGTGGCAGTTTGATACGCCAATTCATGTCATTGAAGGCTGCTAACAAAACCACCATTTTGAAACGTACTGCGTGATATAGGTATTATACAAACTTTGTCAAAACACATTATATAGTAAGCTGCCTGTATACCTAAGTCTTTTGTTGACTGTACTACTCGTACTAGGATGGGTTATTGACGAACAAGTTGCATTTATTTTTTAAAGCTTTCTAGCAATGTGGGTCTCACATTACTAGTAATCGTGTTAACCACTCGTTCTAAGCTAAATGCTCTTGTTACGAGTGGGTTTACGTCGGTAGTACAATGGTGGGTTCGAACCGGCAACCACATAATCGCAAGTCCGACGCCCTAGCCATTAGGCTACCGCTGGTTCAAAATTGTATCACCCAAGGCTGAAACGTTTAGCCTAAAGCTTCTCTACTTACACAGGGTTGAGTATTAGATTAGCCAAGTTGCAGAGTGGTGACTCCACAAACAGCCATAGCAGTATTGCTAGTCCTACCGATGGTACAAGTACCCCCAATCCGCTAAGGATCTGAAATTGGATTACAAAGTTCATTGTTTAAGGTTGAATTGATTAATCAATCGACCGGTTCGATAATATGTTTGTTCATATATTTATTAAGGATCTACAACAAAGGATATACACAAACATCAAGTTAAAAAACAAATCTATCATGTATACTCCCTCAATAAGTGAAAATTCACAATAACATTGAAAAAGTAACTTTTAACAAAAAAGTAAAACCGCTGTCCAAAAAAAATAATAAATGTAGTGTCTAAAACAGTTTGGGAAGTCGGTGACTTCAATATAAGCGGTTCTTTTGTTTTAGCCACCGACTTCCCAAACTGTTTTTGACACACACGCAACTATTTAAACAAGCCTGTGTGAAGTCCCACTGTTGGACACATCTCTCTTACCCACTCTTCTCCCATTCTCACGGAATAACTTCAACAGAAATGCAATTCCATTTACAAGGAAATCATAAATGCTTACCATATTTAACATGTCAAATTGCATAGGATTTCGCGTTGCGTACAAATTCCTCTCGAGTATTAAGGAGTGAGTTATGTAGACCCCGTATGCCAAACGGCTGCCAAAGGTGAAGGGAGGCCACGCCATGAGTTTCCTCAAAGTCTCTGTAACATAACAATACATAAGTAACCATGGCGACATCTAGCGCACTACAAGGAACTACTTCGAAACAGATCCTGAATCGCGCAAGCAAAATTTACCGCGCGGCGGGCCGCGGCCCACCAGGCAAACACACACGCCTGTATTCCCTAATAGGTTTTTAGCAGCACGAAGTTTGGATATGTGCCCGGTTTATGGAAATAGGCTCCCCCGTATTACATGGGACCTAAAACATACCGGCGAACTGTGGGTGTACATTAAGTACTTACACCTCTGCCTAACCCTTAGGTGAGTATAGCAACTTCCACACTGGAAAAATCACATGAATACGCAGAGCTTTAATATTTACGATGTTTAGTACATATTTGCAGTAGTAGAGAAAAGTGTACAAGTAATATACATTATATTTACTAACCAACTTACATATATCAAAGTCAGTTCAAGAAAGACACATATCGGAGTGTATATTATTCTTGATAAGCTTACACGACATGAATATTTTTTTTATTTAACTTAATAGAAAAATGAAATACTTATTTTGTGTAATTATAAGATTTATTACTTTATTATAGTATGACTGTTGTATTAATGTTCTAGCTTTTGCCCCGATTCCGCTACCGTAGACGAATAGAAATAATTCAATAAGAAACCATCTTTTTTATGGATTAGCGTTCAACAGAGAGGTCATACCCTATCTTAGGATTTGTTAAACTAATTGAGATAAGATGCACCGCAGTTTTTCAGTACTTTTAGCAGTAGTTTTTAGCAAATTCAAACAATCAAACGGACAGAAATTAGAAAAATCTCACTGCGCAAACCCATAAAACAATAAATATGTTTTTTTTTAATTATTTAGCTAAGAGCCCATCAAATTTAAAAGAGAAAGAGCTACTAACGAACGTCTCCATATTCAGTAATGCCAATACAGACGCAGGTTGCAAGTGCCCATATGTTTCTATTTAATGACGCATACACTGCCGCGTTCCATGCGTTGTATTCCCCAAGGCACCATGTTGGGGCCGCTGCTAATACTTTAAGACCCAAGATGAACGCTGCTGCCAGACCTAGGTAAGAACACTCCTGGAACAGAGGAAAGAATATATAGGTTTATACACGATACCGTCTGGGGATGGGATAGAGCACTCTTCATTGCCATTCAGGTAGGCATTACGTTAGAGGCAAAAAAATATTGGAATAGATCGGTGGATAGGCATCTGACTGGCTACGTCTGTCGTAAAACACCTTCGTGTGATTGGGCTCTTTCGCTTAAGAGCCAGTTCCTCTTCATTTGCTGCGTCTCTAGCAGTCTGTAGTCCGTAGGCTCGGCAACGCATTAGCAACTCATTCGATGTTGTAGTTGGCTTTAACTACATACCATCAGGCGGTTCGTTTACTTATTTACCGACTTAACTGGACAGCGATCTAATGTTTATCTGAAGTCCCATTTGCCTTCGGATAATCCTCATAGATGGTCAGCCACTTGGGGAGGTAAGTGGTAGCAGCGAAAACCGCAGGATTTGTGACATTCGCCCCAATATGTATGATATTATTCTAAAAAACTATCCAAAATCCTACCTTGGATATACTTCCTCTGTACTTAGAAGGTCTGTACACCGTGACGATGTACCCCATAGCCATGCCGAGGAGATAGGAGCTAGCTCTATGATGGCTTCTCATGTAGGTATCTGTGTACACTACATTTTCCCTCACGTGAATGAATGTCCTGAAAAATATGAAGTTGTGGATATAACAGAGACTTGAGCCGTGAGAGTCTTTTTTTACAATTCACTGTGGAAAAGCCTAGGTCATAACAGAGAAACTGTTAAAGACGATAATAAAAAAAAACTCACTCCATATCATAAAGCAGTATTCCAGGTAATCTCTTCCAGTATGTGGTGATTCCTGGCAATATTACTGATAATACAGCAGCTGTGATGGTGGTGATTTTGCCAATACGCTTGTTCCATTGCCATAAACAGTAGAGAACAGTTCCCATTACTGCTAAATGATAGTCACATGGAACATACCAGGATACTTGTTGACACTGTAAAGAATTTTCACCAGAAATATTAGATCGCTTTTTTTAGTTCCTCAAGAGGAAAAAAAAATAATCCTATGATCAATTTGTGGCTAAGGAGGCCTATTTGAGGATAGGGGCTTGTTATGACGCCGAACAAGATTGTCCTATAACGATTATTTGTTGGTGCTACTGTATTGTTAATTAATTTCTATCGTGTTGTGATTGCCAAAAGGAACTTTATTTCGTTCTCCTGTCTATCTGTCAGTAAAGACCATTTATCTCAAAGATGCATAGAGGTATTATTTCATCTTAATACTGAGGTCTGCTGCCCCATGGTGCAAAAAAAGAAGTCAAGCTTCAAAGCCAACGTAATAAAAAATAACGGAATCTATAGGATACTTCCCCTTGAAGTAGTATGGGCAGAAGCAGCACAAGTAAAGGAAAATTTCGAATATCGGAATATTCTGTTGATAATGATGATGACATTGGTGGCTGCGGATGCCTTATACATGTTGGTAATCTTAGTAGTAATATAAAAAATACTTACAATGTTATCACTGTTCACATAATTGCCAAGCATCAGAAGGCTGATAAGCCAGGTCTTTGAGCATGCTTTGTGTTCTCTGCCGATTACTCTCTTCCAAATAGGACCATCACCAGCATATTCTGATACTGCCACTGTATAGAAAATTAATACGGCAAAGGATCCTATTAATCTGGAAAACGAAAAGAACAGTTGGTATATAATGGGAGCTAGCTTTTGGCATTTCAAAAGTAACTGTTATAATGAAAATCATAGTTTTTTTATTAAAATATGTTACCTCACATAACGTTGTATCAACGCAGTAAATGGTTGCCTCTTCTTCTCCATGAGTCCTTTCATGAGAAGCAGTCCTGATATGACGAAGAAGTTCTCCACTGCTGGCAGATCTAAATGCTGGACTGTATTTCCCAAAGTACTGTTTTTCACACTTAAATACTGAAATTAAGAGTATTCATTTATGATTTTGTGACACAAAATAAGTCTAATTTTTCAGATATTTCACTAGCAACATTAACTTTCAAACGAGAAAACTATAAAGTTTGCACATTATTGCTTAAATATCGACATCAGCCTATATTCGTCCACTGTTGGACGTAAGCCTCTCTTAGTGGACTAATATTATTAATAGCGGCAGTATATTTAATATTTATACCCATGAAGAAGTCGACAGAGTTCTACCTAAATCGTCTGTGTCCAGCAAACAGGAACCACTCGGCTAATACGCTTTTCCGAGATATCAAATTTGAGATATCATTTGGCATTATATGTAATGTTCGTTTTTGCTGTTGGTTCTGTTCTGCTTTTAGTAAACCTTGTTTCCAAGGAAAAAAAAACATGTGTTTATTTTTGTGTTCAATAGAAGTAAAAAACTAAATTTTTCGTGTGGTTCCATTTTGCATAAATACGGTAATTTTGAACTAAACAGCAGTGTTTAAAAACTCACTTCATCATATCCATGCCCATTGCTAATAGCTCCTGGGGCTATAAACACAAAAACGTGGAGGCATGTGGTAAAGACTACAGCAACAGTCTTCGTGAAGTTGAGACTTGGGATCTCATCATCAGTGATCTTGATAAATGAGTTCCAATTACGTTCAAGACTAAAGGAGTAGGCGATTCTTCTGACTAAAAAAGAAAACACGAAAGAAATAATAAACCAGTAGTAGTAGTTATAAGACTTAAAAGGCAATCAGTCTATCCACAGGATCTTGGTATGTCCCTGAAATTGGATTGTTGGGATCTGATGGCTGTCACTTCGTTTATGATACATATATGTACACAGTTTCGTCTAGAAAGGCTGGAAGTGGATGCTATTAAAGTTGGGAGAAGGCTAGCTATGATGCGGATTGCAGAAAAGATTAGAAATAATAATTTGTTAGTGAAATCGCCGGAAGGGGGCACTGCAAAAGGACAATTGAATATATTGGCAAGATGTAGCGTGGATTAATTTGTGGAGAACCACGACAGTAACACCAATAGTATGGAACAAGGTGTGTTGCCCCTCGAACCAAACGGAGGAGCTTTCGACCAAGCGGGTGTTTTTCCTGGCTGCTACGGCCCTCCACACCAGTGACCGTCTCGTGATCTCACTGTCTCCAAACTTGTGACCACGATTCAAAGGAGACCTTGACCGACCAGAGGGTCTAAGTAATTTATTTTCTGTTGTGTCTGCTAATTAATCGTTGATCTTTGCATATCCTAAGCAGAAGTATTATGCCAAAATAACAGTAAGTGCTATTCTGTAGTTTCTGCTTAACCTCGTGGAATATGTCATGTGAAATTAAAATGCGAAAACAAAGAAAACTTACGTCTCGAATCTGAATTGTCATACTGGAGGTAGATTGTTGATATGATTGCTGTGACGACTAACGCTATCATTGTAGTTCTGAAAAGTATAACAAAACTCATTAACACTACTTGCAAACATAATAATGTTATTAACATTGAAGATAATAAGGACAAAGAGTGACAGTGGCTTAATGGTTAAAATTGACTGTGACAATAAGAGTCTGTAAATTGGACCAGCATACGATCTGCTTGTAAGCAACCGCAGCTAAGATTTTAGCAGCATCAGTAGTATCACTAGCGTGTTGTCATCTTCAAACACCAGTTTTAAAGAACAATTTTCTTGCGATAACATTACGCACAGAAAGAACACTAAAATTTATTTAACAATAAACTGTTAAAAAAATATGACTCAGAAGACTTACATGAATGAATAAAATTGAAAGCTGTATTCCACCTTCGCACCAGCTTTTTCGCAATAGTCTACCGTGATCTCGGGTTCCATAGAAGTTATAGGGTTTACTGAGTAAACAGTCTTTAGGATCTTGGAGGCTGATTGATGGTTGCAGGCTGCAGGAAGACAGACGCCCCAAGATATAGTGTCAGATCTTCGACCAGTCTTTGATTTTATCTGTGAAAATTTTATAGGATTTTTTTTATTTCAATAGGATTTTTGCATGTTACCATGCATTGTCATCCTAACTAAATGTGTATGCAAAATTTCAGCTCAATCGATTGAGGATAACTGCTTTAAAATTCAGTTGCCTGAATTTAACCTGAACAAACTTACATACATAATAATCTATGACAATTATGTTCTCTCTCAAATCTGTAAATACAAAATGGCATTCGAACGAAAGCAACAAAACGATTTCATAAATCTAACAATGTTTTTTTTCTGGTAATACTATTATCAGGCAAAGTTACCAAAAAGATACTCACATTCAGGAACTCTTCAGTTGTTCCAGAAACATCACCGGTTTCATATTTCTTTTCTTGTCTATCCGTCAATCTGACATCAGTGAGGCAATATTGAGTGGCGACTTTGGGATCAGCATAGTTTGACGGCGCTTTAAGACATTGGTCATAATTGCCCAAACTGTATTTGGATCCGTAGAAACTTCCAACTGGGTGGTGCATTGAGTTCCAAACTGAAATAAGCCGTGTTTGTAACGAAAATTAATCTCTTGTGGGCACGTTTACGAGTAAATGTTTACAATTGTTCAGTAATAGATGGAGCCAGCATTTCCTATGGGACGAATAAAACTGATAGTCATGCTCTATTTTATAATAAGCCTATAATGTTCCCACTGTTGGGACACAGGCCTCCTCTCACTGAGAGGGAGTGGGTCGTAATCCACCACGCGGGCCCAGTACGGGCTGGTAGATGTAACATGTCTTTCTTCTTCTCATGTTCTTCCTTTCTCTCGAATTTTTTTCTAGGACAGGCCAGTGTTATTGTTATGTTTTCCTTTACAATTTTGGGAGCAGTGGTGATGAAATAATTTCCACAAAGGGCCTGTCTGGGCTCAAACCTACAATGCACAATTCGCAACTCGCGGCCGTTACCGTCAGACCACCACCGCTCCGCAATACAAGCAATGCAATTATCAGGACCAATTTACACCTCCCTAACGCAATACAACATTTGAGAAGGCTTTAAATACAATCAACATTCACCATCACTACCAATGATGGTGACGTATTACTTACTCCATACAGCCCAAACAGTGTAATTTCGGACATGATTCAGTGTTAAAAGCGTCTGGTCTAGACACTGTTTCTCATTTTCATCCCATTGATGATCTTTTAAGCCCTCTATGACTATATCTACTTCTGTCTTTCTGGTATTTGAAAAATATTCAGCTACTGTTGAACCTGAAAGTCAATCATCAATCATGATCAACCCATTACTCGGTACGCGAGGGATTAGGCTATATATAGTCCGCCACTCTAGCCTACTGCGGGTTGGCAGACTTCACACGCCGTAAAGAAAATCTCTCAGGCATGCAGGTTTCCTCACGAAGTTTTCCTTCACCGTTTAAGCGCGTGATAATTAATCATTAATACGCACATGACTTAGAAAAGTCAGAGGTGCGTGCCTTGGATTCGAACTCGAGACCTTTGACTTGGCGGTCTAATGGTCATATCACTAGGCTAGCACTGCACTCGAACCTGAAAGTATTAATTAATATTAAAACTAGGCTAAAAGGGTAGTTGGTTGTAGTTGTTGTTAGTTATATTGAATTTATTGAAAACTAATGGACCCAACAGACGTTGTCATGCCCGAACTTGATCGCATCGCCACCTAACGGGTCCAATTTTCCATATTTTCTCACCGTTCAAACATTCCCTGGACTTCCACAGATATTTCAAAACCAAAATTAGACAAATCGGACTAGCCGTTCCGAAGTTCTAGCGGGACTAACGAATGGCAATTGATTTTTATATATAAGAAGAAGAAAAAGAAGGAAACTAGTTAATAATAAAATATTATGAAATATTAGACGTAGACTGAAAAAATATTGAAATCGACTAACAAAGTTCTAAGATATAAGCGTTCTAAGTGTTTTGGTGGTGATTGAGTTCACTCTCAGTCTCCATTAAAAAACTTAGAACGCTTATTATATTCTGTCCCTTTCTCGCAAAATAATATTTACATAGATTGGTATGACATTTATTAACTTGTGACGTCACAAGCCGATAAAGTACGCTCTCTATCTAGCAAAATTAAAATGCGTATAACTTTTTTTTTTAACCGATTTTAAAATCGTTGTTTTTGTTGATCGGCTCTATATATATATGCATTTTTTTAATTAAAAAATACAATTCAACTAGCCTATTAACTATGATTATATTTTCATGATGCGCCTTAGCTAATTTAATAGCAAACACCTGAGCGTCAACTCAGAACTATACAATATTCGTTAGGCTGGTATTGTTCAGTTTATTCAGTTAAAACGTTAATGTCATCGTTTATAGGCCGACCGTTTAACTCGCGTATCGCCTGCGCGGTAAGAAGGGAGTACTACTACTAGTAGGGATACTTATTATTTTATTCTTTACCAACAATATCTATCTCGAGATAAATCTTTGGATTATTGACTCCGTGTGTAGCGTTACCCGCCCCCGCTCCCTTCTTACCGCGCAGGCGATACGCGAGTTAAACGGTCGGCCTATAGTTGCCCATCAACCTCTGTCGTCACCATCAACCCATTAGATCGTCCCACTGCTGGGCACGGGTCTCCTCTCAGAATGAGAGGGGTTAGGATATAATGGTACCTACATACCGTCGAGAAAATCTCTCAGGCGTGCAGGTTTCTTCACAACGTTTTTAATTTATTCCGATTAAGCGCTTATTAATTAACTATTAACGCATTATTACCTATGTACCTACCGCTAATATAATTTTATTAAAACCTAAGGTTTTCGCTGACTTGTTCGAGATTGATTGCCTTCATTATTTCCTCATAAGGCCAATCGCTCAGCCTTGGCTGCCAAATTCTAATTATTCATGGTTAATCACAGATTTTTCGTCAATAATTTTGAAATTAAAGTCAAGATGTATGAATGTGGACGAAGCAAAAGAAGTATGCAAGAATCGTAGCAGATGGCGTTCTGTAGTTTATGCCTACCCCTATGGGAAAAAGGCGTGAGTGTATGTATGTATGTATGTAATTTTGAAATTGCGACATTAACAATAACTTTTTGACAATGGAATATTAAAAATCTTGCTTATAAATCAATGACTGCTACTAGCAAAGTGTTATTAGGTTTTTCTATGAAATTCTCAGTAGCAGCTCGGAGTCTGGATTTGTGCCCGATTAACGGCAATAGGCTCGCCACCGGCGTAGTATGGGTGTACATTAATACACCTCTGCCTAACCCTTCGGGGAATACGAATACGGGCTTGATGGTATGTATGTATTTATGCTAATAAATAGTTATCGTATCCATATTTCTATGAAGTATGAACGAGGTGTACCAATTTACCATAACAATTTCCATTGTTACTGTTACTGACTGTACATTCATATTTTTACTAATAGAAATCTAAGATTATTCATATGTATTTTTTATATTCGGCCGGAAAAATAAACCTTATAATGGTTTGCACAACAAGGCTTTTATTTAAACTTGCGGTTACATACTTTGCTGATGTAAATAAGTTATTACAGAGCAGATTTTTTTTTAATTTTTAATTTATTTATTATAACCAACTTGCCTTAACAGTTAAGAACCACACAAACAAGTTATTGGTCTGTACAAAAAACAAAGTGAAAAGAGAAACATATTGAATTAAAATTAGAAAAGAAATTAAAATAATAACAAATAGAATAGAGATATCAATGTCAACAGGTTACAAGGAAAATTATCAATTAACACTTATAAATAAAACAATAATATTAAATAAAAAATAAAACTAAAAGTGAATAATTATTTAAAACTCACACAAAATAATAATCAAGAGATTTTACTAGGGGTGGCGATGGATTCTAGGTAACGAGTAGCAGTGCTCAGGAATCTCAGCTCAGTAGACGCAAAGATATCCAACGTGTCGTCAAATATTAAAATGTCGTTAATAAGGGTGAGAGCTATAAACAATGGACTGGTTTTAAGGGATTTGGAACCGAATCGAGGAACTGAAAATAGAGGACGTTGCCGAGGACGAAGTGCATGACAAATTGGAAGAGGTATGTTAAAATAAATGTGCTGTAAAAGCGAGGAGTTGAAGTAGGAACCACGAATAAGACGGACGGAATATTTAACTGTAGCAAGATTTCTTCTGACTTCTAAACTTTGGTAGGCTACCATACCCAGTATAAATGGTGTAAAATTCGACTATAGTATAAAATTAGACTATATAGTATAAAATTATAGTATAAAATTCGATATAAAATATAAAATTCGACTTCGGATAGGATTCGAATGTGTATCAGACGCTATGACCACTAAGCCACCGCGAGTCCCATCTGCCAGGTCGAAATTTGCCTTCACATTATGAATTTACGCCTTTGAGGTGATATCAAGGTTTTACAAGCGTTTAGGAAACGTTATTGACTGTAGTTGCGCAACGCATCGAACCGTTGAAACAAAACGCATACATAACCATATAATAATATATATAAATATATAATAATATTTTTTTTACAGTTTCAAGGGTACATTATAGTTACTTATTATTAATTTCAACTTCATACCTCGATGCGTTTCTGACAAAAGGAGTTTCGACAGAAAAACGAATATGCAGACAGTTTTTTTGTGATGTAGTCACAAATTTTCAATTTCCCCTGCCTCATTGGTCTTATTTGTCCTAAACGCGATTGTTACGCTAGAGGTTTTGGGTTCGATCTTCAGGTCAAGCGAAGTGTTATTGAGTTTTTCTATGAAATTTTCAGTAGGAGCTCGGTGTTTGCTGCCTACTACATGTTTTTTGTTTATAAAATTGGGACCTAAACTTACTGGCGAAGCACATCTTTGCCTAACCCCTCATTGAGAATATTCATTCAGAATACCATTACGCCTGTATGCCCCAGGCGTAATGGTATTCTGAATTTTCGTTTTTTTGGATCGACAGACAGAATAATAAAAAAAACATACTTACTTTCCTTTTTACTTTTGTGGTACGGAATCTTTTTTTATTTGTTTAAAAAAAAAACAAAACAGTCTTGATGGTATTACGAGAACCCAAAGTGTGCCACTTGTGTGTAATGTAGGTATATATGTTACAGTTAAACCTCATAACCGGTCCAAACTAATTTTGACTAATTTTGCATAAAAAAAATACAAAATTATTTTGAATAACATCCCAAAATTATTTTGATTGATATCCTTAGTTAATTTTACTGATTTTCATAGTCAAAACTAATCCTGACCTCAGATCAAATAAAAGTTAAGATGGAACTTTGCGAACAAAGAATTGAGGCCGGCTAAAACTACGCCTAGCCGTTTACAAACACAATTTTACACTATAAACGAATACCGAAACTACGCCTTATCTATAGTAGTTATATTTATAAGCATGTATAGCTTATTATTATTTTTTAAACCAAGGTTTTTACTTATATCCGGAGTGCATTTACATACACAAATTCCTACATACACAAACTTCAACATCCTGAACAAATATTTGTTCGACATGGAATCGAACCTTTGCGCCATTCGTTCTTATTTCACTGCGCACTATGTCAATGTCAGTTTTTATTCAACATTTGACGAAAATTACATCTAATTTACACCTCAGATCAAATAAAAAATTAAGATGGAACTTTGCGAACAAAAAAGTGAGGCCGGGTAAAACGGCCGAATAAAACTACGCCTTGCCGTGTACAACACACAATTACACGCACACATGTAGGTATACCGTAACTACGCCTTATCTTGTCAGTCGAGCTATAGAAAGCGGCCTCACTTCTTTGTTCGCAAAGTTCCATCTTAACTTTTTATCTGATCTGAGATTTACATATACAAAAAAAACACTCCTTAGTCTAGTGGTCCCAAGCGCGACTGCTACGCTACAGGTTATGGGTTCGATTCCAAGGTCGAGCAGTTTTATTGGGTTTTTCTATGAAATTCTCATTAGCAGCTCGGAGTCGGAGGATTTGTGCCCGATTAATAGTTACCTAATACACGGGACCTATACATACCGGTGCATTATGAGTGTACATTAAAAACACCTCTGCCTAACCCTTCGGGGAAAAGGTACTTATATATGTTAAAAAAATCAACAAAACTTACCGAAAATGCAGCTCAAAATTAATAATATTGAAACACACGACACCATAATTCACTTAAAAAAAATTTAATACGTGTTTCCTTAAAGGCCTTTTGATTTGAACTAAAGTATATTTGAGACACTCGTTCATATATAAAGACTTGGTTTGTTTTACACGAGTAGGTATTGGAAAGGTTAAATTTTTTTTTGTTGTTAAATATTAATATTATACACCACTGCCTCATTAAACTAGTGCTCCTAAGCGCGACTGCTACGCTAGAGGTTTGATTCTCAGGTGGAGTTGTTTTTTGGGGTTTTCTATAAAATTTTTAGTAGCAACTCAAATTTTGGGTTTGTGCCTAGTTGATGGAAATATTACATAACATAACATAACATCACGCCTGTATTCCCCGAAGGGTTAGGCGGAGGTGTTCCAATGTACACCCACGCTTCGCCGGTATGTTAAGGTCCCATGTAATAGGGGGCGAGCCTATTGCCACTAACCGGGCACAAATCCAGACTCCTAGCTGATACTAGGAATTTCATAGTAAAACCGAATAACACTTTGCTCGACCTGGGAATCGAACCCAGGACCTCTAGCGTAGCAGTGGCGATTGGGACCACTAGACCAAGGAGGCAGTAATATTATATTATATTACCTATATAGTATAGTATATAGTATAGACAGGTTAAATATTTAAATATATATAAAGTATAGATTTAAATTTTAAATTTTGTCATCATTGTTTTTAATTAATTGACGAAAATTAAACACCGCATCTAATTCCTTACAATAGTTTTTGTGTGATACGCGTCAAAAAACACAGACAGAATAATAAAAATTATCAAACAGCCAAAATAATTAATGGTTAATTTGGTCAGTTAATTGTTTTTCGTTCCATTTATTTACCGTTGCTAATCCAGAAAAACGATTCATGCGGATATGTTTTTCTTGTTTTTGTTTAATACCACTAAGGTGCCAAACAAGCTAACTACTACTAACAAAAAAAAAAAATCGTCAAGAAAATCTCTCAGGCATGCAGGTTTTCTCACGATGTTTTCCTTCACCGTTTAAGCGCGTGATTTTCCGCGTTCCTCCGCATCCTCTCTCCCCTATTCAAAATATTCTTAATATTGCAGTTGTAAAACACTTCTACTAATATTGTCCTATTGAAGATGTTAGTTTGTTGCGACTGTTACGCTAGAGGCCCTAGGTTAGATCCCTAGGTCGAGCAGGTCCCTAAGTCTTATTGGGTTTTTCTATGAAATTCTCAGTAGCAGCTCGGAGTCTGGATTTTTGCCCGATTGCAATAGGCTCGCCCCCTATTATGTACATGTGACCTAAACATACAGGCGAAGTGTGGGTGTAAATGAGTAAACCTCTGCCTAACCCTTCGGCGAATACAGGCGTGATGGTATGTTCAATCAGTTTTTATGAGGCATAGAATACTAAAAATATCTAGATCACTATTACTAATTCAAATGAATCGAAGACATAGGTATCTATAACGTCAGATTTTTTATTTAATTTTAGTTTTTATTGTTAAGCTTTGGGTTTATTCCAAATCTGACGTCACGATTCAGGTTTTGTGTAACATGCAACCCTAAAAAATTTTTGGGGTTCCGCCGTCCGTCGTACCTCAAAAGGATAACACGGAACCTTTATTGAATCATTTTGTTGTCAGTCCTTCTGTCTGTCATGACCCTTTATCTCGGGAACAGGTGGAGGTATCGAGTTAAAACTAAAACCTGATACTCAAGTCTACAGTCCCTTAAAGCTGTGGAAAAATCTAATTTCTAAGTTAACGTAAAAAAAGATACGGGCGTTTATGCCGCAAAAAACGTATATTTCGACACTCAAGGGAATCAAAATTCTCGTCTTCTACTTCTTCTTCTCGATCAAGCGATAAAAATCCAGTTTAAACTGATCTCCCATTGCAAAGGCTTTCCGTAAAATTTAAGGTCAGCCTATACTGTATTTGTACAATAGCTATACCTACCTATAATGTACCTACCTACAAATTTGTAGGGAACTCTTTGTGGGCGAGTCCGACTCGCACTTGTCCGGTTTTTGTTAATATTCCCCGACTATCTCAATCAAGGCAGACCACAATAAAAAACAAATTCTATTTTTGAAAGAAGGGCCTTCTTACCTTTTTTTTAACGCTCTCAACAGAACGTTGAAATCGTGCACAAGTTTGTTAATATAAGGAATAAATTAAAATCTTTTGCGAGGTCAATAATATTGAATTTTCTAAAATATCCAGTATTGAACAAGGAAAACGAAATATAAATAGCATTGTTTGCAAATTATTTTTAATATCACGCACCCAATAGACACACAGAAATGGTCTATACCAATATTTGAAAATGGAATCGGTCAAATAGATCTACATCGAATATTCATATGACGCCGTATGCGCGTCTAAAAATAATTGAGGTATAAGTCGTTAGTACTAAAGTAGTCACGCTACGCAAAGTATATTAAAATTTTATTATTGGTAAACATTATTATTCTGCGTGGATTATAATAATTCATTTTATAACGTTCGTATTAATTAGTGTTCGTTAATTTTAATGTTAAAATGAGCCCATCACAGAAAATACCTCCTCGTATTACAAAGGACCAACATATCGGTGAACTGTGGGTGTACATTATAAACACCTCTGCTGAACCTTTCGGGGAAAACAGGCGTGAAGGTAGGTGTATACATATAATACTCTAGCTTTTCGCCCACGGCTTCGCCCGCGTGGTTTCTCGGCTTTAGTGCGTTTAAAAGGAATATTTTTTCCCGTTTTTGCAAAGTTTTTCATTTATGCTCCGCTCCTTTTATTCTTAGCGTGATGATATATAGCCCATAGCCTTCCCCGATAAATGGGCTATCTAACACTGAAAGATTTTTTCAAATCGGACCAGAAGTTCCCGAGATTACCGCGTTTAAGCAAGCAAACAAACAAGCAAACTCTTCAGTTATATAAATATTATTAATTATTAATTTTTAATTAATATTAGTATAGATTATAAAGTTAAAAGACCTATTTGCCGTTCATGGACCTCTTCAGATTATTTTTATTTTTTGTCGAAATTTGCCGAGAAGGATATTGATACCTAAATTCCGTTGAACAAAAAATAAAACGTGTTTGACAATATAGCTTTCGGATCAGAGAATTTATTTCTTATAAAAACTATACAGTTCGTTTAAAATAAGATTAAGTAATTACAATTTGTTATTAACAATATTTTGGCAGGTACCTCAGGCATGCTGTGTTACTAAATTATTATTATTACAATAAAATTAACAAAAATAGATTAAGAATAATAGATATCAATAATAATGCTAAAATATTAGATCGTGAATAAATTAAAATTAAAATATTAGATGAATTAATTACATGAAAAACAAAATTATAGTGTTCTTACATATTGTTTTAACTTAGTGTTAAACACATTCAAGTTTTTTTTTTTTATAAAGCTTACTAGCAATGTGGTTTGCACATTACTAGTATTTTTTTTTTATGGGATAACTCGGCAAACGAGCAGGCGAGCTACCTGATGGTAAGTAGTCATTGCCGCCCATGGACATCTGCAAAACCAAAGGAGGTGCGGATGCGGTGCCGAGCCTATTTGCCTAGGGAGGGGAAGGAGAAAAGGAGAAGGAAGGGGACTGAGGGAGGAATTGGGCTTCGCTCCATACTCACCGTACGAAACGGAGCAGTATGCATACTGCTACTTGACGTCTTTTAGTTATATGATTTAATACACTAACCGTTATATTTTCATAAAAATATCTAGAACTAGAATGTTTTTTACCTGTCTTGCTCTGACGCATGATATTTTGTTATATGGAAAATAAAACACAACAGATAACAAGTTAATACTTTAGCACGTCATAAGACGTTTTATAATAATATGCGTAACACATGGATCACTGACCTACAAAAAAATAAAGTAATCAAGGCTACATATGTTTATTAGGCTCTAGACAGACGGACTGCATTTCAACTGCAATCCAACGGTCCGTCTGTCTAGAGCCTAAAGTTCACATCAAACATTATTTATCCTCCTAACCTTCTACCTAAATTTCTGGGCAACACTTAGAGACAACATAACGCGTTCTACTAGGCATTTACTTCCGAAGCAAAAAAAAAGAACTGCAAAACCAAAGAAGTTCCAGATGCGTTGCCGAGCCTATTTAAGTAAAGGGCGGCGAAGGAGAAAAGTTGAAGGAAGAGGACTGAGACAGGAACTACGCCAGACGGGACCGAACATCTCGAGACATAACAACGTGTTTTCCTTATGTGACGATTTCTACTAAGCAATAAATATCCGAATAACGCTGAACAGGACTAAACGTCTCTAGACGTAACATGTTTCCATATGTGGTCTAGGACCTTTGGTGTAGCAGTGGCACTTAGATAGATAGATTGATAGATAGAATATTCTTTATTGTACACCAAAGAAAAGAAAAACGAAAACAAAGTTACTTAATATAGGTACAATTGGCGGTCTTATCGCTAAGTGCAATTTCTTACAGACAACCATTGGATGGACAAGAGTCGTTTTTAAGAGATATAATGGGCTGTTGCAGGCGTACATAGTAATAATAATACTCATTTTTTTTTACTTAATTATAGTTTATAAGTGCAGTGATAGCCTAGTGATATGACCATTGGACTGCCAAGTCAAAGGTCTCGAGTTCGAAACCAAGGCACGCACCTCTGACTTTTCGAAGTCATGTGCGTATTAATAATTAATTATCACGCGCTTAAACGGTGAAGGAAAACATCGTGAGAAGAACCTGCATGCCTGAGAGATTTTCTTGACGGCATGTGAAGTCTGCCAACCCGCAGTAGGCTAGCGTGGCGGACTATAGCCTAATCCCTCTCGTACTGAGAGGAGACCCGTGCCCAGCAGTGGGACAATGTAATGGGTTGATGATGATGATAGTTTATAATAAAAAACACTTAAGTTGTCATTCTTCTTTGCTATTTTTATTTTTTTTAATACAAGTTTATTTTCAAAACCTTCACCTCATTTGAGGTCGGTTAAAAACAAACAAACAGTCGTATGGAAAGATGTGGATATTACTGTCCCGATTTACTGCGATGTTCAAAGAATGCGGTTCTACCGACCGCCATATTGATTTTAATGTGACGTCATTATGTATAAGCTTGTGTTTGCTCATTGGCTTGCATCATCGCTGGTACGATTCCCCAATGGAATAAGTTTTCTATGGCCTACATAAAATCGTACGCTCTGCTAATACATATATATGCATGTGTATGTATATATAGATATAAAAAATGTAAGAAACCATAATTATATATATAAAACTAGCTGTCCGCCTGGGGCTTCACCGTATGTGCGAAAATAGATATTAGCAGATTCTCAGACCTACTGAATACCTATGCATATAAAATTTCATAAAAAATCGGTCAAGCCGTTTCGGAGGAGTATGGTAACTAACATTGTGACACGAAAAATGTATATATAAGATTATCTTATCTTTATTCTTAGATTATATTCTCTCTCCACCACGCTTGTATTCCCCGAAGGGTTAGGCAGAGGTGTAGATACCTTCTAATGTACTTACAACCACGCAGCGCCGATATGTTTAGGTCCCATTTAATAGGGGGCGAGCCTATGACCATTAACCGGCCACAAATCCAGACTCCGAGCTGCTACACAGAATTTCATAGAAAAACTCTCGACCCAACACTGCTCGACCTGGGAATCGAACTCATGGCCTCTAGCGTAACAGTCGCGCTTGGGACTAATAGACTAACGATGCAGTCGAGCTTACATACGTATAACACATTATATAGGCACCTAATAAAAATGTAGAGCACTGGAAGTGGAGACCAAAGTCCCCCCCTCAGTCCCCTTCCTTCTCCTTTTCTCCTTCCCCTCCAATTTCTTTAAATAGACTCGGTAACGCATCTGCAACTCCTTTGGTATTGCAGATGTGCATGGGTGGCGATGACTACTTACCATCAGGTAGCTCGCCTGCTCGTTTGCCGAGTTATCCCATAAAAAAAAACAGATATTGTCACGCCTGTCTCCCATGGGGGTAGGCAGAGATTATAGATTTCAACTTGCTACGATCCTGGCACACTATTTTCACTCCATCTACATTTATTGACCTCCTCATGCATGACTGTCGCTTTAGGGTTTTTAATAAAACGCTTATTCAAATAATTAAATTCCCTTTAATTTATTCACATCATTATTGATTTCCCTTGCATCCGAAGTAATCTTCTCATCTGCTGTATTTTCGTTCTTTGATACATCTTTGGATCTATTAAGAAGATTTTGTGACGTTAAGAGTAGTAGTATAAGTCGAAGAGGAAGAGGGGAGGGAGGTCGATGTTTGATATTCAAGGTTAAGCAGCACTTATCGTGGTCAATATACGGAGGACCGATTGCCTCATTAGCCTAGCAGGAGCGATCCCGGGTTCGATTCCTAGGTCAAGCAAAGTGTTATTGGGTTTTTCTAGGAAATTCTCAGCAGCAGCTCGGAGTTTGGGTTTGTGCCCGGTTAATGGCAATAGGCTCGCCCCTTATTACATGGGACCTAATCGTACTAGACCGCAGCGTGAAAATTGGTGAAGGGCCGCCGCTTTGGGGACTGTCTATAATGTTAAACATGACGTTAAAAAACTACTGACCACATATACTTTGTCCATTATGGGAACCACTTTTTGACAGATGCCCTAGAACGTAGCTGTTAAAGTTAACTTGTTTTTTTGTTTTTTAAAGCGTACTAGCAATGTGGGTCACACATTACTAGTATTCTTGTTAACCCCTCGTGCTAAGCTAAATGCTTGTGTTACGAATGGGTTCACGTCGGTAGTGCAATGGGTGGGGTTCGAACCGGCAACGACATGATCGCAAGTCCAACGCCCTAGCCATTAGGCTACCGCCGCTTTACTTTGAAATGCTTCACAAAATAAATAGGTATATTATTTACCTTTATGTCATTCAGTTATCTTAATTATGACTTCTTGCAGACATTATAATACCATAAATGTAACAGATAGTTGTTAAGCGTATTGAATTTAGTTACATTCTACAGTGTCTAGTGATGGAATTGAATGTATTCGGAGCAATCATTTTAAACAATGATACTAAATCAGTATCGGAAAATGGCATCCACTCTAATATCAATAAACTATAAATTAAACAATATTTTTGGAGAGAAATGAATGGAGAATTAATATTAATACAATCCGAACAAAAATTGATACAATCCAATGAGTATTATACATATTTATTTATTATTGGTCGCCAGTAAACCATTTTCGATTCGACAACCAAACAATCGATTATCAATAATAGACAGTAATCAAAGTGTCGATAATCGGATCGATAATAGCATTGTTATGTTTCTTTAATAGAAAGAAAGAAAGTGGTTTACCTGGTGGACAAGGTATAAGTAGTAGTCTATCTTGAATGAAAGATTTTGACTTTTTCTTCTGATTTTATACATACCCCGAATTCGTGAAGAGATTGACGATGTTATTCAGGGGAGTCTCAACAAACATCCATAGCACTGTAGAGGCGATCAAAGACATTATCATCACTCCAAAGCTCTGTAATAACTGAAAAAAAAAAACTACAACATTTAAATATATTTTTTTTAAAACAACTCGCATGAGTCAGTGGAGTTGCCGGGAGGGGACGCCCTAGAAAGGCGCACCACGACCTTATTTGTGCGATCCTTCAGAAAGGTCATGTGCGTAGTACCCGCAACCAAAAGCAAAGCAAAAGAAGTATACAAGAATCGAAGATGTCGTTCTGTAGTTTCTGCCTACCCCTATGGGAAAAAGGCGTGAGTGTATGTATGTATGTAACTCGCACGATAGAATAATCCCCGTTTTGCGGGAGGGTTCGCAAAACGCACAATAAATAGCTTGTCTGTGATTTATTAGAATTAACAGTCCTATTAAAAAATGTTACATACATATCATCACGCCTTTAATCCTCGAAGGGTTAGGCAGAGAACGACTTAATTTCACAGATGGATTGTCCATCTTTAAGTTAATTGAATGTAGAGGTGCTGCTGTCAGGTCCTAGGTTCGATGCGAACAGCTACATTTTCCAAGTGATCACATACACATACCATCACGCCTGTATTTTCCGAAGGGTTAGGTAGAAGTGTGCCAATATAATTATCTACATTCACAGTTGGCTGGTTGGTTGGTTGGTTGCTGTATGCTTTCCCAAGTAATACGAGGCGAGCCTTTTAACCAAGCACAAATCTTGACTCCAAGCTGCTGCTGAGAATTTCCCAGAAAAACCCAATAACACTACTTGACCTGGGAATCGATCTCAGGGCCTACGTTCGCGGTCTGAGGAGTGAAGTCGAGCAGTCGAGCTTTGGCCCACTAGACTAATGAAACAGTCTCGGAAATGATCCCTATAATAATTCTGCCCGACTTGGGAATCGAAGCCAATATGTCAACAACTACATGAATAAGCTTACCTCGGCAAACATATCAAATTGCAGAAGATTTCTCCTTGAATATAGATTTTGTTGTAATATTATAGAATGGGTTAAATACACCCCATAGGCGAGCCGACTGAGTATTGTAAACCCGTGCCAACTTACAAATTTACGAATACTAGCTGAAATCAAAACATGATTATTAAAAATCTTAAAGATAACATTCCATCACGCCTATATTCCCCGAAGGGCTTAGGTAGAGATGAACTAATGAACAACGACGCTTCGCCTGTATGTTTAGGTCCCATGTAATAGGGGGCGAGCCTATTGCCATTATTATTATTTATTATGAGCCTGTAGTGTCCCACTGCAGTTCAAATACCTCCCCACTCTTCTTCCACTTCTTCTGTCCGTTTCTGTAGAGGACCAACCGGGCACAAATCCAGACTCCGAGCTGCTACTGTAAATTTCATAGAAAAACTCTAGCGTAGCAGTAGCGCTTAGGATCACTAGGCTAGTGAGGCAGTTAAAGATACTTATAAATAGTATCCAAGTAAATGAACTTTAGCCATATCCCCCATGCGGGGAGAAGACCCGTGACCATGGATGTTGTAAAGGATCCGAAACGTCGGTAATTAAATAATAAAATGCAATAACATTCGTTAACATAACATCACGCCTATATTCCCCGAAGGGTGAGGCAGAAGTTAGGTGTAGTTACTAATGTCCCACATAGGGGACGAGCCTATAGCTATTTTTGTGGTAGGGCCACGCTGTTCGCAGCATGAATGGGCTGGCTTGACCCGGGAAGTACCACACTCTCGCAGAAGACCGACTTCCGAGTAGTAAGTAGCGTTTCGCTACTGCGATTCGTTTGATGAGCGAGATGGCTTCCTTCTCCTTTTCTTCTTGTCCTCTCTTACCTTGAATAGGCTCGGCAACGCATCTGCAACTCCTTTGGTTTTGCAGATGTCCATGGGCGGCGATGACTACTTACCATCAGGTAGCTCGCCTGCTCGTTTGCCGAGTAATCCCATAAAAAAAAAGATTAAGTATCCGTTAGCGAAGTTTAATTTTAACTTACAAGCGCTGCCATACTCAACTACTCCAATAGTTAGACATGTGGTGAAGGCCCAAAGGTTTCTACTCAATACAGCATACAGAGCCGAAGACAAACGATTATACTCCAGCGAAACCCACGCCAGTGTTGAAGTCGCTACTTTAAAGGAAACCACACAGGCTACTGCGAGTATCAGAGCTGAGTATTTCTGGAACAAATTGCAAGATTTAGCAGATTGCACTTAACTTTAGTGAGACGATACGCTGATAGAATACAATGACAACCTAGCGATATAACCATTGTACTCTCAAGAGAACAAATCCAAGGCATCAACCTCTGACTTTTCGAATTTATGTATGTAATTAATTATCACGTGGTTAAACGATGAAGGAAAATCGTGAGGAAACTTGCATGCCCGAGAGATTTTATCGACGGCGTGTCAAGTGTGCCAACCCAAAATAGGCTAGCGTGTTGGACCTATTCTAAAAAGAGACCCGTGCCTAGTAGCGAGACGATATAATGGTTTGATGAAGAAGATGGTAAATCCAAAATCCGTGGTTTTCAAGTGGAGAACTATTTCCCTTAGGCTTAGTGTAGGTCGCCCGCTGGACAGATGGAGTAATGATTTGCGGAAGGCCACTGGCAGCCATTGGGTGAAAAGAGCTTGAGAGCTCACTGGCATTCATTGAAAGAGTCCTACGTGCAGCAGTAAACCAACACGGGCTTATGATGATGATGGTAAATCCATGATTGGAGCAGACTGTGGACATTTTAGGGAATTACCATCTTGGGTAGTGGACGTTTTGGAAAGGTGAACGTTTTAGGAAGTCGTTGTTTGGAACCTAAGGGGAATAAACGCTGTTTTTTTTTAGAAAATAACCAAACTAAACCTAACCTAAGTCTAATAGAAATATCAGATATCTAGAAATAAAATATCGAAATGATGATATGACTTTCCTTGTCACGATGATAGATTATTGCTTGCATTCAAGCTTTTTCTAGGGTAATTAAGTAGGAATATAAGATGATAAAATGGTTAACATACCTTAGATATAACGTTTCTATATTTATCGGGCTTATACTTTGTCATGATGTATCCCATTGCCATGCCTACAAGGTAGGGTCCAGCACGATTATGACCTCTAGTGTATACATCTACGTACACTTCATTCTGCCTAAAGTCGATGATTTTTCTGAAAATTAATTACCTTACGTTATCAACGAGGAAGGGGAAGATCTAAGTAGAAGATGTTTAGGAGACTGTCTGTAAGAGACCGATTTTAGCGATAAGACCGCCCATTGTACGCGACGCGTTATACATATCCAGTATAGGCTGGCCTCGCATTGTGCGGAAAACTCCAGAATGCGAGGTTAATCGATACTGGATTTGTATAGTTTAATGTTAAGCCGTCTTTTTTATTATATTTTAGCATTAACTGACGTCACCTGAAGACGTAAAATGTGGAAGACAAATTCGACATCACAGGCAGTGGTCTCGGTAGCTTAGTTGGTAAAGCGTCTGGTGTACTCAACCAGAGGGACGAAAATTCAAACCCTACCTGAGGCCGAATTATTCTTTCACTAGGAAACTTTTTTTCACTAGAAAATTCATATCTTTGTGTACCTTATTTTTATACTTACTCTACATCACGAAACAGTACGGTTCCAGGTAATTTTCTCCAATAAGTTATTATGCCTGGCATCAATACAGCCAATACAATTATAATGGCGCACACACTCTTCGATAACGTCGTTTTCTTTTGCATTAATAAGAACAGGATTGTTCCCATGACTGCAAGTTGATAATCGCAGGGAATATACCAGCTTACAATGAGGCACTGGAATGTAATTACTATTAACAAAAAAGTTAAACCGCCTTCAAAAAATAATAAAATAATTTTGTCTAAAACAGTTTGGGAAGTCGGTGACTTCTATTTGAGTGGGTCTTTTATTTTCGCCACCGACTTCCCAAACTGTTTTAGACAAAATTATTTTATTATTTTTTGAAGGCGGTTTAACTTTTTTGTTAAAAGTAATTTTATTTTGTAATTTTTAGTGGAAAGTTTTGTTTAGAAATACTTGTTAGCCAACTATACGCACTGCTCCAATAAGACAGCGATGTTTCGGAGTAAACGATAATATCATCGATGTAAAAAAATTTTAGATTTTTGTTGATATTTTCAAAACTGCTCAACCGATTTCGATAAAATTTGAACGGGACCACCTCTGAAGTATACCAAACAAAAAAACAATCATTAAAATCGGTCCACAACTGGCGGAGATATCGCGTAACAAACATACAAAAAAAAAAACATACAGACGAATTGAGAACCTCCTCCTTTTTGAATTCGGTTGAAAATAAAGAAGTTACTAGTATTCTTGTTGCTACTACTAGTTACTAGTATTCACGTCTACCGCATGTCAAACGAGCTCTGGGCTAAACAAAGTACCAAATGACGAGCACAGTCTACATTAGACCCACACACATGCACTACACTCACATAAAACACTCCGGCAGGCGCAACAGTAATCATTGACCTATTTTAATTATTACTACTATTTAATTTTTTACTATACCAATACATATTGTCACGCCTGTCTCCCATGGGGGTAGGCAGAGACTATAGATTTCTACTTGCTACGATCCTGGCACACTATTGTCGCTTCATCTACATTCATTAATCTCTTCATGCATGACCGTCGGTTTAGGGTGCTCGGAACCTGGCCTTTTTTAATTTTAATATTATTATTATTATAAATTATTTGGAACTTTGTAGACTTGTACTCGTAGTCTCCCTCTTACAGGCGGGCGTTAATAGCTGCGACACAGTTTTGCAACTAATGTGGCTATTAACGTACGCAATTAATTTGTAAAATGTATTTTTGCTCCAACAAATAATGATAAAAGATTGAAGAATTACTTTGTCCTCACACGAGCATACTTACAATATTCTCGCAGTTAACGTAATTGTTAAGCATTAGAAATCCAAGCCACCAGTTGTCTATGCAGGCCTGTTGTTCCCTTTCCATAAATCTTCTCCAAAAAGGTCCATTTCCAGTGTATATTGATACGGCCGCTACGTAAAACATTACTACTGCAAATGAAGCTATTAGCCTGAAATATAATGTTATTTTATTTAACGACTTCTGTAAAGTTTGTGCGAAATAAATTAAAAATTTAGAAAAACCCCCGACTATTGCATTATATCTCAACCGATTTACATCAAACACTCCGACTAAATCACCTTTCAAACAAAAAAAAAAACAAAATGAAAATCGGTTCATCCGTTCGGGAGCTACGAGCCAGACACACACAGACACGGCAAACTTATCACACCCCGTTGTTTTTGCGTCGGGGGTTAAAATTTATCACAAATTCGAAACATATGCGACCTTAATTGTCTTTACACCGACTCTTTTATTAAAATTTACCACTGCTGGGCCCTAGACAATGTCACATCTTCATTATCGATAACGAAGTTAGATATCCGAAATGTATGGATTTGACATAATTTCATCACGTGATATATCGAAAGATTATGCCAATTCCATACATTTCAGATTAATCTAACTTCGTTCTCGATATTTAAATGTAACATTGTCTAGGCCCCCTGAACCACTTGCTGAGACAAGCGCAGTTATTTCGGATAAACTGTATCGATGTAGGGACCAAAACTAGATTCTACATTGTGTTTTTACAGCCCTTGAAGGGTTAATTAACAGTCTTAGGTATCTTGCTTACCGGAAATATCGATTGACCAATCCGACTGCTGGACTTTTCTTCTTATGCATCAATCCCATCACTAGAAGCAATCCCGACATCATAATGAAGTTGTCAATTGGCAAATCAACATGCTTTATTAAATTTGTCAAAGGATTCCTCGTTTCTAATAAAAGCTGGAATTTATTGATAAATAAATTAAGTATATTTATTTCTGTAAATAGATCTTTTAAAGACACTTTTACAAGTAGTGTCGCGCTGGTATGTCTAAGTGCCAGCATGAATGTGTCGGCACGACCGGTGAAGTACTACCCTCCCACAGAATATCGACGTCAAGTAGCAGTATGCATACTGTTGCGTTTCGTACGGTGAGTGTGGAGCGCCGAAGTCCCAATACCTCCCTCAGTCCCCTTCTTATTCCTTCTTCTTCCCCTCCCATTTCCTTAAATAGGCTTTGCTACGCATCTGCAGCTCCTTTGGTATTGCAGAAGTCCAAGGGCGGCGATGGCTACTTACCATCAGGTAGCTCGCCTGCTCTTTTGCCGAGTTATCCTATAAAAAAATACCTAGTTTATACATACATACCTCGTCAAGCCATAATCCATTGCTGATTGGCGCCATAATTTCAAAGAAAGTTGTATGTATAGCCACGAAGAATGCTGCTAGGCAGGCTTTTAGGAAGTTCAAGCTTCCTATATCTCCATTAGACTTTTTCGTCAATGTTATCCAGTTTTGTTTTACGCAGAATGAATTGGCTATGCTGTTCATTACTGAAACGTAAAATAATGTAGTTAGGTTCTGTTTTGCTTTCTTCGGATCTGCATACAACAGAGAGGTCAAGCATTGTCTCAGTATCTTTTGAACTAATTGAGATAAGATGTATTGCAGTTTTTAAGTTGGAGTAAAATATGTTTTTTAACAGTGAAAACAAAATGAAAGATTTATAAATAGTAAAATATCTAATATTTTTGCGCCAACCCCTTAAAAACAGACATGAATTCCAACATACACAGTTTTGGATTCAAAAACTTTTTTTTAAAATTATTTTTAGTTTGCCTTATAGATAAGTGTCAGTGTGTGAGCGGTGGTGGCCAAGTGGTAACGGCCGCGACTTACGAATTGTTGGTCGTAGATTCGAACCCAGACAGGGGTTTTACTTCGTGTTTTTTTTTTTTTATGGGATAACTCGGCAAACAAGCAGGCGAGCTACCTGATGGTAAGTAGTCATCGCCGCCCATGGACATCTGCAAAACCAAAGGAGTTGCAGATGCGTTGCCGAGCCTATTTAGGGAAAGGGAGGGGAAGGAGAAAAGGAGAAGGAAGGGGATTGGGGGAGGAAATGGGCCTCCGGCCCTCTCGCTCACCGAACGAAGCGCAGTAACGAAACGCTACTACTCGGACGTCGGTCTTCTGCGAGAGTGTGGTACTTCCCCGGTCAAGCCGGCCCATTCATGCTGCGAACAGCGTGGCCCTACCACAACAAGCAAATCGTGTCGTGTAAATTATTTCATCACCACTGCCCTCAAAACGGTGAAGGAAAACATCGTGAGGAAACTGGCATGTCCTAGAACCAAATATTCGAAGACACGTGACATCTACCAACCCGCACTGGGCCCGCGTGGTGGATTACAGCCCACTCCCTCTCACCGAGAGGAGGCCTGTGTCCCAACAGTGGGAACATTATAGGCCGATTATGATACTGAAGTGTCAGTTACGCGATATTTAAGTGTTTTCGACGCTATGTCACTCAGGATTAGTGCAGTTTTCTATTGGTGAAAGAATTTTCAAAATCCGTTCAGTAGATACAGAATATACAACTTCACAAACTTAATCTACCTCTTTATGATATTAGTATCGATAAAATAGGTACGTACTTACCTCCGCATTTAGATTTACTGTTCTGAAGATAATAAGTTGAGAAGAAAGATAAGAAAACTGACGTTGCTATAAATATTCTGGAATAATAACAATTTATTAGACAAAACTTAGAATTTCAATACAAAAACTGTCTAAAATGCATATTTATTATTCTGACAAAACTTTTCTGATCATTGCAAAATCGGTTATGAAGCCTATGAAATGAGGTACGTAAGATCACGACTGTTTTCTTTAAAGGGTTAAGCAGAAGAGTAGTGCTGTAGTAGGGCTGCTACCCTTTATTTTTAGCTAAATACACTCACGACTTTTTCCCAAAGGTGTAGGCAGAAACTAATGATCGCCCCTTGCAACGACTCTCGCTTCTTCCACATTCATACATCTTTTCATACACACGCGCCAGTTGCGAGTATTACGCATCTGACATTTTCCTGTTTTATTTTTAACGGGATGACCCGTGCCTACTTTATTTGGGCGATATATCCTATTACACTCACAAATAACGTCGCTTTCTATAGGTAAAAGAATTTTCAAAATCGGTTCAGTAGAACCAGAGGTTATCCCCTACATCCTCAGAAACTTTTCCTTTCCTGGCCTGGCATCGTTGAAATGGGATGCGTGCCATTCGCTACGATGCCATTTCCATACCTGGGTGTTACATAAAAAACTTACCATACCATCACGCCCGTATTCCCCGAAGGGTTAGGCAGAGGTGTACTTATGTACACCCACATTTCGCCGGTATGTTTAGGTCTGATGTGGTGGCGAGCCTATTGCCTAAACGGTCACAAATCCAGAGTACGAGCTGCTATGTACTGAGAATTTCATAGAAACACCCAATAACAGTTTGCTCGACCTGGGGATCGAGCCCAGGACCTCCAGCCTAGCAGTCGCGCTTAGGACCACTAGACTAATGAGGCAGTCAGGCGTGGGTGTTACATTATACTTACATAAACGCAAAGAAACCATTACTGTATTTCGTCTTCTGTCCAGCAACTTCACAGTAAGCCACGTTGATATCAGGGTCGGCTGGAGTCAAGGGATTTGCGAAGTACATAGCCTTCAGGATCTTAGAGATGGATCCTGGCTTGCAGGCTGATGGTAAGCAGGTACCCCATGATATCTTGTTCAAGTTCCTTCCTATATTTGTTTTTAGCTAGAAATATTTAAGGGTATTTAGTTTTTTAGTGATAATTAGCTTTTCGCCCACAGCTTCGACTGCGTGGTTTCTCGGCTTTTTTGTATGTATGTCTTAGTCTGTCTGTCACCAGGCTGTATCTCATGAAATTGAAAGTTGAAATTTTCACAGATGATATATTTCTGTTGTCGCTCTATCAACAAATACTAAAAAACAGAATAAAATAAATATTCAAGTGGGCTCCCATATAACTAACTTGATATTTTTGCTCGATATTGATAACGGCAACAGACGTAGACGCTTGAAATATTTATAGAATATTTAGTTAAATATTCACTTTCATCATCATCATCATCATCAACCCATTACATTGTCCCACTGCTGGGCACGGGTCTCCTCTCAGAACGAGAGGGATCAGGCTATAGTCCGCCACGCTAGTCTACTGCGGGTTGGCAGACTTCGCATACCGTCAAGAAAATCTCTCAGGCATGCAGGTTTCCTCACGATGTTTTCCTTCACCGTTTAAGCGCGTGATAATTAATTATTAATACGCACATGACTTCGAAAAGTCAGAGATGCGTGCCTTGGATTCGAACTCGAGACCTTTGACTTAGCAGTCCAATGGTCATATCACTAGGCTAGCACTGCACACTATTCACTAATAATAATAATTAAATTAAAATAAAACAAATATTAAAGGGGGAGCTCCATACAACAAACGTGATTTTATTGCTGTTTTATAGACGGTACGGAACCCTTGCCCTTGGCCGTTTTTTTTATTAAAGTCGCTTAAAAAAAGTTTCAATATTATACTTACACCAATATAGGGCTCTGTAGATCCCAAAACACTCCTATCCACACTGTCATCATTCGCAAAATTGTTGCCAGTTAGAGTCATGTCGGCCAAGCAGTATTGAGTGATGATTTTGGGGTCAGCAGACGTCGAGGGGCTGTTCAAACATTGGTCATAACTCCCCACATTGTATCGAGATCCATATAAAGTACCAACTGGATGGTGCATTGAATTCCATACTGGAAATCGTTTAATTAATTTAGATTAGATTTATAGAAGGATTTAAATACAATAGTGTACACTGCATAATCGGCCTATAATGTTCCCACTGTTGGGACACAGGCCTCCTCTCGGTGAGAGGGAGTGGGCCGTAATCCACCACGCGGGCCCAGTGCGGGTTGGCAGATGTCACATGTCTTCGAATTTTTGGTTCTAGGACATGCCGGTTTCCTCACGATGTTTTCCTTCACCGTTTTGAGAGCAGTGGTGATGAAGTAATTTACACAAAGTAAAGCCGGTCTGGGTTCGAACCTACGACCTACAATTTGTAAGTCGCGGCCGTTACCACTGGGCTACCACCGCTCTCCAGTGTACACAGGTGTTAAATTTATTGAAAATAACAGGCGCATTATAAAAAATAGATGTCTACTGAAAAAGCATTGCCCCATATACCATAAAATAAAATATCCCACCATAGATATTTTCATCAAAAATAAAATAATATATCCCACCATAGATATTTTCATCAAAAATAAAATAAAATTTCCCACCATAGATATTTTCATCAAAAATAAATTTAAAATATCCCACCATATATATTTTCATCAAAAATAAAATAAAATTTCCCACCATAGATATTTTCATCAAAAATAAAATAAAGTATCGCACCATAGATAGGTATTTTAATCAAAAATAAAATAAAATATCCCACCATAAATATTTTCATCAAAAATTTTGCCACGACGAGACCATTAATTGCTTGCCCTGTAGAAAGTCGCCCATCGAAACGGCCAAGCCAAGCTTTCTACTCCTAGCTAAGTTTAACCTATAGTTGGATAACCATAGACCTTTCTAAGTACGAAAATCCATCAGTCATGGTTGTCATACAGCTATGACAATAGTTATTAATCAACCCATTACATTGTCTCACTGCTGGGCACGGGTCTCCTCCTCAGGACGAGAGGAATTAGGCTATAGTCCACCACGCTAGCGTACTGCGGGTTGGCAGACTTCACACGCTGTCAAGAAAATCTCTCAGCATGCAGGTTTCCTCACGATGTTTTCTTTCACCGTTTAAGCGCGTGATAATTAAGTATTAATACGCACATGACTTCGAAAAGTCAGAGGTGCGTGCCGTGGATTCGAACTCGAGACTTGACAGTCCAATGGTCATATCACAAGGCTATCACTGCACTATGATGATAATTATGATAATAGTTAATGATATTAAAAAACCTGATTATCAGTAAGTATATCCTTAGGATAACGGTATTGGACATGGGTTTGGGTTTCATGGTTTATAGCAGTTGCTTCATGTAAAATGTACCTGATCAGGCTGGAAGCTAACATAGAAAATGATCAGTAAATGTAATTCTTTTTGTGGAAGATTTTTGACTGCAGACAGGGATTGAATTTGAGTGCTCAACTTTAATATATGGAAATCTTTACCCAGCTAAGCTCCCACGGAATACTAAATTGAATACTTACTCCATACTGCCCAAACAGTATAATTCTTTACATTGTTTAGTATAGATATTGTTTGATCTAGACAAGGTTTTTCATCTTCAACCCAAGACTGCTCTTTCAGGAAATTCAGCACTATATCTACTGTCTTCACATCCTTAATATTATCTCCTGCATTTACAGCTAAAAAAAACACGTCACAAGCATGGAAAATTTTGTAACAAAATTTTACTAGACAAAATATTTAATGGGATCTATTTAAATGGGACCGATAAGAAAGCATTTTCAATATAATAAAAAAAGAAAACTCAAAATCAGTGAAGATATCACGCAAAATTCTAACAGAAAAAATACAATCAAATTAGGGATTTCTCCATATTTTTGTAAGAAATCACACTCACTTAAAATACACAAAAATAAAACGTACAATAATTCCATTGTCACGTATTTCTTACACATAACTAAACAGAAAATGAAGTTTTTCATACTAAACTTAGCAAATGAGTTACCTTGATTTGGTAATAAATCACTGTCTTTGTTTCAAAGTAATATTATAATACTCGCGGTCGCCAGCGACTTCGCTCAAGTCATTGCGGTTATTGAAATAAAAATGGGAATAAAGAGTTAATAATGTTTTTTTATCGCGTAAAAATGAGCTGCACTAACCATCAAGCTAAACTACTGAAGCTACAAAAGCTGGTAAGATGATACAATTTGTTTCCTACCCGAGGCAAATCCGGGTGATCAAATACTGATATATATTTATTCTGATCCAACGTGTAACCTAGTTTCCGTTAATTGTATTGTATGTTCGCAAGGTCCATCAAAAAATCGGTATTGTTACCTAGACGGAGAGCTGTCTCAAAAATAACAGTCCATCATATTGGATCTAGAATGACATTTCTTAGTTAACCATGCATTGTCATCCAAACTAAATGTGTAAGCTAAATTTCAGCTCAATCGGTTGAGGATAATTGTTTCAAAATTCAGTTGCAAGATTTGACCCGAACAAACATACATACATTACAACTAAAATAAAAAGCTTGTAAAAAGAAAGTACAGTTAAGTAGTTTAGTAGTAGTAGAGTCGCGCTGGCATGTATAAGTGCCATTATGAGTGGGTCGGCATGACATACATTACAAGCTAAATAAAAGCTTGTTAAAAGAAATTTTGTGCAAGTAAAAAGATCTCATAAAAATAACCTGATAGGTCTCGATGACACTTTATTTGTCTTCCCAAAAGAAATCCGAGTTAAAAACTTGTGACATATTATTAGAGAAGTTCAACAAAAGCTAAACTGATTGATCGATCGGTTTCTCTTCGTTGATACAAAGTATTTGTGGGGGCAAGTTTCACACAAATCTTCGGCCGAGATTTCTTCTTAAATTTTGTTTTGTTACACACGGGGAGAAAGTTTGGCGGATTTGTGGCGCTTTTCATGATCAGCAATATGGCTTTACTAAAGGGCATAATACAACTGACGCCATCATACTTATAAAATACATTTTCGTTGCATGAAAAGGATGGCAGGATGCTGGCTTTTGTGACCGGTCAAATGCTTTCTGCTAGATTGCAACTCATAACCTTTCTCTTTAAACTAGAATATTATGGCTTTAAACAAAAATCTTTAAAGCTGATAAGTTACGTTTGCAGGATGGAGTTCAGGAAGTTCAAATAAATGTTGTTAAGTCTATCTGGTTGTAAGGTAAGAAATGAGTGTGCCACGGGGCTCTATTTTGGGTCCGGTCTTATTTTTAGGTTACACAAATCAGCTACATGTATAAGATGAGATCTGCTGTGTTGTTTACTAATGATTTTCACCTTAACTTGACGATCTAAATAACTTTCTTCTTAAGGGTCTTGAGTGGATCACATCTACACATAAAAAATGTGAAGTGCATGATCATATTACTAGATAATTATGATACGTATTATCTCGCCTAAGTCCATAACTCTTACATGGAAATGGAACATGTCAGATTCCATAATACATTTCTAGAGATTATTTAAAAACTCCTAGAAAACAAATTCTAACTATTCGTTTAGCGTACACTGTGTAGATAAACTAAATTAGAGGATTGCTGGTCCAGCTTGTCCTGGGGTTCCTAGGAGACTTGAGACTTGATAGGATAATTTTCCACCGAAATTCTTTATTGACATATAGACCTGACATTGTTATGTTATTATCCTCTACATATAATGTAATTTTATACACCTTTTGGATGACATTTATGACGATACTAACATTGATTTACATTATGTAACACAATGGCAGTAAAATATGAGTGTCATGTAGGATAAGATATTGCATTTAGTATCAAATGTTATATTGTATATTATGGCTCTTTTATAGTACGGAAAATCTTCATGGATTGTCTAACACCTGGAGAGACGACAGGGTCTGTTGGACTCGTATCGACTAAAAAACGGCACTTGCTTTCCCTTGTCTTATATATACCTAGTCATGACAATTGGATTTGTGACATTCACCACAAACATTTTTTTTATCACAGATAGGCTTACGCTTGACCACAATTTGCCTGATGTTAAGCATCAAATATTCTACGATGGAGCGCGCTTGCCTAGAAGATTCACTCTCGTCTTGAAGACACCCAAATTGTAGGTCTCAGGGAACAAAGATTCCGGTAGCGAGTTCCACAATAGAGCAGTACGCACGACGTTAAGCATCGAAGTGGTCTACGATGGAGCGCGCTTGCCTAGAAGATACCTATTCACTCTCGTCTTGAAGACACCCAAATTGTAGGTCTCAGGGAACAAAGATTCCGGCAGCGAGTACCACAATAGAGCAGTACGCACTATAAATGTAGACGCAAAACTCTTCGTGCGAGTTTTAGGCACTTCCACCACGTAGCGGTGGCGCCTTGCCGTAGCTCTCGTCCGATAGTGGAACGGGGATGGTGGAACTATTTCACGTAGTTCCGATGCACACTCTCCGAAATGTAACCGGTAAAAGACAGAAAGACATGCAACTTTGGGCCGATGCTCATGACAGGCAGTGCAGCTCCTTCAAAGCTTGCCTTGCGTCTTGCTTGAAGGCGCGCATGTCTTGTAGTAAAAAAATGTCATGTTCACTAAAATTTCCTGCTGATGATAGCTTTTTATGTCAGGCATTCATCTTAATAGTCTTAATAGTGCAGTGATAGCCTAGTGATATGACCATTGGACTGCCAAGTCAAAGGTCTTGAGCTCGAATCCAAGGCACGCACCTCTGACTTTTCGAAGTCATGTGCGTATTAATAATTAATTACCACGAGCTTAAACGCCTGAGAGATTTTCTTGACGGCGTGTGAAGTCTGCCAACCCGCAGTAGGCTAGCGTGGCGGACTATAGTCTGATCCCTCTCGTACTAAGAGGAGACCCTGCCCAGCTGTGGGACAACGTTTTGGGTTGATGATGATGATTCATCTTAATCGTCCTATAATTTTCCCACTGTTGGTACACAAGCTTCCTCTCGGTAAGACGGAGTGGGTCAAAATCCACCACGCGAGACCAGTGCGGGTTGGTAGATGTTACATGTCTTTAATTTTTTTTGGTTCTAGAACATGCCGGTTTCCTCACGATGTTTTTCTATGGTTGTGTCAAACGCCACTGACATGCTCTTCATGCTCGTGAATGGACAGGGACAGGTCGGCTCTAACATGCTATGGCATTCGTTTTTTTTTTCTTTTAAATTAAAAGTCATCCTTCTCTATTAAATTTATCTTGCAAATCAAACTCGAATACCTTATTGCTTTAAAAAAAAAGTGTTGATTAGCAATTTTAAGTTTTTTTTAAATCCTATCTTACAACGTTATATTATTATTGGTTTTGCTAACTACAGCGCTCCCTCCTTTCCGTGACGTCACTCGCGGAATGACGTCATAACGTTGACATTTAACCTTTACAAAGGATCGGTTTGTCGCTTAGGTAATGTACAATGTTCAGTTAAACTATATAAATAGTACTCGTTAGTGTGGTCGTAAGCGCGGCTGTAAGGTGAAAGGTCCTAGGTTGGATTCCCTGATCGAGCAGTGTTTTTTTTCCATAAATTTCTCAGTAGTGGCTCGGAGTTGGCATGAATGGCATAAACCTCATACAACTTACAACAACTCTAACATCAAAATTGTCTCAGGTGGGCATCGAACCCACGATACAACGGTACAGGCGCGATGACGACCTTAACTACTAAACGAAACGTGCAGTAATATTATGTAAATTAAATACAACCTATTTGGTAAAATAATGACAAATAATTTAAAAAAATACTCATTAACCTTACTGCAACTTTACGACATTTATCAGAATCATAATTTAAGAAAAAAGCCGGCCAAGTGCGAGTCGGACTCGCGCACCGAGGGCTCCGTACAAACTTATATGATGTAACTAAAAATTTCCGGTTTTCGCAATTTTTCCTTTATCTGTGCTATATGACGTTGCTTCGTACCAAATTTCAAGATTCTGATTTCACGGGAAGTACCTTGTAGGTTTTGATTCCCTTGCGAGTGTCGAAAAATTTCGGCATAAACGGTTGTATCTTTTGATTGCGTTGGCTTAGAAGTTTTATTTTTTCACAGCGCCAAGGGACAGTAGACCTGGGGCCCGATTCTGCTATTACAATGGCACTTCAATTGTGTGTCGATAGTGTGTCAGTGGCAAAATTTTTGGCAATTGGTATTCTGCTATTTATTTAAGACCAGTGGCGCTCCAATGACTTTCCATTGAACTACCATCCAACTGACATTGAAATATTTCGTATTCTGCTCTACTATGGTGTGTCAATCGCCGCTCAATGGTTGCAGATTTGGTATTCTACTCGTAATTTGACATTTATCACAATGGCTTCATAATGATTTTTTGCCATTGAACTACCATTCAACTACCATTGAGCGGCCATTAGACAGACATAGCTTTTGTCAGCACTTGTTGTTATTAAAAGTCTACGAATTTATCTGATAATTATTTATGAAAACTTAATACCTAATAAATGAAATATGAAGTAATTAGTGATCATATTGCGTTGGTGTATTTTGGTTAAAATAATGTCTAGCGCCGTTAATACTGCATCATGAGCCTGGATATTGATTCCTTTCGGGATTTACCTTGAAGAAGTTGAAAACATTCCATAACTTGAGAAAATACCCATTCATAGAACCCAAAAAGATTGCTCGAACTGGGAAACTAACCCAAGGCCTCCAGCGTAGCAAGCAGTCGTGCTTACGACCCCTAATGGGCACTATAAATAACTATTATATACCAAAACATAGTTCTGTGACTAGGATCTCAAATTACGTACACGGACTGCAGCTAGCGTTCACGCGTATGTTGCGTGTATCTCATGCAACATGAGCGCTCTCCTAACGTAACCCTCCATGCTATCCATGATATGGCAGACTCATCAATTGAATCTACAATTATTGTAGATTCAATTGATGAGTGAGATTGAGGAGTTGAGGCTATTATAGCCTTAGTTATCAAATGCTTGATAACATTTTGCTAGGTAGTAGGTTAATACAAATAAGTATACAAATATATAAGTAATGAAAACATTTATTAAAACAATAAAAAACATTATATTGAAAACTATTGAAGTTCGAAGCGGAGGCTTTAGCAGACAGTCGGAATCCGTTTAAACTTTTTAAACATCATAACACAGAAGGCTGGTAGGTACTACAAAAGCCAGGGTATTGCTACAGGTTCTTGTCAATGTGCTGTGGACAGAAAAAATATATTATGTAGGTAATTTTTAATATATATAAGTAATCAATATCACTGCTACATGAGTCTAGTGGCCCCAAGCTCGATTGAATGGCACTTGGCTCGCCCCCTATTACATGGGGAGGTGTACCTACATTAGGTACACATTCATTTCAATTGGCACTAAAATACTTAAATTGTTAATCCATAACTTCCCTAAACCCTTTACATTTTACATTATTAGTAGATAAAAAATAAGAATTAGTACATACTTTTTGTCACAAATCAGAAAGGTGATTCCTGAGTCAGTTCCTGAGAAGTATATTCGTATAATTTATTGGGTAACCTATAGGTAGGTATTGCAGTCTATCTTCGTGCATCAGCCCCACGTTAGCTTTGAGTGAACGAGAAAAGTAGACAAGCACAATTTGATTCAAGGGTCAGAGATTACCATCTGCAACCCTAAAAATAAAACTGAATTGTACATACAAAATCAATAATTACATATTGTATCGCCATTTTAAACGAATAATAATATATAAATAAAAACAAACCATAGCAACCGTTGACAGCTCTAAATTACTTGTCATATCAGTACACCAACACTTCGCCGGTATGTTTTAATCTCATGTAATAGGGGGCGAGCCTATTGCCATTAACCGGGCACAAATTCAGACTCCGAGATGCTACTGAGAATTTCATAAAAAAACAAAATAACACTGCTCGACCTGGGGATCGAACCCAGGACCTCTAGCGTAGCAGTCGCGCTTAAAACCACTGGACCAATGAGGCAGTCATTCAATTTTACTGATTTTTTTTTGTTATAAACCTTATTAGTAATGTGGGTCGCACGTTACTAGTATTCTTGTTAACCCCTCGTGCTAAGCTAATTGCTTGTATTACGAGTGGGATCAAGTTGGTAGCATAATGGGCGGGTTTCGAACCCGCAACCACATGATCGCAAGGCGAGGCGCTAGCTATTAGGCTAAGGCCGCTTACCCTTCTAACTCATACTCTTTTGGTAAATCATTGATGAACGTCGGTTATGTCCATCTTCTCGTACGCTTACCATAATAGTTATTGACCCTTGGTGAAAGCTTTTTTGTTTGTTACATACATGTTTTGTCGTCAGTGGAAAAGCGAGGTTACAGGCAACGTCCAACATGTTGGCCGTTCGGTTTCACCGTGTGTACCCCACAAAGTTCTCTGCATGTACCCTCTGAGGTGAAGTCATCAATCTCCAACTTGGGTGTTTGTTTAGAAAACTTTTCCCTTTTTTTTTCTTTACCAACTTTCAATACTTCTCCCAAGATATCGTACAGGAGTGGAATAATGATTATTATTTGTTTACGGGAATCGTTGAGAGTTTTATGAGCAGATAAAACCATATTATAAGTACTTACGTAAATAAAAAAGCCAGGTTCCGAGCACCCTAAACCGATGATCATGCCTGAAGAGATTAATGAATGTAGATGGAGCGAAAGTAGTGTGCCAGGATCGTAGCAAGACGAAATCTGTAGTCTCTGCCTACCCCCATGGGAGACAGGCGTGACAATATATGTATGTATGTATGCCTTTGACTGCCTCATTAGTCTAATTGTCTTTAATGAGACTGCTACGCTAGAGGTCTTGGGTTCGATCCTCACGTCGAGCAGAGTTATTGGTTTTTGTATGAAATTCTCAGTAGCAGCTCGGAGTCTGGATGTGTGCCGGGTTAATGGCAATAGGCTCGCCTATTACATGGAACCTAAAACATACCGGCGAAGTGTGGGTGTATATTACGTATGCCCTTCGAGGCATACAAACGCAAGGTATTTCCAGGCCATACTAAAACTATTCCCCCATTAAAGTTGCCGGAACCTCCTGGATATTTGCCCAAATTCCCTTCTGCAGTCTAAATTCTACTTGAGTGTGTTTATCTTACTGCCGGCTCCTTTGTGACAAGGATTAATGATTTACGTCACATTACAGCTTTGTGAAGCAGTTGTGCAAACAAAACGACCTAATCGATACATACCATCACGCCTGTATTCCCCGAACGGTTAGGCAGAGGTGTACTGAACCTACAATTCGCCCATCGCCCAGTGGTACAAAGTGCGACTGCTATGCTAGAGGTCCTGGGGTTCGATTCCCAGGTCGAGCAGTGCTACTGGATTTTTATATAAAATTCTCAGTAACAGCTCAGAGTTTGGGTATGTGCCCAGTGAATGGCACAGGCTCGACCCCTATTACGTGGGACCTAAACATACCGGCGAAATGTGGGTGTACATTAAAATGCAGTCGTCAGCACATCAGGTTATACAAAACTGTCAAATTTCTACAAATAATTTTAAATATTAAAATGTTGATGATTAAGTTCAAAATTGACTGAGAAAATTTGACAATTTGTGGTAACCTGATGTGCTGGTGACCGTACACCTCTGCCCAACCCTTCGGGGAATACAAGCGTGATAGTGTTATGGATCAAATTCAGAATACACGCGCAAAAACTGTAAGTAATAATTTCTAGAAAAACATACGACCGCTAACTAAAATAAATCATCATACCATCACGCCTGCATTCCCCGAAGGGTTAGGCAGAGGTGTACTTAATGTACACCCACAGTTCGCCGGTATGTTTGGGTCCCATGTAATAGGAGGCGAGCCTATTGCCATTCACCGGGCACAAATCCAGACTCCGAGCTGCTACTGAGAATTTCATAGAAAAACTCAATAACACTTTGCTCGACCTGGGGATCGAACCCAAGACCTCTAGCGTAGCAGTCGCGATTGGGACCACTAGACCAACGAGGCTAACTAAAATGTCGCAGCATTTAACATATTGAACTGGTAATAATATTTTATGTACTCTATACCAGCGGCTTCCGTAAAGTTTATAGCCGAAAATAGTTTTAATATTACCCCAAAATGGCTGTAACAAAAGTGATAAAACTCACCCGCGTGTCTCAACCGAACCTTCACATTTTATATTAAAGATTTATTATAAGAACAATAAATTTTACTGCCTGAAAACTTTTGTTAGGAAGACGAGTATCGTCGGTGAGAGAAGTGTTATGGAAATATTCGTGGATATTTTTGGTAACATTCGATTTTATGCTGGTATTCATTTATTATTCTGTTATTTTTAGTTCCCTATTATGAACTGACACATTAGTCTAGTCGCAAACGCGACTACTAAATGCGAGGTCATGGGTTCGATTCCAATGTCAAGAAGTTTTGTATAAATTTAAAAAAATCTTATATTTAAAATAATACATAAGTTTACAGTAACCTACCCTTTTCTCTTTTTTCCATAAAGTAGAAGTTAATTTCGTGTATTTTTTTATAATAAAGTTGTCCGGATTGGTATACGTTTTCTAAATAACTTAATCAAATCCTTGTTTTGATTTTATAATAGAAAGTATTTTATTTGTTTGATAAAAACCTTTTATCTTAATACTTTTTTCACATTCGCATCCAAGTATAAAATCTTTATCAAAACATAATAATTCTTCACAAAACATAAATTTATTATTTAATTTTAGGAATCGCGAGCGCGGAGCGATAAAATTTTTTATAACCTCACTTTTATTTTCTTTTTATTACGAAGATGACGTCGTAAAGGGTTTCGAGAACATTCTGGAATATTCTCGTCTTAAACAGGTCACTAAGTATTTTCATATTATTATTGTTTTGTTCTCATTTCGTTTTCTTTGTCTAGAAAATTAAATGATATATGTTTTTTTGTAAATACAGCTTTTAAAGACACTTTTACCAGTCAGTTTTATTTTTTTTAAACAAGATGGCGCCGGCTTTCTTTATTTGACAACCTCTGATAAGGTACACTTAGAGTAGTAGTCGTGCAGTCTAGTCTTGTCAAAATAGATTTACTTGCTTAAAAATCACACACACATTAATTAAATGTGGAGTCTAGGGGCATAGTTCTAGATAAGTCGTTTTCTACATTTAAGAATCAGCAAGAAACTCTATGGTGACACTTTAAAAAAAATCGTTCTTGAAATATTGCCGCGCCGAGAATAGCTTCGTTTTATAAAGCGAAGCTATTTTCGGCGCGGCAATATTTATCTAATTAAATAAAATATTCTGTGGGCGTCTGTACATTATTTTAGTTGTACTAAACTTGAACCGTTTTGAGTGGATTAATGTCCAAAGTTTAAACAGTGTAGGCCAACTTAGTAAATTCTGAGGAGCATTTAAAAGCAGACATGTAAAATGAATTTTATTAAGTTTAACCCAAGTGTGGTGTTGCCTTTATTTTGAACTTTCTTTTTTGTGAATTTTTAATTTTCATTGCGTTTCCTGGAGGTGACTTTTACTTTCATTTGAAGTTGTGGACGAAGATGGGATTTTGTTGGAATACGTAGCAAAGATTTTTTTAATTACTTTGTATATATTTTACTCTCTTGAGAATGGACCGAATGTGAATGAATGAATGAATGAAAGGATTTATGTTCTACCTTCGTTTATTGACAAAAATAAATTATCATTCGGAAATCATCCAAATAAAAAATTATTAAGTACCTAAGCAGTGATATTGGTTGCGTAAACATTATAAAATTTATATTTGTATGCGTTTTGTCGGGTACTCTTTGAATATGCACGCACGGCTACACATTAATATCTACAAATCCAGTATAGGCTACCCTTAATCTTTATGGAAAGCCTTTACAATGGGAGATCAATATAAACTGGATTTGTATAGCTTGATGTGTAGCCGCGTGTACTTAAAGATAATCATTAAACACCTACATAGTTTAAAATAGAATGTCATTACACCTATCAAAAAATATTATAATACATTAATAGACACTCGTACTGTACCAAATTCAAATATTTATGTAGGTAACAAATATAAAATTTTAATAATTTATTTTTCTTTTTTCCAGGTAAGTACCTACATAATCAACTGTAGTTCGAAGCGGTCACTGTCATCGCGGTCATGGGAATGCGAGGAACTCAAGTATTTTGTTGAGTATCTACCTATTCTCAACTAGTTTTTCTTAAAAACTTCTAGATTTGTCATCATGTCATGACACTTACTTTTTTTATATAAAATTCTCAGTAACGGCTCGAATTCTTGATTTGTGCCCGGATAATGGATATAGGTGGACATGGGACCGTCCGGTTATTGGCATATTGGCTCACCTTCTGTTACATGGGGCCTTAATATACCATCAAAGTGTGTTATAGTACACCTCTGCCCTAACCCTTCGGGGTAAACAGCCGTGATGGTATTACGGTGGATACAATTTACGTAAATTATGACTTAAAAACGACGAAAAAACTCAAAATTAATATAATGAAGTTTCCCCTTAAAAACGCCATTTTCGTGCGCCTTCTTTAAAAAGGATATATAACTTTGTGGCTCCGGGTTATGGGAAATGATTTATTGGCATACCCTTAGGCCCCAAGCAAGAAATCTTTTTGATAAAAGGTACGATAGTTATCTTAGGAAAGATGGAATCGAATGTTGAACGCTGAAATACGTCCGTGTTCTTAATAATAAATAATAATAATAAACATAACATACCATCACGCCTGTATTCCCCGAAGGGTTAGGCAGAGTTGTACTTAATGTACACCCATAGTTCGCCGGTATGTTTAGGTCCCATCTAATAGGGGGCGAGCCTATTGTCATTCACCGGGCACAAATCCAGACTCCGAGCTGCTACTGAGAAGTTCATAGAAAAACCCAATAACACTTTGCTCGACCTGGGGATCGAACCCAAGACCTCTAGCGTAGCAGTAGCGTAGCGTACCACTAGACTAACGAGGCAGTCTAATAATACATTATTTATTTATTTCTCACCACAATATAAAATACAGATTTCATTGATGATTTTTAAATTGCTAACATTGTAATGCAATACCTATATCTTGAAAAAAATTTGACTGCCGGGACTGGCTAGTTGAGGTTTTCGAACTTTATTTCCCAAAAAAAAAACAATTTCAATTACAATAAAATATACACGAGTATATACAGTATACATGTACATACACGTATGTATGTATATATGAGTATGTACATATATACGTGGTGGAACGGACATCGACGCACAACCGCGTACCATTAATTAAGTACATGATTCTGAACGCCCTTGCGTAAATATTTTTCGACGGTTATTAAAAAAAACTGCTTTTTCATACCCAAGTGCAACACGGTCTAAATGTATGGAATAGCTGATTTTTCTTTAAGTAACCGAAATTATCTAGGGCTGGTTCGAGGTGGCGCAAGAAAAGAGTACCTGGAAGAAATTGGGGGAGGCCTTTGCCCAGCAGTGGAACAGCAACGGCTAGGAAAAAAAAAAAACAAAATTTTACATATCCCCTGTAAGTCAGGGAAGAAGATTCCCTTTCCTTGATCATAACAAAATTTTAATTTAAAATCCGGCCAAGTTTGAAAAAATATGGGCGTTAATTTATAGGTCGAGATAACTGGCTAACTTGGTCCATTACCTATAGCATATCCATCATTTTAAGTGGATTTAGTAGCAGATTTGAAAATTTTCAAGAGAAAGATACGATCAAGTTATTTATCCTAATGGCTAAATTTTATACATTAATATCCTTTGAAGATCTTGTAGCTAAGTATTAGGTATGCTGATTAACCGATCTGCAAAGTTAAGCGATGCTTGCCGCGGTCAGTCTGTGGATGGGTGGCCATTCTTAACACACCAAGAGACCCGGTGCCTCGGAGAGCTCGTAAAGCCGTAGGTCTCGGTTGTCATACGAACACATATGAGAATCGTTAGTGGTAGTCTGAAGCACAAGATGCCTGACAACCAGTTTGTCAGTCAGATATTGTGCTTCAGGGTCCCGATGGCAATCGCTTTTGAAATTTGATATTCAGCTGAATCCGATTAGACTAGAAGCTGTCCCTAAATAGTTCAGAAAGGGCAAAGTAATTGTTTATCATAAAGATATTTTCTATTGTGAAAATAATCAAATTGTATGTATAGACTATAGTATCGAAATAAATATCCTTTGACTTGTCTTGGCAGGGGCACTACCTTGTCCCCAGATTTACACTATTAATTTTTTTATGTTTTATATACACAAAAACAAAACAAAAACGTATAAGAAAAAATTATCGTGTTACTTAGAAGCTCAGGGTTTGGTTGTTTTACATGGAACCTAAACATATCGGCCGAAAAAAATTAAAAAAAAACACGAATTAAGTTACCAAATCGACTTATAGTAGGGACACATTTTAGGGAATAATCAAATGTCCACCCATACATCATAGAAACTCAACGACCACCCTAATATATTCACCGCTCGTTTCACATAAATAAAACTAGAATGTCCACCAATGATAATGGGCATTACTTGCTTATTTCATGAGGATCTGTAAGTTATTTCACTATTTTATGATAGGTGACAATTATTTATGTTTCAAGTGGACTCTATCAAAAATATACATCCATATATACAGACACGCCTTTTTCCTAGAAACTACAGAACTATTGCGTACTTTTTTTACTTCATCCACATTCATACATTTTGTCATATATACTGGTTGCTTGTACTACACAACTGAAGTAGATGTCTTTATAAGGCGTCCCCTCCTAGCGGCTCCACTGACATTCGCTTTATCATTATTCGCCTTTCATCCATTCATCCATCCATCCTTTCATCCATCCATCTCATCACATCCAAAATATGCATTATAAAATGTGCCAAGTTTTCCAAAAAAATATTTGATAGTAGTCTTGAATGCAGTAATAAATTGATAGGAAAATACGATATGACAATTTATTTGATAAAAGGGACCAAATGACCTTTTTTATAGTACATACATACAGATAATCCTCATGTATCGTCTTCCAGGGTATTTCGCATTCGTACCTACTAAAAACTTCATTTACCCTCCCTTGTCATAAACCATCGAATTCGTGACGTTCGCCACGACCAACATTCGCCACAACCATGCCAGGATGCCTTGAAGTTTAAATATTGGGAGTGTCAAATCGAAGGCGTAGGAACTTTTATAAAGACTGTTAGTAGCGTTTAATAACTTAGCGTTGCACTACTGTGCACCCAGACTTCAAATTAATGATGTCATCAAATTATCCCACAAGTACCTCTGAATAGAACAAAAGTCACACAGCCGCGTTCACAAATCGCAAAACAAGATCAGAATCACATCTGAACCCTTACAATCGGCAAGTTGAACCACTCAAATTGAGCGTTGATAAGCATCCATCCCCAAAAACTAGCCTATTTGGGAACTTCTGTCCTATTTGAGAACTTTAGCCCAATTAATTAATGAAGACCCGATCGCCATTGAAGTTTGGGAGCTTTTCCAAAATGCTTGAATCGTACGCCTCGAGGAGTTGCGTGCTAAGGTGGATATGATTTGGTTGTTTTATAGGACAGTCCCTAACGTAATGATTTTGGAACATTATTTTTTTAATACGGGTCGATCAGTGTTATTGTGTTTTTCTGTGAAATATTAGGTAGCATCGGAGTTAAGAGTTTTTCCCGCTTAATGGCAATATCCTCGTCCCCTATAACGGGACGTTAACATACCCGGCGAACTGTGGGTGTACATTAGTACACCTCAGCCTAACTCTTTGCAGAATACAGGCGATGATATGTTATTTGCTAAATATGACTTTTTATCTATGTATTGTACCGTAGAAGTACCTTTAGCTCAACTTTTTAACTTCTTAGCTTCTTCCGACAACTCAAAATTCGCAAGAAAATTCGTAGCGTTTAATTTGAAGCGTTATTCTTGTAACATGAGTGTTTAGGCCGTTACATTAATTGGCTTATTGGTTTGTTAGTTGTAAGAAAGCATAATTTATCTTCAGCTAAACTAATGCATTATTCTAGAAGGTCACAAGTAGACCCACGCCCGACATAATGAATGTCAGACAAAATAGTAATAATAATTTCTTTCTTTAAACACAGTTTCTTAAATAATAGAGTTTATGGCCACCCTACTCAAACCAAATTAACTTCACTTCGAACCGATTGAAGGCTACGATATATTCCAGAAGTTTTGCCAGAAAATTTATCTGTTAAACTTGAATTAGCTCCGGTGTGGAGAATTTAACTGCGGCACGAGTTATCTGCGAGTTTTCTGGCCTGGCTAAATTGTGCAGTTGGCTTGGAGGTTTTTGTGGCGGATTTACGAATATACAGGGTTACATTTTAGCCACCAGGTAGGTATTATTATGGCTACATTAGTACCTGGACGACCGTTATTTCTACCTCCGTCTTCTTGGAGCATAATGCATCTAACTTGATCTATTCATAGATATAATATAATTATGTACCTACATGTGTATACCTAAACAGCTGGACTGTTTAGATGTCTTTTTTGTGTGTGTTTGAGTGGGTGATCCACTAGGTCCCAACCGACATACACCCGGTAGATGGCGCAGTGATAAAATTACAGGCTGGACAACGTCTTGCACGTCCAAGTACTTATTATTAGTTATTAGTTGGTGATTCAAAATACTTATTTGTAAAATTAAAATATTACTACTTTTCATGGATTTTATTGTATTGTATTGATAGTATTTGCTTCTCGATTCCCGACGTCTCGGATTATTTACAGCATCTTTGGTCATAGGGGAACTGAGGTCTTGGACGTCTTAATGTTAATATTGAAAATAGCTACTACCACTACTACTAGTACTACACCTACTACTAGGTTTATGTCATCCATCACAACCCTCCTATCAGTGCAGAAAATCTTCTCCCGATCAGAAAGATAGGAGAATTTAATCCTAAAAACTTTTCAACTTAAATACCTGTCGAATAATTCTTAAGAAGTGAACCCCACCTTTTGATTACAGGGCGAAAGGTCACGAACTCATCGATATTTTCAGTAAAATATTAAGGAAATATTCCTGAAAGGGTTTTTTAATAATACTTATGTAGAGATCTATAGAAGAATAATTATTAATCATTCAAAATAAAAAGTTAGATGGGTTTATTTGTTAGTCGAGAGAGTCGTAACAGATGATTATATAGGTACTACACCTTCGCCCCCCTTATAAAAATGAAGACATATTAATCACTCCAATCCCCGCTTGACGATTATATCCGAACTACGTCGGACGGAACCGAACGTCACAAGAACGTCACATTGTAACTAACACAATCATGATGTTAGCACTATATGCGAACCGTACGTCTCGAGACGCCCAAACGCTTATTCCTTACATTATGTTTTAAATTTAATAATTACAAAATATTCACGCCTTATTCTAGAAACTACAGAACACCACTTACTACGATCCTTGCATACTTCGTTTGCTTCGTCCACATTCATCCAATCATGTTGTCGTACACACGCGTCACTTCCTATAGTGTCGGCTCCCAGCAGCTCCACTGACGTTAAAATTGATATTAATAATCATATTGTTATTTAAGTAGTTTTCATAAAATCCAAAAACGGGCGTTGTAAGTTACCAAAATAACGAGAAAATCTACGAACATAGCTAGTCTTATAAAACATCAAAAAACAGCAAGACCAAATCTACTTTTTCACGTTTTTGTAAAAATGTTGGCTTCATATCTCTAGCCGTTTTATCTGTGGTGATAAATTGATCCACTTAGGACCTGACAGGACCCGGGTGTGAGCCAGTGTTATGTAGTTTTAAGGGGGTAAGCAGATATAGAGGGGGTTGTTGTGATGGTAGACAAGACCTTTTGACTTCGCGGTCCATTGATTATATCATAGGCTTTCCTATCTGTGTGCGACTTGAAGATAAGCTACGAAATGGTTGAATTCTGTTTCACCAAAAAAAAATATTACAGGACATATTATAAAACATTGCGTGCTCTAGTTTCTGACCACCCTCAAGGGAGAAGGGTGTGAGTGTATGTATGTATCAGCAGTTGAATCGTCTAGGAATAGCGAGTGCAGTTTTAGTGGGTATAAGTCCAATATACCCTCCCGCCTCCCCAGGTGGTAGGTGCTCAATGAAGGACGTTTTAGTGCAGTGATAGCCTTGTGATATGACCATTGGACTGCCAAGTCAAAGGTCTCGAGTTCGAATCCAAGGCACGCACCTCTGTCTTTTCGAAGTCATGTGCGTATTAATAATTAATTGAAAGAAAGAAAGAAAGAAAAAATGTTTATTTGCCGTCAATAAGACACACTACAGTACGGCGCGATACATAAAATTATAAAGAAAAATAACAAAAAAAGTAGTAGAAGTAGGTAGTAAGTACATTTGTTATTTTAAAATGAATTATCACGCGCTTAAACGGTGAAGGAAAACATCGTGAGGAAACCTGCATGCCGGAGAGATTTTCTTGTCGGTATGTGAAGTCTGCCAACCCGCAGTAGGCTAGCGTGGTGGACTACAGCCTAATCCCTCCCATTCTGTGCCCAGCAGTGGGACAATGTAGTGTGTTGATGATGATGATGATGAAGGACGTTTTGGAGGCTGTTTATAATGGAAAAGCGACGTTCAAGAAGTACCTACCACCTATCAGCCATGCAGGTTTCCTCGCGATTTTTTCGTTCACCGTTTAAGCGCGTGATAATTCATTATTAATACGCACATGACTTCGAAAAGTCAGAGGTGCGTGCCTTGGATTCGAATTCGAGACCTTTGATTTGGCAGTCCAATGGTCATATCACTAGGCTATCATTGCACTTTAAAAAAGTAGGTATGTCCTGGAAAAAATTACCTCACTCAATCATAATCACAGTAATTAAAAAAAAGCTGCGTCATTTCCAGCCCCGCTCCGCTCATTCCTCGCTTACCCGTTGAATGATAAAGCGTGAAGATATACGACAATACATCACGCTGCAGAATGAAAACAAGGAGGGATAGGGCTTATAAATTGCTACAGAAATGTTCCATACAGACTGTAGGGTTGTCGAAACGCGTACAGAGAGTATTTTTTTTAATAAAACCGTTAGAGAATTTATCTCTTTGTTTAACATTATTAAATAAATACTTAAGTCTAACATTCAAGTGAAATGTGTCAGAAATTATCAATATCAATTTTTTTAGAACAAAATTCAATTGTATAAAAGTACTTATGTGTCTTGATAATTTGTTGCGTTTGTGTATGTAATGAAATAATTAACTCATAGACCATATAGAATTAAAATCTCAGTGGAGAAATATTACAGAAACGGAAAAGCAATATTTGCAAAAGCGAATAATTTTCCCTTTCAAATCAAACAAAACAAAGAGTACAATGCAATATATTTATTTATTTATCAAATTTAATTAAAACGGTCATTGACCAATTACAATAATTAACTAGAATTAGGAATACTCAATTAACCAACAAATTGAAAAACCCTTTATATTGTTATTGTATAAAGCATTAATAATAAGTACTTACATAGACTAATACAGTTTCCACTAAAAAAACAACGAGTACTTAGACAACGATGTTATCGTGGAGTTTCCGAATAATATTGACTATTTGAATATCAAAAATATATCATTATAATTTATTAATCCGCTATTTTCCTTAGTAAACATTTTTCCTCGGTATCTTTGCATTGCCAACCCTATCTTGGAAATAAAATATCTTTGTATGCCAGTTATCTTTGGGGAAATAATGTAGTTGGGCCACTATATTATGAGGATAACTACTCGGGCACGCGGTTCTGTCTAAGAATAAAAGTTTATTTATGTATGAACTTAGTATCATGTATTTTTATATTATAATGCTTTTGGAGTGATAGCACGTTTGGCGTTTGTTGTGGGATGAATACTTATAAGGAACAAACACTAACAATTATTGTTTTCCCAAATATTTCTTTTTATCCCATTATAGGCTTGCGCTTGACCACAACTTGCCTGATGTAAAGCAACGAAGTGGTCTACGATGGAGCGCGCTTACCTAGAAGATACCTATTGTAGGTCTCGGGGAACAAAGATTCCGGTAGCGAGTTCCACAGTAGAGCAGTACGCACTATAAATGTCGAGGAAAAATGCTTCGTGCGAGATTTAGGCACTTCCACCAGGGTTTTTGGATTTAGGAAAAAAAATTGTAATCGACTGTAGCGATAGCTAGCGCGCTATATAGAACTACGTTGGAACAAATCCTGAATCGCGCAAGCAACATTTTTTGTGCAACTTGAATATAGACAACTGTCCGACATTAACCGTTTGGCCGACGCCCTCCAGGCAAAACACCTGCCTGGTCAAAGGTCCTCCCTTAGGCCTACCTCGTCCCTACACTGCTTTAAAAAATAAAAGTATATTTCCTTAACCTTTCTACAAAATCAGTACCGTCCTGAAAACGCTAACCCTACCAACGAGCTACGAATCTGATTTAATTTATAGAAAAGAGGCCAATTAGAGCGGGGTTAAAAAGAAAAAAGGAATACATAAAAATTCTCTTTTTTCCTGAGCGTAGTTAATAAAAGAATATTAGGTTTTTGTCAGTACCGGCGATGAGACAATATAATTATTTTTTATCTTTCATTCTATAGTATCACAAAAAAGATACATTGCAAAAGTACAACTCCGTACGATATAAACTTTACGCGAAACAAAACAAAAGCGCGCGCAAATTACGACTGCAATGTTCCATTTTCAAAATAAATTCCACGGACGTCGTCATATTGCTTTGCATATCTTATCATGGGTTAACAAGCCTTCTTATATCATTTTGCGTGACGACTTGATACTGTAACAGTTTGTTCAAAATAACTAAGCACGTCATAAAAACGTAATATCATCGTATAGAAATAGTCGGTGTAAAGACGATTGGTGTCGTATATGATTCGCATTTGTGATTTCTTTACTTATTTCGAAGTTTATGTATATTACCTATGCTACAGTTCGAAACGGCTAATTTCAAAGGAGCGCAGTTATTTCCAACAAACTGTGGCATGAATGGATATGTATTTCGCATTTCCTCTTGTAATTATTACAAAACGACGCTGCGGTACCAATAAATTTTGGGCGAGGTAACTTCTTGTGTAATTTCAAGGGAAATTCGTGTTTTTCCGTGATAAATATCACGCTATTCTTTTTAGGGATAAGTAGAGGGTTGAGTTATATTTGCAGATACGTTGCGGGAGAAAAGAGGCTTTCGTTCTTTTAGACCAACCCCAGTTTAGGAGCGCATGTTTTTAGTTTTAGGTTGGAAGTGCTACGTGTGTTCTGTTGAGAAATATTCAATAAAATCTCTGTCTTTCCAATTTTAGCATAGCGTACTTAGTATCATGCTTGTATTAAGATTAAATCGAACGTCACATTGTTAACCAACCCATGATATTAATAAATATGGCGGCCAGCGCTTGACGATAGTTTCCGAACTACGCCGGACGGGACCGAACGTGACGTTAAAAACTAACACATATTTTAAAAAGTATGGCAGACAGCGCTTTATGATAATATCCGAATTACGCCGGACGGGACCGAACGTCTCGAGAGAGGACATGATTCTTAAAATTCAAAACTAACCCATGATGTTAATAAATATGGCGGCCAGTACTTGACGATAATATCCGAACTACACCGGACGGGACCGAACGTCACGTTATAAAGTAACACATAATATAAACAAGTATGGCAGCCAGCGCTTGACGAAAATATCTGAACTCCGCCGGACGTAACCGAACGTCACATTATTACTTAACCCATGATGTTAATAAATATGGCGCCCAGTACTTGACGATAATATCCAAATCACAACGGACGGGACCGAACGTAACGTTAAAAACTAACCCATGATGTTTACAAGTATGGCGGCCCATGCTAGACGATAATATTCGAACTACGCCGGACGCAACCGAACGTCACATTATTACTTAACCCATGATGTTAATAAATATGGCGCCCAGTGCTTGACGATAATATCCAAATCACAACGGACGAGACCGAACGTAACGTTAAGAACTAACCCATGATGCTTACAAGTATGGCGGCCCATGCTAAACGATAATATTCGAACTACGCCGGACGTAACCGAACGTCACATTATACACTAACCCATAACGTTTACAAGTATGGCAGCCAGCGCTTGACGATAGTATCCGAACTCCGCCGGACGAGAGACGTCTCGAGAGGGGGCATAATTCTTATTCCGTATGTTTAGATTCTTACTACGCAAGCTACGTTAAGAAACTTCATTACAAAAATTCTGTCAATTTTTGGGGCAACCCTTTAAAAAAAACACAAAAGAAATATTACTCCCAATTAGTTAAAAAAGAATAGCCTTAATTTGTCTATCAATTACTTTCACCTCATAAACATGATGCTACAAACCTTTCAAGTCTAAATTATTCGAATTATTCCGAATAAAATTAAACAAACAGAGAGAATTGTTATCTAAGTAATTTATTGGACGAATAAATTTTATTCGACTCACGGATGAACACGTAGCGATTTCATTTCGATATTAATTGGAATTTTAAGGGTAGTTTTAGCGATGATCTGGATAGAATATTACTTTTTATAATTATTCAATGTACTTCGTAGGGTAAAACATAGATAGCCTAGTGAGATATTAGTCTGACTTCGAATCCAAGCATTTCTCTCACCACTTCAAAATTTTTAAGCTTACTGGCAATGTTACCCACAGCTGGCTAATGATGGCCCAGGACAGATCTAAGTGGAGATTATTGGAGGAGGCCTATACTCGTAAAGAGGTCCATAATAGCCATCGAATAAACAATAATTTATGTATTATAAATGTATAGAATTAATAATCAAATGTACCTAATAAATATTCATGATATAGGTAGTTAATAAGAATGAAATTTGAATTGAATTTATTGGGGAAATAAAAAGGCTATATTATTATTACTGGCAATGTGGGTAACAGCCACAATGCCAGTAATAATAATATTACTGGCATTGTGGCTTTTGTTAACATGAACACCAGTCAATACATGAACTGGTGTTCATGTTAACCCCTCGTACTAAGCTAAATGCTTGTGTTACGAGTGGTTTCACGTCGGTAGTGCAATGGATGGGTTTCGAACCGGCAACCACATGATCACATGTCCGACGCCCTAGCCAATTAGGCTATCGACGCTTAAACGCTTAAATTATGTGCGTATTAATCACTCATTAGTCCAGTGATCCCAAGCGTGACTGCTGCGCTGGACGTTCTGGGTTCGAGTTGAGCAAAGTTTTACTGCGATTTTTCTATGAAACTCTCAGTATCAGTGCTTAGTTTGTATTTGTACTCGGTTAATGATAATAGGCTCGCCTCCTAATAAATGGGACCTAAAAGATATTAATAAAGTCTGCTTAACTGTTCGGGAAATGAAGGCGTGATGGTATGGTTTTTTTTATTCCAATATCATGCGGGAATAAACAAAATATATCCGAATAATATCAATTTACTGAAACCTCGTTGATACAGCTGAAATCTGTAGGAATAGTGATGCTAGCTTTACAAATGTCCCGGATTTTGCCGGGATTATAAATTGTTATGGCAAAAAAATGGGGTCACTTAATAAAAAAATCTATTTCATCAGTTATCCGACCATAGCAATAAATTATTAATCTTAATTCAATTCAGATTTTGTGCGGAACGACAGTGAGTCCTCGTGAATAATAATGTTAGCTCATTGGAGATGTATTGTGCTGCGTTCACAGCATATTAAATTAGGTTGATAAAATATAATTAGAATGTAATACCAAAGTTTTTATCTTCCAAATATCATTGGTGTTTATGATTAAAACATTCTGCCTCGTTAGTCTAGTGGTCCCAATCGCGACTGCTACGCTAGAGGTCTTGGGTTCGATTCCCAGTTCGAGCAAAGTGTTATTGAGTTTGTCTATCAAATTCTCAGTAGCAGCTCGGAGTCTGGATTTGTGCCCGGTAAATGGCAATAGGCTCACCCCCTATTACATGGGACCTAAACATACCTGTTCAGGATTGTATTTTTTAATAACGTATGGTTTTTAATTGTTAGGAACTTATTATAATTATTAGTTTTTTGTGTTATTGCAACATTGCCCTCCGGCTGGCAACTCAACCATTTATTTCTTTTTTCTATCAATTGTTTTTTTGCTTCTTCGAATATCAAATACGTCATTACGCGTCATATTAAAAATTTGCAATAAAAATGTTTTTTTAGAAATATATTTATATCTACGTTTTCATTACGAGCCCAAACCACCAACACTGCTGCACGTACATATTTATGGTCCTTCGAGCCGGATAATCGCATCAACGAGTGAACCGACGGACAACGCAGCGTCGTCGGCATGCAGTGATCATCATCATTGGAAAGAAATACGCAAATTTTGGTACGGCCGGCCACCCTTCCTAACCATCCTTCTTCGCTTCATTTGTGTGACACCGTGCTTTATTTTACTTTCCAGTGTGTTTGGTGCTTAGCTTTTGTGCACGCTTGGTTTGTGTTCCTGCTGGGCCGCAGCTAGCTTCAGCAGGAATCACTAAACGACTCAATCGTGAGTACTTTCTTTCGCTTTTTACACCTACCAAAATGGCTAAAGGTCGTGATACGTCCCCGCATAAATTAATGGCCAACAACGACCAAGATACGGAGATATTACGAGAACTAGTAAAATCCCGTGGAATTATCAAAGGCAGGTTAACCAAACTTTCAAACCATGTAGCTAACATTCAAGTAGAAAACTTAAAACCACAAACTCGTATTGATTTAAAGCTACGTTTGAAGGGGGCTGCCAGCTTGTTCACCGAATTTGGCGAGTTACAAACAAAAATTGAAAAAACCGTCAAAGAGTGTGATATAGAACAGCAATTAACTCTACGCGAACTATTTGAAGACACATATTACAGTACACTAGCTCAGGCTGAATATATACTCGAGTCCACAGGAACCAGTAATGATTCAAATGTGTCATGTGGAAAGTTAAAGTCAATCAAATTGCCTACTATAACTATGCCTACCTTTTGACGGTGCATATGAGCACTGGCTCGAGTATAGAGACACGTTTCTATCGTTAGTTCATAATTCCAAAGAAATTAGTAATATTCAAAAATTCCACTACCTTAAATCGTCCCTTAAAGGGAGCGCAGAGTTGATCATAGACGCATTAGAGTTTTCAGAAATAAATTATACTGTGGCGTGGGAACTGCTTCTCAATCGATACAACAATAATAGGCTCTTAGTGCATAACCATGTCAAGGCCCTATTTAACCTTCAAAAGTTATCTAAGGAGTCGCCCCATCTTGTCAGGAAACTTGTAGACACTATTCTTAAAAACTTACGCGCTTTAAAAATCTTAGGTGAGCCTACTGACAGCTGGGACACATTAATTATTTACATTATTACCTCTAAATTAGATGAGACTACTGAACGGGAGTGGGAGCAGTTTAAGAGCACTACACAGAAGTATGATGACTCTCAACCATCTCTAAGCGACCTACTTAAGTTTCTTAACAGTAGGGCAGATATGTTGGATACATTACAGGTTTCACATTCACATATAAAAACTAACTATGATCAAACTCGTAGAGATTATAAAAGGTCACAAACTACACTATACAACAACAAGTCACAGTGCAATGTATCCACCAATAATAAGGTACAAGAACGTCCAACGGTGTATAAAAAACAATGTTTAATGTGTAACGACTATCATCCTTTGTACACATGTTATAAGTTTATTAATTCTAATCTCGACACTAAACTACAATTTGTAAGCACAAACAAATTGTGTGAAAATTGTTTACGCTCAGGACACTCTTTGGAAACTTGCAGATTTGGACCGTGCCGCAAATGTAACAAAAAACATAATACGCTTATTCATAATGATGCTCAAGTCAGCAGTGACAATCAAACGTTGTCAAGCGTAGCATTGCACGTCAATGACAACAACATTGAATTCATCAACGTCGCCGGTGCTGGTCAGGCGTCCCCCGCGGCCTTTACACTACCCGCGGACTCCAGCCCGGTGAACATTTCTTATTCACAGGCAAACAGTGCACATGTAGACAATTCGTTAATTCGCGATCCATGTATGCATGTACGACCTGTGATGTTGTCTACCGCTTTGATCGAGATAGCTGATAAACAAAATAAATACCATGTTGCACGCGCGCTGCTCGACTGTGGTAGTCAGCATTGTTTTGTATCGAAATCACTATGCGACATTTTAGATGTTGATTTAATACAGTCCACTTTCCAAATTCGCGGAGTAGGTAATTCAATAACACATGCAACGCAAATGTGTGATATTGAAATTAAATCTCGAACGAATAATTTTTCAACACGCATAAGGTGTTTTGTGCTGCCACACATAACATCAACGCTACCAGCTGTATGTAAACAAAGCGCAAGGGTTAGTATTCCTAATCAAATACAGCTGGCCGATCCTGAATTTTGCGAATCCCGAAATATAGACATTTTATTAGGCGCAGATATATTTTGGGACTTATTATGCGATGGTAAGATGAGGTTACATAACGGACCCTTTTTACAAAATACGAAGTTAGGGTGGCTAATTTCTGGCCCTATTAATATTAATATGCGTAGTAATAAATACACACATTGCAATTTTAGCCTCTCGGTAGACGCGCAACTACGGCGGTTTTGGGAGTTAGAAGAGCTACCGAGGATTGGTGACACGCGTACAGACGACGAACGGGCATGCGAGAATCATTTCGCGCAGACTACGACGCGCAGTAGTGAAGGAAGATTCTGTGTTTGTTTACCGTTTAAGGAATCACCTTCCAACTTAGGTGCAACTTATCCTCAAGCGAAACGCCGCTTCATGGCACTTGAGGCACGCTTAAACAATAATGCCAGTTATAAAAAATTATACACAGACTTTATTCACGAGTATTTACAGTTAGGCCATATGTCACGTATATACTCATACGATACACCGCATTATTTTATGCCGCATCACGGTGTGTATCGTGAGCATAGTACTACGACTAAGCTCCGCGTTGTGTTCGACGCCAGCGCAGCATCCAGCACTGGCAAGTCATTGAACGATCTTCAGCTGGTGGGACCACGTTTGCAGAGTGATTTAGTTGACATTTTATTACGCTTCAGACAACACAGGTACACTGCATGCGCGGACATTGAAAAAATGTACCGTCAGTGCTTAGTTAACGAATCACAACGCAATCTACAGCTGATTGTTTGGCGTGACGACCCATCTGAACCAATTGGCATTTATCGTCTTAATACGGTAACTTACGGGACAGCTTCGGCACCGTTCTTGAGTGTTAGATGTCTTAAACAACTAGGATATGACTCTACGGATCCGAAGGTCAAGGAAAAAATTAATAACGATTTCTACGTCGACGACTTAATTACAGGTTCGGATGATAAAACAGAATTAATAAAATTATGCGAAAAAATTGCGGATACTTTAAAGTCTGGTTGTTTCATATTGAGGAAATGGCTTTTTAATTTTAAATGCGATGGATTATCTTCACTGTGTGATTCAAAGGAATTGTCACTAGGTGAAAACACTCAATCAAAAACTTTAGGACTCGGTTGGCATAATTCAACCGACGAGTTTTACTTTAATACACAATTCAAAGGTAATCATTCCACGTTCACAAAGCGCACAATTTTATCGCATGTGTCTCAAATATTTGACCCATTAGGGTTACTTAGTCCTACCATAATTATCGCTAAGGTTTTATTACAAAGGTTATGGCTATTACAATTAGAATGGGACGACGAGGTTCCATCCGATGTAGTGCGAGCGTGGAACAAATTTATAGACGGCTTGTCTGCGCTTAACACTATTCATGTACCGCGACATGTTATTGATATAGATCCCATACGATTGGAATTACATATTTTTTCTGATGCGTCGCAAACAGCGTACGGCGCATGTATTTATGTTCGCACAGTGACTCATGGTTCGACCGCAATGGTGAGATTATTGTGCTCCAAGGGAAAGGTAGCGCCTTTAAAGCCAATAAGTATTCCTAGGCTGGAATTGTGCGGTGCCTTACTCGGCGCTCGATTATACGACCGAGTAAACACAGCATTAAATCGTACTTTCGATAGTGTTATGTTTTGGACAGATTCCACAATCGTGCTAGGGTGGCTTCATATGCCTCCCAACTTATTAAAGTCATTTGTACAAAACAGAACAGCTGAAATTCAGGAGTTGACGAAGGAACTGCCATGGCGTCACGTAAGCGGAAAGGAAAATCCAGCCGATATGGTTTCGCGTGGAGTCGTACTGGAAGACCTTTCACGGTCTTCTCTATGGTGGGAAGGCCCAGCGTTCCTTCGCGAATCAAGTTTCAGCTGTGCTGACGTTTCTTTAGCGCCTTATATGAACCGCGAAGATTTGCCTGAAACTAAACCGAGCGTTTCCCATTCGTTTCTTGTCAAACAAGTACATGATTCTACATTATTTCCATTTGTCAGGTTCTCTCAATTCAACCGCATGAGACGTGCTGTCACATATGTACTTCGCTTCATTTACAATGTACGCAAAAAGTCCGCGCCGCGATCTGGCGTTATCACCGTGGAGGAATTGAGGGAGGCTGATATAACGTTGGCTAGACTGTCTCAACTAGAATCTTTTCCAGATGAGTTCAAGTCGTTAAGAAATACTAGCAGTCTAGGGAACAAGCATAACTTGGCAAAGTTAAATTTATTTTTAGACGACAATAAAATCATGCGCGTCGGTGGCCGTCTAAAAAATTCGACCTCATTTACATTCGACAAAAAACATCCAATTTTAATTTCAGCACAACATCATTTTTCTAAATTATTATTTCGTCATGAGCATAAACAATTGTTACACGCTGGGCCACAGACACTTTTATATAATTTGCGAGAGATATGGTGGCCTGTAGGCGGTAGGAATCTTGCACGAAAAGTTGTGCATGATTGTGTGAGTTGTACGCGATTGAGAGGCAGAACACCCACTCCCATAATGGGAAATTTACCTACAGAACGCATTACTCCCAGTTATCCTTTCTTGCGGTGCGGAGTGGATTACGCCGGTCCAGTGTTCATTTTGAACCGGAAAGGTAGAGGTTCTAGGGTAGTTAAAAGCTACATTTGCTTATTTGTCTGCTTCACAACTCGTGCAGTTCATTTAGAACTGGTTAGCGATCTTTCCACAGAGGCATATTTGTTAGCCTTAAAAAGATTTATTTCTAGACGCGGCAAGCCTTGTGAAATCTTTTCCGATAACGGAAGGAATTTCGTAGGTCTTATGAATGATTTTTCAAATTTCTTATCTAAATGTTCACCACAAATACTAGATTACGCTACTAGTCAAAACATTAAGTTTACGTTCATACCACCTTATGCGCCTCATTTTGGTGGGTTGTGGGAAGCGGGGGTAAAGTCATGCAAGTACCACTTGCGACGTGTTGTTGGAAATGCGCACCTAACATACGAAGAATTCAGCACGGTGTTAATACAAGTTGAGGCCGTCCTGAATTCCCGTCCTCTAAGTCCTCTGTCCACAGACCCACACGATTTCACTCCTTTAACCCCTGCTCATTTCTTGGTCGGCCGTCCGCTTACTGCGCCAATTTCCACGGACTTCACTGAGACGCCTTCTGGTCGACTTTCACGCTACCAACGAGTGGAGCAGATTCGCCAACACTTTTGGTCCCGCTGGGCAAAAGAATATGTGTCTGAATTACAGACAAGGACAAAATGGAAGAAGGACGGAGCCAGTCTTCAACGCGACATGCTTGTCGTCATCAAGGATGATCGTCAGCCACCATTGAAATGGCAATTGGGACGAGTCGTCAACACTGTTCCTGGGAAGGATGGCATTACCAGAGTGGCCGACATCCGCACAGCTTCAGGCGTCGTGAGACGCGCCTTCTCCAAAATCTGCCCTCTACTAGAATGCTGATGCAGAAGCCCACATTTCATCACGAGATTTATGACTTCAAGCTACTTGCTATCAGCTGTTATTGAAAGCTGGTGCTTTCAAGGCCGGGGGCATGTTCAGGATTGTATTTTTTAATAACGTATGGTTTTTAATTGTTAGGAACTTATTATAATTATTAGTTTTTTGTGTTATTGCAACATTGCCCTCCGGCTGGCAACTCAACCATTTATTTCTTTTTTCTATCAATTGTTTTTTTGCTTCTTCGAATATCAAATACGTCATTACGCGTCATATTAAAAATTTGCAATAAAAATGTTTTTTTAGAAATATATTTATATCTACGTTTTCATTACGAGCCCAAACCACCAACACTGCTGCACGTACAATACCGGCGAACTATGGGTGTACATTAAGTCCACCTCTGCCTAACCCTTCGGGGAATACAGGCGTGATGATGGTATGATTAAAATATTATTTTTTAACCTTATTATTTCATAATGATCTCATTTATACTGTCCCACTGTTGGGCATGGGTCCTCTCAGACTGAGAGCTGTCCACCACGCTAGCCTTCTGTGGGTTGGCAGACTTATACGCAAATGGAAACATCTCACGCATGAAGGTTTCCTCACGACGTTGTCCTTCTCTGATTTAAGCGAGTGATCATTATTATTATTAATACGCACATTATTACGAAAAGTCAGACGTGCGTGCCTTGGATTTGAACTCGAGACCTACGACTTGGCAGTCCAATACCACTGGGCTATCACTGCTTCTATTATTACTTACACTGAATTAATTAATTTATGTTTCAAATAGATCATGGATCATTCAAGAATTTGGTCAATATGATTGATTGATTGATTAGATCATAAATCCAACGAACTAAACTAAACAATTTTATCGTTCATATTGAGCTAACTATTTCTTAAATCCCGGGACATTCCAAAAAATCCCGGGCCTTTCGCATCACTATCAACCCTCCCACTGGGAATCGAGTAGTCGTCAACAGAAATTGTGATCGAAACAGTCTGCAGAAGAAATTGAAAAAGAACTGGCAACCCCTTGAGGATACTCTAGACAAAGGTACATTAAAAACAGTGTATGACATTGGGAAGAACAATAGCTTTTACTACACATGTAGTATTTTACATAGGCAACATTTTGTGAGTTAAATCCGTGAAGGTTTTATTCTTGGTGGAATTATTTCTTTATTATCAAAGCTCAATTGGTCTGAAGTACACTGGTCGGAATGTAAGTAGATATTGTTTATTTTATTTGGTACTAGCTTTCCGCCCACGGCTTCGCCCGCGTGGTTTATAGGCTTTTCTATTCTAAAATATGTATGTATTATACATATAAACCTTCCTCTTGAATCACTCTATCTATTAAAAAAAACCGCATCAAAATCCGTTGCGTAGTTTCAAAGATTTAAGCATACAAAGGGACATAGGGACAGAGAAAGCGACTTTGTTTTATACTATGTAGTGATTAACGCCTGTATTTTGTCGCAAATAAATAAAATAATCGCATGATAAACATTCTTGAAGATATAAATTATTGAGAAAAAGACACAGTCTCAGGCAGTATACCAAACATTTTCCTTCCAAAGGATATAGTAATATGTATTCAATAGATGTTGCTGACGTCACCTTGAGAAGTTGAGTGTGGAAGAGAATTTCGACAACACAGGCAGTGGTCTCAGTAGCTGAATTGGCTAAAGCGACCGATGAAAAATATAAACATAACATACCATCACGCCTGTATTCCCCGAAGGGTTAGGCAGAGGTGTACTAATGCACACGCACATTTCGCCGGTATGTTTTAGGTCCCATTTTATTTTAACAATACTTGTAATGTAATAGGGGGCGAGCCTATTGCCATTAACCGGGCACAAAACCAGACTACGAGCTGCTATTGAGAATTTCATAGAAATACCCATAGTTTGCTCGACCTAGGAATCGAACCCACGATCTCTAGCGTAGTAGTCGCGCTTGGAACCACTAGACTAACGACGTAGTCTGAATCTTGACCGGTGAAAGCCAATAAATATTAAAAAAATATAACTAACGTAAGATAGCCTTGTGATATGACCATTGGACTGCCAAGTCAAAGGTCTCGAGTTCGAATCCAAGGCACGCACCTCTGTCTTTCCGAAGTCATGTGGGTATTAATAATTAATTATCACGCGCTTAAACGGTGAAGGAAAACATCGTGAGGAAACCTGCATGCCTAAGAGATTTTCTTGTCGGCATGTGAAGTCTGCCAACCCGCAGTAGGCTAGCGTGGTGGACTATAGCCTAATCCCTCTCATTCTGAGAGGAGACCCGTGCCCAGCAGTGGGACAATGTAGTGGGTTGATGATGAAGATATCATCACGCCCGTATTCCTCGAACGGTTAGGCAGACAGATTGAATTATGTACACCTACAGTTTGCCGATATGTTTAGGCCTCATATTATAGAGCCTATTGAAATTTGACTTACTACTTGTCTGCCTAACCACAGTAGGACAATGTGGTGGATCATAGCCTAACCCTTATCATCCTAATCCTCATACCCAGAAATGTGTTTAAAAGGGTTGATGCTAATATATGTCATATTTTTTCTAACCCACACGATCCAACTGTTAAAACAAATATGTCCACTTATTTGCATCTATAAAAAAATCATCGGTGAACTTCATATTTAGCGAATTATGTTTTTTAACCCTCAAACAATCGCACCGTTTTCCATAGTACACTAATGTTTTAACCCCTAATTGCCATAAGTGCGGATTCCACCAAGAAATAGTCATCACATGCCATATGGCGTTAACATCGCGTGTATTGAATCCTATTGCTTGGCAAAACAAATGAAGTACAGTCATTTGTCCCGTGTTCGACTAAAATAGACCTTCCTACCTTTGTAATAGAAGGCAGATGGAGTGTAAAGTTAAGTTTGCCGTGTCTTGCAGTATGTGGTCCAAGTTTCAAGTGTTTTTAAACTACGTAATTGTTAATTGATTTATCGAATTTTGTTATAAAACATTGATTGGATGTAGGATCTTGTGCTTGCTTTAAATTATTTTAATTGTATTTAGAGACTAAGTACCGTTTTTATTATGCAAGTATCTTGCATTGCTTGCAATAACATTCAAAAGTGCCTGCGTGCTAGCTACAGGTTTGATAAAGAGTTGATATCTCTACCACTCAAGCTACAAGCAACCTGCGGCTTGTATGCAAGACACTAGTATAATTGCGTCTTATATGAAAGACTAGCATAACTGAAAGAAGGCTTTAACCTATATATAAAAATACGTAAAGAAAGGACTGCCTCGTTAGTCTAGTGGTCCCAATCGCGACTGCTACGCTAGAGGTCTTGGGTTCGATCCCCAGGTCGAGCAGTGTTATTGGGTTTTTCTATGAAATTATTAGTAGCAGCTCGGAGTTTGAATTTGTGCCCAGTTAATGGCAATAAGCTCGTCCCCTATTACATGGAATCTTAACATACCGGCGAAGTGTGGGTGTTCTTTAGTACACCTTTGACTAACCCTTCGGGGAATACAGGTGTGATGTACCATGTAAAGAACGGTGGCCAACACATCAACCTCCCACACAATGTCAAATTTTCTCAGTTGATTTTGAACTTAATCATTAACATTTTAACGTTTAAAATCATTTGGAGAAATGTACATAAATAACATTTAGGATGGCAATGTTGGCCAAATAACAGTTTTTTCTTTCAATGACTAGTCATTGAATGACGACTAAATTGAGAGCCAGGTATAGGAACCGCTTTAAGAATGAATGTGGCTGAATATAAGGGAAGAGGATGATATAGCTACAAAGGAAGTCATACAAGACATACCATGACAATTGCGAGTTACTTGCCCAGAAAACGTGAATAAAATGTCCAACAAATAAAACATGGACTTGCATTCCCTGTGTAAAAGACACTTCAGACTCGCTGTCTCCTATAAAATAAAGCTATTGAAACGTTGAATGTGACATTTGGCACGCTCCTCCTAATTGCTGTGTGTGCTCGCCTTTATATCCCCCCTTTGTTCCTGATTGCTTGATGCCGGCATTTTTAATTACTGTGCCCTCAGATTTATTGTCATTCAATTATTAACTTTTTAATGTTATTTAAACGGTTCACATTGCTTTGTAGGGTTACATTCATATTTTCAACGGCTCCAAATGAAAACCAGTGTTAAGTATTAAATTTTCCTTTACATTATGCTGATCTGTAGACCAATTTGGTCGAGCAGTGAGACACATTACTGTAGATAAGTATACTTAATTCGGTCCTTTTGTATTTTTGCTTTCTTTTAAACTATTTTTATCTTTATTATGTTATTTGGGTCTCGATATTGATCGTTTGACGAAACGTTGTAAATTGACGTTTATTTATTTTAAATATAAAATGTAAAGCAATAATCAAGCTATGACTAGGTATGTCATCTAAAGAAGAGTCTCCCAACCTTTTTATGACTAGAGATGATTTGGATATTATTGTTTTTAGCAGCGACCACAATGTTAAGGATATACTGTGTCAACTCAAAACTTGTAATAGATTTATATCCTTCGCGGACCACGTTTTTGGTCTTATGGTCCGCCGACCACTGGATGGGAACCAGTGATCTATATAATGACCTGATCTAGAATAATAAAGTTTGTACAAATAAATAAATAGTCTCTTGTCAACAAAATATTATGAAACGACATATGTCTTATGGCTGATCGTCCAATTATTTGGGGCTAACGTCTGGTTCGGATGGAGCGCGCCACAGTATATAAATTACTTGACGTAGGTCAAGCTGTTGTGGTGCAATATATAGGATAACCGCGGCTAAGAGTTAAGAAAAAATATATTTATAAAAAATACCTTATTAATAATGAAGTGTGGTTTTCTGTAAGTAGTCATCGCCGCCCATGGACATCTGCAAAACCAAAGGAGTTGCAGATGCGTTGCTGAGCCTATTTAAGGAAAAGGGAGGAGAAGGAAGGAGACTGAGGGAGGAATTGGGCCTCCGGCGCTCCACACTCACCGTACGAAACGCAACAGTATGCATACTGCTACTTGACGTCGATTTTCTGTGGGAGGGAAGTACTTACTAAGACATGCCACCAGACACTAATAAGGATACATTCCCGAAGCCTTCCTATCATTTGCTGGGCATGGGCCTCCTCTCGAAGTAAGAGGGGTTAGAAATAATCCACTATTATAGCCGACGACATCGACACAATCTCTCAGGTTTTCCTTCAACGTTTAAGCGCGTGATACTTAAGTATTAATACGTACATGACTTCGGAAAGTCAGAGGTTATTATTTGAAAACCTTTGACTTGACAGTCCAATGGTCATATCATTAGACTATCACTGCACTTCATTATTCCACACAACATTAATCCAAAATTCTCCCTTACAAATATTTAGACCAGTATTATAAATTTCATTCCAAATGACTTACAACTGACGGAAAATATACGGCATTCCGCTTATGCATTACACCACAAGTAAATGCAGTCAGAATGCGTTCGTTATGGCCAGTTCTGGAGAAACGCCAGCAAGTACGGACGACCAGCGGATAGGCACGATATATATATGATTTGTTAATATCATAAGTTAGGGAGGAAATGAAAAATCTTCGCTGCGCACTTTTGATCCCGATTTTTGGAGTTATGGCTTAGTTATTGGAATATATCAACATGTGTTAGTAGTAGTAGTGTCGCGCTAACATGTCGTTTCCTACGCACGAATACGAATGTGGAGCCAAACCAGAGACCCAATTCCTCCCTTAGTCCCCTTCCTTCTCCCTTTCTCAAAAAAATATTCTTGGAATCAAATAAGTATTTCATCAGAACTGACATCACAAGGGTATTAATGAACCATATTTACAAGAACTTCCAAAATAATACGTGGGAAACAAATTCTAATTAACGTTAATTTCCCATTAAAATTAGCAGAACATTACATTCTGTAGAAAGTTTCGAAAAACTCGCAAATTTTTAATAAACCTAATTAAAAGTCAAAGACAAACGAAGTTTACCTTTTTGTCAAACATTCTATCAATGACCCGATAAGTTCATGACATGTTGAGACGTTGAGGGACGGAGCTAACGAAGACTTGTTCCCAATAGAATTGGAGAAACAGATTCTGTTTTATGGAGAAGAATTTGTTGTCATTTCGATTCGTTGAAGGGTTTGTCAGCGGACAAATTGGTCCTTTGTTCCAAATCAGGGTTGCCGTACCTTAGCAACACTTATTTCTTATATAAAAAAAACACTTCTTTTTGGATTATTTTTCAACAGATAATGTTTTGTAAAATTGGTTAAATACACATTGAAATACTTTTGGTACTACGTTTTAATCTGTCTGTTAGTTTTAAACCAGAAACACCAGACAACCTGATTATCTTTAGGATATCGGTATTTTTCAGGACTTCAGAACTTGGGTTGGCTTATGGTCAGTCGCTTCTAGTTAAACACTGACTTCGACCACATTTGGTAATACTGGGAGCTGACCCCAACATAGTTGGGAAAACGAAGGCGACATTTATATTTTAATCTTGTTAAAGTTTCAAATAAAACCCACTACAATGATTTTATGAGATAGTAACTATTTTAGGTAACCGTAACCCATAAAGTGTCACATTCAAAATCAAACACCATTAATTACTAAATAACTATCCATAAAATAAATCCCTTGGAAAATAAAATGAAATTTATCACCATTGCATTGTCAGTTATGCGCTTCAGAAATATTAAAATGCATTGGTCATAAGTCATTATGAAATGAATGACGTTTTTATTGACGATGACGATCATTAAATAATTAATGACTCTTAACTTTGTCGACGGCAAAATGACAGGAACTGTTGGAGTCATATTGTGTGGTTGAAAATTTACTACAAGCTTGATAAGAGTTGCTTTTGATAAAACTGTAGCTTTTGACACGTTCGTACTAAGTTTGTCTTGTATCATGGGTACATATACAATTTTTCAAATTCTCGTAGATGTGAAGCAACAAATTGTTGGCCATACAAACATTTGATCCGTAAGCAATTAAGCCTACACCTTGATGCTGAAGCTCAGCCTCAGTGTCTTTTTGTAGTATCAGGCAGGAATGTATTGGTACAACTATTTACTATCATCTCAAGTCGAGCTTATTGCCATTAATCGGGCTTAAAATCCAAACTTCGAGATACTACTAACAAATTCACAGAAAAATCTAACACTATTTCTCGGAATTCAAGATGATTATTCATCTCTAGCTTTGCAATCGTACTAGCGAGTTGGAGAATTCACCATTATTGCAGCAAAAATTTCAATTCTAACAGCAGTGTCTGTGACCACATTAATCTTCATTACTAACTTGCCCCACAAAGCTAAGCGAGCTCGACCGTCCAGGCCATATAACTCAAAAAAAATCGATGGTTAAACCGAGCCAAATTCAGAGACTACAGTAAAACTAAAAATTAAACAATCCAACTTGGTCCTCTGCCAACTATCTTTGTTTCATTGATGCATATCTTGGGCTCTTGGCACGAGGTTCCGTGAAAACGGTCTCCTTGACTGGTCCCAGCGTTGATTTTTTGATAAAAATTACAATACAGTCTTGTCTTTTTGAATTTGTCTGTCTTTGCATTTTTCGAGTGGGCGTATGCTTGATGCTGGATGAGAATTTGTTTGAGAAAGATATCAAGATTCCGAATATAGTTTTCGTCTTTGCGATTTTCTGATTTGTTGGCAAATTCTTCTGTAGGAACCATAATTTTATGTTTTTCAACAAGACTCCATTCTTTGACCATGATAAGCTCTTGTGTTCTCAGTATAAAACTGCAATAACTGTCAGCCCTGCTAAGTCGAAATGGAATTAATTAGCATTTTGGGTCCAATAAGATAACAAACTCACCATTATAAGTTTATTAAAGAACTTGTTTTTAATTAATATCAGGTAGACGTCAATTCTAAATATACTTCTTTATGTTCTTCATTATTGATCTTCTCAATGATTCCCACTTTCAGATTATCGGCATAAAATGAAATTTATTAAAAAAAGTCATATTTATTTGCCCACTCTCTCCAAACCGCGTATTTTAATTCTCAAAATACCCTCTTCGACTCTATTAAGTTTCTCGCATTCAACTTTCAACAAAGCACGAAATATCGGTCCAATCTCAAATGTTGGCACTTATACCAATGCTGGGGCAGTATCAATACAGATTTTTATCTCTAGACTTCCTGTACAGTTGGGGCGACCGTATTTTGTAGTTGCGGACGTATTGTTGTAGTTGGGTGCGTATTTTTCTGCTGCGTATAAAAGTGGGCAGAACCGATTTGGGAAATGTGGCCGTAGCAAAGCTATTTAGGTATTAACCTTTTTTTTCACTGGGCAAGAAACTGCAATAGGATTTGATCGGACCTGGCGATTGTACCGACTCAAGGCTTGTTATGGAAGCGAACTTATTTATTAATACTTTATGAACAGTTTGTAGTGTCAGCACATCCCATGTCATCAAGTAATGTGTGGTAAAAAAAACAGACTGCACGTTTAGTGTTATGGTAGCGAGAACCTCGAGAACCTCCATGACTTGGAGAGCAAGGCTGACGATCCCGGATAACATACAAACAACTATGCCAATCGCTACTAGTAGTTAGTAGCCCAAAAATTCTGGCAACTAGTTTTTTTTTGGATCTTTGTATTGCCCATAAGGGTTATGAGGGTCTCGGAACACTGGCATTACTACCATATCTGATTATTTAATCTCCTGCTAGTTTTACTGGTCTTATTGCGAATACCCTTAACATCGTAACGCCAATCAAAACACGTTCAATAAAAATGTCGATGTAACGTTTTAACAGAAAAAGTAAACTTAAAAAAAATCATGCCAACTTCACAACGAAAAAACTTTTTTTTTTCACATCTGGTCCTTTGTGTTTTACGGATGTGCGCATTCGAAACGCGAAGTACTGCCTTTGAGGCGCGTCAATATATTCCGTGTTGTTTATTAAAAGCCCGGGACAATGTTTTTCTGTCCCAAAATTTTTGATGTTTTATTAAACGACCAAAGAGCAATTCATGGTGAATTGGTGATTGGAGCGGTTTAGAAATATATTTTTATTAACTTCTGTGTAACCAGTAAGGACAGTACAACTGATGCTTTCATTTTAGTAACAGTTTTTAGTGTAGAGCATTTCAGTGATCAAACAGTCTTGTTGAGCTTATGAAATTCTCAGTAGCAGCTGGGAGCTTGGATTTTTGCCCATCTAATTTCCTTTGCTGACGTGGCCGGCCCTGCAGAGGTTCAGGATAGTTTGGACTCTTACGTGTACAATGCGCATTTTGAAATTGAGCGTGGTATTTCCAACAGGGTTCGAACTCTTGACCACTGACATACAGTGCTACATTGGTTGCTATCTGAAAAACCTTACTCTGATAAAACAAATTTGATCTTTTCAATTTGGTCTTTTTTGCTATTCTTTCATTGTCAATCTTTTTACTGAAGGAAAATTGTTTTCATAATGTCTCAATGTAGCCATGTAGTCGGGTTTTTGTGTTTGTGGAGTTCTTCAAATGTCTACTTCCAAGTTTAATAACAAATGAAGTGGCGTAAAGGATCTCTTGGCTTTTGCATGAAATGCCTTTTGAGTTTGTCTCACAAACCTCAACAGAGAAATCATTCGAATTGAATATTGTTTTGTTTCTTAGAAACGGCTTAACTATTTTAAATTTTGTGAAGGTAGTGAGTGGTAACCTTTATAAGCACCTTTGTGCTTATAAGAACCCGAATCAATATTTCCAGTAATTGTTTCTTTGAAATTGTTTTTTTTTTTTTTCTTGATAAATAATTTACTTTATAGCAAACCAAATTACAAGAGGTATTTGCTTAAAAAAAGAAAAAACACCACGCATAAAATTGAGTATGGACAATTTAAGACTAATAGCCCAATTACCTAGCGAATTTTTCATTTGAAATTATATGTTGTTTTTATTACCGGTACTTTACATTTAACCTTGGAAAAAATATATGTTTTTCAGCTTAAGTTCCGTTCAATTATAATAAATTATTATTATTAATATTATGGTAAATAAATAAATCTTCGGTTAATCGACGTTTTGACAACATCGTTAAAAGCTAATAATAATCCCATTAAATTCAATGGAAATGTTTTTTTGTAAGTTTCAAAGGTATACGTTGTGAAATAAATAGATTTATATATATTGAATATAAATAGAATCCGTTCAAATAAATAGAATACCTTCCTAAATTACTTTACAAAAGTCCCCAAAAGCGTGCAAGCGTCGAATAAACAACTGGGGCCAAAGCCAGGACTCGCAATCAAGCAACACACAATAGGTCCTCAAATAGTGGGGAGAGGACAAATAGAGCTCCAAATGAGGTGGCTAAGTGGAGGTCAAGCTTTCATTGTTCTTATTTGTACGTTGGTCCTTGTTTCCGAATAATTTCTTGCTCTCAATTTCTGGTCCTTATTTCCGAATATTTTTTTGTTCTAATTTTTTGGCCTTGTAGTCACCAACGCTCCCGGATCGATGGACATATTAGTTTGTGGTATAAGCTACTCGTATATAATATAAGTGGTTAGAGATAGTTTTAAAGGACTGTGTTTCTCGGTCAATAAACAAACATTGCGATTTTTTTTTTTTCCGTAGAATGTAATGATACAATATAATATGAGTAGGTACTCTCACTCAGTTTTCATAAGCATATCATCATGTAGGAATAGGGCATACATTTATATTGCGATATTACGACACAAATTATACAATACAAATTATTTGAAAATTGACTACTTAGATACACAACTGCGTGAGTTCTTATTCGTCAGACATATAAGACGTGGCTGGACCTTCCTGCCGGAAGAACACGAGATTCTCGTTCCTCCACATCCTTCAATACTTTCAGCGTTTTCTTACACGAGCACGTCAAAGTCTTGAAAAGAACTACACAGCCGGGTTTTAATTAGGCCCGCCTTATCTACTTTCGCCAGGCGTCTGGGGGGAAGGAAGTTGAAAAAGTCAATAATTACCTTTTCCCACGGTCAGAAGTGGCTTTTAGTATGCGGGTATGGGCTTAGTAAAAGAGAGTAGCGGGTTTAAACTACTGAAGGCGTTCATGTTCATTTTCCTGGCTTCAGTATTTTTTTGAGAAAATCCGATACATTATAGAACAATTTAGTTAGTATTATAGGAAAGTTAAAGTCTGACACTGACTATAAAAAAATCCGAGTTATCTAATAATGAATAACTAATAATAAACGTGTTTGCAGTAACGATAAGTTAATATTTAGGTCAGTTACTTTTTTCTATGACAAAATAAATTACTCATAGTGAAGTAAGCTCCATTATAGATCTATCGCTGCCGAACATCAGGTCAGATTGTGGTCGAAAGAAAGCCTAGTTCAGCATAAAAAAATCTTATCCTTATACATTTTATACATTACATTTGCAACTTAATCTCCCCGCCACCGCGTATACTTAAGCCCCAACCTTTACCTTACAAGCGGCAGTTCTAATTGCATTATTAACCTGGCACATTTCGATCGGCGGAACCCTTTTGTTTTTCGTTTTTTAGGGTTCACTGGAAGCTTCTTCGGGATTGGATTACGGAGTTATTAAAATCTATTTTTAAGAAAGAGGATTCACTTAAAAAGTTATGTTTTGGTTGATTTTTTGATAAAATTACACAGATTTGTTAGAAATATTAAGGAAATAAATATTTAAGTAAATCTTTATTTTAGAGAGAATCTCAATACAAAATCGCAAATCCAGACGATGATCATGATTTTTTATCAGAATAACCCAACATTTTGATTAACCTGGGTATCAATACCACATATAGTCAGTTTCATTCCTATACACTTAGGCTTCCCATCTTTAATTCTACGCATCTCTCGTAGTTTGGAAAGAAAGAAAGAAAAAGGGTCTAACTAACGAATGAGTTTGCGAGTTAGTTTAGTAAATGTTTAGACGGAACTTGAATGGTAAGTAGATAACGAATACAAATGTTAGGAAAGTCTTGTTGGTATATAAGGCCTTGCAAAAGTAGTGTTAAATGTTTTATTTTATTAGTTGTAGGATCTAATGATCCTAGCTAGCTCCCACCGTCAGTAGGGCTTTAGCCAGTTTTGCCATATTGAGTCGTGTGAGAGCTAGAGCCTGAAAAGGTAGTTATTCATTATTAGGAAACCTACTTTCATTTACTTTCTTTAACAATCTAAGTAAATAACTTTAATGAGTTGGTATATGTTTTCATGAATTATGAATGATATGTATTTTTATGTAAAATTACGTTATTTACGTTAGTGTTCATGGCATGAATGGTATCCGACATTTTATTGTACCTAATCCATCAACCGCACAGAACTATCATACATAATACATCTGCATATACATCTAAAAGCCGTCATATATTACGAGCAATATCCTCCACTATAATCTAATCCATATTTTATTGTTAGAATCTTCCCGTACATCCCCCCGTTACCATGGTAACGGAAGCCATAAGGCTCACAAAGAACTTGCCATTCATGGAGTATTGATAGATTGTATTGTGCGATCGTGGAGATGGTAGTTGTTTTGCGGACGTAAGGACCAACTTTTTCTTTTCAAAACACCAGTGTTGATGTTATCTTACGTTGACGCTTCTTCCAATTTTTATAAGTCTTCGTTATTTGACAATATATGAATAGTTTACAATCAGATAAACACTCCAAGCTTTATATTATAGACACTACGCAAAATCTATTGCTCCGGTCCTCGGGGGCCGTTATGGGCGTTACTGAACTTAAAGAATTGAACCGTGAGTGTAAAGTCATAGGTTTCGAAACCGGATCCTCAATATGTCATACCATTCCCATGTAATACTAAGCGATACTATTAGCATTAGACTAGACACGCCCAACCTCCGAGGTGCTATTGAGAAATTTCATAAAAAATCTAAGAACATTTAGCTCAATCTGGCAATGGTACTTGCAAGCACTAGACCCATCCCATAGATAAAACCATATATTTTGATATTTTTCATTACATGTTTTACGCTGCGCTTGTCACTTGTTAAGGGCGAGGGCGCTTCAGCTGGCTCGTGAAGAATAATAACTTTAATCCCATGGAACTGACCATGGAAGACACGTGGGGTTTAAGATCGTACCGAGTCTGACGTAGGTAGGTACAATTCCAGTTTAAGCTGGTCTCGCCTTGTACAGGGTTTTATACAATAAAAGGCCAGTTTAAACTGGTTTTGTATAGCTCGTGTATGCGTGCGTACCTAGCCGCTTGGTTAACTCATACCATTTCAATAGAAGAACACCAAATGAGTACATTCCACTTGTCATAACAAAACAAAATAGGTCTGGTCTTTAGGCCAAACCAAAACATTTACCCACCTATTTATTTATTTTTTCTAGCAACACAAAACCAATACAAAGTGCCACATAGACCGCAACAAAGCTGGGTTCCCACCTTTGTGTTGAGCGTCGCTTGTCAGACAGCAATATCCGGTTACTGACCGTAAGCTATAAGTTAGGAGCGGGCTTTAGGTTTAGAGTAAATTAGGAGGTCCATGCGAGTTTAGTAGCTACTAAAAGAAACACAATTTATGAACTTGCAGATACATTTTTCCTATATCCTATCGAATAATTTATAACAAGAATTTGTTATTTTTCCTAAAATAATTTGGTCCTTCTGGTCGATCCTTTGGTACGAACAGTAACAGAAATTAATAGGCTCGCTTAACCTGGATAAATGTAGAAAATTCCATGATCTCGGTCAAAGGTTCATATATTTAATATTTTCTATTCTTCTTCTCTGTTTGCCTTCGAGAACCGCTTAAGCCTATCAATTATATTAGGGCTCATCTCTCTGTGCTTATAAATGTTTGTGGCAGGTCTCACCAAGAGTTCGGTTACAATTACATTATAATATTCAACTCTGTACAAATTGGAGTGTGGAAAATATATGGAGAAAGTCGACGTCGTTTGATATTCTTAGTCGTGTATCTACTTAGCCTTTTTATACATATGTCTCGATGACATGCAATTGTCTTTCAGCCATGGTTGTCTTACTGCTAGGCAAGATTCTATTTTCTTTTCTTTGCTCGTGCCTCCCAGGACCAGCTCTAGGCTGGCCTCGAACATGCTTACCATCTTGAAATTAAAACATATAAGTAGGTTTATATATTACTCCTTAAATTTTAGAAGCTGTTGCAGAGAGGCGAGATGTGTTGCCCCTCCAACCAAAGGGAAGACCCTCCGACCAGGCAGGTGTTTTTACCTGGCGGGCTACGGCCCGACGGTTGATGTCAGGCGGTTGTATATATGAGAGTCGCGCGGTAAACTCCACTTGCGCGATTCAGGATTTGCTCGAAATAGTTCCATGTAGTGCGCTAGATGTCGCTTCACTGTGTTAGCTCAATGGCTAGGGCGTCGGACTTGGGATCATGTGGTTGTCGTTTCAAAGCTCACCCATTGCACTACCGACGTGAACTCACTCGCAATACAAGCATTAAGCTTAGTAGGAGGGTCATTTCGCTTAGTATAATAAGATGACTATCAATGCGAGAACCACATTGCTAGTAACCTTAAAAAAAAACATCAAGTTTTTGTCTTGGGTCAAATCCTAAATCAAGTCTATTCAAAAGTACAAATAAATAATATTTAAATATTTCCTCTCGCACTTATACTATTATATATGGATTAATATTAAGTATATATGTCACATTTTCATCCCCGAATCATAGGTCACCTACTACCAATTAATAAAAATTAAAATTAATGACTAAATCACGAAATTATTCAGGATTATCAATTTAATTTACGATGTTCGGTTTTTCATAGCCACCCCAGAATAATGATTAATCATAATTAATGCTTTTTGAATTAATTAAACCATGTTTCTCTGTTGATAAAGTCAGGTGGGATGAAGTTATATTTATTAGTGTTTTACTCGACTGTTGGTACGTTATAAAGAGGATTTTGTGAATATTTCATACTCGTCATTGGAATTACTTTTACAAACATTATATGTTACTAGTAATTTATGTATATATAGCCTAGCTTTATATCCGTCACTAGGTAGCAATTGGATAGCTGTTAGCATGATTGATGGTAGCTGTTGTTGTGGTAGGGCCACGCTGTTCGCAGTATGAATGGGCCGGCTCGACCGGGGAAGTACCACACTCTCGCAGAAGACCGACGTCCGAGTAGTAGCGTTTCGTTACTGCGCTTCGTTCGGTGAGCGAGAGGGCAAGGCCCAATTCCTCCCCCAATCCCCTTCCTTCTCCTTTTCTCCTTCCCCTCCCTTTCCCTAAATAGGCTCGGCAACGCATCTGCAACTACTTTGGTTTTGCAGATGTCCATGGGCGGCGATGACTACTTACCATCAGGTAGCTCGCCTGCTCGTTTGCCGAGTTATCCCATAAACAAAAAAAAAATTGTTTTTTTTTGCGGCTCCAGCGATCCGTAGGGGCTGTTCATGACAACTCGTCAGCAACTCCTCCAGTGTTGCAGGAGTCCATGGGTGATAACCACTTACGATCAGGAGCCGAGATCGAATTTTTCTTTACTAAAAATTTTATTTCATTAGAAAATTCATATCTTTGTGAACATTTCGCATTATTTAAAGCTAAAATATAATAAAAAATAAGCATCTAATAGTGTTTTAACTAATAAGCTTTTTTTTTGTTCACAGCGCCGCCAAATGCAGTGGAGATTACGAACCACCCTCCGAACTCCAAGCTCGAAGTCAAACAAGGCGAGGATGTGTCGCTGGAGTGTCTGGTCAAGAACGCCAAGCCAGCAGCCAAGATCGTGTGGTTCAGGGGCAATGTGGAGCTCAAGGGTGATAAAGGTAGGCATGAGAGATTTTTTTAAGGGATAACTCGGCAAACGAGCAGTCGAGCAACCTGATGATAAGTAGTCATCGCCGTCTAAGGACATCTCCAATACCAAAGGAGGTGCAGATGCGTGGCCGAGCCTATTTAAGGCGAAAGAGAAAAGGGTGGCGAAAGAGAAAAGGAGAACGAAGGGGACTGAGGGAGACACCACGCTGTAAGAAACGCAACAGTATGCATACAGTGGGAGGGTAGTACTTCCCCGGTCGTGCCGACCTATTCATACTGGCATGTAGACATGCAGCGAGACACTACTACTACTATTAATAGAGATAAGAACGCCTGAAGCAGTTTTTACTTCTAAAATGCTTGCGTAACTGTCACATTCTTTCCTCGGTCCATAAAACGGTTTGTACTATACAGGACTACTTGTTTCCCGAGGCTTCTTTCCCAAAGCGAATTTTTGGTCAAAAGGTAACCATTGTCCTTCCTCTGAATGCAATGTATCATCTTCAAAAACGAAGCTACTTAAGCATTTATAATATTAGTATGGATGTCTATGCATTTAATTTAACGAGGTTTCAAAGTAAAGTTTTGGTAGGGCTAGGGAGCCATAGAACACTAATATCTTAATAGGTCGATAATAGGACTGTATTGTAACTAAAATTGCTCTCGCTATAGTTAAAACTCACACAGCATACCAACTATGTCGAGAGACGTACCGTTATCTAGCTGAAGGTGTCGACAGCACATCTCTGGGGAACCCCTGCGGGAATAGGTATTATACACCTGTAAGTTAGTTGTATAATCTTTGAGGTAACTTCAGAGAGATGTCTTGAATGGTGCTTTAAATTTATTGCAATCTGACGAACTATTTACTCAAACTGTTTATTTGTTATCAAGAATACTAGTAATGTGCGACCCACATTGCTAGTAAGCTGTACAAAATATTTTTTTTTTATTAAAATTGCATTACAAAATGCTAAAAAATCACAAAGATGAATTTTCTAGTTAAAGATAAATTCGGGCTCAGGCATGGTTCAAACCTGCGTCCCTCTGGTTAAGTACACCAGACGCATTACCAACTAAGCTACCGAGACCACTGCCTGAGATGTCGAATTTCTCTCTCACATGCAATGCTTGTATTACGAGTAGGGCGTCGGACTTGCAATCATGCGCCATCAGGCTAATGCCGCGTAATTTTTATCTTATCTACTGAAGCCTTTAACCAACACGACCAACCTACTACTGGTTACTTAATGTAAAACTAGTATAACCTTGTTGTCTTACTACATCTCTGCCTAACCCACCTTGCACATCGATTGATCAACTTACTTCTTAACGTACATTACTTTTCGTATGTATTTTTATATTTACTTACTCGCTAAATGCCATTTTTTTTTTATTTCCACTACAAATTAATTTTTTTAAAATGTCCACTACTCATTTAAAATATTACGACTGGTAAAATAAATATCCTTTTACCCCGATCCGTCAGTGAAAGAACGGGTTTAAAAAAATCCAATAACGCTGTAACAGTTATCCAGAATTTTTCAATTAATAACAGATCATATCCATGTGTATCGTGCCCATATTGAAATCACTCCAACAAATATAAAATTTGGGTTTCGGAAGTTGCTGAAATGAAAATTTTTGTTAAACTTTAATTGCTTAATTTGAATCTCCCTGCAGTCGTTATCTATACTAATATTATGAAGAGGTAAAGTTTGTGAGGTTGAAGGGGATAATCTCTGAATCTACTGAAATGATTTTGAGAATCATTTTACCAATAGAAAGCCACGTTATTCGTGAGTGTCATAGGCGATATCGCCCAACGAAGCGGGTACAAGTCAGCTAGAATGTAATATTACTAAATCTATTATTCTTATAATGGTAAGTGGCAATATAATGGCAAGGAGGAGTGACGATTTGCGAAAGGTTGCTGACAGAAGCTGGATTCGAAAAGTGGAGGACGGCTAGGCCTATAGTGGACTGATAGAAAATCCAAAAAAGAAAAACTTAGTAACAAAAATACATCTTAATAATCCAGCATATCGAAGGACCAAAGATTATTTTACAAGTACTTTTACAGGCACAACATACATTTTATTGCAGTAGTACCAACTCCATCCCCACATGAGTATTAAACTACCCCCAACAACGCAATTAAAATAAGTTTATTAAACTCTCCACTCGATAATTGGTCGGCCCAACACTAATTGGCTCATCGCTACGTCTCTACGGTCATTAATTAAACAAGTTTTCGATTTCAATTAGCAAACAATTGCACTGCGCCATTAACGAGACTCGATGACTAGTGTTGGGGTTATATCGATGGAATGAAGTAGTTAAAGTTTCGATAATATACACGTGTTACGAGTTTGTTGATTAGGCGTTTATATTATAATAGCTATGTTATACTTGGCGTGTAACTTGAAAACAAAAACAAAGTGTCTGTGAGGTTTGGCACTTTTCACGATCAGTCTTTAGATGAAAAACGATTTTTTATACATTCGCTCTGGTTGTCCTAAGAAAAAGTGACAAATAATTTGCAACTGGTGTGTTTATCCTAAATATGTTATTATTTTGCAAAATGAATTATGTACGTACCACTTTTTTATTAGAATATCATTAATCTTATAATAAAAACACTTTCTAAAACAGGCAATCGTTCTACCATACAAAAATCGATGTCAAATTTTTCGCATATTAACCAAAATAAAACGAACTGACACGAAGCTTGAGTTTACTGACAAATATTAATAGACGAAAAAAAAACCTCGATATCGATGCCCGCATCTACACGCGGCTGTGAGTTTCGTGGCATAAAATATTAAATGTCGATATTCGTTACTTGCATCACTAGAGATTCAGTTCTGTAACATGACTAGATGTGGCATGGATAAAAAAATGTACACACCGATACACATCAAGTGATACAAATCTAGTATAGGATGGCTTAGACTTGTATAGAAAGCCGTAACAATGCGAAGATTAGTTTAAACAGTATGTTGTTGATGTTGCCTGTTCTACAATTTTTTTAAGGAATTGAAATTTAAACTTATTTTAGAATCAAAGATGGCCACTTCTACATACATACCATCACGCCTGTATTCCCCGAAGGGTTAGGCAGAGGTTAATAATACACCCACCTTTCACCAGTATGTTTAGGTCCCATGTAATAGGGGGCGAGCCTATTGGCATTAACCTAGCATAAATCCAGACTCCGAGCTGCTATTGGGAATTTCATAGAAAAACCCAATAACACTTTGCTTAGCAGTTGCGCTTAGGACCACTAGACTAATGAGGCAGTTTGCCACTTCTGACGAATCAAAATATAATTCTAAGGCAAGCAGGGCTCCACAACAGGCCATGCAATTCCAGTAAAGGCTGACCTTGCATTGTAAAGGCTTTTCGAACACTTAGAGGTCAGTTTACGCTGGACCTTATACCAGTTCCTTGTATGCTGAACTGTTTCTAACTAGATATCGTATGCATAAGCATTCGAACATCTCGTCTTTAATGACGAACACGTTTCCTTGCAAGCATCTTGGCTTGCATAATTTGATTGGCGTAACATATTGATTGGGTTTTGAACGAAAGGTCGTAGGTACGTAGGTTAAACCTATGGATTATCGAAAATATGTGCAATGATGTGTATTATTTTAGATAGTTGTTGTGTCTATCTTAAAGCAACACAGTGTGAGTAAGAGAGCTTTGTATTTGCAACAAAATAACATTTTTAAAAGAAGAGTAACAGAAGAGCAAAAAAATCTTCACACTAATTAAGTATTTCTTAATCAACTCATCATATTGTACTGCTGGGCTCGGTTTTCTTCTCAGAATGAGAGCTATTTATTAGGCTTTATTTAATTATGCCAGGCCTAAAGCAGGTTGACAGATTTCACATGCCATCAAGAAAACCAAGGCATTCAGGTTTCCTCGCGATATTTTCTTCACCGTTAAAGCGTGTTAGTACGCACAAGACTTCAAAAATATCTGAGGTTTTGGAAGAACCCATGGATTGAATTTGACTGCAGTCAAAGTCAAAATAATTAATTCAACATAGTACTTGGTAGTACTTTTTGAACGTAATTTTTCCATTAAAGACAGCCCCGTAAAATGCCTGCCTTTCATTGCCTCCTAACGTTTTTGCTGGGGAGAAGAAACGGCGCAGCCAACTTCCCAGCCACACAATTCTGCTTGGTAGTTTTATCAAGGCGTCTAATGTTCATATCACTAGGCTATCATCGATCACATAATAACTTACATCATCATCAACCTATGTTGGCGACTTCACACACCATCAAGAAAATCTCTCAGGCATGCAGGTTTCCTCACGATATTTTCCTTCACCATTTATGCGCGTGATAATTAATTATTAATACGCACATGACTTCGAAAAGTCAGTGGCCTTGGATTCGAACTCGAGACCTTTGACTTGGCAGTCCAATGGGGTCATATCACTAGGCTATCATCGCTCACATAATAACTTACAACTACAAAAAAACCTGCCACATCCAGTGACAATAAGTCTGTCCCGCGGCAACGTTCGTAATATCCGCGTGTGACATTGACGTGACCCTGCAAAAAGTACGCCGCCTCATATTCCGAGGTATCACGGAGCTAAAAAGCCGAATTTCCTTCCATCTCCCATTTTATCTGACATCGGGAAGTCATTGAAGTTTTAATTTGATTTCTTATTCGGCTTATGAAGTTACGATTGAGTATTGGAAAGTGATATAGGTATGTGTATGTCTGGATTCACTTGAATAAATACTACGTGGATCAGTATGTTATGTAAGGTTACGCTTGCCGCGGTCAATTCGTGAATGGGTGATACGTAGTTTATCCCTCGTCTCGGAAACGAAGAATTTGGCCAGAAAGGAAATAGGCAAGTAGGACTGTTGAGTGCGAACTCCCCCCCTTGCTATAGAGAGTGAGCCAATTTCGAGTAACCACAAACTTAAACTGCTCAAGGACTCTACTGAGAATTTCATAGAAAACCCATTAACACAGAATTTGAGATACAATCTTTAGAGTTTGATTTTATGGAAAAATCAATATGTAAAGCAAGATTTCAAGGTTTCCTAAAAGTTCAAAATGACAGTTTGAATGTAGCTATTGTTTAAAATTATGAAGTTTATATTAAGGGAGACATACCACAATGCGTATAAAGAGTAGCAAGGATGTGGTTTACGGAAGCCACAGCTTATATATTGAGGAAAATAAAGCAAATATATTTGTTGTATATGAAGATACACGAAAATATTTGGACAGAAATACCAGAAGGAACATAAATAAGATTATTGATAAGCGTGGAAGATATTGCCTTTGATTTTGTTAAGAGAAACGACTTTGCGGGGACAAATATTTGCACTATATCATCAATATAACCTTTTGTTGTAAGCTGCAGTTCAAAACAAGCAAATGTATATGCAGTATCTACCTGTATTCTTTTTTTAGTACGAAAATTCGTCCTGAATCGTCTACCATCTAAAAATCGCACTTGAACGGCAACTGCGTTTGCCATATAATTATAGCCATGGGATTCGTGGAATTCGCCACCACCCTGACAAGCTGTGGTCCAGCGTTTACTAGAACCTTCAAAGGGTGAGGCCATGCCTCGAGTCCTACTCAAAGTGCTTATGTAGGGTGTCTGGTTGTGGTAGGGATGTCCCAAGCTGTCCGCCGGTTGGCCACAGCTCATAGGGGCTGGAGGCCTTTTGTGCCCTCCGGTGCCCGGTAAATCTACTAAGGATCGGGTGAAAGTCCCTTTCTGCCGCCTCTTGCGAGCATAACTTACTTGCAATAAGAGTATAGACACGCACATTAGTTGGAAGACACATGTAAAAAACATTCGCACAAAAATTTCTAGATTTTCTTACGCCCTCCGAGAAATTAAAAAAACAACCGATATACAAACAGCATTGACTACCTATTATGCCTACGCTCATGCATGGTTAAGCTACGGCATAATTATGTGGGGTAATAGTACCGATGCTCCTACACTATTCATCTTACAAAAGAAGCTAATACGTATACTCACAAACATAGACCAAACTGATAGCTGTAAACCTTTCTTCATTAAGCTCGAAATACTCACCCTCCCATGCATCTACATCTTTGAGATATGTAAATTTGTAAGAAAATACAAAATCTTTTTCACAACGCGCGAAGACAAACATGCTGGTCGATCTCTAAGACATAAAAATATGCTAATGCTACCGTCATCTCGCATAACGTTACACTCAAGCAGTCCGTATGTAATGTGTATAAAAATATATAATAAAGTACCAGAATTATTAAAAAGGGAAATTAGTGAAACAACATTTATAAATAAACTAAAACAAATACTCATTAAAAAAGCATACTACACAATTGATGAATATATGAACGATAAACAAATAGTTTAAATAAAATTAAGAACACTATTGATATAATAATATAGATAATAATTTCTTCTATTATGTAATTTTATATAATTATTTAATAATCCCTACATAACAAAATAAATAATTACCCGTCTAAATTCACAATACATCTGAATAGAAAAAATATTACCCAAATTATACATTATGTAATACTATAATAATAATTAACCTTATAAAATATGAACCTAAATAATTAGAATGAAGAATAAATAAATATATAATATAATATAATTCTAACTAAAATAAGACTAGAATAAATACTAAAAAATATATTTATTTAATTTAATTAATTCATACATTACGTTACATAAATACAATAAATAAAATAAGTTGCATATTAAATATAGTACAATAATTTAACACAGTTATTATTAATATCTTTAAAATAGTTGACATAAATTAGTACTTCCTCTCTCCTATATTGCTGTGCCCGACAGGGTCCACAATGTACTTATATTAATAATGTATACTTACCATCCAAAAAAACTTTGTGGAACGCAATAAATGAATGAATACTGAATGAATACTGAATAACCTATATCGTAACGATAAAGTTGTTGAGAGGCTTTCGTTTAAGCCGTTGAAGCGAGTGATCATACTCGTAATCAACGTCAATGATTTCGAGATCAGAGCGTTGCCTTGGATTTGAACTGGAGATTCTATTACACTCTATAGTCTTTTTTACATAGCAACATTTATTTCAAGGCTGTCAAAGTAGCATTGCGGAATTTTTACTATAGGAATTCTTAGAAAAAGGTGCGTCTCTTTATCCTAGCAGCAATTCATATAAGTGAAGTGTATTCATACAAAATATATGCTCTTATATATTGTAGATAATAGCAGCAATAACAGAGATACAGAAACCATCTAAGGGTCGCTACCGAGGGCTCGTTTTGTTTGCGTGTGGTCAAAAACATAGGCGACAAAACTATATGATTTTGTCTACAGGTTTTTACCATTTTCTTTGACAATATATCGCCTTGTGCTTCAGTTGTTATTGATCCGTCATTATACAAATAGTATCTGTTTTCAAACAGTTCCTAGTTTGTGAAATTCTGAAGGCAAATTGAGTGATGCTTCTCATCATCATCTCAGATATTTTCTCCATGGTTTGTGAAGTCTAATAACCCGCAGGGTAGGCTAGAGTGGTGGAGCTAATAGGTATAGCCCAATCCCTCTAACTCTGTAAGTATATCCGTGCTCAGCAGTGACAGTAAATTGATGACTGTCCCTCCTCACGATGTAATTCGCCTTTCATGTTGTATTAGATGAGACAGATTTCAATTTGCCTTCGGCATTTTACAAGCGTCTTTTTTTTTGCTTTTGGCTGGAGGAACATCACTTTTCATTTTTCCATCTAATCCTATAAAATCGAAACCGCTACCGCTTATAACTTTAGCACACTACTAAGACATTTGTGAGCGTTTTGCGGTTTTCAAACCATCTATTTATTGGAAGAAGGAGTTTTTGTGGCCGGCCCAATAGCGGGGCTTATGGCAGATGAAATCTTTGAGACTTGTTACTTATATTACAGATAGAAATGTGACGAGTCAATTATTTGAAATGTCTTCTAACAGGAAATTACTTTTTTTCTACAATCTCAGAATGACAAGTTTGTTTGGGATGTGGATTTATTAGTAAGTAGTGTGACTGAGGGAATTTTTGTAATACTTCGTATGTATACTTACAAAATATTGCAATAGTCGGAAGAAATTCTTATACGAGGACTACAGCATTTTTTAAATATTAATTGGAGGGTTTCTTGCTTTTTCAGGGCTCTTGTTCTTTGTAATATTTAGGCAGTCACCAAAACCTGATTTTTAAATAATAAGATCATCTAAATATGAGAAAAAAACCTTAGTAGGGGAAGATTGGCACCATTCGTACACGGGGAAGCTTCATACGGTCACTTCTACGGCTTGTTAGAACGGCATATTTATTATGTGTTTACGTGTGTGAGTAGGCTTGGGTGGCCGGCAGTTGTCAATGAAGTTAGCCGCCAGTGCGGTCATTGCGAGTAACACAACAGGACAAAATGTGTTTTAGCACGCTCAAAGTATATATTGTGTCAACGTATTTCGGTGTTTCGTGCTTATGTGAAGTGACAAATTTCATAGGATTATTACTCATTGGTAAGTAACTACAATCACGATAATAATAATGTATCTTTTTTGTGGGTTTTTACAAATGATTAATATGTGGATAAAAACCTTTCTTTCATGACCTTCAGGGCAGGTTCGTACACCTACTCAGTGGGCACATTCGTACGCGTATGAATGTGCCCCGCGTATGGATACACCCACATGAATATTAGTGTTTTATTAGTATTAATAGTATTTTTTTTATTTCAGAATATACTCAAAAAAGGTACGGATTTACAGGAAAAAGGAGACTGGGTCTAAGTAAGCAAATGAAGAAAATATGTCTTAGCCAATAAAAAATGTTTTAGAAGTAAAATTGTCCTACAGAAAGGCAGCGGATAAAACTTTGGAGAGTAGGGTAAAGAAAATAAAAGATAAACATGATGATGCTGGAGCCACCGCACCAAATAACTATGATGTTGATCTCTTATTGACTGATTTGTATTTCTAACTAGTGTAGTCTGTACAATTTTGTGTAAGTATTTTCTACTAATTGATATAATTTTCCTAAGAAGATTGATAGATTTATTTTAGTGAAGGAAAAATACGACCGCGGGCAGGATTCGAACCTGCGTCTTCTGGTTAAGTACACCAGACGCTATGACCACTAAGCCACCGTGAGTCCCACACGCCTAGTCGAAATTTGCGTCTTTGAGGCGACGTTGGCGAAGATTGATAGAGATTTGTTTGATCAAAAGTTTGTCATTTAGTTTATTACATCGTTATTATTTTTATTGCCAATTAATACGATTTTTTAAAACTATTTCGCTGTTTTATTTAAACTATACCGACCTACCAGGGTACCGTACGAATGTTCCCCTAGCTTTGTACGAATGTACCCCTATAGGGGGGTAGATTCGGACATAAGACAGCTTTTACTAAAATTAGATTCATACATTTATATTAAAAGATAATGACTCCATACTGTTTGATTAAGTAGCTGAATGTGTGGATCACAATATAATAATCGATTAAGTAATTTATCTCTAATAACAAAATTTAAAAAAATCAAAATCTAAAAAGTGTACGAATGGTGCCAATCTTCCCCTACATGTTTCGAATAAAACCCAATTTGATAATCTGCTGGAATCCACACCACAATTAAAACGCGAACTACTGCCATCGAAAATCCTCGATCGAGTGTCCTTCAAAATTTTCAATATCCTCTGAAAATCTTCGGAAAGATTCGCACTAATTAATACTGTCGGAACGCATCTGTCCAATACACGTCGACGACTAACTTGGCCCGAAAATTTTCATTACGACCGCACAGAACCGGGGTTGACAGATTTAAAACGGAGATATTTAATTGGCTCTCGAGATCCGCACCAGTAGTGATAGGATTTATTGGGAATTAATTATTTTTGGCGCCGCTCCGGGAATTTGGATTTTGCAAGTGCGTTTCACCAAGTTGGGTTGAAAGGAATTGTACGGGAAAAGTTTCGGCTATTTGGACGATGTTATTGTCTTTCTTGTTTGAATTTTGCTTTAAGCGATAAGACAGCATGTTCTGAAGTTTTTGTTTCTCCGTTTATTTTATCTCATTAAGGATTTGTGATCAGTTAAGGCGGATCGTCTCACCATGGGCGGCGTATTTTTTTTTTTGTATTTCTTAAATTTTACAAATTATAGCTTCAGAGTGAGAGAGGTTAAGCTACGTTTGCCGTGGTCAGTGTATGGATGAGTTACGAGTCATGACCTGTCGTGTTAAGTAAGAGGGATACAGAACCTTTGGATAATATTTAATACATACCATTTCGCCTGTATGTCTAGGTCCCACGTTATAGGGGTGACCCTATTGCCGTCAACCACAAATTCAGACGCCAAGCTGCTATTAGGAATTTCATAGGAAAAACCAACAACATTTTGCTCGAGCTTGGGATCACACCCAGGACCTCTAGCGTAGCAGTCGCGCTTAGGATCACTCGACTGATGAGGCAGTCTCGGATAATATTACAACATAATGGAGCTCTGAGTTGAATGACAAAACATCAACGTATAAAAGTTAATATTCCATCCCATCCCCCCTCATCCACATTCCTGCCATCACATCCTATAAACAACTAATACACGCCTCAGCATATAAACAGAACATTAACGTAACGGACCGCTTTATTCTGCACAAAATGGAGGCGTTTCGACAAATTCGCGCGCTAGAGATCGCGACGCATTACACTCGGTATGACGTCATCGCTACTGTATACACAAAGCAAGAAGGATATTCCTTATTTGTATAGATACTTATTTTTGAAAAGAGAAAAAATATGGAATAAGTATTTTTATTTCCTGCCTCGTTTATTTGTGTCGTCGGATTGAATTTGGTCCTTTTATGTCATTTTCATTATTAATGTTATGTATTAATTGACTTTACGAGGGAGGAAAACCTTATAGGAATTTACTCAAAGGGACTGCAACGTTACGTAACATACTATCACAGAGGTGTACTTAACGTACACCCACGGCTGGTATGTTTAGGTCCCGTGTAAGAGGGCCATTGCCATTAGCTGGGCACCCATTCAACTCCGAGCTACTACTGAGAATTTCATAGAAAAACCCAATAACACTTTGCTCGACCTAGGAACCATTGAACCCAAAACCTCTAGCGTGCTTTCAATTATTGGACTAATGGGGTATCTAAATATAAAAAAGAATACTTATAGGGGAATTAGCTAAATGATACCAAAATAGTCGTAGGTTGTAGTGTCTCACTGGCATGTCTACGTACCAGTATGAATGTGTCGGAACGACCGGGGTAATACTACCCTCCAACAGAATATCCACGTCAAGTAGCAGTATGCATACCGTTGCGTTGTTCGGTGAGTGTGGAGCGCAGGAGGCCCAATTCCTCGCTCAGTCCCCTTCCTTCTCCTTCTTACTTCCCTGTATAGAAACACCTCACTGTTTCTATACAGGGCCGGCAACACACGAGCGATATCCCGCGTATCATTAGACGGGCTGTATGCTTGTTTGTCATCTTATTGGTATAAATTCCCAGGGCCAATTCCGCCCTCAGTCCCCTTCCTTTTTCATACATAGGCTCAGGCCTTTGGTATGGCAGATGTCCTTGGGCGGCGATGACTACTTACCATCAGGCGCTCGCCGGCCCATAAAAAAAAATATATTCCAGATATTATCCCAAACTTTAATTCCGCAATAGATCCCCCCTACACTCTCAGCGGGCTACTGTCAGTACCTAGATAGCTTAAATTAAGTACAAGCGTCCCCCAGTGTGTGATCACACCTTAACAGCGCTGGAATAAAGCGCTTAAAATATGTAGTTATGCTAATGTGTGGAGCGGGCTTACTGTTTACTGGTTTTAATTGTTGAGTTGTTGTTTTATTATTTTGTATTTTTTTTTGGGGTTGCGTTTCTAAATGACTTTTTTAATGTTTTGCTAAAAATAATACAGATATGATATTTTTCATTGCCAGAATATTTTAGTGGTTCTAAACGAGATTGCCACGCTAGAGGTCCTGGATTCTATTACGAGGTTGGGCAGTGTTATTGGGTTTTTCTATGAAATTCTCAGTAGCAGTTCGGAGTCTGGATTTGTGCTCCGTAAAACATGACTTCGAAAAGTCGCGTGCGTGCATTGAACTCGTGCTCTTTGACTTGGCAGTCCAATGGTTATATCGCTAAGCTAGCCTAGCGATATAAGCATTTACTACATCAAATTACTCACGCCTTTTTCCCATAGGGGTAGGCAGAAACTATAGAATGCCATTTGCTTCAAACTACGAACTACGACTGTCCATCCAATTTTTGTCTGTAAGAAATTGCATTTAGCGAAAGGACCGCCAATTGTACCTCATTATGTAACTTTGATAATAAACAATAATCTATCTATCTACGATTCTTGCATACTTCTTTTGCTTCGTCCACATTCATACAACATGCCTTGTTTTTTCAGACATTATCGCTCCACTGCAGGGCAAAGGCCCCCCTACCCTCCTTCCACTCTTCTTGGATGAAACCTCTGATTCATCCATCCATAAACCATCCATATCCATCTATAGTGCTATTATAAAAAAATATAAGAATGATTTCTTTTGTTTCAGTGTCGAGAGAAGAAATTAAAGAAGTGGAGAGTGTTAATGGGAATCCGAAGGCTCTGAGATACACCACAATATCCAGGTACTTAATATTAGTTTTAAGGTTAATGGTTTAAGAACTTTTTTTCTCAAACAGAATTAAATTCACTTACATGAGAAAACAACATTTCTTTCTTTGACACAAGGAAAAAGTTTAGCATTTTTTTAAGTTTAACAACTAATATTCACACATTGAAACCTCCTTAAATATGTATTTGGTGCTTTTTTAAAAGTATATAAGTATAATTATGGACTTTTGGTGTTTAAAATTTCTAGGCAATTCGTTGTAAAGCTGTGCTATATGAGTTTAATGGTAAAAGTAGATAATTATTATGATAGAGTCACTCGTAGCTAAAACTTCAAGCAATATGCTGTTTGACTGTAGTTTTTTATGGCGTTTTAAAAGTCCATACTATAACAAAGAGCCGATCAAGGTAGATCTTTTCTCATCAACCTTCACTGGGCCCGCGTGATGGATTATGGCCCACTCCCTCTCACCGAAAAGAGGCCTCATTAGTCTTGTGGTTCTAAGCGCGACTGCTGCTACGTTGGATGCCCTTGGTTCGATTTACTGGTCAAGCACAATGTTGGAGCCTTGAGATTTCAGTCTACATTTCTTCCACGGGTCCCTAAAGGGCAAGTTATTCTAAGCTAGCTTCGCCAACTGGTTGTGGGTGACGTCATAACTACCAACGAGTATTGCTAGGACTAGTTTTTGTGACCAATCCTTATACCAGCTGTCAATTACTTGAGAAGACTTGATGGGTTCCTGTTGCTTTATAGTTTTTGTTCGTACACCCTTATACGAGAGTAGTATTATGTACTGTATATGCTACATTGTTGCGCTATACTTTATTTTTATTAAATTGTACAATTATATAACATACCATCACGCCTGTATTCCCCGAATGGTTACCCAGAAGTCTACTTAATGTACGCTCACATTTCGCCGGTATGTTGTCCTATATAATAGGGGGCGAGTCTATTGCCATTCACCGGGCACATATCCAACACAAAAATACTCAATCACACTGTGCTCGACCTGGGAATAGAACCAAGGACCTGTAGCGTAGCAGTCGTGCCGGGAAACAGTGGACTTTGGAGGCAGTCATTTCAGTATACAAGTATTATTATAATCCTTAAAAAACAGCAAGTATACCTTGTCACCTCTTAAATAAAACAAATTAGACATAAATATAATCAAAAAACATTTATTCATCATAAAACAGAAGAATAACAGCATAATTATTTTATTATAATATTAAAAAATATTTATGAAGACGTATTAAATATTCCCTGTGTACGTGGACTCGACCTCTGTCAAAATTTTGACAGCAATTGTCATAGAAGCAAATTAGTTTTGGCTACGGAACCATTTCCTCAAAATTATGCCCAACCGACATAATATAATGTTGTTTAAGGTAACTTTAACTTGGTTTGTGTAAAATCAAACTGAAGTACCTACTGCTCATTAGTTTAGTGGTCGTGACTACCTCATTAGTCTTGTGGTCCTGAGTGCGACTACTACGCTAGAGGTCCTGGGTTCGATCGCCAGGTCGAGCAAAGTGTTATTGGGTTTTTCTATGAAATTCTCAGCAAATCGAAGCCTGAATTTGTGCCCGGTTGATGGCAATAAATCGGCTCGTCCCCTATTACATGGGTCTTTAAATATACCGGGTAGTGTGGGTGTAGTAGTACACCTCTGCCTAACCCTTTGGGGAAAACAGGCGTGATGGTAAGAACCTAGAATGTGTTACAGACATACAATTTACGGAAAAACAAAGGAATAATTGAATATTCTATTTAATTTAAGCATATAATTATATTTTTTCATTTAACCATGAAGATCTCTTATACGCCTATACAAATCCCCAAATTGTAACTTTTCAACTTTGAACAACCAAACAAATACAATTTCAACAAACATACGATTGCTTACGATTTAAACTTTTCATGGGTATTGTGAAAACTGTATGTTTCATGGAACAGATTTGTTGTAGGTTTCACTGAGGTTTATATAACTATTATATCAATGGAATTAAAACAATAAATTTCATGGTATTGGATTTCGAAATGGTGGCCATTTTGTTTTTTTGATACTTAGATTATTTTCATTTTATTTTCCTCGATATCTGTAATCTCCTGAGTGTCCTAGGTTCTAGGTTCTTTAGGAAAAAGGTTTTTAATACGTCTGTATATTATTTGATTCGCGTTTACTATATTTTTTTTAATGTTGCGGCAAAATTTAGGGCAAAATATGGACGAATAACGACTGCTAATATGCTGCTAAAATAAATGTGTTATTGGGTTTTTCTATGAAATTCTCAGCAGCAACTCGGAGTCTGGATTCGTGCCGTAATAGCAATAGCCTCGGCCCCTTTTACATGGGACCTAAACATAAGCAAAATGTGGGTGTACACTAGTACACTTCTGCCTAACCATTCGGGGAATACAGGCGTGATGGTATGAAAAAGATCTCCATTTTGATTCATGAACAAAAATGAATATGATCAACAAAATACATCGCCCAAACTGAAATGTCGCGTAACTGCAAATTACTAAACTGCACTAAATTTATTACAGAGTTCCTTTCTCGCATTCTCAGCAAAACGGGTTACAATATAGTCGCGCTAGAAATGTCTACTTGTGTGTGATTTTGCGGAACAAATAGTTTTTTTCTATAGGAAATGTGGATTTTCTTGTGGCTATGTTTGTAAATAATGTTTGCACTGCAATATGTGTTGCTTTGCGATTGGCGTCGATTGATAAAAAAAACCTTAGAATTTTGATAAAAGTTATAGCACTTATACAAAAAATTAAGTTTAGCATTTTCTTTGCTTCATGAAATGTTGTAAAATAACATTTAATGTCACAGAGTTCCTTATTAGGTATCAGTTAAAAAAAGTACATTAATATAATAATATAACAAACACGTATAGGTACTATTTTATACACAAAATATCTATTTTAGAGCAAAGTTTTCGGTGGGTGCAATACATCTACAACTATTTTAAAGTTGCGAGAGAGAGACAGCGCGATTCAACTTCCACAGCGACATCGCTTTTTATCAACGCGTACGTGTGGCTAGATATGAAACGCCATACATTATATCCGTAATAAGAATGGCAAACAGTGTAGAAAGGCACTGTATAAGTTATTCTTTTTCCTCCCAGATTATCACTATCCTAATAATATATAATATATAAACTTTAGGGCCATGACACACACGATAGTTTTAGCTTTGGCGTTTGATGGCGGTATCAAAATCGCGCGTTTTTCCGTATTAATCGATGATGCATCACGTTTTAACGACTTATCGCGTTCGTAATTGGCCGTGTTTCACCGAGGCTAAGGAAAACCTCTTTACAGTCTGGTTTCTAACACTTACGCGAATATTAGACATTGAAATAAAACTACTTTTTACGGATTTTATCAACACCTCAGGCCACCCGTGACCATGGATGCTGTAAAGGATCCGAAACGTCTGGATTAATATACCTAAAGCGATAAAATCCGTAAAAAGTAGTTGTATTTCAATCTCTTTACAGTCTCTCTAAGGATGTTATTAGGCGTATATATATATATATAAGGTGTTTCACGAGGAGTTCTAGGGTGTTCTTTTAAGAGGACATTGTACCTTCCTCCATGTCATGATGATAATTGGCTAGATTTCATTGGATCTCACACTCCCAGGGCCAATTCATGAAGACTTCTAGAATTAAAAAAATCTGCGAAATAAAAAATATGCCAAAGCCCGAATAATTTACTGCAATTGCAAACGTCTATAAAATGCGATTTGATCATTGATTCCCGATGGTAAAAGTAGCAAGTCTGCTTTGGCCCTTACCAGGAAACATCCGCTATGAACATAATATACGACTGCGTGTCCGGCTGTCACAAAATGTTTAACACGACTTTATTCGTTTAATTTTTGTCAACCGTTGCGTTGTCAGATACGCCTTTGTTTTTTATTTATTTTGCAGCGTGTTTTTATTTGTATCGGCAGGGAATTAAAATTGGAATGAATGTAGTTTTCGAATTTTAAATTGCATAGGATTTTAAATGTTATAGTCGTTTTTACATTTTACTAATTGATTTTGAGAGCGTTGTATGTTTATTTTGTGCGCGGGTTATTATCTTTTTTCGCATGAAACACAGGATTACCTAGTTCAGGCACATAATTTAATGTAAATAAGATACCTAAGTAAGACTATGTAACTAATATTTTGTCATATAGTATTTCAATAAATGATTTGATTTGATTGGATTTTTAGGCAAATATTTATTCACAGTGATAATTGGAAAAATAATTAACTGTTCCTTAGTATTTAGTGGGTTTGAATCTTAATTTCGAGAATCTTTATATACATATTGTCAATCATGTCATATTTTTTAAAGTTGTGGTTTAGTAGGATTTTCATTCTTAACATGCCATCGCGCCTATTTTCCTTGAATGATGAAGCAGAGGTGTACTTAATGTACAGCGATAGTTCGCCTGTATGTTTAGGTTCCATGTAATAGGGGATGAGCCTATTGCCATTCACCATCCCAACTCCGAGCTACTACTGAGAATTTCATAAAAAAACCCAATAACACTTTGGGAATTGGACCGAAGACCTCTAGCGTAGCAGACGCGCTTAGGACCACTAGACTAATGAGGCAGTGAGCAATTTCTTTCTTCAAAATGTTTTATCTATTTAACAAAGTGTAGGTCAACAAACAATAAACACAAATCAATCCATTCCACTACAAAAACATGTCCTAACCTAACACGGCATCATGGCCACCGCATTCACAGAAATAATCCGTAAAACATCAAGCTATTGTGGCCACGCATTTAATTCTACGCGGGACACGTCCCGTAATTCCCCCGCTGTCACTTGCGCGACACCCGGGATCCAGTTTAATCCAGTTATATCTGGTATATATCGGGTCAAATCTGCAATAATGTGGATTTTATTCCGCTGCAGACTTTCTGAACTGACTTTTAATAGTACCTACTCGTACATGTTTAGGGATAGGTTTAAATGGAATTAGATTGCTTTTGTTTTTAAATCCGTAAAAGGATAGCATGTTCAATTTTGATTTTTAAAGTTTTGATAGGTACCTACCGGATTTGTTTAACAAAATATGATCACCCATATTTGTTATGAATTTTTGTTTCCTTTGCCGTTAAGACACCTGTCTGGGTTCGAACCTACGACCTACAATTCGTAAGTCCCTCCTCAGTCAGAGAGTACCTAATATTAATTATGTAATTAAACTGCACTTAATCACCAATGTATTTGCCAAGCCAGCTTACTACGGCTATATCTTGCCAAGATCGTTAATTTTAACTATTATAATATACCTATAATAATATAACTTCAGCTGCCTTCCTTCTCCTTTCCTCCTTCCACTCCCTTTTCTTTAATAGGCTCGCCAAGCATCTGTTAATCCTTTGGTATTGCAGATGTCCATTGGCGGCGATGACTACTTATCATCATACCTCGCCTCCTCGTTTGCCGAGTTGACTCATATAAAAACAAATCTTTAATAGTATTATCTTTCAGCGGCGGGCGGTAGCCTAATGGCTGGAGTGTTGGACTTACGATCTTGTGGTTGCCGGTTCGAAACCCATCCATTGCACTAACGACGTGGACCCACTCGTAATACAAGCATTGAGCTTAGAACGAGGGGTTAACAAGAATACTAGTAATGTGTGACCGACATTGTTTGTAAGATTTTATTAAAAATTAATATATGAAAAAAAAAACTGCTTTTTCATATAAAAGTGCAATATCTACAGTGTCAAAATGTATGGATCAGCTGTTTTTTTTTTAAATAACCGACTAAACATTTCTACGTGTGGGGTTCAAAATTATGTACTGAATTCATGGTAAGCGGTTGTGTGTCGATGTCCCTTCCACCCTGTATATCTGCTTAACCTTTCAGGGTATACAGGCGTAATGGTATGTCATTGATTATTTCTTGTCCCGAATGTGCAAAAACTTGCAAACTAAACATCTGGCTACAGAAAATCACTCCCATATCAGAAACAAGAATTTCCTCACACATATAATATGCATAGAATATTTATAATAACATGAATCTCAAACTGATTTTCCCTGAAGTCACGTTTCATAGTAACGGCTTCATATATATTTTACACAATTTCATGTTAAAAGGATGTGTTACATATACCTATACTTTTTAACCGACTTCAAAAACGGAGGACGTTCTCAATTCGGTTGTATTTATGAACTGATGTGGGATATTTTTTTTTTGTTTGAGATGGTTTGGTTACTGATGAGGAGGGATGAAATTAATGTGACTAAAAGAGTGATGAATATGTGGAGGGATGGATAGATAGACCAAAGAAAAGATGGATGGATTGTGTTAAGTCAAATATGATGGAAAAGGGATTGAATGATGAAATGACGACTAACCGGGATGAGTGGAAGAAAATGACATGCAAGGCCAGCTTACACTGGTTTAGTATAGTTTGATGTGAAGCCGTATGTAACTGACTTTTTACGTAGTATTCGCAACCGGTGCGTATGGATAACAAGATATGTATATGAATTTGGAAGCAAAAGAAGTATGCGAAAATCATAGCAAACGTTTTTGCATACATTAAAGCTTATGTCTTTGTAATGATGACCTAAATTGTCGATCAGACACCAAATAAAACTATTTCTTACCTTATATTATTTTCCAAGTAAACGACGCTACAACAGCTGTGCGGAATAGCCCCGTACAATACAGCGTAATAAGCCCCAGCAGGCGCTGCAAGACAACAGCATGAATGTGTAAAATCTTTATCTTATACCCTGCTTCAAAAAAAAAAAACAAATGTAAAATCAAGAACAAAGACTTCTGGCGCTAGAACTGGAGTTGGCAATACTGTTGTTCTCTTTTTTAAAATAAGAACAGATTCTTTTGGCGCTAAAAATGGATAATGTTAGTAGAACTGACGTTCTGTTTTAAAGTGACTTCTTTATTATTGACTTTTTTTTTAAAATGAGACTGTTCCGATCTCTTGTATATTGAGACTAAGGTTAAGGTTGTTTGACAACCTCATCGGTGTTGTGATCGTCTTCGAGCGTAAGGTTCTGGGATCCAGGGATTCCAAGGCCGAACAATGTTCTGGATATTATTTTAAGTCTTTTTCTAGTGGCAGAGCTACGTTAGGATATGTTTCTGTTTAATGGCAACAGGGTCACCCCCTATTATTTGGGACCTCAAAATGACTATACTTCAGAACAGGTCTTCCTAACCGCTTAGGACATACCATTACGCCTGTATCCCCGAAAGGTTAAGCAGAGGTGTACTAATGTAACCCACATTTCGTATGTTTAGGTCCCATGTAATAGCAAGCCAAGCAAGGAATACGGACGGCATCTAAAATATGTGTCCATCTATTGGTAACCTCATCTTCTCTTTACATATTGATTTTAAACCTTGTTGTTTTGTCCACAGGGTGCATTTTCAGGCGACATCAGAAGATGATTACGCTGATTTCACATGCGAGGCGAGGCATGAGGCACTACAACGAGATACTCCAATGAGGAGTACTGTGCAGCTCAGCGTGTTATGTGAGTTTACAATCATAATATAATCGTTGTATAAGTAATATCAAAGTTTCTAGCTTACCGGCATTTTATCGGATACAATTTTTTGGGTTCCGTACCCAAAGGGTTTCACAGAGCCTTAAGACGAAAGTCTTCGAAGCGTGCGTCCTACCAGTTATGACCTACGGAGCCTAAACGCGGACACTCACGATGAGGCTGGTTCACATATTTAAAGTCGCACAGCGAGCTATGGAGAGAGCTATGCTCGGAGTCTCTCTGAGGGATAAAATCCGTAACGACGTCATCCGTCAGAGAACCAAAGTAACCGACACGCTCAAAGAATTAGCACACTGAAGTGGCAATGGGCCGGTCACCTCTCTCGGAGAACCGACAACCGTTAGAGCTAACGAGTTCTAGAGTGGAGACCGCGGCTAGGCAAACGTAGTGTAGGACGCCCACTGGCCAGGCGGAGTGACGATTTGCGGAAGGCAGCTGACAGTAACTGGATGAAAACAGCTGAAAATCGGGCTCTGTGGCGTTCACTTAAAGAGGCCTACATCCAGCAGTGGACGAAACAGGGTTGATGATGATGACCCAAAGGGTAAAAACGGGACCCTATTACTAAGACTCAGCTGTCCGTCAGTCTTTCCGTCTGTCACCAGGCTGTATCTCATTAATCTGTTTTAGTTTGACATTGCGTTCTCATTTGCTGAGAACCTTCTTGTAATTTTAGTCCCGACTTCAGGCTAATTATGACATAAACCTCCAATGCACTCACATCCTGTTATCGGCATAATGTACCAGCAAATTATGTTAAAACAATATATTTTAAAAGAGTGTCTATGGAGTTTCTTGCCGGATTCTTCTCCATGGGATCAACTTTTTGGAACCGTGCAACTAGAGTCAATAACGTTTCATAAACGCTTGTGAAAGCTTATTTGAAATAAAAACATTTGATTTGAACCGTGATACTAAGATAGGTGATAGTTGAAATTTTCACAGATGATGTATTTCTGTTGCCGCTGTAACAACAAATGCTAAAAAACAGAATAAACTAAATAGTTAAGGAGGCTACCAGGCTCCTCTACCTCTGGAGGAGCGCCAGAGACCGAATTCCTCCCTCAGTACCCTTCCTTTTACTTTTATCCTCTTCCTTAAATAGGCTCGGCAACGCATCTACAACTCCTTTGGTTTTGTAGATGTCCATGGGCGGCGATGACTACTTACCATCAGGTAGCTCGCGTGCTCGTTTAGCGATTTATACCATAAAAATGGCGTCAAATAAGAGATCAGAGTGCCCAGCCTGTTCAGCCTCTATCTTCGATGCTAGGTTTCTGCTTATCCCCTTTAGAAGTATACGCGCGTCATGTAAACAGAATCGTATATATTTGTCGCTCAGCGGGAGAGCGACCAAATTTTGATGGAATTGTTATAGAAATATCATCCACCCAGGAGATCTCATTTTTATAATATTGTCCTTATTACGATCGATCAAATGTATTATATATTTTGTTGTAATATTTGTAAGGAGATCTATAATAGATTAATTTATTTTCGAAAGTGTGTCATGTTTCCTCGATGTTATAACACTTAATGAACTTCCGATAATAACCTCATTAGTATCTACTACATTGATTGTAGCTTACTTGGGTAGCTCTAATTATAAGTGAGAAAGAGAGGTCGTAAGTGAAAAGAAAGGGATAGAGTTATTTAATGTGTAGAGCGCTATTCTTCTCTTTCAATCGCAAAACAATCGCTATAATACGTCTCGTCATAATTTGGTAGGACTGCCTTGTTAGTCTAGTGGTCCCAACCTGCTACACTAGAGGTCTTGGGTTCGATTCCCAGGTCGAGCAAAGTATTATTGAGATTTTCTATGAAATTGTCAGTATCAGCTTGGAGTTTAGAATTGTGCCCGGTTAATGGCAATAGGCTCGCCCGCTATTACATGGGACCTAAACATACCGGTGAAGCGTGGATGTATATTAGTGACCTCTGCCGAACCCTTCGGGGAATGCAAGCGTGATGGTATGTTATAATTCCATAAAATTCTCACACATCGGACATTCACACAGAAATCACATCACAATCACAAATCATACAGAAATTCTCACACATAGAAACTCTAACACTTCTCGACCTGGGAATCGAACACCACTAGACCAGACACCAATCTGTCTAAAGGTGGAAAACGGTGGCCAGCACATCAAGTTACCACAAAATGTCAAATTTTCTCAGTTGATTTTGAACTTAACCGTCAACATTTTAAGGTTTTAAAATAATTTGGAGAAATTTGACAGGCGACTGTATTTTTTGGACCATCTTCTATCCTTTGTATGCGAAAACAGCACAAAACTTATTCAGCAGCGTCTCTAAGCTGAAGGCTTATTTCAACAGCACGACACGAGTCCGGAACGATTTTACATGAATTATTAATTTACCGTTCGATTGGGAAAAGTTTTGTTTGGACAGCGCCATCTAGTTTCAGCTTATGTAATTAGCATGTTATAAGTTTTGTTCCTCGATGTTACTCTGGAAAGTTTTATTCATAGGTACTAATATTATAAATCCGATAGTGATCCACATTATATTTTCTTCGCGTGTTCCCGCTATTTTGTACGTCATCCATTTTTAATTGTATGTTTATTTTTTTTATAGTTTTTTTTTGTTGTTGATGACAAGCAAGTATACAACCCGCTTAATAATAAGCGGTAACCACAATCTATTGATGCCAGAAACAACCAATCACTTCACACACGCGATCGCGTTTACATCTTGTAACCTCTTGTTAAATCTCATTTGCCCTGTTATTTCACACATTAAAACATTTAAAATGTTGTTTATCTACCATCTCAAAAAACTCACATGTATTGCCATATTTATACCGGTAGCACTGGCTTTTCTAACCCCGCGTTCCGATTGACGACAAAGCATGTTACAAACAGCTACATATCTCACTCACTCTTTGAGATTTAGATGGAGTAAGATAGATATTGGCGGAGTAAAAGATAATGCTATGCCAAGTTAATATCAACATTGGAGTCGTCTCCAGTTGCTGAACTCCAACCTCTAAAACAACATTTCCCCTTCACGTAACAAATTCGCAACCGAAGGTTTGTGTTGTCCCCAGGACACGACGGACATGAATTATTAATAAAACGTTCGATTGAGACTCGCTGGGCAGACGTTTACATTAGGAGAATATTAGCCAGCGCCATCTAGTTTACAGTTTAGTAAACTTTCTTTTGTTTTCATTTCATGCTCGCTGGTATATGTCTTATTGCTATTAACTGGGCAGAAATTCTAATTTCTGCCATAGAACATTTCCTGCGAATCCCATTAACACTCTCCGACCTGGAATTATATCCAGATCCTTATCAAGCTGCTTAGACGTCCCGGCCATCTCTTTCGAATTTTTATTTATTACTAGAAGTCTGGACAGGCGATATCCGATCCCGAATTCGATCGAAGCGCCAACTACCGTATCCAATTGTGAATTTAAACCTCCCGCAAATACATTCAAACACACAAAGAATATCATCAAAATCGGTCGAGGGATTTTTTTAATGAAAACGTCATACCAACATTATTGTTAACAGAAAGAAATATAGGCAGATATTTAAAGACGTAGACTATACTCATCAATTAAGTAATTAACTTACCCGCAATCTTAGACCCATAATAAAAGTTTGAAAAGCATTCTAGCCACACAAAAAATCAACTCCATTCATCCATAACAAATATTTATACAAATCATTTGCCAATTTACAAAATATGCTTAAAAACATTATTGAACCGGTGATTTTCCCTTTATAAATACATAATTATTTATAATTATGTTCATTAAAGGCAGGATCAACGTGTAATTTATTTTGTTACCTTGAAATGGAAGTTGAAATTCGCAGAATATCAGTATATATTACTGGTTCAATTACGTCCTCCGAGAAAAATACGTTCCATCCAGTTTCTGTTCTTGTTACAAAAAGCTATTTTTTAATATTATGAGCTGAATTATTTTCTTTAATAATTTAACAACTTATAATTTTAGTAGTAGTGCCTGCTGGCATGTCTGCATGCTAGCAGGAATGGGTCAGCACGACGGGGAAAGTACTACCCTCCCACAGAATATGCAAGTCAAGTAGCAGTATGCATACGGTTGCGTTTCGTACAGTGAGTTTGGAGCGCCGCAGGCCCAATTCCTCCCCCAGTCCCCTTCCTTCTCCCTCCCTTTTCCTTGGCTTGGCAACGCACCTGGAGCTCCTTTGGTATTGTATTTGGTTTGGTATTGGTATTGGCAGACGTCCATGGGCAGGGATGACTACTTACCATCAGGTAGCTCGCCTGCTCGTTTGTCGAGTAATCCCATGAAAAAAACTTATTGCCTACTGTCCCGCTGTTGGGCTTGGTCCTCCACTAACATTGACCGTGGTAGTAGTAAATTTTCCTATATTATAATAATTCTGCTTATAAAAAAAGCAAATGTCCTAACAAGTCTATGTAACTCAAGAGACCACATGTTTCCTTAACAGTTTCAAGCGAAATTTCTTTAGAATTTAAATTGGGTAAGCTGGGGCAAAATGGAATAGCCGTTGTTAGTTCTCTACAGTTATTTCTGCAGCTTTAATTTTACATTTTAGAACTGGAATTGTGTTGGTATATTCTTATTTCTTCATTGTGGAACTTTAAGAAAACGTCTGATTTACTATTTAAATACCTATTTTGTTACTTCTTTTACGTTGCTTCGCTTGTCTGGGTTTAAAATGTTTTAAATTGCTGAAGTAATCGCAAAAAGATAAATATATTTTGTCGCTTCTGAACTTAGTAACTGACACTACATTTAGAGCAATGATTGTCTCTGCAAATCCCTCTAAATGTGACTACGGCGTTTTTGGAAATCTATAATATTGTTTCAAAATTAGGTTAACTGACTGACAACGTCAAAAAACAGAAACAAGCAATTTATGCTTGCCTATTCGTAAGCGAAATATTGCTCCCATGCCGTACCAGCTTCATGATGAAATGAAATGAAATGAAATGAAATGATATTTATTTCTGTAAATAGATCTTTTAAGACACTTTTACAAGTCGTTTTTTTACATATTTTTTTTAACTAGATGGCGTCGACGCTATTATCATTCAATAAAGATAGATAGATAGATGCTATTATCATTCAATAAAGGGTATCCCTTAAATCATCATATGTGATATGTGCATTACAAATACAGTCTTACAACCTTAATACATTACGATAATAATACCAACGTCAAAGATACTGTTAAAAGAAATCTCGATTTTCTGATCTTCCAAACGTTTCCTTAAGCTGAAAACTCGAAGCGGATATACCAATATCTCGATCTCGAAATTTATTCTTAAAAACCATTACTCTTAAAAGAAAATCTTTTGGAACGCTCCTTCCGCCACTCAAAGGCCTAAAAGCTACAATCGAAATTGATCAGTCTCGAAATTTTCGACTCGCAAACGTTACGCAATTAATTCCCCCACCATCGAATAGCGATAAAGTCAATAGGGGACATCGGGGCGAAGCAAACATAGTCGGTGCCGGTTTAAATGGAAAATTAATAATTCATGCGCCTAAGTCCGTGTCCGCGTCGCTCCCGTGTCGTAGCGTTGGAGTGGTGTGTTTGTTTTACCCCAACCTACCCTGCAAAAATGTAATTTGTTGGAAATTATGATTGGATTCTGTTTGTTGCAAATATTTTTAACGTCAACGGAGATTTTTATGGGGTCCGAATGAATCAGCTGGATATTTTTTTACCTTTAAAAAACCAAACCTTACCGTAAGGTGTGCTTAACCAGAGAGACGCAGGTTCAAACCCTGCCTGAGATCGAATTTTTCTTTCACTAGAAATTTTCTTTAATTAGAAAATTCAGTTCTTTGTGAAAATTTCGCAATATTTAATGCTAAAAAATTATAAAAAATAAGCTTACCGTAAGGGTTGAAAAGCATTCAAGGTATGTAAAAAATGACAATTTTTTTTTGTCAATCTCACTTCGTACAACAGAAATATTTGAATAGATAAAATATTAGTAAGAGCTATTGTTGGACATTGGACTGCCAAGTCAAAGATCTCGAGTTCGAATCCAGGGCACGCACCTATGTCTTTTCGAAGTCATGTGCGTATTAATAATTAATTATCACGCGCTTAAACGAAGGGAAACATCGTGAGGAAACCTGCATGCCTGAGAGATTTTCTTGACGGCATGTGAAGTCTGCCAACCCGCAGCAGGCTAACGTGGTGGACTATCGCCTAATCCCTCTCGTTCTGAGAGGAGACCCGTGCCTAGCAGTGGGACAATGTAATGGGTTGATGATGATGTTGGCGAGGGTGAACAGAGGTTATTAGTTCATCAGATACTCTCCTCCAGACAGTGGGATCTCCATCATCTGTTGGTTGTATGTGAAAGAAATAAGAGGTATGGTGAAATTTTATCACGGTTTAATATATTTATACTAAACATACCACTATTGGGCAAAGGTTAGGCGTGATGGCTAACCAGCCGTGATTAAGGCAAAATATTGTGAAAATAAAAAATGCTTGAAGTAACATAAAAAACAAAATACATTTCCCATTTTACAATATAAATTCAAAGGAAATTTGCGCTTACTCTTAATAATCTTTTTGCTAATTCATATTTTAATTGAAGTATAATAAATATGTTATTAATATACATTGTGTTTCATTATGAGCTTGCTAAATTCCGTCGTAAAATTACATCGAGCACTTTGTTTTCTTTCCCCTATGCTCGGCTTACATAGCGTAGTGATGGGATGCTGTCAGTATCGATGTTTTTAATTAATTATTATTTTTTTATCTTTGAAAATAAGGGATTATGATTTAGAAGGATTTGTCTTAGGTTTATATATATAAAAAAAGATTACGGTGTAAACAAAAATATTTGCAATATAAAATTATTAAATATTAATAATAATTTGTATGAAAATCTGACTAGATACATATCGTAGTTACATTCTATTTAAGGTATAAAAAAGTAAATATTTTAAAATTTCTAGAGTAAAAAAACGTTTATCCCTGAAACTAGATTCTGTAATGAGAAATGAGTCTTTCAAGTTTCTAGGAATATACATATATGCAACATTCAACTTCCGAGTTTCTAAATTACCTTTTCTAGTTTTCTACTTTCCTTTTTCTATGACCCCAAATTCTCAAGACTTACTCGTAATAAAATCTTTTTTCTTACCGCAAGTAATGCGATTTACTGAAACTTAAAATTTAATTTGTTACTCAGTATTTTATTTGCTTGGATCAAGGCACCTTAATTGATTGAATAAGGCGTTACTTTGCAGCTATTCCTTGAGAAAGTGATGGTTGATGAAATGTTTTTAGCTTTGGGTTGGTTAATAAATCAAATAAATCCAATGTGAGGAGTAAAGGTCATTGCTTTCTGAGAATTCCTGAAATAAATTTCATTGTCATTGAAATCAATTTTTGTGGTGACTGGTTACAATGTTAAAACTATTTATAGAGGCAAATCAAATAACTAACATGAATAATTGACGAGAAGATATTATAATAATTTTTAGAATCCTTTTAGTTACGAGTACCTTTCTATAAAGAGTTCCAAAATAATGGAAAGGTCTAAGTAAGGTTGTAATCATTACTCTATTTGGCGCGATGAGTTTGTAACTCGGATTGTTATCGTTGGTTCAATGCCCATTCGTGGTCGTTCTGGCTGTGTGTGTGTGTAAACGCACCCTCGATACCGGATAAAATTTTAATGTTTTAGAAAATCGAATCTTATAAAAAATCCTAGGTATAATATTTTTCCTCTGTACGAACTTATCGATACTTAAACCAATTTCAAAATATCGATAACTCGACCAATTTCAATAACATCCCACCTCTATTCTTAACAAAGGCTACGGGGGGTGAAGTATTTTAAAAAACATTATGAAAATAATAAAACATTAAAAATAAGACACAAAAACAAAGGCGTGCTTTACAAAGGGCATAAGCAGAGAAACGAAATAGCCTAAAGCTAATAATGGTAACGCTGAAAGACTTCACCATTGTAATTTTCTTTAATAACATCATAATTTTGTATAAAAAGGAATTCGTGTTGTTTTCCTACTTTCTGTTGTAATTAAAAGGATTTTGGACGAGGATTTTTATTACGGGCTTGGCACAATGTTTTTGTTCATTACAATATCTTACAATTACTTGAATGGCGTGGGCGTTAAGGATATCAGGTTAGATGGTAAAGGTAAATTATCTTATTGAAATTTTTGACACTAGTCTATTCTAGAAAGTTCTCGAAGAGGTCTGAAATCTACCCTAAGCTAGTTTACACTACCTTAACCTGCATTGCACCTACTGAGGCGAATTCCACAACCCTTAATACATTTACATTTACAATTTCAAGAAATAAGTTGAAAATAATTTATATTTGCAACTTATTTCTTGAAATTGTAAATGTTTCGACATTAGCGTTCGTGTTCCTCATAATTAATGAACAATTTATGCGAATTATAATAAAAGTTACGCACGCCGACATGACCGAAGTTCTTACAGCGTAACATTGCGTTTTGTTGGCATCGTGTTACACCGACGCGCAACACAAATAAAATATTATAATTAGGCTCATTTTATACGATGTAATATTTTTTTCGGATGCATAAAATAAAATTGAAGCAATCAATCTTGCACCGTAAAGATACAGTTAAAAAAAACAGTATACATTTTATTCCTCATTAAACTTATTGCATTTAACAGGCAATAAAATAAAAGATAAAATATTCAATAAGAATGTAGTTTTTAAATTTTCTATAATTGTCCTTTAATTTTAAACTTCAAGATCAATATCTCACTATCATCAGTCAGAATCACAAAAAATCAATGCAAAAGTACAAATAATCATTACATTGTTATGATGCAACTGCAAATGTAATTATATTTTCAATCAACTCAATTTTAATTAAGGTTTATAAAATCTTCTAAATACCAGCGCATTTCATTAGGCTTGTCTTCAGTTTGACATCACGTACGTAACAGCGAACAATGCTCGCTTTGTCACGAGCGAAGTTCCGACATACGAACTCAATTACAATTACGCTGCGGTGTGACAGCGCCCCCAAGTAACAAATTCGTCGTTTCCCGCTACAATGCCCGCTTAATTACAAACGCTAGACTTGACATGCGTATTACTTGCGTACCGCGTACTACGCGAGATTTGCCATACGAATAGGGTTAGCGTATCGGCGAAGTTTTAAATGAATTAAGGTGGTGTTTTGCAATTGTGAGAAAGGATGCGGAAAATTGTTTGCAGGATTCGGTTTTTGGGGAGTTAAATATTTTATAAGCGTATTATTGGATTTTATTGTTTTTATTTTTATTCAACTGTCTTTCGTGTGTAAATTTTTAAATTGCTGACCAATTAGCGCCTGCTTTACGAGGCGCTGGTTTTAATTCCAGCACGGAACAAATAAGTATTTGTGGGCCACATTATTATTGCTACCAATTGTCTCTGAAGCAAATTGTGATGAAATAGTTTGCTTAAACAAATGAATTGACCTAATATCATTCATGAGGTGTATGAATGTCACACCTCTACTTGTGATCATATTGTGTGCATTATACCCATAGTTCGCCGGTATAGGTACCATTTGTAATAGAGAGCGAGCCTATTGCCTCAAAATTTGTGCTCGGGCACAAATGGAAACTCGGATACTGCTGCTGAGAATTTTATAGAAAAACCCAATACCTCTAGATCATCTAGCTTAACAATCACACTTAGGACCACTAGACTAATGAGGCAGGCAAGTCAGTACAATTATTCAAGAAACAAATATTTCAAATCTCGTGACAGCCCTATACTCGCCCACTCTCTAAACTTAATTATTCGCTCACTGGCAAATGGAATGGTGTATAGGACGAAGGGCATTGAACAGAGAATCTGAGGCGCCATATTTTATAATTGACAGTTTATTCGAAGACATTCCTGAATTGTACACAAAATAAAGTGCAGTGATAGCCTAGTGATATGACCATTGGAATTCCAAGTTAAAGGACGCGAGTTAAAATCCAAGGCACGCACCTCTGTCTTTCGAAATCATGTCTAAGTATAGTGACATAAGTCATAATTATCACGCGCTTAAACGGTGCAGGAAAACATCGTGAGCAAACCTGCATTTTTGAAAGATTTTCTTGACGGCGTCTGAAGTCTGCCAACCCGCAGTAGGCTAGCATGGTGGACTATAGCGTAATCCCTATCGTTCTGAGAGGATACCCGTGCCCAGCAGTGGGACAATGTACTGAGTTGATGATGATGATGACTGACCTAAAAAAATCTTAAGGTAACAGGTTTCCTCACGACATTTTTCTATCCCTTCGCACTTTACAAGGGAAAGTACTAATACAAAAATTAATTTATGAATAGGCAGTCCGTGGTCATAATTGCTTTCTACATATTGTATATAGCTTACCCATGCACACTTCGTTAGGCAATATAGCCTATACACTCACAAATAATGTAGCTTTCTATTGGTAAAAGAATTTTCAAAATCGGTTTAGTAGAACCAGAGATTACCCCTTACAAACTCAGAAACTTTACCTTTTTATAATATTAGTGTAGATGAAATCGAGACCTTTGACTTGGCAGTCCAATGGTTATATCACTAGGCTATCACTATTTTTTTTTTAAAAAAAGCTTACTAGCCATGTGGGTTGCACATTACTAGTAATCTTGTTAACCCCTCGTACTAAGCTAAATGCTTGTATTACGAGTGGGTTCACGTCGGTAGTGCAATGGCTGAGTTTCGAACCGGCAACCACATGATCGCAAGTCCGACGCCCTAGCCATTAGGCTACCGCCCATGTCTGCAAACGTACACTTGGCTATCATGGGTATAGCCTAACCCTTTTCAACCCTTCTCAGTATTTTTTTTTTGGTATTGGTATGGCGGGCTTATTTCCGCAACTCCACGACTAAGCGCGTATTTTGCGTGTGGGTGGGACGATGTTATGTTTTAATCAAACCACCCCAACTCCTCGAGAAAGGCCGTCAAGCGCCCAATGTTGCCTACGGCCTCTCGGAGAGTACTCGGGTTGCCGAGGTACTTTGCCCTGTATGTGGCGACACCAGGACAGTGCAGGAGCCCGTGGGCCGCTGTCTCGTCGGCCCCCAGGCAGGCTCTGCAAAGGGGACTGTCTGTGATACCTATAACAGAAAGATGTTTATTGAAAGGACCATGGCCGGTGACGGCTGCAGTGGCTATCCTCAAGTGTTGTTTGGACAGCTGCATTAGCTGCCTGGTGATGCGGTCGTCAATGGAAGGGAGAGCCTCCTTAGCCTGCCTACACTCACCGTGGTTTGTCCAGTAGTCGTTGTGTCTATCCCTAGTCCGTTTTCTTACCAGGGTGCGTATCTGGCCGAAGGGGAAAGGTACTATGGGTTCAGGGCCCACAGCCCCTGCGGCTGATCCCCGTCTGGCAAGCTCATCCGCTGCATCGTTGCCTCGGGAGTTGCTGTGTCCTTTGATCCATTGGATGGTTATTTTATTTAGCTCACCTACCTGGTTGAGTCTTTGGTGGCATTCGTATGTCAACCCCGTATTCACCGTGTGGCTGTTCAAGGCTTGTAGGACTGCCATGCTGTCTGAGAGTATTCGAATAGAGTAATTCTTTACCTCCCTTGCTGCAATGGCTGTAGTTGCCATTAGGATACCCATACATTCGGCTTGGAATATTGTGTTGTGGTGCCCTAGTGGTATGGCCATCCGAATGTTCAGATCTTCTGAGTAGATACCACATCCGGTGCCCATGCTTGTTTTTGATCCGTCAGTGAAGATACTCACCTCTGTCGGGTTTAGACCCTCACATCTATGATCCTCGTAGAGCTGGATCTTGTATTTCTTGTCGAAGATGAACTCCTTCGAGATGCGATCGTTAATGGCACGCATGATTGGGTAATCGGTTTGGAGTTCGTCCAAGATGTTGGTATGTCGCGTGCCGCTGCTTTTCCATAGCGTCAGTGTCTTGAGACGTGCTGCTGCCATTGCTGCCTCTTGTTGTATAAACAGGTGTAGCGGTGGCAGGTCCAGCATGGCTTCCAGCGCTGCGGTTGGAGTGGTTCTCATACAGCCCGTGGATGCTAGGCATGCTAGTCTCTGGAATCGCTGTAGTTTATTCTTTGCGGTTTCGAGTGTAGTTCTAGGCCACCAAACTACGGCGCCGTATGCGACTAGTGGTCTGATCACTGTTTTGTACAGCCATAGGGTGATTTTTGGGGATAAGCCCCATCTTTTCCCCATCATTTTCCTGCATTGCCAAAACGTTATACAGGCCCTGTTTAATTTATTCTCAATATGGCTACTCCATTTTAGTTTACTGTCGAGAATGACACCGAGGTACTTGACCTCAGTTGACAGTTGGAGTTCAGTGTTGAACAACTTTGGTAGGCGATATGATCCAAGTGCTCGTTTCTGGGTGAACATGACTAACTCAGTTTTTGTGGGGTTCACCGTTAAGTCAAACTCATTACACCAGCGCTCTACTATTCGCAGTGCCTGCTGTGTGAGGTTACAGATGGTTCCAGTGACTTTCCCTGTGACAAGGATTGCAAGGTCATCTGCGTATCCTATAGTGTAATCATGGTTAGCATTTAGCTTGGTGATGAGGTCGTTGATAACTAAGTTCCACAGAAGGGGTGAAAGCACACCCCCTTGCGGACATCCTCGCGCTATGATGGCGGACTGCTCATTCCCTTCAAGGCGCACCACGCGTTTGCTGAGCATGTTGGTGATCCAATCCTTGAGTACTGATTCTACTCCATGCTTAGAGAGTGCAGCACTTATGCTGGAGAAGTTCGTTCTGTCGAAGGCACCCTCGATATCTATGAAAGTGCCTAGGCAGATACCTTTGTTATGTATCGCCTCTTCGATCTTGTTAACAACAAGATGGAGTGCGGATTCGGTTGATTTCCCTGAGCTGTATGCATGTTGATTGTCATGCAGGGGGGAAGCTTTTAGTGCGTTATCTCTCAGCTCTCTCTCGCAAAGCCTCTCCATGGTTTTTAGCATGAATGAGGTCAGGCTGATCGGTCTGTAGGATTTAGCATTTGTGTAGTCACTCTTGCCTGGTTTGGGAATGAATTTAACTTTCACTTCCCTCCATCCCTTGGGAACGTATCTAAAGGCCAGACACGCTCTCATGATAGCAACTAGTCTCTTGATGACATCTGTTTTCCCCCACTGCATCAGGGCAGGAAATATGCCATCAGGACCAGCTGCCTTAAAGGGGTGGAAACTGTCGATGGCCCATTGGAGTTTCTCCAATGATATCGTCTTAAGTGCATATTCCCAATCGTACTTCGTTGGTGAGGGAGATATATCGGTCCAGTTTACGTCCTGTGTAAAAACGCATCCTGGGAAATGCGTCTCGATGAGGACGCGTTGGGTTTCTTCTGGTGATGTTGTGAACGTGTTATCAGGTTTTCGGAGGGTACCGGGATCAGATGTGCTCTGTTGTGCCAGTATTTTCCTTACCCTGTTAGCTTGTTGGCAGCTTTCGATGTTACCACAGAATTTTCGCCATCCCATGGTGCTTCTAAATCTAATACCCTTCTCAGTATTCATTGATCAAAATATTGATGATAAAGCCATCTTACGTCTTTCCAATCGCTTGAAATCCTGCCGACACATAAAAAGACAGGGGTCATATATTCACTAAACAGGGGCCCGTCGTAATATTATAGTAAATGGGTCATATCGTATGAATTGACCCCTCCAATCGAGAGAGCGCATAAAACTATTGAAGCTTAAATATCGGGGGTTCCGTGATAAAAATATATCGTTTATAACCCTAAGGGGTTGAGAAAAGTGTAGTTGTGAAATTTTGTATGAGAGAATAATATATACAGTTAGGAGATGGTGAAGTTTATAAGAATACCCGCCTATTCTTAAAGTGCCATGCGTCGGTTTGTATAAAAGACAAGCCGATACGTCAACTCGCTCACTTATGTTTGGCAGCGACCTCAGATCAAATAAAGAGTAAAGATGGAACTTTGCGAACAAAGAAGTAAGGCCGGCTAAAACTACGCCATGCCGTCTACAACACACAATTACACGCACACACGTATACCGAAACTACGCCTTATCTTGTCAGTCAAGCTATCAAGCTTTCGAAAGCTCGACTGACAAGATAAGGCGTAGTTAATTAATATATGTGTGCGTGTAATTGTGTGTTGTACACTGCATGGCGTAGTTTTAGCCGGCCTCACTTCTTTGTTCGCAAAGTTCCATCTTAACTTTTTATTTGATCTGAGAGGAGCGACATAGATTTCATGTCAGAAATTGTCCGCTAGTAATTGTGATAGTGTCGTCGAATCTCTGTCCGATCATTACTGTGTGTTTGCCCTGATGTAAGCCTGACTCTGTAAGTTGTTACTTTGGCTGGCAATGTTAAATCTTGTTAAAAACCACGCCCCGTCATAATTTCTAATTATATTCAAAGTATATCAACATATTTTTCCGAACATTATTAATTATTATTCCTTGCTCATAACCTAAAAATGATTGCCTTAAGAGGCCGGCGGACGAAGCCGGCAACTCCGATACGCGGCGAGTGTAAAAATCGTCTTGAATATTGCTCTCTCTGTCGAAATAATGTGGGCGTAGCCGGAACATTCATACCTAGCGACATAAAGGCATCTCAGCGTTTAGAAATGAGAATTTAATTTTCGAATGTTTGTCATAATTTAAGACATGTTTAATAAATGTGATATATTTGAATTTTTTTTTGATAAGTCGGTAGACAATGTCGAGAATAGGAATGCATTTTTAAGAAAATCCTCTACGAGCCTTAGGTCGCCAGTTATCTCATACCTACCCGCTTCCTACGTACGTTCCGCGGTTTTCAAATTCAACGATTAGGCAGGTATGTACCTACTATGTGCCTAGTCAGTGCCCACCGGTGTTATTCGTGTTCATCACGTTTTTTTCGCACCGTGGGAATTTCCCACGGTGTGAAAAAAACGTGGCCTGAACCTTTCTTTCTTTCTTTCCCACTACCTCATTAGTCTAGTGGTCCTGAGCGCGACTGCTACGGTAGAGCTCCTGGGTACGATCCCCAGGTCGAGCAGTTTTATTGAATATAATAATATTTATTAAATTCTCAGTAGCAGCTCGGAGTCTGGATTTATGCCCGGTTAATTGCAATAGGCTCGCCCCCTATTACATGGAACCTAACCTACCATACCAGCGAAGTATGGGTGAACATAAATACACCTCTGCCTAATCATTCGGGGAATACAGGCGTGATGGTTTGTTCTTTCTTTTTTACTATTTTACAAAAGAAATCTGCTCCATAGATTTCATGACCAAGGATCATAGACCAGACGTCCACTACAGACGAATATAATGCCGCCTGTATCTATTCTTTGTCAGCCAGGGTAAAGTGGGTACCTACGTAGGTAAATAAATTGATATGGGTGTCATAAGCATGCTTTCCCGGAGTGCAAATTTAAAAAAATACATTAATAAAAAAAACATTGTTTCCCATGTTGAATTTCAAAATTATTGTCATTTTCGTAATTAGCATCCCGATAAACCTTGAAATTGACAACCATATGAATTAATTTAGAAAAATAATTTTCGCCATCTTGGATTTCAAAATTAATGCCATTTTTTATACTCAGCACCCCAAGATACCTCGATATTGACACCCATATGACCCATATAATTTTTTTTATATAAATAATTTACGTTGGATTACAAAATTACTGTCATTTTCGGAATCAGCACTGGGAAACCTTGAAAGTGACACCCATATCAATTTAGAAAAATAATGACCGCCATCTTGGATTTTACAATTAATGTCATTTTCGTAATCAGCACTCCGGGAAATCTTGAAATTGACACCCATATCAATTTATTTAGAAAAATTATGTCCGCCATCTTGGATTTTAAAATGAATGTCATTTTCGTAATAAGCACCCCGATAAACCTTGAAATTGACACCCATATGAATTTATTTATAGAAATAATTTCCGCCATCTTGGATTTCAAAATTAATGCCATTTTCATAATCAGCACCCCAGGACACCTCAAAATTGACACCCATATCAATTTATTAGTACTTATAATGATGTCCGCCATCTTGGATTTCAAAATACTAGGGAACTCGACCTATTGACCTGATCTCGCATTGTAAAGGCTTTCCGTACAATAAACGGTCAACTTGTACTGGTGATTTAGTTATAGCTTGTTATACATACCCAGTATAAGCTGACCTAGCATTGTAGAGACTTTCCGTATAATAAGCGGTCAGTTTGTACTGGTGATTTAGGTATAGCTTGTTATACATGTATCCAGTACAAGATGAGCTCACATTGTACAGACTTTCGTACAATAACAGGTCATCATACTTACGAGGTCAGGTAAACTAGTATCTTAGTAGGTACCTACTTACTCCGAGGTTCATTCAAACTTTGGAAAACATGATTATAAGATAATAACGGTAACCAAATCCGTAATAAATAATCGTAATAGGTACATAATTATGTCTCTGACTACAAGATACAATGAAACACCGACTGTAGGTAGATTTAAAACCGAGCGCACGACGGCCGGCAGGAGGCCACACCCCTCGCTAGACCGCATGAGATAGCATTACTTTGCTTCAAAATTTTATCGAAATTGCGTCGCGTGCCTTAATTCCTTCATGTATGAATGAAAAATTATTATTATTTAAATTTCCTGATGTTATTCTGAAAATTGATAATACAAGCTAGGTTCTACGAATTAGAACCGTGTAAATCTTGTTGTTTTTAATATTAAATAAGAGGCCGGAAAACCAGTCGAAACTACGTCAAAAAATCAAGAATTACATTCGCTTACATTTTTTCCCAGTGAAGTATTTAGGACGTAATCAAAATCTGGACCCCTAGATTAATGGCATCCGAATCCGAATAATACAATAATATAATAAAATTATGTAAGAATTTCGAATTATTTTGGAAGTACGTTTGTATGGGCAATTCGACGTCCGCCGGACCCTTAATAAGTTATGGAACGTTCTAAGGTCTTAAGGGTCCGGCGGACGTCGAATTGCCCATACAAACGTAATTCGAACATAATTCGAAAATCTTACATAATTTTATTAAATTAATGTATTATTCGGATTCGGGTGCCATTAATCTAGGTGTACAGATTTTGATTACCTCCAAAATACTTCACTGGAAATAAATGTAAGAGAATGTAATTCTTGATTTTTTGACGAAGTTTCGACTGGTTTTCCGGTCTCTTATTCAATATTAAAAACAACAATATTTACACGGTTCTAATTCGTGGAACCTAGCTTATATTATCAATTTTCAGAATAACATCAGGAAATTTGAATAATAATAACTTTTCATTCATTAATGAACGATTTACGGCACGCGACGCAATTTCGATCAAATTTTGAAGCAAAGTAATGCTATCTCATGCGTTCTAAGCGAGGGGTGTGGCCTCCTGCCGGTCGTCGTGCGCTCGCTTTTAAATCTACCTACAGTCGGTGTTTCATTGTATCTTGTACGAATGCGACGTGTTTGTTTTTAAATCGATTATTTATGACGGTTACCTGACCTTATAAGTAAGCTGACCCCTTATTGTACGAAAGTCTATACAAAGCGAGGTCAACTTATACTGGATATGTATAACAAGCTATATCTAAAGCACCAGTAGAAGCTGACCGCTTATTGTACGGAAAGTCTATACAATTCGAGGTCAGGTTATCCTGCATATGTATAACAAGCTATACCTGAATCACCAGTACAAGCTGACCGCTTATTGGACGGAAAGTCTATACAATGCAAGGTCAGGTTATATTGGATATGTAAGATGTCGGACATTACTTAAATAAATTGATATGGGTGTTGATTTTGAAGTATCTTGGGGTGCTATTTATGAAAGTGGCAGTAATTTTGTAATCCAAGATGGCGGACAATATTTATATAGAGAAATTGATATGGGTGTCAATTTCGAGGTTTATCGGGATGCAAATTACGAAAATGACATTTATTTTGAAATCCAAGATGGTGGACATTATTTTTCTGAATAAATTGATATGGGTGTCAATTTCAAGGTTTATCGGGTTGCAAATTACGAAAATGACAATAATTTTGAAATCCAAGATGGCGGACATTATTTTTCTGAATAAATTGATATGGGTGTCAATTTCGACGTTTATCGGGATGCAAATTACGAAAATGACATTAATTTTGAAATCCAAGATGGTGGACATTATTTTTCTGAATAAATTGATATGGGTGTCAATTTCAAGGTTTATCGGGTTGCAAATTACGAAAATGACGTTAATTTTGAAATCCAAGATGGCGGACATTATTTTTCTGAATAAATTGATATGGGTGGCAATTTCAAGGTTTATCGGGTTGCAAATTACGAAAATGACATTAATTATGAAATCCAAGATGGCGGACATCATTTTTCTGAATAAATTGATATGGGTGTCACTACCAAGGTTTCCCAGAGTGCTGATTCCGAAAATGACAATAATTTTGTAATCCAACGGACATTATTTATATAAAGAAATTGATATGGGTCATATGGGTGTCAATTTACAATTTTTTTTTAATAAATGTAATTTTTTGAATTAGCACTCCGGGAAACCATTCAATTGACATCCATATAAATTTATTTACCTACGTAGGTATCCACTTTACCCTGGCTAACAAAGAATAGATACAGGTGGCATTATATCAGTCTGGAGTGGACCTCTGGTCTATAATCTTTGGTCATGAAATCTATGGAGCATATTTCTTTTCTAAAATAGTAAGAAATAAAGAACTATACCATCACGCCTGTATTCCCCGAAGGATTAGGCAGAGGTGTACTTATGTTCACCCACACTTCGCCGGTATGTTTAGGTTCCAAGTAACAGGGGGCGAGCCTATTGCAATTAACCGGGCACAAATCCAGACTCCGAGTTGCTACTGAGTATTTCATAGAAAACCCAATAAAACTGCTCGACCAGGGGATCGTACCCAGGAGCTCTAGCGTAGCAGTCGCGCTCAGGACCACTAACCTAATGAGGTAGTCGGAAAGAAAGAAAGAAAGTTTATGCTTTGTCACAACACGAGACAAAACTAATAAAAATAAATAGATGTAGGTAGATGTATGAATGTGGACGAAGCAAAAGAAGTATGCAAGAATCGTAGCAGATGACGTTCTGTAGTTTCTGCCTACCCCTATGGGAAAAAGGTGTGAGTGTATGTTTGTATGTATGTATGTAGGTAGCAGACGTTGTTAATGTGTTCGATAAAAAAAGCCTATTGGCGTGGGAATTTCCCAGATCGCATTGATGCTATTCTGGGAAATTCCCACGGGTGTGAGAAAAACGTGATGAACACGAATAACACAGGTGGGCACTGACTAGGCACATAGTAGGTACCTGCCTAATCGTTGAATTTGAAAACTGCGGAACGTACGTAGGAAGTGGGTAGGTAGGTATGAGATAACTGGCGACCTGAGGCTCGTAGAGGAATTTCTTAAAAATGCATTCCTATTCTCGATATTGTCTACCATCTTATCAAAAAAAAATTCAAATGTATCACATTTATTGAACATGTCATAAATTATTACAAAAATAAGAAAATTAAATTCTCGGTTCCAAACGCTGAGATGCCTATAAGTCGCTAGGTATGAATGTTCCGGCTACGCCCACATTATTTCGACGGAGAGAGCAATATTCAAGACGATTTTTACACTCGCCGCGTATCGGAGTTGTCGGCTTCGTCCGCCGGCCTCTTAAGGAGCGAAATCTGTTAAGCCGTTTGTTCGTGACAACAAACACACAAACAGAATTTCTTTAATAGTATGAATTTCTACCTCCCGCTGACAGGTTTAACCTTAAAATGCAATATTAATCACAACCTGCGGAGTCATTTATCAAAATTCCAACCGAAAATACGAACGCAGTCACCGAGCAAATTTATATTTTTAACGCGAAATGATTAACAGTCTTATCGAAGAAACAAATGATGTGCACCCTAAGACATCGGCCATTTTAATATTTTTTTCTTGAGGAACCCTTATTAATAATGCTACGGATCCCTGTTACGGGGTTAATGAACTTTCGTTGAAGGCAATTTTCCTGTACAGTCGTACGGAAAAGTGTTTCTTTGTGGTAAAAAATCTTTATGAGTTTTTTTTTCTTCTCTTTACATTTTGCCTTCGCGGTAACGAAAAGGGATTTTTAAAACAAAGGAGTTGTGTACATACTATGTCAATCAGAAATGCGAAAGATGATAGTATTAACTTTTGTTTGTTCTTTTTCTGGTTTTGCTTAAGAACTTTTTGTTTTTTTTTTTAATTTAAACCCCCGACGGCGCATAATGGACAGAGGCCTACGTCCAGTGATCTGTTTTAGGTGATGATGTTGATGATGGAACAGCCTGTTGTTGGGTCAATCCACCGGAATGGTTAAGCTGTAGGTACTTGCTGCGGTCAGTATATGGATTGGTGAACGTACGTAGCACATAAAGCTCTCGAAAGGTGTAGCAATCCTTTCACGTGTAACGTATAGTTCCAATTTTTGGTTTTTAAATGAACCCACTAAACTGTGACATTTCTTAAACTCAGACAGACTCTTCTTACATTACTCACATGTAACATAATACTTGTTAACCTGTATTACTAGAAGGGGTAGACAGAGGTACCAATCTACAACAGTGTTCCACTAGGTTGAAGTCCCATGGAATAAAGGGGTGAAACTATTGGTGTTTACTGCGAATTTCATAGAAAAATAACACGTTTCTTGACTTCGGATTCAAACTCAGAGCTCCACCGTAGCAGTTGCGCTTATGATCACTTATGGCCAATAAGGCAGCAAACCGCTAAATAAAAATTTATTATAATTACAAAGTTAACATTTTTGTGCGCGTCTGTACGCTATGACGTCACTTGTTTTCCATTATAAATCATTATCTCATATTTGTTTACTGCTCAGCTCATATTAGACATAACATACCTAGGTATTTTCTTTTATATTCAAATCTTAAAGAAGATTTGCTTTTGTAGGTAAAATATAATTAGTCGACTGCCTCATTAGTCTAGTGGTCCTAAGCGTGACTGCTACGCTAGAGGTCCTGGATTCGATCCCCAGTGTCCGACCTAAGTGTTATTGGATTTTGCTATGAAATTCCCAGTAGCAGCTCGGAGTTTGGATTTGTGCCCGGTTAATGGCAATAGGCTCGCCCCCTGTTAGATGGGACCTAAACATACCGGCGAAATGTGGGTGTACTTTAGTACACCTCCGCCTAACCCTTCGGGGAATACATGCATGATGGTATGTTATAATTAATGATATCTATTATATAAAAATCTCCTCGCCCCCTGTTAGATGGGACCTAAACATACCGGCGAAATGTGGGTGTACTTTAGTACACCTCCGCCTAACCCTTCGGGGAATACATGCATGATGGTATGTTATAATTAATGATATCTATTATATAAAAATCTCGTGTCGTCGATTTTTATGAATATTTTGTAGGTCTGAGAATAGGTCATAGGCTATTTTTCACCCTCCTGCCCCCACCCCACATTTTTTAATCAAGATTTTAGCATGGCAGAATAACGTTTGCCGAGTCAGCTACTAGTAATCTAATCTTAACTAATATTATCAAGAGGAAAGATTTGTGTTTTTGTATGTATGTTTGTAATGTTCTCACACAAAAACTACTAGACCGATTTCAAAAATTCTCCCACCATTAGAAAGCTGCGTCTTCACTGAGTGACACAGGCTATATAACATTTTCAAAAAAAAAATAGAAATCCCTAATAAAAATTCCACCCATGGTGTGAAAATGCGGGCGAAGCTGCGGGCGAGTGTTGTCCATTAATATCATGTGCCTATTTCCCCCCCAGATCCTCCAGGAGCCCCTTACATCGAAGGTTACGCGGAGGGGGAGACTGTTCGGCGGGGACAGAGCCTCGAGCTGGTCTGCAGGAGTCGCGGCGGTAACCCACCAGCTCAGCTGATCTGGTACAAGAATGGGGAACAGATCCGTATGGCGTATAGGTAAGTTATTTTTGGCAACTATATTGTATACACGCAATCATCGTGACACCGTTAAATTGCAAATATCGTCAGATCATAATCTATCTTGTGAGATTGTAAACTTTCTATAGAAGAAAGAAAAAAAGAAAGGTTTATTTAGCCAACAGCACAGGAGACAGTACATACAGTTTGTACATTACATACATTTTTAATTAATATATCAGTTACAGATAATTTATAATAGTCGTACGGAAAAGGCAATGTTTGAATGTCCCACGGTTGGGCCAAAAAGGTGCCCAGATCAGCTTAATGTCAAGAGGATACCTTAAGATTGTACTGCTTACAATTTTACGCATAATTTTTCGGTAGATCATAATCTATCGAAGCGAAACCGTCAAATTGTGAAATGACATGCCAAGATAAACGCACCTGACGCGCTGATTCGTTGAATGTCATGTCATTAACCTCGAGATTAATAAGAGTGTCCCTTGACATTGTTGTCGCCGTCTCTATCGCTCACGATGCGAACATTTATTCAACATTTCCGCGCGTATTACTTGTTCCGAAATTTGGAGATTACTCCCTCTGGATAGGTATACCAGACGCTTTACATACTAAGCTACCGTGACCACTGCAAGGACGCAGGTTCAAACACTGCCTGACGCCGAATATTTCTTTCACTAAAAAATCATATCTTTGTGAATATTTCGCATTTTTTCCTAGCCCATTCGCCCATTATTTTATGTTAAAATATAATAAAAAATAAACTGATTTTATACTAAGCAAAGAAGTCAAAAACATAAATTAAAAAACTTTAAAGTAATCTAATTACCTGAAATGTAATTAACCAAAGCATCTTATTAGAGCAACTTTAATTAGATCTTTTTTCTGAAAAATGGATCTTAATTAACAGCCTGAAATTAGATTTTGTTTTTAAAGATGTTTAACAGAAAACTATTTTATGCTTAAAGTTGTATTATTATGATAGGGTCTTTGCCCAACAGTGGGCACTTGTAAAAAGCTCAAGCTGACAAAAATAGCTAGTGGGTGAAAGCTTTTTTTTTAAAAGCTTACTAGCAATGTGGGTCGCATATTACTAGTATTCTTGTTAACCCCTCGTACAAAGCAGAATGCTTGTATTACGAGTGGATTTACGTCGGTAGTGCAATGTGTGGCTTCGAACCAGCAATCACAAGTTCGCAAGTTCGGCGCCCTAGCCATTAGGCTACCGCCGCTTCAAAACTTTTTATTAAACTCCTTGCAGTGTTATTGGGTTTTTCGATGAAATTCTCAGTAACACCTCGGAATTTGGATATGTGCCCGGTTACTGAAAAGCTAGCCCCCTATTACATCGGTCCTAAATATACCGGTGTGGGTGTACAGTAATTACACCCCTGCCTACCTCTTCCGGGGAATACAGGCGTGATGGTATGTTATAAACAGAAATCCTATGGAATGTCTGTATGTCAGGCTTTTCGAATGTAACTCACTTAGTCATGAAGTGGTTGTAATTGAGTAACTTTTTTATAACCCATACATACATACACACCATCACGCCTGTTTTCCCGGAAGGGTTAGACAGAGGCGTACTAGTGTACACCCACATTTCTCCGGCATGTTTAGGTCCCGTGTAATAAGGGGGTGAGCCTATCGCCATTAACTGGGCACAAATCCAGACTCCGAGCTGCTACTGGGAATTTCATAGAAAAATCCCAATAACACTTTTCTCGACCTGGGAATCGAACCCAGGACCTCTAGCGTAGCAGTCGCGCTTAGCTCCACTAGACTAATGAGGTAGTCACCGTTTTTATAACCCATCTATACTATGACAGCGGCATAGGCAGCTTAACCTGGGATATCGATCACTGTGATATTTTTTTTCACACGTTCCTAACGCCTTCATAAAATCCTGAAAAAACAGAATCCCAAAAATCAGGCGTCACTCATGAATTTTTCGGCAACATTTTCAGCAACCTCGTGAAAGTAGCAACATAAATATTTATATGTACTGAAAAATTCAGTGACGCAACATCGAACCTCGAACCTTCTTCCGTTCACTGCAAATCAATATTGAGACAGCTTTGAGAATGTTTCTGAGCGGAAAATGACGCGTTTTATTCGTTTTCTGACTTATTGCGAAATATTTTTGTATGTTTGAAGATATAGTTAATCAAAAAGTTTTAATAATACCTCTTTTTGTTGGTTAAAACGTCTAAAGTTTCAAAATAGAGGACGCAGATTCAATTCCTATCTGAGATGAAATTTCTCTTTCACAAAAATGCATTTTATATCAAGTTGTCATTTGACCTGCATATACCCAATAATAACCTAATGCGGGCTTTCTTACAGAAATCATTGTTCTATTCCTGAAAATGAAAATTTCTTTATTCAAAAATTCCTCAACTGCCTCATTAGTCTAGTGGTCCTAAGCGCGATTCCCAGGTCGAGTAATGTGTTATTGGGTTTTTCTATGAAATTCTCAGTAGCAGCTTGAAGTCTGGATTTGTGCCCGGTTAATGGCAATAGGCTCGCCCCCTATTACATGGGACCTAAACATACCGGCGAAGTGTGGGTGTACATTAGTACACCTTTATTGAGATATATCCCCCGACAGGGCGATAATTTAATGGTGGAATATCCAGTATAACTTGTAACGCTAATATGATGGGAATATGCCTTACCCTTATGACTGCCTCGTTAGTCTAGTGGTCCCAATCGCGACTGCTACGCTAGAGGTCTTGGGTTCGATTCCCAGGTCGAGCAAAGTGTTATTGGGTTTGTCTATGAAATTCTCAGTAGCAGCTCGGAGTCTGGATTTGTGCCCGGTGAATGGCAATAGGCTCGCCCCCTATTACATGGGACCTAAACATACCGGCGAACTGTGGGTGTACATTTAGTACACCTCTGCCTAACCCTTCGGGGAATGCAGGCGTGATGGTATGTTATGCCTTACCCTTCGGGAAATACAGGCATGATGGTATTAAAGAAATTTCCTCAAACTTCGTTGAACTTGTAAGCAGCTAATATTTACAGACATAATACTAGAGACACCCTAAACTTCGCTTTTTAAGTATCATAAAAGCGGAAGGAAAATACACCAAAAAAATCCCATCATTAAGTTTTTCTTAAAATCTGCTGAGTAATAACATTTAAAGATTTCCAATATAAAGTATACAATAAGAGGGCAAAGTCAGCTTTTTGCCTATAAAAAACTCCCCCCCACCCCTATTTGGGGGATCGTATTAAGCTGGCAACAGATAGGGCGTATGTCCCCATGATTTATGTAAGCTGAAGTTTAGTGATGGTATGAAGTTATCGATAAAATCCGGGATCTTGTCACGAAAATACTGTCGATAAATAAAATTGGGGGGTAGTGTTAAAAAGCTGGGGTCGCGTTGTGTAAGCATTGTTTCCGACAAAATCTCAAGTGTTTTCGTTTCACGTCGAGCCAATATTTACCCAGGCTAGCTTTAGGCGATAACCAAAATGAGATTTTTAAACTATGTCGCTCTTTTATATAAATATTTCACAGATTAGAGGACAAGAAACCTTTTTGTTGGTGAAAAATGTTTAACAATTCATAATTTTTTTCTATTCTATAAACTTACTCAATTTACTCCCTTGAATTTAAATTATCGATAAAATAAAAAGTGGAAAGCTAAAAAATATCTAATGATCGTCACAATACGGATAATGTCGTTCAAAATATCGACAAGATTGTATCGACAGATGCGCGTTGTTGGCACACGTCACTTATAAAATTGTATTAAGACGTGCCTTCGGGCGGCGGAAACTGATTTATGGGCCTCACAAACTGCACTCAGAAGAGATGGGACACATATCGATAAGTTATAAAAAAATATTTTGTAACGAATAAATTATTAAGCGGCGATAATTTACCGAGTACTTTTTGACATATATGAACTTGACATTTTCAATGTCAAAAATTAGTGTTGTGGCCTACGCTTCCTATTTAAATATCGATATTATTATTCCAACTCAACTATCGACCTCGGTTTGTGTGAATATCAATAGAAATGTTTGCCAACTATAATTGGGACTGTAGTACATTGAAATCCGACATAATGAGATGTTTCTATAAGCACCTAAGTAAATATTCATTACCAGAACTGTAATTGAATATTGTATTGCATATTTGACAATTCATTATGTTGTTTTAGGCTTATTAGTAATTGAAAAGCTTTGTTACCGAGAATGTATGTAAAGAAAGATGACGTATGTTTTATAGTAGATATATAGAAAATTCAATTGACGTTGAAATTGTAATTTCACGCTCAAAAAACTCATGGACGTTGCTGAAAATTCCGTGCTGGTAAAAAAGTTCTGGGCTAAAATAATTTATATTGCTACAAACACGCTAAGAAGATAGTGGAAATTCATTTTGGGGTAGCTTGTTGCATCAAGAAATAGTAAAAAAAAATGTTCACTAAAAATACGTTAAGAATCAGTAAAGTTAAATGGTCATAGTCAGTGATGGAATAGATCGTTAACTTTCAAAAAAATTGTGTGATTTCCTTCCGTCAATTGTCGTTTATCTGAAAATCAGAAAATTAAAAAACAACTTTCTTTTCCTTTGGAAATATTTCAGCATGATTTCTCATGCATAATAATTTCATAAAAGGAAAATCCTTCAAGGCAATAAAAACTTTCATAATAACGTAAGTTCAAAGAGAACAGTTTCAAAAACTAAATAGTAACTATTTCTAGACACAGAAAATTTATCTACATTTCTGACCTAGGCTGAAAGTTTCTCAACTTTCTCTTTCAGCTAATTAAATAGGATTTGATATTATTAATTTCTAGTTGTGCGACTTTAATTGTGAAAATGAATTATGATTATACTTATTGTAAGTTATTCCCATTCTATTCAGTAAATTAAAAGAACGAATAATTATAGTGAAGGACCATTGCTTCTCTTGACTGAATTCATAATTTATTTTCACAATAAATTAAACTGTAATAATTGTTATAAAATGAGAACTATTTTGCTTCGCCAGAAAAACAATTTATTTGTTAAACCTTTTGAAGTTTACGTTTTTTATTACGACAAAATCGTTTTAAATTCAAAGACTTCGGAAATATTTAGGTATTTCAAAACTTCGACCCCTAGTCGAAATCTTAAGGAACTTACAGTATATTTATAAAAATGTAATATATCGTAATATCTGCATCATTAGTCTAGACTAGGCCTTGGCAAAGTGTTATTCTTCTGGAATTCTCAATAGCAGATTGGAGTTCAGATTTCGCATTTTAATCGAAATTTGTTTCAATACGTGGCTCATAAACATATCGTCATAATGTAGGTGTAAATTGGTACACATCTGCGTAACCCTTCGGGGCATACATGCGTAAAATTATACCTATATTGCAACCCATTCTTTCAAAAAGATTTTAAATCTCAAACCGAAAACAAAATGTAATATCATCTAATACATTCAAAGCTTGGACGGAACAAATCAATACTATAATAACAATTGAATACTCGACGTATTTCGCAAACGTAGCGGAAAATGGCTCGATCGGTTTTATCGATAATAGATTCCCAGCACTAGCTCTAAAAAGTGGCCCTATCTCGATAATATTTTACTTTTTCCCTTCACTTTTTACCTGACTTAGACTAGTCTGTCGATTTATTTAGTTGAGAGAATTTATTGAGTTTTTTTACCTTTTGTAATTGGAAAAGTTGATTTTTTTTTATAGTGATTTTAAGGAATTGCGATTAATTCGATTGATTTAGCCGGTATTCAATGAATTACGTCACATTTTAACCTAATTGCCTCTATTTTATCAACCGACTTCAAAAAGGAGGAGGTTCTCAATTCGTCTGTATGTTATTTACGCGATATCGCCGCCAATTATGGATCGATTTTAATGATTATTTATTTTGTTTGGTAGGTCATACTTCAGAGGTGGTCCCGTTCAAAAGATCTAAGCGTACAAAAAGCGGGAGTGACTTTGTTTTATAGGTACTATGTAAAAATACAAATTAGTGTCCTACACTTATTTTGAAAGAAAGAAAGATGCATGAACTTGATACATAGTTTTTTTATTATTCAGCCATTATCGTCCCACTGCAGGGTAAAGGCCTCCCTACTCTTCTTCCACTCCTATCAGTTTAGGGCTTTTTGAGGCCAATCCTTCCAATAAAGGTCTAGCTCATCCCCCCATCTCCTTCGTCGCGTCATCTGAAAGATTATTTTAGGAAAAATACATAACATAACATTCCATCACGCCTGTTTTACCCGAAGGGTTAGGCAGTGGTGTACTAATGTTCAACCAAACTTCGCCGATATGTTTAGGTCCCATGTTATAGGGGGCGAGCCTATTACATGGGCTATTGCTAACAACTGGGCACAAATCCAGAATCCGAGCTTCTACTGGGAATTTCATAGAAAACCCCAAAAACACTTTGCTCGACCTAGGGATCGAACCCAGGACCTCTAGTGTAGCAGTCAAACTTAGGACCACTAGACTAATGAGGCAGTCTAGTGCCTAGAAAAAAATACATCTAATTAATTGATTGATTCAATATTCCTTTTTTTTTAGTTTTTACCCATCGTCGTTGTAGGAAATGAGTCGTGGTATATATAGTTATAGTCCCTTTATTCGCTCATCTTCATTTCGTTAGTCAATAAAGGAAGTTAGAAAAATATATTAACTTTGTAAAAATAAATTAACTTCCACAATTAGTATTCTCCTATCGTGTCAAAGGGTATATAATTATGTGGATCGTGTTTCATCTGACAATATCTTAGAAAATATTGTCAGAATGGTGACAAGAATTCATATTTCTACAGATTTCTCAGTCTACGCGAAAAACAGGTCTAGACATTATAAAAGAAACGTGTTCAATCGTGTAGACACGCTTTATTTGATACCTCAAAGCTTATTACCTTTTTTAAGATTTCATACAAAGAACCTAAAAATTCGTAGAATATAATAAAAAAATCGACCTTTGATTTTGAGCTGCTTTTAAATTGATTTTTTTTAGACAGATGTACTCATTAGAGTATCATCACGACCAAAACTATTACTGCTATTGCAGTATTTGTAGCAAGGAGTCTAGTGCTCCGCTAGAGGTTCTGGGTTTGATCCCCGGGTCGAGCAGTGTTATTGGGTTTTTCTATGAAATTCCAGCTCGGATTCTGGATTTGTGCCCGGTTAATGGCAAAAGGCTCGTCCCCTATTACATGGGACCTAAACATACCGGCGAAGTGTGGGTACATTAGTAGGTACACCTCTGCCTAACCCTTCGGGAACTTCAAGCGTGATGGTATGGTAGTATTGTAGCAAGTATGTTATACTAAGCACAATTTGCGCATTTTAAATGCTCTGTTCACAGCATGAATGGACTGGCTTGACCGGGGAAGTGCCACACTCGCAGAAGATCGACGTCCGAGTAGTAGCGTTTCGCTACTGCGTTTCGTTCGGTGATCGAGAGGGCCGGAGGCCCAATTACTCCCTCAATCCCCTTTCTTTCTCCCTTTCCCTAAATGAGGCTCGGTAACGCATTTGTAACTCCTTTGGTTTTGCATATGTCCATGGGCGGCGATGACTACTTACCATCAGATAGCTCGCCTGCTCGTTTGCCGAGAAACCCCATTGAAAACAAACAGAATATCAACGTCAAGTAGCAGTATGCATACTGTTGCGTTTAGTACATTAAATCTTCCAATACAGCAATAAACAGACCACATTTCGGCATGTATGAAAAGTCGTTTCTTTTTTCAATGGGTGTAATCGGGAGAGTTGGTCAGTAGGACAGGTAGAATCACTTCTTTAACGGTTGCAAGTGATTTAATCGTCATCGATTATTCTACTTTTTATTTACCCAGGTCGAGAAAAGTGTTATTGGGTTTTTCTATGAAATTCTCAGTAGCAGCTCGGAGTCTGGATTTGTGCCCGGTGAATTGCAATAAGCTCGCCCCCTATTACATGGGACCTAAACATACCGGCGAACTGTGGGTGTACTTTAAGTACACCTCTGCCTAACCCTTCGGGGAATACAGGCGTGATGGTATGTGTTATGAATGTTCTATACTATACTATTACACTCCAACACAACCTCCGTATAAGTTAGACGCATATTTCTACCACAGAACTGAAAGCATAACGAAATACGGCGCCATATTTCTAGCGAAGAAAACTCTTGAACATTGCATGCATATTATTGACGTTAATATAAGGAGCTTGCCTCAAAGGCGCGTGTGCAGAATATACAATATGTAGTTACATAAAACAACATATAGATATAATATAAGTAGGAACACATATAATTTGAAATTTTTGGCGTCGTAGTTGACGAAGTAGACACTTTTCAACCGACTTCAAAAAGGAGGAGGTTCTCAATTCGTCAGTATGTTTTTTTTTTTGTATGTTTGTTACGCGATATCTCCGCCAATTGTAGACCGATTTTAATTATTGTTTTTTTGTTTGGTCATACTTCAGAGGTGGTCCCGTTCAAATTTTATCGAAATCGGTTAGGCAGTTTTGAAAATATCAACAAAAATCTAAAAATTGTTTACATCGATGATATTATCGTTTACTCTGAAACATCGCTGTCTTATTGGAGCAGTGCGTTTAGTTGGCTAACAAGTACTTCTAAACAAAACTTTCCACTAAAAATTACAAAATAAAATTACTTTTAACAAAAAAGTTAAACCGCCTTCAAAAAATAATAAAATAATTTTGTCTTAAACAGTTTGGGAAGTCGGTGGCAAAAACAGAAGACCCACTCAAATAGAAGTCACCGACTTCCCAAACTGTTTTTGACAAAATTATTTTATTATTTTTTGAAGGCGGTTTAACTTTTTTACAAGTCAATGTTTTAAATTAGATGGTGCCAGATTTTCCTATCTGATGACCTCTGAAAAGAAAAGCCGAGTCTCAGAGGATCAGAGTCTCTTTTAAAGTCTAGACAGTCATTAAATTATTAGATATGCGAGTTTTACAATGTAGGGAAGAAAATCGAAACAGGACTTTTGAAGAAAGAGCCGTAGCAGTTTTGAGTTGACCTGTCCTAACTGATGGCATGCAAACATCAGTCATAGTGTAGCTCAACCATTTTTTAGGGAGGGAGTTAAGTCTTATAACGAAAGAAAAATTCTATCGCTCGAATCGACATACAAATTGACACAATAATTTTCACAAGAAAGTCTTACACATATAATTCATAATTTGCATGAAGTAATAAGTAGGTACTTCATTTCCCTATAAATCCCAAAGGCTTCACCATAAAAGCGAAATTCGTGAATACAACATAAATAATATTATCCATATAAACAAGATACTAACGAATAATAATGTTTGCTCGTAGTGATGGGAATGTATCGACAATTGTGTTATTTGAATTTATTGGACAAACAAAGCGGAACATTCGATGAAAGGGGAAAAGTCTTTCGTAAATAGAATCTTTTTTTTTTGTTATTTTCTTGTAAATTGGTTACGTAGTATCTAGGGATGTCAATAAAAAGCTCACAGTTGCTGTGACCAAAGAAATGGTGACGATAACTGTGTCGAACGATCGATCTGCAAAATTTCCCTGTGCTAATCGCTGTTGATGTATGGGTTGGTGACCTAATGACCATTCACAAGTTATCGGAATATCAAAGAAAGTGAATGGTCTGGTTGGTGCGAATACCTAAGACTATCTTTGTAGCTAGTCACTAGTTCCAAGTCCCACAACTTGTATATAGGTACGATTAGGCTAGTACCTCTCACGAATTGAGTCTCGCAGACCAGATAGTGGTCCTTAGTCGTGATACTGAAAGCCGTTTCTAACATAGGGTCATTATGACGCCCTTATTCCAAAACGTTAATTAAGTAAGATAAACTAACTATTGGTTCTGAAGCTATACCTACCTACATAATGCTTGAGGTCGTTTATTTTTCTAATGTTAGTTATTTAGAAAACGATGGAATTGGAATTTCAAAAAGGACGATAATTTTGACGATATTTCTTTCTTTTTTTTATATTACTTGGGCCCAATATGTGGCCACATTAATTGCAGCATCAGTGGCGTTCTTAAAGTCCTTAAAGGTACAGGTATACTTAGGCATTTCCATACTAATCCTCATTTACTATGTAACAAAAAATATTGCAATGTTACAATGAAAATTCACTTTAATCTTAAAACAACAATGTCTTTCGACCCATAAAGCAATATTTATTAAAGTCGAAAACTTTCTTAGCCCAAAATATACTTTGTACGTCGACATCGTAAAAATGTCACAGCTCCTATTGTTAGTTGCTACAATAGTATCGATTGTCGATAAATATTACATGTTGCACGTCACTAACCTAGTTATATTGAAAATATGTTTTTATTTTTTGTTTGGTCATTTTATTAGTATGTCTGGGGCTGCTTGGCTGTTTTTTTTCTTAACTAGTGGTGAAGGGTGTTATTTTGTATTGAAAGGAAAATAAATAACGTTTATCTTATTTGGTATTGCATAAATGTTTTAGGTAATGGCTGATCGCAAAAAATGCAACTTAATCTTGTAGATCGTTCAACTAGCGCAGTTGTGAATGTTATTTATAAAAACATAATGAAAACTCTCTTTAATCCAAGCTATACAATATATCAATAAAGACACAGTAATACTTTACGTTTTATTGCCGAAGTAGTTGTAAAATGTAGACAATCAGTTGAGCTTAAGGAACAAAAGACAAACCATCTAATATTATCCTTGATAAAAACGCCATCTATTACCAAATTTGGAACTAAATCTTACAATATATTGACACTTTATAGTCGCCTTTAAAAAATGGCAAGAAAATTGATTCATTACAGAAAAAAATATCCCATCCATAATTCAAAAAAAAATATTCTTAAGCCCGTAATGAAATCTGAAAGACCCGTACCAAGCTGGCCTTTCCTCGACCTCACGAACGCGTCCTAATCTTAGGCTATTTATCATTCTGTCGGCTCCCTGTCTAACTGTCGCGATAGCACCGTTATCAGTTTATTTTGCATCTCATAGATACGTTCTTTTTCTCATGGTGATTATATTTTTTGTCGTTTCAATGGCTTTTTAAAACAGCGACGTATTCCGTAAAAATGTATTTATAAATTTTTAGGTGGTACTATTAAGGTTTAAGACTTTATTTTCTCATAAAGAAATACATTTCACTTATATGAGAAAACAACATTTCTAAATAAGTTAAGTTAGGGCGACGAGGCAGTTCATGTCGATATTATAAAAAGTTTTACTATTTTAAATCCTCAAAAATGTGTTCTTTTTTAAACTTTTTTAAAGGTATATATGGACTTTTGGTCTTTTACATGTTTAGGCTATTCTGTAAGCCTAGTGATTTAACAACAATAATAGTTTATTTGTACACGAAAAAACACATTTAGTTCAAAGTCGAACGTTTGACTTCTAAATTAGGCAAGAAGCCTGTATCTTAAAAGTCAATGTTCCCCGAAATTGAAATTACACAACAACAAATTATTTTCCATATAATATAAACCAAAATGTATGGTAATATAATAATAATATTCCATAATTATTTCATAAGATTTTTAGTTTAGTCATGTGATAACTCTTGGTAATCGATCCGGTCTCGAGTTCGAATGAAAGGCAATAATTATTACGCGCTTAAACAGTAAAAGAAAACATCGTGAGGAAATCTGCATGCCTGATAGATTTTCTTGACGGCCTGTGAAGTCCGCCAACCCGCAGTAGGCTAGCATGATGAGACTATAGCCTAATCCCTCTCGTTCAACTTTTTGGAACCGTGCAACTAGAGTCAATAACGTTTCATAAACGCTTGTGAAACCTTATTTGAAATAAAAACATTTGATTTGATTTGATTTGATTTGTTCTAAGAAGAGACTCATGCCCAGCAGTGGGACAATATATGGGTTGATGATGATGATGATGATGATGATGACTATTCTTTAAGCAAATAATGTGCTAACATTATTGTGCTGGCACATAGTATTTTAGTATAAACAATATTTCTAGGCAAAAGAACATTTGCCGGATAAGCTCATATATTCATATTATTTCGATTTCTAACAAGGTCTTTGCCGATGTGGTACATCGCAATTTAGGTCCCACTTACCTTAAATGTGAGTGATATAACAAGGTACATGTATTGTAGGCTCCTTTGAGACTAGAATATCGCGGTATTACACCGAAAGTAGTAAGATAATAGAAGGTGATGACGTTCTTGGTGGTTTAAGTTATAAGATACAAGCGTTTTCTATTTTACTTGTACTTCAAAAGGACAATAACATTTACTATTTGCTTCTTGAGATAAAAGTTAGAAACTAATTGGCTGCTCAAATACATCATTAGTCTTGCAGTTCAAACAGCGACTGTTATGCTAAAGGTCCTTGCTTCGATTCCCAGGTCGAGTAATGTTATTTTTGGGAGTTTTTCTATAAATTATCAGTAGCAGCTTGGTTAATAGCAATAGGCTCGCCCACTATTACATGGGACCTAAATATACTGGTGAAGTGTGGGTATACCTATATTTGTACATCTCTGACTAACCGTTCAAGGAATACAGGCGTGATAAAAAAATCGTTGTGAAGACAATTGAGGGCGTAAAAGTTTCACTTTCAAAATATAAACTATAATAGGTAGTAGTCGTACTTTATCTTCTTGCCAAATGTATATCGAAATTTGTTTAGCGAAATGTAACATTTATACTAATACAATGCCGACATATACTCAGAATTGTGGTCTGTTTTAAATCAGGTCCTATGGCTTTATACATAGTCTTCAGTGGAGTTTTCCTTTATAAAAGAAGAAAATGCAATAGCTGAAATGCCAACTCAATTCACAATACAAATCGTGCTTCAAACGTTTAATAAAAATAATGCTATTCGCTTATAACTTAACCCTGCTAGCGCTACGACTTTAACGTCGACAGTTTTCCTTTGTAACCGTACACCAAATTCGATGCTGAAATACTCAGGGAAACGTTTCTAGACGTAATCGCTCCTCATAGTTTTGATTTTCTTTGTAAGACTGGCAGGGTTTTGTTTCGTCTAGATGTTATTTTGAATTGTACCCTTTTTTTGCTAGGAAATGTATTTTTGTTTAGCTGTTTTTGATTGAATTAAGCTGTGGAGATACGTCGAGGTTACTGGCGTGGAGGGTTGAGGTGTGCCGCCCCTTCAAACAAATGAAGGATCTGGTGTTACGCCTGTAATTTGTTCGAAATAGTTAAGCCTATCTGAAGTTGTCCAAAGTTTAGCAGTGATAAATTTTAATAGAAAGGTGTAATGATAATTGTGGTCGAATATGTTTCATACTTCTAAGTATTTTCTTGACTATTTTCGATAACACTTAATTAAACTATTTTACGTCTGCGGTAGTTCGGCTAACTTTACAAGCAGAGTTATTTTCAGATGATTTTGAGTTTACAAACTGTAAATAATTACATAATAATATATCATATTATAAAAACCCAAGATCTTATAGTAGGTACACCTTAATATAAAATAATTAATGTATAAATAATGTAAAATATGAAAATAATAAAAAGGATATAAAACTTCCTCCTCTCTCCTACATCTTGCCGTGCCTGACAAGGCCCACACATGATTCCTAAATTATATGATTGTAACAGCTGTTTTAACTTGTGGAGTGCAATAAATGTATTGAGTATTGAGTAATGTTGCTTGTGATTTAGAATTTGTTTCGTCTAGTTATCATTTAGCGTCATAGATATCACTATAAAGCTTTTGCAAAGGGTCAAAAGGAGGTCGAGTGGGGGAGACGTTAACAGGATGATTTCGAAGTTTTTAATCTGCCTAATACAATCTGCAACAACCAATCACCAGTCATATCAGCCAAATTAAGTCCACTGCTGAACGAAGGCCTCTCTCATAGACTTCCACCACGACCGGCCGGCATCCAACGAGTCCTAGCGATCTTTATCAGGTCGTCTGTCTATCTCGTTGGAGGTCATACCACACTGCGTTTTCCGGTGCGTGGGCTCCACTCGAGAACCTTTTTGCCACAGCAGCCATCAGTTATACGAGCTTTATGTAACTTAAGCTTGCTTCCAACCCTTTGTGCTATGTCGGTAACTTTGGTTCCTCTACAGATCTCCTCATTTCTGATTTGGTCACGTAGAGAAATGCCAAGCATAGCTCACTCCATCGCTCGCTGGGTGATCTTGACCGTTCTTATGAGACCCTTACTGAGCGACCACGTTTCTATGCCATACGTCGTCACTGGTAACACGCAATGGTTAAAGACTTTTGCCTGCTTATATTGTAATTACATTTACATTTTCTCTTCTAAATTACATTATTGACTGAACAGTGTAACGTTGTACGTGCCCTGATATAGAAGGCCTTTCCTCCCACATACAATATGTCGATATTTAAACAACAATCAACTGTAGTACTTGTGCCTCAATTTTTTCTCCAAACACGTCTCTTAACCTGTCAAGCGGCAGATTGTAGACACAATGCAAAATCTATTGTTATGTGCTCAAAAGAGGAACTGTACCGCTTGCCAGGTTAAAGAAACTTTTGGACATCTCAAGACCTTTTCTGACGTAACCTTGTCGCGGGGGTAGAACGAGGAGCGTCTTAACGATAGATTGATTAATGGTAACCCGCATCTTGAGAATACGCGTGACTTTGGCGCGAGGTACCTTTTTGTATTTTCTTGCCCGAGTTTTTGAAGTGTTATGGGAAAATAATAGATTTTATGGGAGCTTCGTTCTTTGAAAGCTTATATTTTTGTAATAGGGGGTAGTATTTTTATTATTAGCTTTGATCGAAGTGATAGTTTTGAACCTGCGCCCCCTTCATTTTCACTTCCATAAAATTATACAATTCTATCAGCTAAACATACCAGTACACCTGAATTCCCTAAAAAGTTAGGTTGGCGATGTTTTAAGTGTGAATAGGGAATAGAACAAAGGGGGTTTAGCCAATTTTCGGGCACTTAAACGCCAAACTGTCGCTGAAAACTTCATAGAAAAAATACAATAACTCTTACTCCACGTGTGAATCAAATCTAGCCACTCAGAAAAATCAAATCACTATTAGTACCACTAGTTACAAGGTCTGAATGCACTGCTTACCCACTGGGAATTAAGCGTGAAAGCAAGACTTCTAACTGAGAATAAAAAGGACATTTCAGTGGATCTTAAAAAGATATATCTTCAGCAGTTAGCGCTTAAAACATTTACCGAGCTTCGAGATTAAGTTATAAATAACGCCTCGAAAAATTTAGAGAGAAATTTATAAAATGTGGTGGAATTCACAAGCGGAAGCGGTTTTGTTAATTGGAGATGAAATTGATTTTAAATCTATATTGTTAGAATGGATCAGGCCCAAATGAATTTTAATAGATAATCGTGAATATTTTCACAAATACAAAATGGTCCCATACAGTTTGTTCGAAATAAGTAAGCCGATCGGAAGTTATCTGCAAGTGATTTAAAAGTGGTAAATTTTAATATAAAGAGTCGGTGTAAAGATAATTAGAGTCGTATATGTTTTACATTTCTAATTATTTTGTTTACTAATTTCGATATTTATGTATGAAAACACTTATTTAAACTATTTTATCACCGCGGTAGTTCGGAACGGCTAACTTCCGATCGGCTTACTTATTTCGAACAAACTGTACACACACAATTATTATAATTTTACGTACGTGAATTAGACCGGCAACGTTTACGAAGTAGAAGCCAATCGTTCCACCTCTCGTGTCAATAGACTAAACTTGTGATGAAATTCCTGACTTTTTTAACTTTTTTGCCAAATTGTTAAAGATCTGTCGAATTAGAAAATATGATGCGGATTTTACGCGCTGTTGCGTTGAACTTTATTTACTAGGTAATAATATTTGAAATGCACGGACCCCGTCCTGTAAATAGCCTTACTATATACATACATACCATCACGCCTGTATTCCCGGAAGGGTTAGGCAGAGGTGTACTTAATGTACACCCATGTAATAGGGGGCGAGCCTATTGCCATTCACCGGGCACAGACTCCGAGCTGCTACTGAGAATTTCATAGAAAAACCCAATAACACTCCTCGACCTGGGGATCGAACCCAAGACCTCTAGCGTAGCAGTCGCGATTGGGACCACTAGACTAACGAGGCAGTCGTTACTATCCTTACTATATATTTTTTTAAATTGTGGTATTAAGAGTCAAATGTTGATATTTTGGAGTTGCGGATAATTTGTTTTTTGGTGATTTGGGCCGTAATAAATAACTTGCTTGCTTTTGTGTCTATAAAATAAGTATTGTCATACTGTATCGCTTCCGCTTTTAACTTGGACCAAACACCACAGCACTTGCAACGTCTTCTACACGTTCACTTTGATTTATTTCAGTAATAATAACTAAAAGATATCTCAGTGCTTTATGTAGAGATTAAGAACAACGCCTCATTGCTTGTATAGGACTATTGTTGAAGAACGTGGGTACTTTAAAAACTAGTCTGTTTATTTCTTTTATTTATTCTTTGAATACTTGTAGATGGAAATCCTGTTATGTTATCACGAAATAAAACTTTTTTGTCAGCGCTTCCTTCTGAGCTGTAACATTATATACCATCACGCCTGTATTTCTCGACGGGTTTGGCAGAGATGAACTTAATGTAAACCTACACTTCGTCGGTATGTTTAGGTCCCATGTAATAGGGGGCGAGTCATAGAACGACCTAGATAATAACACTTTGGTTGACCTGGAAGCGAACCCAAGGCCTCTAGCGTAGCAGTCACGCTTAGAACCACTAGACTAATGACGCAGTTCTGTGTAATTTAATTTGTTATGTGCTCACCAAAATTGGCCTACATATAATATCTAAAACGTAAGTTAACCGTTGCTAAGCTGACGTCTTACAATATCCGATGTAAATCCCATTTCAACCCACATCCTTTCCGAGGTTGAATGCCAGAGTTGAACAAAGCATAATTGGGTTTACCTGTTACGAAGTTTCCGTCTTTACCTCGTTGAAACCTAATCTGTAGGTTCTGTTGGCAAGAGGTATGTTTAAATAATGTTTGTAGTAAATATATTATTTTAAAATGTACTTAATTTAATTCATTATTCTTTGGTTTCATTGAGGTCCTGAATTGAATTCCCGGTTCGAGCAGTGTTTTTATGTGAGACTAGCTTTCCGCCCGCGGCTTTGCAGACGTGGACGATACGTTTCTTGACATTTTACGGGATAATATATTGCCTATGTCACTCAGGAATAATGCAGCTTTATATTGGTGAAAGAATTTTTCAAATCGGTCCAATAGTTTCAGAGCAATGTAAACAAACAAACAATCAAATCTTTCCTGTTTATAATATTAGTTTAGATTAGCTTTCCGCCCACAGTTTTGTCCGAGAGGTTCTCGGCCTTCCTCTATTATAATATGCAAGTATTCTACATATAAACCTTCCTCTTGAATAACTCTATCTATTGCTGAAAATTGTCCGTGCCGAAATGTGGGTATACTCTGCTTTACCCTTCGGGCAATACAGGCGTGATGTTACGTTATGATAATGTGCATTTTATTTGGTCTGTCACAAGGCCTCATCTCGGACTATATGACGAAAGTTTTAAATATGATATCAAGTAAAATTTTGGCCACTTATAAAATAAACTTGTAATGTTCGTTCAAAGGAGCTGAAAATGCAGTTGCTGAATAAAATTTGGACTTATGCCAATGGGGGTATTTTTGTGTGCTTTTCACTTATGTTTGGTTTGATACCTGATATTTTTCTTTTTTCTTAAAAAAAAGTTTACTAGCAATGTGGGTCACACATTACTAGTAATCTTGTTAACCCCTCGTGCTAAGCTAAATGCTTGTGTTACGAGTGGGTTCACGTCGGTAGTGCAATGGGTGAGTTTCGAACCGGCAACCACATGATCGCAAGTCCGACGTCCTAGCCATTAGGCTATCGCTGCTTCCAGTGGCGTGCACTCCATACAAGCAAATAAGCTCTGCATACCCTGTGTCCCTAAATGTATTTAATTAATAATAAATTTATTCCCCTCTAATGATAAATAAATGTAATTACATACATACATACATATTGTCACGCCTGTCTCCCATGGGGGTAGGCAGAGACTATAGATTTCCACTTGCTACGATCCTGGCACACTACTTTCGCTTCATCTACATTCATTAATCTCTTCATGCATGACCGTCGGTTTAGGGTGCTCGGAACCTGGCCTTTTTGAAGAACATCCGCAATTTGGTTGCGGTACGTTCGCCGAGGTCTTCCCCTTCCAACTCGTCCATCCATACTCACCATATATACTTGTTTCGTCAATCTCCGTTCATCCATTCTCTCTACATGACCAAACCATCTTAACATACCTTTCTCAATCCTTGTTACTACATCTTCTTTCACTCCACATCGCTCCCTTATCACACTGTTTCTCACTCTATCTTTTAGCGTCACACCACACATACTTCTCAAAGCTCTCATCTCTACAGCATTTATTCTGCTTTCATGTTTCTTCTGCCATACCCAACTTTCACTACCATACATTAGTGTCGGCGCCAACACTCCCCCAATCACAGCCAGCCGTGCCTTTTCGGACACTTTCCGACTATTCATGAAGGTGTGTAGCGCCCCATTCACCTGGTTACCAGCACTCGCTCTCCTTTCAATATCACTCTCATGTTTACCATCTCTAGTAAATGTAATTAAAAAATGGTAATTTAGCTTGCGCGCCATCTATTACTTTTTTTTAGAACTAATTCGTTGAAACGTCGATAACTTGCGCGCGCCGCGTCATTGAGCTCCACGCTGGTGGCGCGCTCTGCTGAGATAAGCAGTGCACCTCGCTGCTTATTCTTCATACAATGCATTTGGACGCATCTCGTGTAGTACCTACACGGCAAAAGTGTGACTGTGTGCGTGTAAATATGAGCGTGTGTGACAGATTTAGAAGCACTGCTTATTTGCTTTCCGCCCAAATTAAGAACCCGCAAAAGCAACGCATATTGTTTATTGCAGAGGGTCAACGTTTTTAGTCGGATTGACCAATTGATCGACTATATTTTTATTCATTCCAAATTTTTTTCGCCATATTGTTTTTCTTGGCGCAGGTGATTGTTTGTCGAGTAATTTTTAGTAAGTTTATTATTGAAAAATTGAAAAATATACCTGTGAGACCTGTGTAGGTGAAGTGTTTAAATAAATTAAAATCTGGCGCGTTTTCAACATTATTTTTCTGAGGAAAAAGCTAAATTGATTTCAAAGTTAAGGTCAGTACTCAGTTTGGATTTAACTCAAAGAAAGGGTAATATTACTCGTCATTTTAATAAAAAGTTTTATGATAATCATTACTGGTTAACTAGTTGTGTACACACAAACAAATTGTATTGTTTCCATTGTATTTTGTTTACTTATCGCGATAGTAAGAATATTTGCGGTAAGAGACAGGTAGGTGGGGCAGATACCTACAAAAAGCTGAAACTGGTCAGTTTTTTATTGCATACCCTGTCTGAAATCTCTGTGCACGCCACTGGCTGCTTCATGTCTGCTAATTATCCACCGCGACACTACTGTACTTATATTTGACAGATGTTACTTAGTCCTCTCGGCTTATCAATATGCCTATTAATTACGGACAATAAGTTAGTTATTCTCTGCGTTACAATTAATGCTATTGAAACTATGTATAAAGTAATTAGAGTTATTTGATACGATGTTATAATTGGGGTCGATATTAAATTGACTATGAAAATGGTCCTTATGATGATACTACAAGTCCTATTATGTATGTTTTTTTTTTTAAATTTAAATTCATTCGACCCCCAGGTCGAGCAAAGTGTTATTGGGCTTTTCTATGAAATTCTCAGTAGCAGCTCGGGGTCTGGATTTGTGCTCAGTTAATGGCAATAAGCTCGCCACCTATAACATGGGACCTAAACATACCGGCGAAGTGTGGGTGTACATTAATACACCTCTGCCTAACCCTTCGGGGAATACAGGCGTGATGGTATGTATTTATGTTGATGTCTCAATGATTTAGTAGATACAGCTACTGAGCGTGAGGTGCGAGGTTCCATTTCCACGTTGACATATATTGTTATTGGGTTTTTATAACAACACATAAACATAACATACCATCACGCCTGTATTCCCCGAAGGGTTAGGCAGAGGTGTACTATTGTACACCCACATTTCGCCCGGTATGTTTAGGTCCCATGTAATAGGGGGCGAGCCTATTGCCACTAACCGGGCACGAATCCAGACTCCAAGCTGCTACTGAGAATTTCATAGAAAAACCCAATAACACTGCTCGACCTGGGGATCGAACCCAGGACCTCTAGCGTAGCAGTCGCACTTAGGACCACTAGACTAATGAGGCAGTCTGGGTTTTTATGCCATTTAAAATAACAAATGTGAAGTTTGGATTGGTTATGGTTATAGAATCTTTATAACTGCAATTAAATCAATAGGGATCGAATTACCAGCAAACTGTGGGTGTACACCACTGCCTCACCTTTCGGGGAATATAGGCGTTATAGTATGTCATATTTTTTCCAAAAAATATCAATTCAAAATTAATGGAACAGGGTCCGTAACAGAACGTCTCATTGCAATCGTTTTGCTTGAGAAAGGGATGGTGCTCTCCATATTGAATATCGCCATCTCTTTCTCACTTACATAAAATCATCGCGATACGGCCTCTGTCGACAAAATATAAAACTTTCCCAAATAATTATCTTTTAATTAAGATTACGTAACATAAAAACTAATTAAAGTGTATGTTCTCCACGTAAAAAGAACTTGCACCAATAAATCTATTAGTATTCACGTTCACGGTTGAGGGGCTGCGCGGGCGCAGCGTGGGAAGATAGTCTTGTGAATGGGGCGCCTTGATTTAGATCGGAGTTTTAATACTGTGGGCTTTGTTCAAAGGAGATAGCAAATGTTTTTAGGGGAATCGTATCTCGAAACATAAAAAGGAACGCAAAAAAATCTCTTCGTTGATCAACTGTCTGTATGTCTGTCTGTCATGTCCCTCTATCTCCCCGTCATTGTTGTTGTGAATGACAAAGTGAGGAAAATGCGGTTTTAAGTACAAGCATAAAAGCATACATTTAGCTTATTTATATTTATTTATTTATTTATATACACTTTATTGCACACCAAATTAAACAAGAAAGAAAAAAAAATGTGACAAAAGTTAACGTACAATGGGCGGTCTTATCGCGCAAGGCGATCTCTTCCAGACAACCTTTGGATGGACTGGAAGAAAGGAAACACAGTACGAGCTTAGTACGAGGGGTTAACAAGAATACTAGTAATGTGTGACCCACATTACTAGTAAGCTTTTTTTTAAAAAAAAAAGTCGGTATGTCAAGATAATGTTATAAATCCAAGCTAGTATAATAAAAGATATAATATAATAATAAGATATAATATTATAAATATAAGATATAAATTAATATGTTGGATAATAAATGGAAGAAGATATAATATAATAATATTACTTCAGTCAATCGCTCCCGCTCATGAACTAAACCGCGCCAGAAATAAATAACCCATGTGAATGCAAGGGTGATTGGTAGCAGTCGCTGTCACAATTAGTAGCTCTATCAGCCACCAAGCGACGTGTGTTGATTGTAAGACTATAAATTGCAGATATACTGTCTTATTCATACATACACTCACGCCTTTTTGTCATAGGGGTAGGCAGAAACCGCCGCTTGCTACGACTCGACCTAGGAATCTTACTCGTAGTAGTCGCACTTACTGCTAGACCAATTAAGCAGTTCAACATACCATCACGCCTGTATTTCCCGAAGGGTTAGGCAGAGGTGTATAAATGTACACTCACACTTGGTATATATAGGTACAATGTATTAGAGGCTAGCCTATTAGTCCTAGAGAGTTCAATGTAAAAGAAAATGGGAATTTGAAAAAAAATGATACTAGATATATTCACAGCATTTAAGTTTTCTTCTTACGATACAGAGGAGAATATACATAGATAAAAAAACATAAGTGCAGTCGAATATAGAACCATCTCCATTTTTGAAGTCGGTTAAAAACAATCTATACTATCTTTATCTTTACATAGTATAAAACAAAGTTGCGCCTGCTGTTTGTACGCTTAGATCTTTTAGACTACGCAAAGGATTTAAATGCAGTTTTCAGAAATAGATAGAGTGATTCAAGAGGAAGGTTTATTATTATCATCATCATCATATCAGCATATTGCCGTCCAATGCTGAACATAGGTCTCCCCCAAAGAGCGCCAACCATTCCGGTCTTGGGCAGTTCGGAAGGTTTATATATGCATAATATTATAGAGAAAAGCCGAGTAACAACGCAGGCGAAGTGGGTACAAAGCTAGTATTATTATTATTGATTATTTACAATATAATAAAGCTGAAGAGTTTGTTTATTTGAATGCGGTAATCTCTGAAACTACCAGTCACATTTGAAGAAATATTTTATTATATGCTAGCCATATTCATGAGCAAGGCTATAGGCTATCTAGCATAACGCTAAGATCCTTAGGAGCGGGGCAGAGGGTGAAGCCGCGGGGCACAGCTAGTTTAATGATATTTGGTAAAGTTTGAAATAAGTTTCTCTCGTTCCGTAATAACTAAAACAGCAAACTTTGTAAAATATCACAGGAAAAAGGTTGAAAATAAAATATTTGATGGCTTTTTAAGTACTTCTGAGACTAACCCACAAAACCCTTAATCACTCGGCCTCAACAAATGTAACCCTAAACTGCCTTCGTGCGTAATAAAAAAGTTTTGTGGTCACTTCTGTGTCCCACGGGATCGAATTATGGGTATCTGTTTATGGGAAATGGGTTCATAGTTTTGTATACTATAGAGTGGGATGCGGTCCATTAGTGATTGTGTTTATATCTATGGTTTTTATGTGATAACCATTAAGAATCAATATTAAATTGATTAGTTGGAGATAAAATAGTTCAAGATTTAAGTGGGAAAAAAGATGCTCATAAAGATATGAATTTTCTAATTAAAGAAAATTTCTAGTGAAAGAAAAATTCGATCTCAGGCAGCGTTTAAACCTGCGTCTCTCTGGTTAAGTACACCAGACGCTTTGCCAACTAGGCTACCGAGACCACTGCCTGTGATGTCTAATTTCTCTTCCACATTTTACGTCTTCAGGCGACGTCAAAAATATTAAAAAAATTGCAAAAAAGGGTTTAAAATATCATGCTTTATTAGTCTGGTGGTCCTTGGTGCGACTGCTGCTCTAGAGGTCCTGGGTTCGATTCCCAGGTCAAGCAGGGAGTTGTTGAGTTATGAAATTCTCAATAGCAGCTCGGGAGTCAGAATTTGAGCCCGGTTGATGGCAATAGGCTCGCCCCCTAGGACCTAAACAAACCGGCGAAATGAAGGTGTATATTAGTACACCTCTGGCTATCCCTTTCAAAGTTTATAATAAAATCAGTTAAATTTATTTGAATGAAATGAAATGATATTTATTTCTGTAAATAGATCTTTTAAAGACACTTTTACAAGTCGATGTTTTACATTTTTTTTAACTAGATGGCGCCGACGTTTCCTGTCTGATGAATGGAAAACCTACCACTTTTTGAAGTTGGTAAAGCCATTAAAAATGATGAAAACAAAAAATTAAATAACCCAACCGCTGCGTAGCTTTAAATTATTTAAGTAAAAGAAAATCCGCGCAGAAAAACTTTAGATTCTTGAAAAAAAAAAGTCTAAAACTTCTTCTCAACAGTAACTTTCAGGTATTCAAACTAAGTCGGGGAAGCTTGGTGAAAATTCCGCTCAAACCATATCCTTCCTCGTCCTATATTTCCTATAAATATTGTGGGAAGCACTACCAACTCTGCCAGCCCCAGTTTCAAAACTTTGCCCGCTTCTAAGATGAATAATTTTCCGCGCAAATTCCTTGAATTTTAAAGCTTCAGATTTTGTTTTGCGATGTCTTGACGGATTTAAAATCGGTTATTTTAAAACGTGTAACGTGTAAGCGCAACACCTTAAAGTAGTTTTTTTTCAGAATCGACTACTGAATCACTTACAGTGGTTTTTAAGTTAATTTTTACTGAAGCAAAAATTATACTACCTGAAATTGTGCCCCTGATCCATCAACTAGTCGAGATAAGGAAAACTAAACCTTATATCGAAGGACTTACTCCTTAATTCAAGCGCAATATTAAATTTGTCGTCCGCGCATACGCACATTTTATTTTTCTTTATTCAACCCAATGCTGTCAAACAACTCCCTCTGTATGCCAGAGAGAACTTTGAACTGATAATTAAATTGTTATACTATCACCTATGACAATGATAAGAGCTAATTAAAAACTCGAAAAGACTGACAACAGTTTTTACATTGGTAATGCTCATATTATTAGGTTATGGTCGACTCCAATTATAACATCATATCAAATACCTAAGGCTAATTACGTTATACATGGTTTTAATAGCATTAATAAAATTGTAATGCAGAGAATAATTAACCAATTTTGCGTTAATCATCATAACGTCTACGATATCAAAAAGAATATCTGTCAAATATATAGAGGTGTTTCGCTGGCATGTCTACATGCCAATATGAATGTGTAGCACGACCGGAGAAGTACTACCCTCTCACAGAATATCGACGTCAAGTAGCAGTATGCGACAACGCATCTGCAACTCCTTTGGTATTGCAGATGTCTACTACCATCACGTGGCCCGACTGCCCGTTAGAATAAAGACGATAAATTTGCATGTAAATAAAAAATATTCGGTATCACAATATTAAGGATTCCCCGTAGCGTTGATTACACTAATTTGATAAGTAAATATCTAGTTGAATAACGTGATTAATGTCTGTTTAACAAATATAACATGCGACCTTCAGAATAATACCGAGTTATGTAAATAAGTCTATGTAATGAAGATTTATGTGTTCCAAAAGCAAACAAAATTGAAGTATGTTATTACAAAATAGTTTCTTTAATATTACCTAACTAAAACTTTGGCTAATGGCTTTTGAGCCTGAGGTCCCGGTTTCGATTCCCAAGTCGAGCAAGGTCCAAAATCTGAAAATGACGCAAATTCTGTAATAATTTAAGCGGCGGTAGCCTAATGGCTAGGACGACGGACTTGCGATCATGTGGTTGCCGGTTCGAAACCCACCCATTGCACTACCGACGTGAACCCACAACGCAACACAAGTATTTAGCTTAGCACGAGGGGTTAATAAGAATACTAGTAATGTGTGACCCACATCGTAAGTAGTTTAAAAAAACTATTTAATTAAATTCACAAATAAATTCAGTTTCTTTCTTATTCTTTAGTAAAACAGTAAATGGATTGATTACTATAATGATTTACAAAGTGATAAACCTATATCGTTTACTAAATAATAACACAAGGCAGTTTGGAAAGACCACTACAATTATGGATATTAACCCCAACTAAACTAAAAAATGCAATTAAAAATTCAAAAGCGCCATTTAAAGGGGGAAAAGCGGAGATAAGTCAAACTTCCGTTCCGTGACATTGTTTTCCAAGTTGGTACCCCTTTGAAGGTTCCAATGTAAAAGAGATTTCAACGGAATCAACTTGTTTTGATGTCTTTTGACGGTACGTAGTAATAAAAGTGTTTGTGGATTAAATGGGATTGTCTGACCGAAAAATTCGACACCATTTTTTTGTTATGGTAAACATACCATCACGCCTGTGTTCCCTGAAGAGTTAGGCAAAGGTGTACACCCACACTTCCCCAGTATGTTTAAGTCCCATGTAATAGGGTGGCGAGCCTATTGCCACTAATCGGGCACGAATCCAGACCCCGAGCTGCTACTGAGAATTTCATAGAAAAACCCAATAACACTTTACTCGACCCAGGGATCGATCCAAGGGCCACTTGCGTAGCAGTCTCACTTAGAATCTCTAGACTAATGAGGCAGTCAAATGAAGGCATGTTTTGGTAAACCTTTGCATCATTTATTTTTGATGTCTAATTGTAGCAAAAGCGACTGCTTAGCGTGAGGTCCTCGATTCAATTATCATGTCGAACGGTGATAAATAAAATATTATCAAAAACTCAAATGTTTTTTTTTTTGGGTTTGTTTAACTCGCTTTTATGGGACCAAAATTATACCAGTAAACCGTGGGTCAGTGGTTCTCTGCCTGGCTTTTCGAAGAAGACAAGCGTAATGGTATGTTAAATGTTAATGGTACTATACCACATGTCATACAGTATGCTTCATCATCATCATCAGCGTATACTCGTCCACTGCTGGACATAGGAACTCTCCCAATGAACGCCACGGAGCCCGATCTTTGGCTTTCCTCGCCCCAAAGTATGGTTAATTTACATCAATTACTGATTTGCTAAAAAATATATTAAATACAATAAACTGAAGTAAAAACTCTTGTTCTTAAATGACATAAGACCGAATGACAGATTTGTACAAATATTTTAGGAATTAATCCAGTTTCATTAAGTACAAAAGAAAAGTGCCTAATACGCTCTCCACCTTTTAAGGTACCATTGCATCCTTATAAAGAAAGTGACATGTTATAAAATATCAAATTTCCAATCGTTGATGGAGCAAGATATTCCACTCCACAAAATTCAAAGTATATTCCACAAGAAAGAGACAGAACTATTTTATATCTCTCCGATAATCTACTCCCTAACCGTGGGAAGACTGACGGACCATGAATTTCAATATTAATACGAAAACCTTTCTACCGAATAATGGTCTATTTCATAAAAAATCTATTACCTATTCGTGTTCTTGGCGTTTTACCAAGCTTTAGTCCACTTTGGCTACCCTTTTGTATATTAGTATTTACTTTTCGTAGAATTTTATATATTGGTAGTCTATTTTACTATTATTTTTTTTATAGGATCCTAGTTGTCGCCCGTGATGTCGTTTGCGTAAAAAGTTTTGATGCTATTTCGTCTTCTTGGAATTTCTTTTGGATACCTGCTTTCATCGCATTTGCAAACGAAATATAAAATTTTGAAGCTTTATCGGCTTGAATATTTTCAGGTTTGGAAAAGAGAACTCGCTATAAGAGTATGTACTTATATTTTGATTCGATGGGCAGTGTAGACACATGAATACTTAAAATGTGGCATCTCTAGAAAACTTAACTTGAACTTTTTATGGATATCACACGTTAAACTTTTTCATGATTTGGTATTAAAAGTAATAAAGTTCGCAGGCATTCTTGATGAGCTTATTACGAAAATAATTAAAAACTTATCAAAAATTCCAATCTCCAAGCATAATAAGGATATTGTCGCCATAAAATTAACTGTTCTATCTCTTGAAACTGTTAAAGAAAATAACAGTAATAGTAACAAGAATTTAGATTAAACTAGAAATGAAGGTAACAAAGGTGGGCTAGGAATTTAATCTAAAGATCTAGGGTTATGCTAACATAGGAATATTGTAGATGGAATAGCTGTTTTAATAGGTATAAAGACTGATTATGTTTCTGGAGAAGCCTCGATGAACTAAGGAGTAATAATTAAAATCAAACAGGCTATCGTAGCTATGTAATTACTTAATGGCCGTTTACCAAGGTATCCACCTTGGTAAACGGTGAACGGTGGACGGGTGATCATTCTTAGCACATCGAGACTCCTCCGTGCCTCGGACATGTCATAATGCTGCCAGTTTCGTTAGTTATAAGAACAGGGGGTCTAGACAATGTCACATCTTCATTATCGATACCGAAGTTAGATATCCGAAATTTTTAATCACGTGACATATCGAAAGGTTATGGTAATTGCATACATTTCAGATTTATCTTACTTGGTTATCGATATGGAAATGTAGCATTGTCTAAGCTCCCAGCAGAAAAGGCTAAAAACTAGTTCATCCATAGTATAGGTACGTTAAGAAATAGTGAGAACTGATGGCAGCCGTTTCGATATTTAGCCACATAAGAATATGCAAAAAGCCGACTCCGTTATAGTTGAGAAAAGGCAAGGAGATTGATAATGTAGATTATGAGAGAAATTACGCTCAGAAGAAAGTAAATACCTTTGTATTTCATTACATCTGTATTTGGAGATTGCGTACTTTCTATGCAAATGGCTGATTTTTATCTTTAATTCTATATCTGCTTACTTTTCCTGTTTCCTTAGACTTCCCTTAACTGGGAATCCAGTTAAACGAGAAAGTCAGTTTTTTATAAAGGCAGTAACTGTGATATAAAATTTACTGTTAATTTACTGGGCAATACTTCAAATAAAAGCTTAGAATACCCTTACTTTTCTTATCTCGTAATAAAACACAACACTATTAGAAATTTAGTTAATTATGTTTGTTATGATAAAAAAATAAATAAAGCACAGTCAATAATTTTGTAAATAAGCTTTTTGGAGGTATGAAGATCCAATGCTAGTGTTAACTAAATTGTGAAGGAAAACATGGTAACAGATTTCAGTATGGTGATCTAAGCTCAGGAGGATCAGATTAATGTAGTGGGACTGATGATGATACAAAAGGTTAACAAACTCTAATCCAATATTTTTGTCTTGTTACAGAACTAGTGGGCGGATGTCAGAAAACGTGTTGACATTCAAAGCTGACGCATCAGACAATAAGGCGAGGTATACCTGCGAAGCTAAAAATGTGATGATCAGCAACACAATGAAGGCTGAAATAGATCTTACCGTGCTCTGTGAGTATTACTTTGTAGTATGTTACAGATTTAATTAATGACTAACGGTCCCTATAGCTGGTTATAATAGAAGTAAGATGCTGAGAATATTCCAGAAATGGGTTTTTAGTTGTTGATTTCTCATATGAAGAATCTGGAACCTGAGGAAAAGGCAATAGAGTTAATGTTTTTATAGAGAAAATGTAAGATGTGAGGGCTTCCAAATCTGATGGATAAGATCAAAGGAGTTTTAAATAGCCTCGGTTTCTGTGAGATTCATTTTCTCAAAATTAGGATTAGCAAGTGCACGTATACATTTTAAGTGATGCCTCACCGATACTACTCGTTCTTCACACTCAGCTAACCTATTAAAGAATGGACTGTAAGCTGGTGAAAACTTAAAGTGTATAAGCCCCAATAGATCCAGACGTACCAAAAGTAATATATATAATCAAACACAATTAAAACTAATAATATGCAATGGTTTAGCATAAATAATATTGTTATATTCCCTTTTGATTTGATATGGGTTTGTATCAAGAAGTTCATTCCAATTTTGATTGAAATTGCTTACTAATAAACGTTAAATTCAACACCAAATGGTGATTTTAAGTGTAAATTAACATAAAATATTCTAAACCAACATAAACTTACGAGCTTATACGGTATTTGTCAGAATCCAATAAGAGGTACAAGCAACGATCGCATTTTGAAAAGAAAGCATCAAAGACCGAATCCCTTTGGGAAATAAACGGAACAACCTCAAAGCAATTAGATTCTATCACAAAGTAATAAATAGGGAGAAACGTGCCAACAATAAGATTTTAAACTCCAAATTTTCAACGTGGATACTTCTGTCTGTGAACTTTATATTTTGTAAGTATTGTGGTAATGCTTTTTAATAAGTAAATCCATAGTTTGTAGAGCGGCTTTAAAGTGATTCCTTAGGATATTTACTTCTATTATTAGAAAAAGCCTAGTTATTAATTATAAACTTTATCTAATATCTAAATTAATTTTGGTGTGATAGAACAAATTAATAATAATTGGTGTCTGAATTAAAAAGAGTCTCAGAAAATTAAGGCCCGATCCTCCGTCAGTCCCCTTCCTTCTCCTTCTCCTCCCTCTTCCTTGGCTCCGCAACGCATCTGCAACTCCTTTGGTATAGCAAATGTTCATGGGCGACGATGACTACTTACCATCATAATATTTCTTAATATAAAAAAAAAAATCTTTCAGTACGTGAAAAGCAACCACAGTTGACACAAAACGTGATATCATATTTACCTGTACCATTTTGATCTTTAAACCTCTTATTTGTCTCTAAACAACGGTAACAAGACCCACCTTAACTCACACCGCACATTTAGAGGTCGCTACATCATCCCCCAATCTCTTAATCCTACCAAAGGAGTCCAATATCAAAACGAATAATTCTGTGAACAACCCCGGCATCATCCCCTTAGAGCTACCAATCCTTTGATAATATAACTCTATCTGGAACAGGGGTAGTCAAAAAGCGCAGTAATTTGACGTCGCGTGGTGTAAGACAGGAATGAAGTACTGTTTTCGTTCAAAAAAATGGTATTTATACATTCATATGCACGTGGGTAGCGAGCATGTGACCTTTTTAAAGGACTTCAGTTAGGGACCTGACCTGACCCTTGTAATATAAAAAATATATAAAATATAAATTTAGTTTACTTTTGTTATTTTATATCTAAAAAAGAATCTATACTAACATTATAAAGAGGTAAAGTTTGTGAGGTTGGTAATCTGTGGATCTAGTGAACCGATTTAAAAAAATATTTCACCAATAGAAAGCCACATTCCTCCTTAGTGACATAAGCTATATATTATCTTGTAAAATGAAGAGAAACGTACAGTCCACGAGGGTGAAGCCGCGGGCGGAAAGCTAGTTATTAATAATTCTAGAAGTGTCTGACTTGGACCCGATCACAAACAAGTGTCCCCGAAATCCCGTCTCATTGTTTATTTACAAAGAACAGGTAGTCAGGGGTAATCGTCCAACCGTTGAGGAGGGGACCAGTTTTTTTCTTTATAAAACACATTTGCTTCACTTGTCAAAGCCTTCTGAAGTTGAAGATCGATTGGAAGATCTCAAGTAATATAATTTCGTAGACGCAGTATTAATAAATAATGAAGAGGCCAATGTAGATGTTTCTTCTGATTTAGATATGGATAGAAATATAAATAAAATCGAAATAAGTAAGAATAATGAATAACTTGTGGTCATTTTTAATAATTAGGTACATTAAAATAGTAATAAACGTTTTGTCATTACTAATATTAATCATGTAATTGGTCTTAAATTACAGACTGACTATGTTCTATTTATTCTCTAACTTTTAACTTCGCATCATCTAATTAAGAAATAAAAAAATAGTTGATTTTAATTAACACAACAGAGAATACAAGTAAATAGTTGATTTTAATTAACACAACAGAGAATACAAGAAAATCATCCATATATACAATAATAATTAAGTCTTTTCCTTGAAAATGTCTTACAATTTACCTGGTGTAAACTTAATGAGACTGTATATATTCTTCATTTTAGTTAAGTACAAGATTAACTAAATTTAAAAAAGTAAAGTACCTAACGCCCTTGTTTTGTTTTGACGAACAACCTAAACGTGATTAAACCTGATGTTGAGATCCACAGATTTAGAGATTACTATCTGCTTTTATCCCAAACTAATTAGTGTTAATTGGCTTTTGCTCGCCCTTTAAGAGATAAAGGCGTAACTGATACTTAATTGACTTTTGGTAGTCTCGTCTATGAGTACCGTAACACTAATGAATTAACTGGGCTTATTTATTATTGATTAGCCTGATTCCACAGCCTTCTATTATAGCAATGAATATCGTGTTAACTAAATAAACCATTCATTTCAAGTGTTTGGGTACTTTTCAATTACATTTTTTCTTAAATACAAATAGAGTATGTACTATATGACTAGTATGATGAATTATTGTGATTGTATAATGCAGAATATTTTATGTTATAATTAACGTTCTGATTTGAAGTGTCTAGAACAAATTAAGAATTCCCAAAACGTGCATATGATTACATGAGTTGACTTAAAGCAAGCATTTTAGTTAATACAAATGCTTAAAGTTTTGTAAGCAAAAAAGATGACGTTTATTTTACGTCGAGGCTTGCATGTAAAACCAAACTTAAAGCAAGGGTTGTTTGCCTTTTGTTTCTGTTAACTGGGAGTAACTCGTATATTATTTAAGCTCCTAGAGGTTGGCAAACGTTTTGGCTCTACTTACTAAAAACTCGAGGTAGACTTACACGACATGCATATGAATGAAACATGTTTACCTAAATATGCAGAATTAATGTTGAAATGCAAATTTGAATTTAAATTAAAATCTTTCTTGTGTGTTATGTGTATATAAGTGTTATCTGCCTCGTTAGTCTAGTGGTCCCAATCGCGACTGCTAGGATAGAGGTCTTGGGTTCGATCCCCAGGTCGAGCAAAGTTTAGTGGGTTTTTCTATGAAATTCTCAGTAGCAGCTCGGAGTTTCGATTTGTGCCCGGTGAATGGCAATAGGCTCGCCCCTTATTACATGGGACCTAAACATACCGGAGGTGTACATTAAGTACACCTCTGCCTAACCCTTCGGGGAATACAGGCGTGATGGTATGCAAAAAGGTATTCATCGCTGTATTATTAATATATGATGTCAACACATCCATGTTATTGATTATTCTAGTTCCTACCGTTTTGCCTTTTGTAAGTAGAGTGCAAGGGGCAAAAAAGTTGGGCAAAGGAAAAACCTCATTACAAACTTTTTTTGTTTAAACATATCGATGGTCCCAATTAAGAAAGTCGATAGTTTCATTTTGTCGATTTTCACTTTTTTACATAAATGTATTCGCAAGAATGAGTTCTACAATGTGCATATTAAATTTAATTAAAATTATTTATTTTGACACATTTTTCAGTGTTAAAATTGTCGACAGTGATCTCGCGTCCGTACAAGATTGCGCGATGTGGCATATCGTGCCCTCTCGCTCGTACGGCACGTGTAGTAGAGGGGCGAGGGGAACGGCGATTCTGACACTTCACACTTTATTGGCGGGCGAATTTGGATAATATTATAAGAAAACAAGAAACGAATGTTGAACAACTCTTATGCAAAGCAGTCATAGGTTATAATATTATAATGATTTTGAGCAATCATAGTTGTTTTATAAATCAATAAAGCCAGTTCCCTTCAAAAATGGAGGTAATGGTAGATCCGACATTTTTAATTCACGAGTTAACATTTAAAAATGTCGCATATTCCACTTCCAACCAAGTTCATCAATGAAAACCCAATTAAAAATGTCGAAAGTGTCACAACCGACAGTCTGTCAGTATTTTCTTCCTTGATAAAATGTTGTATGTACATTTTCTCCTAAAATACAAGTGTTTATGTAATTTTAACTATTACATAACATAAATATACATATGTTTATGATATATTCCAAGTTTCAGGTTACTGCGATTTGTATTTTCCTTTTGGGCGCAAAAAGAAACTTCAAACTGCTCTACTAAAAAGTGGTCATTTTGTAGATACGACTTTCTTAATTGGGATGATGTTGTTGGAGCATAAATGTAATCGCCTGGCCTAAATAATAATAGAAATGGTTCGTTTTCAACACATTTTTCTTGCATTATAATTTAATTCACGTCTTTAGTGAAACAAGCGAGGTTTTTTTATACGTCTTCTCACTTTGAGCAAATGATTTTGTGATCTGTGAAAGCCTTGCTACTATTATTCCAAACATTCGCATCAAACAATGCCATACTGAAACACGTACCAACCAATTCCCTAAACGAAACAGCTCAATGATACACGCATAAATCACAAACTCCCACAACGACATTCAAATTTATTTGACATTTATTCGAAGAGGGCAAAGTTTTAATTTGTTCTGACGCCATTGACGCCCCCCAGAAGTTAGTCGAACGTATTTTTACCTTAAACTCTTACTTCTATCGCTTTGAAAGTCCTCCATTTTGAAATGTACACTAAAATGGAATTTTCCTTTTCGAAACGTTATATTTTTAAGTGGTTTGTGTTGAAAAGGTCGGTTGTCAAGCTATTTGGATTAACTTTGTTGAGCGTTATAGGTACATAGTTTGTGATGAAGAAAAGCTTTGTTTTATTTATGCTATGAATTATTTATTTGTGCTTTCAAAAAACAATATGAACCTTAAGTGTTTTGTTATTGTCTGAGAACTGAGAACACATTTAAAATAAAGATGTTTTGTCTTCAGTTGAAACCTGGCAAAAATACTGAAAGCGTAGAATTGAAATAGAATAATATTAAACACTACACTTATGTGTTTACTCATACATACATTCATACATATACTCACGCCTTATTCTCATAAGTAACTTCTATTCTTGCATACTTCTTTTGCTTCGTCCACATTCATACATCTTGTCATACAGACGCGCTGGTTGAGGGTACCACACATATAACCTTTCTGTAGGACCGAATAGAGACAGAGAAATAATGTATACTCTTACGGCTGAATACTAATGATAGAATCGTTCGAATCGTTATAACTCTTGTTTTCCATGGGGTGGGGACCTGGTGATCTGTAATACAGGCATTTCATGCCTAATTCAGACACCAGCTCCTCACACATTCCAGACTTTAAAATGAATGTACAACCGAATAGATATAAGTAACATAATTATATATAATTTTGTAAGTTCTGTTTATGTGAGGAGAAATAAACGTGATTATTATATTATTATTATAGAATATATAACAAGTATTCGCCATTAATTTGTCAAATCGCTCATCTTAAACAAGAATATCAATAATCCGAGATTATGAAGAAACGTCTCCTTATAATCTCGCAATCTCAAAACGACAACTTAGCAGACATTGTAAATTTATCTTTAAAACCCATTATACTTAAACCATTCATTTTATCTAAAACATTTTCAACCACGTTAAAATTGCATTTGAAATAAGAATCTAGTTTTTCTTAAACTAATTCGAGTCTGATAGTAGATCTTGTCCTAACACCCTTGAGACAACCTTAGATATATCAGATATAATTAATTCAGCTCATACATTACACGCTCGACTTAAAGTAATGTTTATTAAATTACATACTTTGGTTCTTACTTATGCGTTATATTGGATTAATTGCTGAATAATTCTGCATAGAGGTGGATTATCTATCCTTGGGCCAATATTCTTGGTTTTTCGCAAATTAGGCGTCTATAACATATTCTAGATTCATGGCAGTCCGATCTGCATCATCAGCTATAACTTATTCACAACGGACTACTAAAACTATTGCCTAAAAATCGTTATCTTTGGAGATAGTAGTTTAAATTGACATATTTTCTGGCCAAATCCTCTATTTTACATTCATCTCTGCTATGGCAATAATTTTTGAGCGAGAATAAAGTGTTGGTACTCAGTTTTGAATACGCTATCGTTGATGTTGCAATTCTTCCTGCTATGATATAAGAATGTGTTACAGATATGCGAAAAACTAAAAAAATAAGAAAAAAAAGTTGGTTCGTTTGGTATCTCTTGTCGAAGAAAAATAATCTCAAAGGGTATTTTAAATAGGGTTGTATAAATGTATTTATCAAAAGTACTTTTTGTTTATTAGGAATGTTTTACAATACAGTGGAGACTGTGTAACTTTGCTAGAAGTAGTTAATTTATAACCCGCTTCAAAAAGGGTTTTCAATTCTTGTTTTTTTTGGCTTACCTCATTCATTACTCCGAACTTTCTTGTCTGTTTTGAATAATTATCTTTCTAATTGTTTTACCCATTCTTATAAGTTATACATATATTTTTGTTTCACAATAATGTGCAATTATTTTCATAATATTGGTATATATATTTTATTGACTTCAGATGAACATACCACGCCTGTATTTCCCAAAGGCTTAGGCAGTGGCGTACTAAATGTACATCCGCGCTTCGCCGGTCTATTGCCAGTAACGGGATACAAATCCAATCCCTGAGCGTTTACTGAGAATTTCACAGAAAAACCCAATAACACTTAACTCGACTTGGAATCAAACCCAGAACGCGTAGCAGACTAGCAGTCGCGCTTGGGATCACGAAATTACTATAAATAAACTTCAATAATATTACCAATTTTAAGTTGATTTTTCTTTTTTTAGAAATGTCTCGAGTCAAAATTGTATAAATGAATATTAACTTCAATAAATATGAAATCATTCATGTTTATTGACATTGGCTTCAATTAAATTGACATTTCGGGTAGAGCCAATTAGATTTGAACTCAAATAACTGATCTATACCTAATGACTATGATCGAACAACTATGTTCATTACAAACTCAGAGGCCGTTTAATAGGCCACACTGACTTTATCAATACATTTATAAACTTTGGCCCGATTAAAATTTTCTCCAATTAAACTAAAAACTTTTCAAAACTCTCCCATTTTCTTCCACTGGTCTTCATCTATATCTAGAAGATTTTATATAATAAAATATCTCACACAGTCACATTCACTCACTTCATTCACAGCTGATATTTGATTTTAAATAAAAAACGTATCAGCTACTTGAAATTCATATAAATCTTGTGAATAAATCGCATTTCAATGTCGATTGATCTTTCATAGGCTTTTTACAACATTGAACACGCTCCTAATAAATGTTTCATTATTTGATACCGTACTTAGGTGGCTGGAAAATATATTAGTGATGCATTAAATGACTATTCTGTTGAATTTGTTATCAAATAAATTGGGGCCGCTCGCTCTTTTGTTAAAATTTAATTCATATCACTGTCGTGCCTATCTGACGAAAGCAAATGACCCATTTTATTCTGTATTTTGTAAAATGGATCTGTTATATCGTTTTTGTATATTACTTTTTTTATTGTATACTTTGGTTTGGTGGTGCCCTTACATTTCTACATGCCTTTTATAACATACATGGACACAAATTTCTATGAAATAGTTATACATGTTGATAAAGTATCACAAATTTTGACTCTGATATGCTGCTAAGAATTTCATATTTCTCTGCTCAACCCGGGTGTCAAGACCAGGATCTTACATTCATCAGCCATGCATCGAAGTAGTTTGACTCGGATTCCAAAAAAGACTATTCGCTATTATTTGAGATAATAGATAGCTTACTGTCTTCCCCAGGATGCAATCTATCTTCTAGACAAATTTTATCGCAATTGTTTGAATTGTTTAACGGATTTGGCGTGAAATTAAACAGAGTTACTTTCGTATATTAGTTTAGTTATAGGATATGTATGTAAGTGATTGGTGGTGTGTGGCTGTCTGTGTGTGTGTTATGAATAAATAGACAATTATGACTAAACAAATGTTTTCTTCTTTTTCAGATGCTCCAACGCACGTCACGATCTCCGGACCTTCAGAAGCCAGGGTCGGAGATCCAGTGCCTCTGACTTGCAGTACTGCTGCATCCAACCCTGCTGCTGATATCAAGTGGCTGGTACTCGGAAAGCATCACAATGAAGCTAGCAACAGAACTGTCATTTCGCCGGAAGGTATATTTAGACTAATTATTATCTTAACTGTAAAAGGAGACGGACGGACCCAGCAGGTAGGGTGAAGAGAATTAGAACTTCATGTTCTGTATAGAATAAGGTAGTTAACTAGTGTTTGATTTATTAAAAATAAGAGTCGTATACTGAACAATAAAATTGAAATCGACTGACTAAGTAAGAGCTCTAAAATTCTTTGGCGGGGATTGAGCAGATTTTGAAGTTATATTTTTTCATGTCGAATGCACAGTGTGATATCACAACATGCGCTCTCTATCTAACATAAAATTTAAAAGCTTTTAACTTCCTCAATTATGAACCGATTTTAATTGATTTTAATTCTGTTTGTGGTAAACATAACTAGAGCCGAACCTATTTATGTTTACCTTTTTTATGGGACTATAAATAAATATTAGTTCATTACCCTAATTGACTATACCACCTAGTCCATCATGATTATTTACATGTGCAATATGTTTTTAGGTGGCTGGATTACAACCTCCAATATCACCGTGGTGGTTGAGGCCGGCAAGAAATCCATCGTGGTCGTTTGCCATGGTATCAATGGTCAACTCACCGAGAATGTCGTCGCTACCCACACCATCAACGTGCTATGTAAGTGATTTAATAAAACCATATCTTAACATAGTACAAAACAAAGTCGCTGCCGCTGTTTATGCGCTTAGATCTTTGAAACTTCGCAACAGATTTTAATACAGTTTTCAGCAATAGATAGAGTAATTCCAGAGGAAGGTTTATAGAGGTATTTAGGATTTAGAAAAGCCAATAAACTAAGCGGGCTACTCTCTTGAGATGCCTATCTGAATGACAGGTTTTTCTTTTTAAAAAAAGCTTACTAGCCATGTAGTTCGCACATTATCTACTAGTATTCTTGTTATCCCTCCCTAAATGCTTGTATTACGAGTGGGTTCACGTCGGTATTGCAATGGGTGGATTTCGAACAAGCAACCTCATGATCGCAGGTCCGACGCCCTAGCCATTAGGCTACCGCCGCATCAAATTGTATTCTAACTCGGTCTAAAGCTGAGCTAGCACCAAATTCAACAAAATGTTGCCTAAATTCCATTCCTAAATACCAAAATTCCATTACAGCACAAAATATGATAATCCATGGTTTTAAGTGAACAGGTCGGATTTTCCATCAGCAACCTATTTGATTAGAGAGCTGTCATGTACACGCTGTAGCCCGAAGCATATTGATAGGCGCACAAAATAAATCGCGATGCCTAGCGCCTTTGAAGGTTTACTAAACATTTCAGGAGTTTGATATGAAATTTGTTCGGAAGTTATTATAATTTTTAACACGGTTTTATAAGCTTCACTTGTTAGTAGCAGTTCTAACCTTTGACTTTTTGTAATTATGCGCGTATTCATAATTTATTATCACTCGCTCAAAACGGTGAATTAAAATATCTTAAGGAAACCTCCTTGTCTATATGACAGCACTGGGGAAGTACTACCCTTCCATAGAATATCGACGTCAAGTAGCAGTATGCATACTGTTGCGTTTCTTGCGGTGAGTGTGGAGCGCCGGAGGCCCAATTCCTCCCTTCCCTTAAGTCCCTTCGCATTATCTTTTTCCCTCCCTTTTCCTAAACTCTGCAACGAATCTGCAACTCCTTTAGTATTGGAGATATCCATAGTCGGCGATGACTAAATACCATCAGGTGGCTCGCCTGTTCGTTTGCCGAGTTTTACTTTAACAAAAAAACCTTGCCTGAAAGATTTTCTCGAGTCCGTGTGAAGTTTGCCTACCTTGCTGCGCTGCAAGGTTAAGTAAGCTACGCATGCAGTCAGTCTGTGGGTGACCCTCCGTGCCTTGGAGAGCACGGAAAGCCGTCAGTCTCGGTAGTCATACGAATACCTATGACAATGCTGTGTGGAAGGCAGAACCCCAAAAAGCCTGACAACCAGTCTATCCTTCGAATATCGGTGTTGCCCAGAAATTGTGTTGCGGAGGTCTGATGGCAGTTGCTTCTTGTAAAATACGGATATTCAGTCGCATCTGATTAGACTGGAAGACGACCTCAACATAATTGGGAAAATGCTCGGAGGCAGACAAGGATGTCGCTCTACATTTTAGTGCTATCCCTTTCTCGCAACTTAAAAGTGATCAAGTTATTACATGAGTCATGGTACTTAGTACAAATATTTGGTGAAGTATTTGCAATGGAGATCAATTTACCATTAGCTTTTAAGATTTTAATACATTCATAGTCAAAGAGAGTGTAATAGTTTTCGGCGTTACACTCAATCTGTAGTTTAGGAGTTGTGTTATAAATTATTCTCTTTGGTTTACTCTTGAAGTTTAGTTGATGTAGTGATACCACGAAATGTTAAATTCTAGGATAATTAAGAATTACGATATCATGTTGGATTCTGGGTAAATCGGAAAAAGTAATTATTGTACTCAAATAACAATTCCAATCGTCTCAATTTCGTAAATTTCAATAGTTTTAATTTTTATAGATATGACGTAAATACTCTATTAAGCAGCTACTGCATGTTACTTGTAAGTGCCTTGTTAGTCTAGTGGTCCTACGTGCATATGCAATCCTATAGGTGTTGGGTTCGATTCCCAGGTCGAGTTGAGTTTTTCTATAAACTTCTCAGAAGCAGCTCGGATTTTGAATGTGTGCCCGGTGAATGGCAGTGGGCTTGCCATATATATACCTAATGTTTAGGTACATGTGACCTAAACATCCCTAAAGGGACCTTCACTTATTTGATGTTTACTTTTATTTTATTATGTTGGCACTTCCATTTAGTTGCGATTTGTCAATGTTGTCAGATGCTTTTATTTTATATACCTATATATATTTTTTTATAGTCTGATACTTTGGCCTGTGGGTCAATAATTTTTTGTTCGTCGTTTTGGGCCGAAATAAATATTTCTTCTTTCTTTCTTCTTTCTACACCTCTACCTAACCCTGCCTAGCCCTTATGGGAATACAGGCGTGATTGTATGGCAAAGAAAGAAAGAAAAAATATTTATTGACACAGTTTAAGCGGCGGTAGCCTAATCGCTAGGGCATCAGACTTGCGATCATGTGGTCACCCACCCATTGCACTACCGACGTGAACCCACTCGTAACACAAGCATTTAGCTTAGCACGAGGGGTTAACAAGAATACTAGTAATGTGTGACCCACATTGCTAGTAAGCTTTTTTTTTAAAAAAAACAGTTATGTGGTATGTTACTCTATTGAGCTCATACCCACGTTTCTCAATTTCAAAGGTTTATACACTACGGGAAACCCACTATGTATATACTATACTATAGCTAGTTATATAAAACCTCAGTAACTGGGTAACACTATGAATTTCAGTCACGTTCACAAGGGTTTCAGTCGACAGAGTTTATTATAAAGTCAAATAGTCTTTATGTAGTTTCGATGTTGGTAAAAATAAAATATATATAACACGCATGTATTACATATATGTAGTTATATAACGTAATGTAAGCGTAAGCGATGTTATTTTGTGAAAATAAAAATATCAATCGATATAATCAATCTAATCTATACAAACATTAAATATGGTAGAATAGCCATTGATAAGTATATTACAAACCCATAACCTACATAGAACATACCATCACGCCTGTATTCCCCGCAGAGGTGTACTAAAGTACACCGGTATGTTTAGGTCCCATGTAATAAAGAGCGAGCCTATTACCATTAACCGGGCACAAATCCAGACTCCGAGCTGCTACTGGGAATTTCATAGAAAAACCCAATAACTCTGCTCGACCTGGTGATCGAACCCAGGACCTCTAGCGTAGCAGTCACGCATTTTTATTTAAGATTACTTTGGTACCAGTTTCTACAACTCAAAAGTCGTTAACTTCGGTTTTCTCTTGAAATAAACCCTTTAAACGTCGTCACTGAAGCTGAAAACCCTTCACAGAAATGATCGGAAAAATGACGCTATAAAATTTTCCTGAAAACTGAAATATTTTGTAGATGCACTGAGTTACAAGCTTAGCTTTCTTTTTTGAAAAAAAGTCCTATTTCTTTGCCCCGGCACGTGTTCTGATGTGTGGTTTTCATGCGAGCTTTTCGTATTAGAGAAACTTAAGTTTTATTTTTTTTTCTAAGAAAGTTCGTTGGTTTATTGATGTTTAACTTGGTAAATGTAGTTAATGTTGGGAATTTTTACTTCAGAACACCTGTAGCTACTCGTATTTATAGTTTAGTGAGAAATAATTATGTACCTATGTTTATTTTATAAATACATACATACACTCACGCCTTTTTCCCACAGGGGTAGGCAGACACTATAGATTGTCACTTGCTACGACTCTTGCTTATCTGTTTCGCTCCTTCCACATTCATACATCTTTTCATACACACGCGCCGGTTGCAAGTCCTAAGCACCTGACCTTTTTAGAGGACCTCACTGATAAGTTCGGTATACGTCCTTCTAGGGCGATCTACCCCCTCGTTGCCGCTGACATTCGCCTTATAAATTCCGTTTGTTAATCGTCTTTCATTCATTCTCTCATAATGCCCAAAACATCTCATCTTTTTTCGTGCCACTACATCCGAAATAGGAATTAAAAGTCTTGAGTTCTTGACCCTGGTATTACCGTTGCCCACACGTCTAACCCTTCATCAGTTGTGGTCTTAACCCTTGCGAACTCGTGGTAACTAAGATTACCCTTTAAATCATTTCTAGTGGGGTTAGGACCCTTGAGAGCCGTTGTGGTCAAGCGAGGGTGCCTTGTTAATCGTGTATGGCCCGAAAACGGTCTTTGGCACCCTGTGTATACTTATATGGTCTTTTAAATAAGTTTGTACAAGAAGTAGATGTTGTTTTACGTTTTAATTGCGTCCCAAAATAACGCGAAATAACATACCATCCCGCATGTATTCTCCGAAGCGTTAGGTTGAGGTGTAGGTACTAAGTACACCCACATTTCGCCGGTATCTTTAGGTCCCATGTACCTAATAGAGGGCGAGCCTATTGCCATTAATCGGGCACAAATCCAGACTCCGATCTGCTAATGAGAATTTCATACAAAAACCCATTAACACTTTGCTCGACCTAGGGATCGAACCCAAGACCTCTAGCGTAGCAGTTGTGCTTAGGGTGACTAATAAGGCAGTCAAATAGCAATTTTATTATAATTATTGCAAAAAGGCATTCGATAATACAAGTGTGAAAACTGTATACAATTTTGTGCAGTAGTTTTTACAAACATACATACAAACAAACATTTTGGTTACAATTTTTCTCAGTGAAAGCTTTAAAGATCTGCAGTAGAAATAATTAAATCTGCAGTAAAAATAATAATTGAATTTCATTTCAGTATCGTAGGACAATGTTATATTATTTTTAATAGTAACATAACTACTTCTATTATAGGACTTAAAAGCAAACGGTGAACTGAAGGTTGCATTAGTACATCTCTGCCAATCTTATAATAAATACAGGCGCGGTAGGTATACAGTTAATAATTCAACCATAAAACCCGGAAAACCGCACATACTTAAGTAGAAAACATATTAAACATAAAATGATAAAACTATTGCTATATAAACAACGGGCGAAACGTCCGGCCTGGGCGAATTATCATAATATTTGCGGAACCGGAAGCCCAGCTGACGTCACGGCCGCTGCCGGCGTTTTGGGGTTCAGTGGGAAATTGTGTAATCCATTTGTGGGAAGAAAATTTTGGATACATACATAATATATTTGGGAGGCCTATCATATTATTTGTGGTATTGGGATGCCTAGAAGTGCCCACCATTAGGATATAAGTAGATATGTAAACTTTAATTTTATATTTTGAAACTGTTGTAACAAGCTGGGTTCCTGAATAAATAAATAAACACCAATTTACACACAAACACTTTAATAAGTTAACAAAAACAACAGAAATCATTAAAATCACTTTGACCTTCACTCGTTCGCGTCCAAAACTGAACTGCCTGCCTGGCTCCCACGACTGATATTTATATGTGCCACGGAGATTCTATAATCGAACAATCCCGACAAGTCTATTCAATACGAGAAGGTGCTCGTTCGACTATTGTTTCCGGGCATTGACCTTTGAAATTGACCTTGAACTATTATTATTCGCGAGTGATGCAATCGAGCGCATTCTATCGTGTTTCTACTTATTTCTACGACTGTTCCAGAATCTTCGTGACTCATCTCTGTAATTCTACTAGTTACCCGCTCGGCGTAACACTATTATTATTTATTGAAATGGTAGTTCTATGCTGGGAGATTTGTCACATGTACCAACGCTTTGAGAAATATTCTGCCGCTTAACAATAGTCTGCTAACATTATTGTGTTCTGGTTTGAAGTATAATGTAAGCAGTGAAATTACTGAGCAAATAAGACTTAACAATTTAGGGTTAATTTACAACGCGCGTAATGATACTACGAGCGTCTATAGGCCGTGGTTGCCGCTAACCATTAGGCGGTTCATAATGTTTTTTGGTCATGCCATTACAAAGTAAAAGTCACTATTAGGAACCAGTATTCAGAACAGTAGAACTTTAGTTCAGTTTTGAAAATAAACACACGTATTCCAGGGCATGTTTATCCGGATATAGTAAAATAGTTTTTTTTTGAAACAGTGAAATTTTTTATGTTCGCCAAAGTAAGCGATTTTTGTCCTGACTTTCCTCTAGCCAAAACTGACAACTCAAGCTTTTTTCTGGCTATCAATTCACTTGCCGATTTTAGGCAAACATGCATACCAAAAGACTGGTTGGCAATCCAACTAGACTAACCAATCACTGAAAAGTTTACTTTTCATCTAGAAAGTCTAACTGCTCCACATATTTTTTTTGTTCGTTATTTATCTATAAAAATGGTGAATCGTAGATATTTTTAATAACGGTCTGGTTTTGTTTTTGTATATTGACTGCATTATACGTGGTCTGAATCCCTTTAAAAAAATATTTGTAAATTAATTACTCAGTAGATATTATTTTTAGCCGATAGGAGTCCGATGTTTGAATAGTGAGAACCTCATCTTTTTCCTTATAATATACAATATACTGATTTATTCATAGTTACAAAAGAGCGTCCGTTCATAATATTTCTCCATAATATCTAGTTTTTGGAACCATGAAATTAGTTATTTAATAACTTTGTGATTGACTTCGCTCAGGGAGCCAAACTTCGTTAGGAATAAGTACAGATATATCAAAATATGAATTCCAATTTCCAATCACTTTGAAATCTTTCAATTCAACGGAACCCTAGTCTTTAAAAATCATAACACACTGTATTTTTTCGTCGGCCTAACGCGATAAACTCTAGGTCGGATTAAACAGCTTTTTAAACTGTGCGTTCTGTCTCTTTCTCCCCTATTCCTCCTATCCTCCTTCTTTATTAGCTGTCTCGTTTTCGCAGCGGGTTGTAGTCCATTTTTTGCGGTTTAAAGTTTGCGTACCAGGTTTTTTGCAGAGTGGGGAATTTGGGGAACGATGTGTGTTTGGTTTGGTGTATAAATTGGGGAAAAGTTTCTGGATTTTTGCTAGATTTTATATTGGACAGTAAATCTGAAGACTCGAATCGAAATATGCTTAATCGGAGTTCAATAAAAAGTGATATTTATTTTCGTAAATAGATCTTTTAAAGATACTGTTGCAAGTATGATTTTTTTAACAAAATGGCTACGGCATACTCTGTCTGACGCCCTCTGAGAAGAAACGCCGAAACAATCCTTCTTGTTGGATTCTCAACATTACCTAAGTATAAGTTATACCTTTTTTGGTCATAATTTATAGGTAATAATTTGTCTAGTGCTCGCAAGTGGGTGTTACTTTGTGTGTTTGATTCCCAGGTGGAGCAATTAACTCGGAATTCTTAGTAACTATTGGAGTTTGCATCCTCATTATGTCTCGGTGAACTGTGCCATACCTTTTAGGGAATGTTAGCGTGATGGTATATTTTGTTACTTATCCAAGTTACAGTTGACATAGGTCCTTCCTTTAATCCTATATCCCTTGTTAAAACCCTGTTATTTTAAGCCACCATTAACATTACACTAGTTAGAGTGTTTTATTCGCCGGCCATTTTGTTTTTGAGGTCAGGTCGCAGTGTCAAATGAAATAACTATGTTTGACTTACAAACATACACTCACGCCTTTTCCCCATATGGGTATAAAGACATTACAGACAGCTACGATTATTTGCTTATTCTTTTGCTTCCTCCGTGTTCATTCATACATCAACATCCTTGCATACATACATAAATAAATGTTTTTTTTTTCTTTTATTCATACATCTTATGTGTTTTGACGAAGTTTGTATAATAATTATATCCCGCAATACGTGCCAAAATGCTGGTTTTGTTAGCAGCCTTCATATGACATGCCCAGCAGTGGGACAATGTAATGGATTGATGATGATATGACACGCTTTGGTGTGTAATTATTTATAACTAAATCTATATCAAGACAGATTGTCGTTAGCTGCCTGTATACCTAACTCTTTTGTTGACTGTACTATGCACCTGAACTTTTTAAATGACTTTACTATAATGACGAAGCCGAAGCGGGAGCGTTGTGAAGTGAAAGAAGATGTACTAACATTGAGAAAGGTATGTTAAGATGGTTTGGTCATGTAGAGAGAATGGATGAACGGAGATTGACGAAACAAGTATATATGGTGAGTATGGATGGACGAGTTGGAAGGGGAAGACCTCGGCGAACGTACCGCAACCAAATTGCGGATGTTCTTAAAAAAGACCAGGTTCCGAGCACCCTAAACTGACGGTCATGCATGAAGAGATTAATGAATGTAGATGAAGCGAAAGCGAAAGTAGTGTGCCAGGATCGTAGTAAGTGGAAATCTATAGTCTCTGCCTACCCCCATGGGAGACAGGTGTGACAATATGAATGTACGTATGTATGTACGAAGCCGTTGTCTCGATCTGGACTATCCCAGACACGCCTTACTTTGAAGGTGTCCTACTGGACCACAGCCACAGTCACATGTCACAATGTGGCGAATGTCACGTATCCCAAAGTCGTAACTAGGGCAAGGTAAGGAAACTGAGTTTCCTATTCGGTACTAGTCCTTCATACTCTGGCGCCTCCCTAGGTGGTAGTCGATCTATGAGGATCCGCGAGTCGGACTCGCGATAGAAGATTTCTGTACCATTATCTATAAAAGGGGCAACCAATATCTAGGGCGTCGGACTTGCGATCATGTGGTTGCCGGTTCGAAACCCACCCATTGCACTACCGACGAACCGAACCGAACTCGTAATACAAGCATTTAGCTTAGTACGAGGGGTTAACAAGAATACTAGTAATGTGCGACCCACATTGCTAGTAAGCTTATTTAAAAGAAAAAAAAACGGCATAAAACACGTTTGTTGTACGGGAGCCATTAAATATTTGTTTAATTTAATTTAATTATTTCTTTTTTTAAAGTCAATATACATAAAACTACTCATTCTGTGAATAATTCCGTTATCAATATCGAGCAAAAACCAGCAAAAAAATCACAAAATTCTGTTTTTTTGTATTTGTTGTTATCTATAGCGGCATCATCTGTGAAAATTTCAACTGCCTAACTAACTATCACGGTTCATGAGATACAGCCTGGTGACAGACGGACAGCGGGTTCTTAGTTATAGGGTATTTTACCCTGGTTACGGAACCCTAAGGCAGTGATAGCCTTGTGATATGACCATTGGACTGCCAAGTCAAAGGTCTCGAGTTCGAATCCAAGGCACGCACCTCTGTCTTTTCGAAGTCATGTGCGTATTAATAATTAATTATCACGCGCTTAAACGGTGAAGGAAAACATCGTGAGGAAACCTACATGCTTGAGAGACTTTCCTGACGGCATGTGAAGTCTGCCAACCCGCATTAGGCTAGCGTGGTCGACTTTGGCCTAATCCCTCTCGTGCTGATAGGAGACCCGTGCCCAGCAGTGGGACAATGTAATGGGTTGATGATGATGATGACGGAACCCTAAAAAGGCCTGATGACGCTTACTCACTAACACAAGATCTTTATTTATTTATTTATTTAGGCATATCAACAATAATAACATAAATATTGGTAAGTCGCAAATAGTGGGATATGGACATAATATGTTAAAATCAATAAAAGATATGCACAGCATTTACAATATTTATAGTTGAGTAGAAAAACTAATATTAAAATTATCTTTACTCCCTTAACGTAACCTCGTTCATTTCTAGCTCATCTTTCAACGAGACCTTATCCTCATGCGTGTTATTTTAGTCTTCGCGTACACGACAAAGCGGCGGTATTTACGAAGAATAATTGTTATTTAAATTAGACCTTAATTGTATAAAGGGATCAACGTAATTTTGAATCTGTCTTTACCAAAATTAATCTAATTACCATATCTTCAAGCTTCTATGCCTAATCTGGTTAGACAGAAGTGTTCTCTGCAATAGTGGATGTGGCATAGATAGGAAAAATGTTGTGTGTGAATCTTTTCTATATTTCATCATTGTGTTGGCATGGAAATACCATCACGCTTGCATTTCCGAAATGTAAGGCAAAGCTTTACGCAATGTACACCCACAGTTCGCCGATATGTTTAAGTCCAACGAAACAGCGGGCGTGTGTATTGCCATTAGGAACAGGCACAAATACTAACTCCGAGCTGCCATTGAGAATTTCATATAGGGAACTTTACTCGTCCTAGCAATCGAACCTAGGACCTCTAGCGTAACAGTTGCGCTTAGTACCAACAGACTAATGGGGTAGTTGTAAACTTAAGAACTAGGTGTAGATTCCGACTGCCTCATTAGTCTAGTGATCCCAAGCGCAACTGCTACGCTAAAAGGTCTAGAAAGTATTGGGTTTTTCTATGAAATTCTCAGTATCAGCTCAGTCTGGATTTGTGCCCGGTTGATGGCAAAAGGTTCGCCTCCTATTACATGGAACCTAAACATATCGGCGAAGTGTGAGTTTACATTCATTACATTCTATTTTTTTAAAAAGCTTACTAGCAATATGGGTCGCGCATATCCTACTAGGAACTATTCTTGTTAACCCCTCGTTCTAAGCTAAATGCTTGTATTATGAGTGGGTTCACGTCGGTTGTGTAATGGGTGGGTTTCGAACCGGCAACCACATGATCACAAGTCCGACGCCCGGCTACCGCCGATTCTATTACATTTAGTACACCTCTGTCTTGCCCTTCGAAAATATAGGCGTACAAATTACTTCTGAAAACATCTGAATTATGATAACATTATCTAGATTGCTAAAATTAGCCTCAACTCCAGTTTCCAGGTCCAAAGCTTAGTGAAACACTGTATACAAATCGTGTCTCATTCAACATACGGCGTAGTAGCCAACTTGTTATCAACCCTACATTAATCATTTCTTAAGGGTATGGTGCAATATGATAAGATAAAGCGATTTAATAACTTGGCAAACGAGCAAGCAACCTAGTAAAAAGTCATCGCCGCCCATGGACATCTGCAATACCAAATGAGTTGCAGTTGTTTTATTTATTTATTTATTTATGCACACAACAAATACAAAAGTAAATAAAAAAAACATAGGAATAGAAAGTACAAAGGTACTCGTACAGCTTATTTCTAAAGAAATCTCTTCCAGCAGACCTGCGACAGAACAATTTGAAATAAGTAATGTAGACAGCAGTGTTTTTCAAAGTTTTAGCGTCTGTTGCTCTAATAAACATCTCCGATATTCGTTTTTCTTTAATATCTATAATGTACAGATGTTACAATTTATTTAATTTATAACTAAATGTTGCCTGCGAATTTACTTGCAGCCCAAACTTTATTGAGACAAAAGTTAGCTTATTAAATTTCTGCCATACCTGCATTGAGCCGACGTGGTGGACTATAGCTTCATCTCTCTCATTCTGAGAGAAGACCCGTGTCCAATACTGGGACAATATGAAAGGTTAGTTATGAAGATGTTTCGGAGTTAGTGCGGATTTTGGTAAATTTGTCAAGTAGCAGTATGCATACTGTTGCGTTTCGTACGGTAAGTGTGCGCCGGAGGCCCAATTTCTTCTCCCTCGGTCCCCTTCCTTCTACTTTTGTCCTTCCCATCCCTTTTCCTTAAATAGGCTCGGCAACGCATCCGCAACGCATCTTCTTTGGTTTTGCATGTCCTTGGGCGGCGATGACTACTTACCATCAGGTAGCTCGCTTGCTCATTTGCAGAGTTGTTAAAAAAAATTTGTTCAAAGCGGATACAATCCGCCTCTTCTATCCCCATAGCCCGTGATACAAGAGATTAAGTAAACAGAACATACATATCTGCGAACGCTGGCCAGCACACACGAGAGATAGGGCCAGGAAACCGATCTGTGTGTTGATAGTCTTATCTTAATATTAGGGCAAAACTAGACATCTCGCTTATCATGCGACTAAAGACCTTATACCCATGCATATGGGACGAAGTATTTATAATTTACAAATCAAATCAAATGTTTTTATTTCAAATAAGCTTTTACAAGCGGTTTTGGGGCGATGCCTGAATAAAACTACGTCTGAGCAAGAATAATGTTATATTCACGCCTACAAGACGCGGTAGCAGAATATACATGAAAAATTATTGGCTATAAAGAAGAGCTATAATAATATGAAGAGTTATTATAGTTATCAAAATAAATTATCTTTTAAGTTTTCTCTATCTGTAAGTTTGTACACGCATTACGCAAAAACTACTGCATGACATTGGATGCGGTTTTCACTGTTGTATTGATAGAGGAATCTGCTGCATGAGTTAGAGCCCCTTCACACTAGTGTTTGAGGTTCGCAGCGCAAAAAGTTCCCAGTACGAAAAAAAAATACATACATACCATCACGCCTGTATTCCCCGAAGGGTTAGGCAGAGGTGTACTTAATGTACACCCACAGTTCGCCGGTATGTTTGGGTCCCATGTAATAGGAGGCGAGCCTATTGCCATTCACCGGGCACAAATCCAGACTCCGAGCTGCTATCGATAATTTCATAGAAAAACTCAATAACACTTTGCTCGACCTGGGGATCGAACCCAAGACCTCTAGCGTAGCAGTCGCGATTGGGACCACTAGACCAACGAGGCAGTCCACGAAAAAAAAAATGAACTGAAAATTATGAAATATCTGGAGTTTTCAAGCAACAGTTATAGCGGCTTTTAGTAGACCAGTCCAAGTTAACGGTACGCATGCATTAGTTAATGCATGCGTGCCGAGCTCGACCAAAATCCCGTGATCTCAACAACCCGTTGTAACGATGAAATGTCACATAAAAACCTACCTCATTAACCCTTATACACTAGAAGCAGCGATAGCCTGAGATGACTGAGTTTTATAATCACATGCGTATTAATAAATTAATTGAAAAATAAAACATCACGAGGAAACCTGCATGCTTCAGACATTTTCTCAATACTCAATACTTTATTGGAATGCAATAAAGTAATAATGTAAATATGAACAGGTATTATAGTTTAAGATAAGTGTAACAATTATGGACCCTGTCGGGCACAGCAAACTTCAGTAATTTAGTAGAAGAGAGGAGGAGTGAAGTGAAGTGAGAGAAGAGTAGATCTTCTTAATAGGTATTTTATAATATATAATTTAATCATTTAATTATATTGTGATATAGGATCAAAATTGGATATAATTTATTTACTCTTTATCATAGACTAAAATATATTGATCTATGCTCTTTGTATATTATATAAGTAGATATTATTTCTTAGTTAATTTTTATGTATTAAATATTTACAAACCGCAGTAGGCTATCGTGGTTAATAGCCTAACCCGTCTCACTCTGAGAGGGGGACCCGTGTCCAGCTGTGGGACTGGAAATTCGAAAAAAATATGATCAACCCTAACGAACTCTTGCAAGACTACCTTAACAAGTGCTTACAGATTTTTCTATGAAACAGATCTTGTTCTTCGCTTCAACCCTACACTTGGACTTAAAATTTTTAGGCCACTGCCAAGGTGACGCTGCAAAAAGCCTATTCATATGTTGTTTACAGACCCCCTTTGGGGGCGTCGCGATAATGTGCCGTTTCTACCCCCACCGAGCTTCTTTGTAAACGTTTATTTGCGTTTTCATGCTTCTGTATGGAACGTTTTTGTGGGTATTTTTATCATGAAAGAGATTAGAAGGTATGTAGGTAGCTTAGATGGTAGTCGCGGATCATTGAGTGTGGTCATACAAGGTTACATAATGTAAGCCTCTAGACTATATCAGTAACATCACAAACAACAAGATTTATTCTATCCGTCCTATTCATAAAAATATAACCTTTTCTATCGTTTTTTTTTACAAAAAACAGCTTACTAGCAATGTGGGTCACACATTACTAGTAATCTTGTTAACCCCTCGTGCTAAGCTAAATGCTTGTGTTACGAGTGGGTTCATGTCGGTAGTGCAATGGGTGGGGTTCGAACCGGCAACCACATGATCGCAAGTCCGACGCCCTAGCCATTAGGCTACCGCCGCTTTTGTTTTAGTTAGTATGTGTACCTAAAATACACGTTAACCTCTGCCTGTATGTCTTCTTTACCCTAACACAAAATATCACATGTCAAAACGAGACAAAACACATTACTTATAGTTCTAAGAGGCCTATAAAACCTTTTTTATTATTGGAATAAGACGGTACAACTTTTAATAATTAATCAATCTTCCAAACATATAACAAATCATACCTATACATAGGTGGAAGTTGGAGTTGTACTAATGTACACCACACTTCGCCAGTATGTTTCAGTCCCATATAATAGGGGGCGAGCCTATTGCCATTGACCGGGCACAAAACCAGACTACGAGATGCTACAGAGATTTTCATAGAAAAACTCAATAACACTGCTCGACCTGGAAATCGAACCCAAGACCTCTAGCGTAGTCGCGCTTGGGACCGCTAGACTAACGAGGCAGTCATCACTATCATACAAAAATAAAAATATTTGAATTATATTCTCAATATTGCGAAGCGTAGCAAAAGAAAGCATTACTTGACATGACAAACTGAACCAATGCTAGTAATAGTCTCTCATCTATAGGCAGACCGCGGTAAGCCTAGCTTAACTTTGCAGATGCATATCTCTATAAATAGAAAGAAAAACATGAAGAATAACCCATCTAATCTTAAAAAACCTCCATCATATAAATTAAATTGCTATACACAGCCTTATATGTAGGGTTGCCCCGTCCAGCACGTTCGCCTCATTAAAGTAATGAGTCTGTGGACATCGCACGAATTAATTGCTCAACTGTTAGCTCCCTGCGGTGACAGCCCTATTCGTGCACAAGTGCGGCCATAATTGTTGCAGGACAACCCTGAAATTTTGCGTTTTAATGTACTTTGTGTTTGTTGGTCTTGTTTATGTTTTGTAGATAAAAACGTTGTGTTGTGTTTTTTTAATAGCGGGGTTTTGTGTGTATGCGAATTTTATTGAATTTCCTTTGTTGCATGGAGGTTTTAATGGTGTTATAAAGTTTTGGGATAAGCTGTATTGTAAGCTGTATTTGAAAAAGGTAAAACGCGGTGGGTTTTTAATACCGCATTGCATAATAAAAAGTGCAGTGATAGCCTAGTCATATGACCATCGCACTGCCAAGTGAAAGGTCTCGAGTTCGAATCCAAGGCACGCACCCCTGACTTTTTGAAGTCATGTGCGTATTCATAATTAATTATCACGTGCTTAAACGGTGAAGGAAAACATCGTGAAGAAACATGCATACGAATTTTTCTTGATCTGCCAACCCGAAGTAGGCTAGCGTGGTGGACTATAGCCTAATCCCTCTTGTTCTGAGAGGAGACCCGTGCCCAGCAGTGGGACGATGTAATGGGTTGATGATGATGATGATGATGAAATAATTAAAAGCCTCAATAGTATTCCTGTTTAATAGGTCAATTCAAAGTCATATAACACTACTCAACTTGAGAATCGAACTCAGTGCCTTTAAAAACAGTTGCGATGACTACACTAATAATAAACTTAAACTCTTAAGCTAAACATACATTACATACATACCATCACGCCTGTATACCCCGAAGGGTTAGGCAGAGGTGCACTTAATGTACACCCACAGTTCGCCGGTATGTTTGGGTCCCATGTAATAGGGGGCGAGCCTATTGCCATTCACCGGGCAGAAATCCAGACTCCGAGCTGCTACTGAGAATTTCATAGAAAAACTCAATAACACTTTGCTCGACCTGGGGATCGAACCCAAGACCTCTAGCGTAGCAGTCGCTATTGGGACCACTAGACCAACGAGGCAGTCAGTCTTAAGCTAAAATATTATTATATCACAAATTTATATCAAAATTATCGAGGTTTTCTCCATCTATCATTTCTACTTAGCCCCCTGAGGATACAGTTATCCACATGATTAATGGCATCGATAACATGACAGCTCGTAGCGGGTTTGATGCCCGAGTGAAGCCGTGAAGACGGTTCAACGAGAGAAAAGGCGATAGTTATATATTTATGAAGAACTGTAAATTTTATTTAAGACTGCCTCGTTGGTCTAGTGGTCCCAATCGCGACTGCTACGCTAGAGGTCTTGGGTTCGATCCCCAGGTCGAGCAAAGTGTTATTGAGTTTTCTATGAAATTCTCAGTAGCAGCTCGGAGTCTGAATTTGTGCCCGGTGAATGGCAATAGGCTCGCCCCCTATTACATGGGACCCAAACATACCGGCGAACTGTGGGTGTACATTAAGTACACCTCTGCCTAACCCTTCGGGGAATACAGGCGTGATGGTATGTATGTTTTATGTTTATGTAAATTTTACAAATGTCTTGCTGATCTGGTATCGTCGTGCGACGGGTCGTTGAGCTCCCTAAATAAGTTGAGCTACACGATGACTGATGTATGCGTGCCGTCAGTTAGGACAGGTCAACTCAAAACTGCTATGACTCTTTCTTCGAAAGGTCTGTTTAGGTATTGCCCTAGATTGTAAAACTCGCGTATCTAATTAATACTACTGCTGTCTGGACTTTAAAAGGGACCATGATACTTTGAGGTTGTTTCGGCTTTTGTTCTCAGAGGTCGCGCGAGTAAAAAATCATATCTTTTTTTATTACAGACATGTTGTTTTCAGTGTTTGTGTTGTTGTTATTGTAAAATCCAACGCGCTACGGGGTATCTGCCAAAATTTACTTAAAAAACATAGCTTAGTCCGTACCACAGCGTTTTATGGCAATCGTTTTGCGATTGAGAGAGCGAGATACTGCACGAGACATAAATACCGCTATCTCTTTCTTACAACGTAATGAACTGAAAGTAAAACCGCCCTTAAAAAGCAATAAAAATAATCATTTCATGTCTAAAACAGTTTAGGTCGTCGGTTACTTTACTTTGAGTGGTGATAAAACAGCTCGACCGATTTTGATAAAAAAATTATGGGACGACCTCTGAAGCATGGCCTACCAAACAAAAAAAGAATCATCAAAATCAATCCGTAAATGGCGAAATCATTATAAAGATACAAAAAAAAAACATACAGACGAATTGAGAACTTCCTACTTTTTGAAGTCGGTTGAAAATTAGGTCCAGGTTACATATCAACAGCACAAATTTTCAAATTCCTACCAATAAATTGGCTAACTGGGTTGAATATAAATATCAACATCACTTAGCGGAATCCTGTATCGAGTTCTTCACAATAATGGAACGCATTAGTCGGTAGAGAGCAAATATGTATATACAAGTATACTAGTAATAGTATTGGGAAACGTGGCTTTTGTCGCGTTGAAGCTGCAATATAATCTGGAAAAGGTATACATAACATACATACTTCTTTGTAGCAAACAATTATTGTCGGGGCAGAAAGCACAAGCTGTTTGCGGTGCCTCCATGTCGTACTGTTGCACGTGCTAAGCCGCCAATTCCTCGCACTATGGCCTCGCTTAATGATCTCTTGGATTCTAATCCAACAGATAATTTGTATGCGGATTGTCGGAGATCTTATTGGTATGTCAGAAGTACTGTGAGGAGGAATATATGAAAATGTTGTTAACCTTTTTTGTTCATTTTGTATAGTTTAATATGTGTTAGTAACTGTAATTATAGCCTATGCTGTTCAGGCAATAAAAATTCGATATTATATTAATTATTATGGTAGATACCTTTATGCAAAATTAAGACACGGCCGCGAGAGATGTTGTCCTGCCCGAACTCGATAGCAGCGCCATCTAGCGGCTCGTATTGTGAATTAAAACCAAACAATAGCTTTAAAAAAATATCGAATATATCCACAATCGGAGACCAAAATAGGGAGACACACACAAAAATCTACAGTTTGGATTGAGAAGTTTCATTTTCGAAGTCGGTTATAAAATAAACATACAGACAGAAAAACGTCATTTCCTCATACGTAATGATAATATACATACATATCTAAACGTCACTTGTATGAACGCAAAAACATTAATAATGATGGAATGCTGTTGCAATCTTATATCTTCTTGCTCATCTTAAACAGTTATATGGCTTTTGCGATGGAAAAAGCTGTGTTGAACTGAGTTTAAATAATCATGGGACTGTTAGACTACGAATGGGATGCTTTAGTCTAGGTTCGAAAGCCTAACATACCATCACGCCTGTATACCCCGAAGGGTTAGGCAGAGGTGTACTAATGTAAGTACACCAACATTTCACTGGTATGTTTAGGTCCCACGAAATAGGGGGCGAGCCTATTGCCATTAACGGCAATAAATCCAGACTCCCAGCTGCTAGTGGGAATTTCATACAAAAATCCAATAACACTGCTCGACCTGGGGTTCGAACCCAGGATCTCTAGTGTAGCAGTCGCGCTTAGGACCGCTAGACTAATGAGGCATAATATTAAAGACTATATGATCCAAAATCTAATTGTCTTGTCTATTTTTTTTGTTTCACTTTTCAGCGGATTCTCTCTCCCTCTTTTAAGAGTTCAGCTCTTGTCGGTGGAGCAATCGCCACTGTTCTCTATTCTCTGCGTTCTGTTTGACCTCTTAATACGACTCTTCTTCCACTTTTTCCTTCACTTGTTCAATAACACTTCTTTTAGGTCTTTCCCCTCCCCATTTCAATGGTACGCATGATAAAAGTGGACGACTGGTTATTTTTTATTATATTTTAGCATTAAATAATGCGAAATGTTCACAAAGATATGAATTTTCTAATGAAAGAAAATTTCTAGTGAAAGAAAAATTCGATCTCAGGCAGGGTTGTTGCTGAAGTCGCCTGAAGACGTAAAATGTGGAAGAGAAATTCGATACCACAGGCAGTGGTCTCGGTAGCTTAGTTGGTAAAGCGTCTGGTGTACTTCACCAGAGAGACGCAGGTTCATACCCTGCCTGAGATTGAATTTTCCTTTAACTAGAAATTTTCTTTCATAAGAAAATTCATATCTTTTTAATACGTTTCGTTTCGCCATTTTCTATTCGGGCAATGGACTCAAGTTACATATACCCTCCATTTAACATTTTACCTCCAATTTTGCAGGTTCTTGATCTCGAAATATTCTAAGACCATTTTTAAGTATTTTTTTATACGAGCCTTGAATTTTAAGCTTGTAATATTAACGCCTCGCCTGTCACTGTAAGATCACGTCTAAACGCCTTGAGGCGTAAGCAGTAATGTGATGTATATCTAATTGTTATTCTGCAAGTTATTTATCTTAAAAATATATCAGTATAATATTTTTGATTATGTGTTTTTGTTTATCTGTTAAATGTTAAAGAGATGTTTTTTGATGTAACTGATGTTCACATTTGCAAAGAAACATATCTTTAACAGATAAACAAATGCCAAAAAAGATGACACACCATCACGCCTCTAGTCCCCGAAGGGTTAGGCAGAGGTGTACTAATTTAAACCCACATTTCGCCGGTATGTTTAGGTCCCATGTGATAGGGGGCGAGCCTATTGCCATTATATTTCTATAAAAATATCAAATGATTAAATCATTTGATATTTCATAAGATAAGTAATCTTAAAAAAAAAACTGTATAATATTTTTAATTATGTTGATATTTTCAACATAAGTTACAAGGTATTTAATTAATATAACATACCTACCATTACATATTTACTGCTAAAAAGTCGTAATAACTACTTCATTAGTCTAGTGGTTTTTAGCTCGACTGCTAATACAGAAGTCCTCAGTTCGACTGCCAGGTCGAGCAAAGTCTTATTGAGTTTCTCTATGTAATTCTCAGTAGCAGCTTGTAGTCTGGATTTGTGCCCGGTTAATGGCAATAGGCGAAACATAGTGAACTGTGGGTGTACATTAGTACACCTCCGCCTAACCGGAGAATATAAGCGTGATGGTATTTATGTGTAGAAAATCATAATAGCTGGTGAGCCTATTGCCACAAATTGAAGCTGCTACTGTTGTTTTTATACAAAAACACAAATTTCACTTTAGGATCTCAGTTTAACAGAACACTCTTACAGCTATTAGGCGAATAAAACAGTCTGCCTACTTAGACTGAGTCTAGTCTATATTATTTCGTCTTAAAAAGGATCAAAGACCTTATAGTTAAAAGCTCAATGTCACCTGTAGGTTGTCGCAACTCTTGTTAATACAGAGTATCGTAAAACAGCTTACGAGCGCTGCGCAAATTAGAAACGCGACTTTTTGTGAGCGATGAAAACATACGGGCGTGGAGTCAGAACGGGCGCGCTGCGTTTTAAGCAAGCTATTAAAAAAAAATACTCCACAGTAAGAATTTCATGCGTTTACAATCAAAATCTTCACATGCATATACACCAAGACTTGGAACAATAGTCTATCATCATCAACCCATTACATTGTCCCACTGCTGGGCATGGGTCTCCTCTCAATACGAGAGCGATTAGGCTATAGTCCGCCACGCTAGCCTACTGCGGGTTGGCAGACTTCACATGCCGTCAAGAAAATCTCTCAGGCATGCAGGTTTCCTCACGATGTTTTCCTTCACCGTTTAAGCGCGTGATAATTAATTATTAATACGCACATAACTTCGAAAAGTTAAAGGTGCGTGCCTTGGATTCGAACTCGAGACCTTTGACTTGGCAGTCCAATGGTCATATCACTAGGCTATCACTGCACTCACCCAATAGTCTATAGGACATGAAAATATTTAATTCGCGTTACGATGAAATCCGCGACACCTATCACAACAGTCGATTACTTGAAATTATAAACTTGAAATAGTAGGTACGGTCGCAAGCCTGCACATCAGGTAACCACAAAATGACAAATTTTCTCAGTCGATTTTGAACTTAATCAACAACATTTTATGGTTTAAAATCTTTGGAGAAATTCGACAGTTTTGTATAACTTGATTAGCTGGTAAGTGCACCTACTACAAACATTTCAATTTTTACGAACTTTTTCCCTCCGGTTATGTACAGCGGACGCTTTAGCAACTAAGCTACTGAGACCACTGCGTTGGATGTCGAGTTTCTCTTCCATAATTATGTCTTAAGGTGACGTCACCAATATTAATTTTCCTATTTGATTGCCAACCGTCCCGCCCCAAATATATTCCTGTATATTTCAACAGGGTTGTCGCATGAATCCTGATTGCAAGCGGCACGTGACAAGAATAACACTTTAACCGTTATCTGATACCGTAAACGCTTATTTATTGGATAAATCTCTAGTTATTTCGGCTGGTTATGTCTTGACCGAAAGGTTTTTCGGTCTAGTTTGATGATCGTGATTTGAATTTTCGTTTCAGAAACTTTTGAATAAAAGTTAGAGTTTTGTTTTAATTCGATTTGTGTTTGATATGCTATGGCGCTTTGTACTCTGATTTCAGTAAACTATGGTACTAGAGTTAGGGTTGTCACGGCTACAGGTCAACCTATACAAATCCAGTGTAAGCTGATCTCGCATCGTATAGGCTTTCCATGCACTTAGAGACCAGCATAAACTGGTTTTGTATAGCTTGATGTGTAGCTACGCGTACGAGTGAATATTGAGTTAAGTAAAAAACAAGGATTAGCAATTAATTATAATTATACAACTACTTGTTTTTACGGTATTACTCGCATCAATATTCCTATTCCTGTGATAGGGATTTTCCCAAAATCCATTCTTAGCTGATTCCTATACATATCTTAGATTAAATTTCAAGTTTTTAGGCCTTTTAATTTTTGAGATTTCGTAATTATTCAGTGAGTTAAGGAGTGATATATTTATAACTTTTATAGATAGAGTATTAATTCACATTATCCTATAGATTGGTCATTGCATCTCTGTCGGATAATTTAAGTTCCAAGTTTATGTGGCAAGTACCTAATTCTGTCTGTATGTTTGTTTCTTACATTCTCACACCTAACCCGCTAAACAAATTGTGATAAATTTTGGTACAGGCTTCGTTTTGTCTCAAAAAGTCCTTTGAAGGGCGAATGAAACAAGAGACAACAGCAACAACACTAAATATGGCCTGAATTTTACATTCGCCTATAATATACCTTGATATTATGATGTATAATTATACTGTACTCCATAATTTCGCCATACTTAACTCATTCTGTCCACCATGTTTTGCCTATAAGCGTTATTTTCCAAAACTAATAAACTCCAGCGAAGCTCACAGTATAATTACGATGTTATACAAACACGTACATGAGATCCAATTAGTGACAGCCCTAAACTAGGGTTGTACCCATTATTTTAATCACCACTCCGTGACTAGACCCTTCCTTATAATTATAAGAGTTGCCACCAACTCGCGACAAAGTTTGACTGACATTTTCAGTTTGACGTTTCTCGAGTTTTTTAATAAACGTTTTGTGAATATATTTTTGATGAAGTTTCTAGCTCTTGCTATCATGATGACAGGAACTTTATTCATGAACTACATAAAATAACGTTTTAAAAATAATAATACTTGCATAAGTTTTTAAACAAGATATTAATAGAGACAAACCTTTTTTGGAACAAAGTTACTTGACGTGGTTTGCGTAGCAGTTGAACAAAGACGGTACAGTCGCCAGCATATCAGGTTATATAAAACTGTCAAATTTTTCCAAATGATTTTAAACTTTAAAGTGTTGATAATAAGGTTCAAAATCGACTGAGAAAATTTGTCATTTTGATGTGTGTGTACCTTTACGAATTTTGCGGTATCACGTAAGAAAAAAGCGTTATGCTCGTTATCCTTTGTTTTTTTTAATAATATTATCATTTTCATTAGTCATATCAGAAAAGACCGGCAATAATTAAAGCCACTGAGAATGATTATAAAATAAAAAGATACTCCTGTCGCCACAGACTAAAAATCGCACGACTCAGTCGTAAATTCGCAAGTGTGTGCCCAAAATCTTACGTAGTAGCGGCCTGTCATTTTACATTGATAATTAATGATAATTAAGTACGTAATTTAGATAGAAATGACAAGGTTTGCAATGAAAGAGATCGTTACATAATAATGTTTTTGATCTTGGGGTTAAGTTGTACGAAATGAGGTCTGTATTTTGATGGGTGGCCACTCAAGCGTTAAGCTTTAGTCTTTAATTTGAAGGCGAGTACAGCAAATTGAGGGAAATAGAGTGAATTAAGGATAATTTAGTTCAATAGACATTCGTTCTTGTTGCTTGTTTATAACTGGTGGGAGATTCTGCAATAACAAGGATAAAATGATATATAATTTGATGGGCAATTCTGTTAATATAGACAATTTTTGAACATGTGTTTAAAAAGGCCTTTTTTACCCGACTACAAAAAGGTAACGAGCAATTTTATTAAAGCCTCAACCTTCCCCCAGTTAAGCAACAGCCACCGAGGCTGAGAAAATGATGGGTGATTACTAATTTCTTTCTCACTTGTTCCAGATCCACCAACGGCTCCCATGATCACCGGATACGTCCCAGGGACTACCCTCTCTGCTGGCACTGTCCAGAAGCTGTCGTGCATATCTTCAGGAGGCAACCCACTAGCAACACTCACATGGTTTAAGAATGATAAAAAGGTAAGCTGAGACGTCATTTAAAGATTACATTGGACTAATAAACGGTTTTTCTTCAGACACGAATTAATTGGTTTCTATTACTTGTAAATCTGGTTCAAATAGGTAATTGCCTTATTAGTCTAGCGGTTGTAAGAGCGACAGCTTTACTAGAGGTTTTGGATTCGAATCCCAGGGCGAACAGTTCTAATGGGATTTTTTATGAAATTCTCAATTTTATTATATTGGATTAGTGTCTAATTAGTTGCACCTAAAATACAATTAAAGTACGTACACCTCTGCCTAACCATTCGGGTAATACAGGCGTGATGTTATGTTGTTTAGTTCACATCTGATCTAAGTGTTCTGTTCCAGATACATTCAGTAACAAAAACGACTGACCGCTCAGTCTCCGCCGAGATCTCGATCCTAACGAACGTCACTGACAACCAGGCACAGTACAGATGCGAAGCCACCAACAGCGCCACTGAGATACCACTGTTTGAAACTGTCACGTTAAACGTTTATTGTAAGTATTTTTATATAACCAACTTCGATACTAGCAGATTGGGCCGCATTGTTGGCGCCCAAATGGGACAGTGTGTTTTGTTCCTCAAAAAGTTTAATTGTTTATTATCTGTTAACTGTGTCATCCGAGTAGTTTTGGTTTAACAACAGAAGGAGAAGTTTAAAAGAATAAATGAAAATATTATAAAAATAGGAGTATTTGTGAGGTTCTTGCCAGCTCTTTTCTATAAGAGCCCACAATTCGGAACAGTGCAACTTGTTTTGACGATTAAAAAAAAACTAATAATGGCCTAATTGAAATATGTAAAACAATATTTGATTTAATTTGACTCTCTCAAATTGGATCGTTTTATTGGCGCCCTGCTGTTTGTCAGCATATAGTTTAGTCGCAAAATTTTTAATAATGTTATATTGGTTTTTTGTCACCTGACTAGTGATTTAACAATAGAAAGAGCCGTATGGATGATCGGGAAACCTTTGCCCAGCAGTAGAACGAACTTGCCAAAAAACAGTTTGTCTAATTATCTCATAACTAATTATGTTGAAAGCTGTGCTTTCCCACGTCAGTATATAGATGTGCAAATCGTCCTGATGTTAATTTATGGCCACAGGCACATATTCGCGTAATTGTCAAAGATCAATAATTACGACCCTGCCTCGACTAAATACTTATTCCTCTTCAACAGTCGCTCCCGAAGCCGTGAAAGTAAGAGTGGAGCCAGAAGAGCTTAAAGTGGGCATCGAAGCTACGCTGTTTTGCGACGCTGCCAGCAGTAACCCTCCCGCTACGCTATCGTGGTGGCGAGATGGCATTCCCGTTCAAGGTGAGCTTCAAGATTTCATTATACAATATAATAACGCATTGAGGATGTTGATGGGGTTGCCCTGTTTCTGCAGTGCATCAAGCTAAAGTCTTCAGGATGAAGTTGGAGTCATCGTCAGGCAGAAATCTTTTCGTTCATCTGCAAGGTGTCGACCAGCTTTAACTCCATCCTGAAGAATTTAGCAGGGAGATACGACTCTCCACTGTTATATGATATTGTTCGTAAATGCATCTTAAACAATAATCTTGTTACTAAATATTAAGGTTTACTAACATAGTTTTTCAGATTATTTTATCTACTGACCCACGGATGTAGGTAATTTGTCCGAAATACCGATTCGATAGATTTCTTCCTGTTTCAGCAGTAAGCGATTTCTACGAAAAGATATTTCAATCTGATCTCCTTTGCAGGTCTACCGATGCAGCTAAAGAAAGGCCTTCACGGCGGCACTGTATCAACGATTGAATTGAAGCTAAACATCACCAAGGACCTGAATGGGGCTGTCTACACCTGCCAGGCAATGAATGAGGCTTTGCAGAGAAGTGTTCATGATGCACTGCCTCTAAAAGTATTGTGTAAGTATAATATTGAAAATTGTGTTCCGTGATTAATTTTCAGGAGTCTGTGTGTGCAGGATGATTCTAAATTAGGTGATGAGGTGATTCTAAATTATGTTGCAAATCTCTAACACATTACAATGTCTCACAATGCGTGTCGCTAATAGTGCGGGTTACGCAACAATTGAAGCTCAAACGCAATGTGAGAATTCGTCTCACTAACCAACACATATGAATGTCAGCATCGTCACTACAGTATATTAACTACATTACTAGTCTGGATATTGAACTGCAAAGTCAGTCAAAATCTTGTTATATTGATATAATTGTCACTCGCTTAAGATGTAAAAGAAAATATCGTAGGAATACTGTATGCCTTAGGCGTGGAAAGTCTGCTAATCCGCCAACTAGGCAAGCGGGATCCTTCTCATTCTGAGAGGAGACCCGTGCCCAACCGGGTACAGTGAACGGGTTGATTATGATGATGAAGTTCATGATCTTTAAACTACTACTTTATTTATTTCTAGATGCGCCAATATTCGATGAAACGACGCCTTACACGACAGTCGGAGTAGAAAATGAGCCGTTGATCATAGTTTTAAGAGCTGATGGTAACCCTGGAAGCATCACCTACACCTGGACAAAGGATGGGTTGCCAATCACCCAGTCTACGTATAGTACTGGAAGTAAGTGACTTATTAACATGAATGACTTCTCTTTGTAGGAAAGTAATGATTAAATAAAAAATATGCTGATCACATCGAGATCTCTCCGTATCTAGGAGAGTATGATAACCGTCGCTTCTAGTTATCATACGAAAACCTTTGACAATCTTTTGTGGCAGTCAGAAGCCCAAAAAGCCTTACAATCAATTTAACCCATGGATATCAGTATTAAAAACCTAGAATTAGATTGCGAAGTTCTGAAGGTAGTCGATTCTTGTTAAATACTGATAAAAGATACATACAAAGAACTACTTGTAATTTCTGAATTTAAATTGGAACTAAAATTTTGATTAAAATTCTAAAAGAGTCTATTGAAAGATTGGCCGAGCTAAATTAAAATTTCATTTAGAATGAAACCGTGTATTCCCTTTTATTTCACAGTTCGAAGAACTCATTAGAAAGTCGTGTTTAATTAGAATTTCTTGTAAATGACTGGTGGCTAAAAGTTGTATATTCGTCCCAAGATTAATATTTCTTTAACAAAAATCTTTTCTTTGACATATTTAATATTAATGATAATATTTAATTAAGGCTTATGTCTTTGGTATTTTTTTTATCATATTAATAAAAATACAAATTATATCTACACGATTTGAACTCATGAACTATCACAAATTAATATCCGTAAGTCTGGTTTTAAAAGCAATCAATTTGCACGACCCTAACGTTTTTTATATTAAAACAGATAGAAGTGTACAAATAATTATAATTTAATTCTACCAAACAGTTTTGTTTGTCTAGCTTTTAAACATGTATCCTTTAACCAATGATTACCATAAAAAAAAATGAAGGTTAAATGCTATCGATTTTAATGGCTTTTTAATGCAGAAATATTTAATACAAATATTTCTAACAATACTAAGATAAACGAATAGACCCAAAAAAAACCGCGGAGCACAAGCAAAAGCAAATATAATAGTCTAATATGTGCATGCTTAAATAAAATAGATAATTAAACCGTAAATAATGAAAACGAGGCTAAAATTGTTTAGGAAATGAACAAACCTTATTTGTCTACCAAGTAAACATGCGGGTTATTGAGTTTCCTTAAATTCAACATAAAAGATACGTGGGAGGTTCCATTATACATTTTCCATTTCAAACAAGGACATCTACAATGAATTATATTTGTTCTCAAGAAGAGAACGTTCTATTTTATAAAGATATGTTCTGAAGATACCATCAAATTATAATAAATAAATCATATCTAATTATTTCACTGTTTTATCGGAATAATGACAGTTCGATAAGAAAATGAAATTATTAAAAATCACTTCATAATAACGAAAATCCATTAATAAATAATTCCATTCTATGACAAAAAATATTACTAAGACACTATCATAAATTTATTTAGATGACATAACAAGATTTTTTTTTTTGTTTTAGGTGACAGAATTATCTCTGAAGGTAGTATGCTGAACATGACTCGTTTGACCCGACATGATGCTGGTATCTATACTTGTGAAGCAGTGAACTCGCAAGGAGCTGCTATTGCGAACATCAGCGTTTCGGTACACTGTAAGTATTAGAAACTACACGAGCAAACATTTTAAAAATATTACTTTGTTTTATAACGTTACTTATGCAGGTTTCTATATGATGTACTTTAGACTTTTTTTAACTCCCCAAAATACAAATTATTATGTCAATAAGATTAAAATTTGTTTGCCCAAAATTTAAGGCACATGATCATGACATAAATATATATTTTTATAAACAAAATATTGTATTATTATGTACATATAATTTGTTATATTCAAAGATAAACAAGTAATTTATATTGCTTTGACAATCAAATATGCTATCAGCTTACTCAGAACATAATCATAGCTACATAATACCCCTAACATTAACTTCATCGCTTCCCAAACGGAATTGTTGATCAACTATTGTACCTACGTAATGTACCGATCAAACTTGCAAAGGGTTGCAAATTGAAGTATTTTCGGGACCCTTCTCTGCTAATGGAAGTTCTAAAGAGGTTCTCAGGTTAATTACATCTTTCTTCAATGGTTAATTCGTTTAAGCGGCTACTAGCAAAGAGTCTAGGTGGAAATTGAGTACTATCCAGAGCACAGTTTAATGTTCTTTATTAGATTGCGACCGGCACTTTACTATTAATTTTGATTTAATAAAACGCCGAAATCTTAGCACTATGCTTCCTGACTTTACAAGTCAACTACGGTAGCAATTGTTCTTACAAATATAATAGTTTTTTTTTAGCTTTATCTTTATGGCGGTTAAGGAAAGGATACGTACCTACTTATTATTTTCTTTGATTTGCTTGTGCGTGGCAAATTAAATTTTGTTACTCTTACGGTAGGGACCATCCGAAAGTACCATATCCCAAAGCGAATAGTGCTATGTAGTAAAGAAGAATGGCATACTTACATGTAGTTTCAAACCCAGACTTCAATGCCCCGTTTATGAATGATAAAAACTGATATTTGTAGAACTAAGTAACCCTTACAAAAAAGTTAATGGGCGTTATCCTCTGAAAGCAGGGAATAAAGAGATATAGAAGGAATATATTTTAGTGAGGTTAGGGTTTGGTTAGGTGTTTTTTTGGCTAATAAACAAATTTAATATGTACGCAAATAAACCAAGCGCATGCAATTTTTATACTAGCTTATCAAAACACAAGAAATGAATAATGGATCTTACGTTCATTTTCGCCATTCTTCTTTATGAATTGTATAATAATTTGTGATATGTATTATTTACCTAACATAATTCGCACAGATTTGAGAACACTATCAACATGTCTTATTTGTTTATTGCTTGAAATTAAGAGAGATTTTAATTACAGATCCAGCGAGCATAAAATCAGTTTCACAATATGAAATCTCAAGTGCTAATCAAGACGTTTTACTGTCTTGCACGGCTAATGGTAAGTTTACTGTATTTTCAACATTGCTACTAATTGAAACTCTGTAGTCAGTAATTATGGAACCATACTTGTGTGCAATTTATTACATTGAACTATACTGTTGGCTTTACAGTAATTATACATCATTCTAGAAGATAGTAATGAACCAACAAAATAGAGTTTTAATCAAATCTAGGAATGGGCATCTGTGTCTTCATACAACGAAGTTTATGCTTTGGTAGTTTAACTACATTTTTATTATTTAGTTTCTGTTTACAATTCTTGCTCGGGGTTTTGCCAATTGCCCTGTTAAGCTAGGCTTGCCCCTATTACATGGGATCTAAAATTGTGACCACAGAATAATCTTTCGGAGACTTCAAGTGTGATAATATATAATTTTTATTTTCTTATACAGGTAACCCTTTAACAGCCGATAATATACGTTGGAAGAGAAAAGGCTACAAAATCGATCCCAACAACGTTACTTTCGAACCTCGAAATCTTACAAGCACTTTGCTGGTAAAGCAAGCAACGCGAGAAGATGTTGGCAATTTCCAATGTGTGGTAGATAACGGTATAGGAGGGGAATCGAGACAAGATGTGATGCTGGTGGTGAAGTTCAAGCCAGAGCTGGATGGGTCACCGAGCCTGATGAAATCAGCCTCCAATGTAGGACAAGTTGGAAGATTGACTTGCAAGTAAGTGTAATGATAGGCTATTATGGTATCATCATCATCATCATCAACCCATTACATTGTTCCATTGCTGGGCACGGGTGTCCTCTCAGAACGAGAGGAATTAGGCGATAGTCCACCACGCTAGCCTGCGGGTTGGCAGACTTCACATGCCGTCAAGAAAATCTCTCAGGTATGCAGGCTTCCTCACGATGTTTTCCTTCACCGTTAAAGCGCGTGATAATTAGTTAATAATACGCACATGACTTCGAAAAGACAGAGGTGCGTGCCTTTTGAACTTGAGACCTTTGACTTGGCAGGCCAATGGTCATACCACAAGGCTATCACTGCACTTTATTATTAAGGTATAGCCTAATTAATGCACATATTAAGGTATAGCCTATCCTATTCTCTTGAGCCGATCCAAAGGTTGGAAAAGGTCGCTCTTAGCGATAATACCGCTACCGCTTTGTGCCATTCTTTGAGTTATGAACTCTAAATTCTATAAAGAATATTTTATATATTTTTTTAAAATAAATTGAAGGTTGACAATTGTTTTTTTATAGTTAGCATCTATAGGCCGACCGTTTAACTCGCGTATCGCCTGCGCGGTAAGAAGGGAGCGAGGAAGGAAAAATAAACACTTAAAAAAGATACTTATTATTTTATTATTTACCAACAATGTCTATCTCGAGATAAATCTTTGGATTATTGACTCCGTGTGTAGCGTTACCCGCCCCCGCTCCCTTCTTACCGCACAGGCGATACGCGAGTTAAACGGTCGGCCTATAAGGCATTTATTTTATTTTAGCAATTGTGCGGTCCGATAAATATAAATAATAATAATTTGGGTATAATTAAATCGTTTCTTAGTCTTACTTCAATAAGCAAGTTTATTTAATTAATCATACCTACATATGCGATTTAATTAATGATGAATTAATTAACTTCATTAGAGCATTAACAGTAAAGCTACGAATTAATAATTATATTATCGCCCTAATTGGTTCAAGGAGCTTATACATCTCATGGGATGACAATACCTCCGTCTAACGTTCCCATCACTATTTATACTTAAAAGAGAAAAATATTGTAATGAAAGGGATAGCGAAAAGGAACCTAAAGACTGAATTATTGCGATCAAATGGGACGTGAACTGTCAAAAAGAAAGATATATGATTGTCTTTAACTGCCTCGGAAATAGTTTTTTCTTGATGATAATGTAAAAAGTAGTGACAACTTCGTAGAACTATGTTCAGAAGGTTCAATTTCAAATCATCATCAATCCATTTACTGTATCACTCTTGGGCAACTGTTTCCAGAACCATCAATATCAGGTCTGTCAGAATCAGAGGAGTTAGACTATAGTTCTTACCACCTGGTGCCGATTTATATTTGTTGGTTGGTCTCTCAAGTAGGCGTTAAGTAGAAGAATTGTAGCCTGAATTATTGAGAAACGACTGCCTCATTTGACCTAAGCACGACGAATTTTTTCTATGAATTTCTCAGTAGCTTGGAGTTTGGATTTGTGCCCGCTTTATTGCAATAGGCTCGCCTTGGCATGGCACGCGTACCGGCGAATGGCGGTGTACATTAGCACACCTCTGTGTAATCCTTCGGGGAATACAGGCGTGGTGATATGTTTATATTATTGTGCAAAAGCGTGTAAAAGCTTGATAGAACAGCATTAAATTGAGTAGAGATTAAATCGGTAATTACATTTGGTGCACCTGTGACTAATGCATTAAAGGATCAAAACAATAATTGAAAATACGATTTATTATGCAAGTAACTGCCTAATGATTTACTGATAATTAAACGTTGACCTAGTTTCCACGTGTGTTGTATGGTGACATGGTTTAATTAGTTGCATTAAATTTGATATGTGGCGCGTGTGTATGAAAAGATGTATGAATGTGGAAGAAGAGAAAGAGATATGCAAGAGTCGAGGTGGTGGTCTATACATTTTACTATCCCTGTGGGCAAGAGGCGTGAGTGTATGTATGTTTATATGTTAATTTGATAAATTTAAAGTTAAAGGCTATAGTGCAGTGATAGCCTAGTGATATGACCATTGGACTGCCAAGTCAAAGGTCTCGAGTTCGAATCCAAGGCACGCACCTCTGTCTTTTCGAAGTCATATGCGTATTAATAATTAATTATCACGCGCTTAAACTGTGAAGGAAAATATCGTGAGGAAACCTGCATGCCTGAGAGATTTTCTTGACGGCATGTGAAGTCTGCCAACCCGCAGTAGACTAGCGTGGTGGACTAGAGCCTAATCCCTCTCGTTCTGAGAGGAGACCCGTGCCCAGCAGTGGGACAATGTAATGAGTTGATGATGATGATGATGATGAAAGTTATAGGCTAGATGTCTGATATTTTTTTATTGCATCATGGTAAAGTTGACTATAAATAGAGCCGATCAATATAAACAAAATTAAAATTGGTTCAGGTTTAAGGAAGTTATAAGCATTTTCATTTTATGCTAGATTCAGAACGTACTACATCGGGAGATGACGTTAAAATGTTATATTATGCATCATACAAAGTCTTGTACAGACTAGTTTTTGCGGGAATTCCCCCTCAATCTCCACAAAAAACTTCAGTACGCCTATGTTTTGGAACTTCATTAGTCATTTAAATATTTTTTTCAGTATCGATACTGAAGTGAATTTATGTTTGTTTATTTTTCACTAAGCCTTTTAATACAATCAACGCAAGCTGCAGGAGAAAAGACGTTATAGTTTTGTCTCCTATTTCCAGAAACTTTCTATAGTTTGTTTTGTCTTTTATTTCTAGAAACTCCGTATGCAATTTTTCAATGCAGAATGGATTTTTTGGATCAAAATCCACCAAATACTAACCACCTCTTCCTTTCAGGTGCAAATCAGCTCCCGCACCTAACTTCACCTGGTCCAAGAATGGCGCCAAGCTACCTGTCAACACCTCAACCAAATACTTCGCAGAGTACCACAAGCTGGACCCTATCACCTACACCTCTGTACTTCTGATCAATGACGTCAGCACCTCAGACTATGGCTCCTATGAATGTGGAGCGAGAAACGACTTGGGATTCTCCACAACATCCGTTAAGCTGGATATTACTAGTGCCCCAGGTAAGGTTTTAATGAACAGTGTCAAAAATGTTGTAATGTTGCAACTTACAAAACGCTCTTTTCGTATTCACCCTTCTTTCTTCTTGCGTTAAGAGCTTAGCTCGTGTCGGTGGAATTATCGCGATAGCTTTTTATCCTTTGACTTATTTGTCAGGTCTTGTTTCGACATGATTCAAGCTTACTGCTTCATCCATTTGAACAATAGAGTTCTGTCTAAAATTGTCTTGAAGAAATTGTATGATAGTTACTTATTAATAAAAAAAAGTGAAAACCTGCAATTAGCTTAATTTTGCTTAAACTTATTGATTATTTGGTTTGTATAGATGTTGGTTTTCTAAGAATAAATAAATAAATAACAGTAATTATTTGATTGTTGACATTCATCAAATAATTCCCAAGATATTAAAGAAATCTCAATCACGCATAATTGAAGATTCATTCAGAAGATTTTCAGCTCTAAACTTGAAAATATTAATAAAATTGGCCATTTTTATTTTAGATCAAGTAATATCACTGATGGTGACGAATGTGACCCATAATACTGTGACGCTTCAATGGGTGCCAGGGTTTGACGGAGGTCTACCATCATGGTATAGGATACGATATAGGTAAGTCTTTGAAGGTTAAGGATGATGTTCAATTTCAAAATATTAATTTCCATTCCTATATGGCTTTTAATAAATTAAAATCTAAAAGAGGAATTTAAAAAGAAGTGGAAAGAAAGGATACAAGATATTAAGGGCCTCATCTGAGACCAATAATGGCTCAACCAAATTTAAAATATAGAGCAAATAGCAATGTGCTGTATATTTTAAGTCTAATTACAGCGACTTTCATAAAATCACCTTTTTAAAACACTGTAACGTGGCCTAATTCAGTAACTATGATAACTGATATCATAATTTCTCGACAGTATTCAGACGTTATCATTGTAAAAAAATTACAGAATTCTCACCATGACTCTTACTTGCAGGAGAATTTTTGAAGAGTCTTACAAATATGAGGATGTGGTACCCAGGAATGCCACCAGCTTCACCATCGGTGGTCTTGAGAAGAGCACAGATTATGTGTTCTCTGTGATGGCTATCAATAAAATAGGTCAGAGCAAATACAGGCCTGATGACACCAAGGCTACGACACTAAGTAAGTTTTGCATTCATGTGAATATTTATTTTAATTGTTATTCAGAAACTATTGCAGAAATAGATGAGGAAAAAGTTATGGTACATACGATAGCACCTCAAGCTATTCAAGGTTCTAAAGAATTGGTTTTGCAGTGATCAATCTTGACGTTTTGTCATATGTACTTAATGTGTTAACAATATATTCTTATCTTCTATCAATATATTATTCTTATTAAAATTAATTCAATCCATTCAAATACATTTTACATTTCTGATACCTATAAATAATTCTCATGGTTACCACCAACCATATAAAATAGATGCCACTCAAGCAGATTTAAAGGCTGGAATTAATAAGTTAACTCACATTTGTTTGTCTTATTTTGTATTATAAATTTGCTAATATTTAAATAAGCCCCATAGATCTAATTTCAAATTTCGATCTCTAATGGCGAAAAAATCTTATAGATTGGTGTTTTATTTCGGCGTTATGTTATATTTTGTCAATCTTGTGTACCATAAAGTATGTTTAAATCTAATATTATAAGTGAAATACTAAGGTTTTGAACCCCAACTACCATAAAAGAGGAGCACTGTAAGGGAGTTCCTCAAGGTACTATACTCGGCCTAATCTTAACCAAATCATTCCACGCTGCTTAGACATGATCCCATCATCAATACAATCATCTTCAGAAGAATATAACTACAATGTGCCAGGAGTGTTCATCATCACTGGCACAATAGTTGGAACAGCTCTGATACTCTTGAATGTATTGCTGATTGGATTTTGTCTCCATAAAAGGACCAATAAAAGGATCAGAGGTTTGGATTCATATTTGAATCAATTCTTTTGGATGTTAGATATAAGATTTTTCGTTTTATTATCTGTTTTATAACTTTGGTTTTGTGTCTGTAGTTTTTATATTTATTTGCATTGTTTCTCTGAAAGGTATACTAAGGTATTTTTATTTATTTGATGCTTTGCTCTTAGAGCATATAATTAAAACAATTTTTACTATATGAATAGCAACGCCATATCGCCCAGCCCGCTATAGGAACTAAAAGATTTTTTTTATAAACCGACTGCCAATGTAGACTAATGTATTAGACTAATTAAAAATATAGAAAAATGTTATACCTATATAAATTCTAGATCTATCCAAATTTCTAAATTTCTTGGTGCTCCGTATCAACACGGTATACAATGTTTTGTTTTTAATAATAATCTGTTGTACTTGTACACTTACCTACTGTTAAATTTATAACTCAACAAAATTATAACATATCTTTTTGGACTTTACCGCAGTCGCGTAAAATTAATTAATGAGTATTTTAATATGCCATTCATAGTTAATGCATGCACTTAGATGAAGTTAGTACTTCACCGCAAACAAATTTCAGTTCCCAGTAAAAATATTTTAAAACAAAAAAAAATAGAGCGGAGTTCTACAATAGTTACATTAAAAGCATATTTGTCGAGATGAAAGCTCTTCAGCGTTCCTTTGCAAAGAGCGACCGTGAAATTATATTACTGTCAAGGGCATCATGAAAAGTTCACTGAAATACTAACAGCATCTTGAATTTTGATATAGTAGGTAACAATTCAGTTGTAACAAGTGAACCTAGTTTTAAAAATATGACTTTTTTAGAAATCGAAATGTTTAACGAAACATACAAAATTTGCCCTATGAACCCCCGTGTTAAAGAACGCCAAAACAAAGTCTAAGAATCATCTCTTTATAAGCCTTTATAAGTATATACAATGTAGTACAATGTCTGAACAGGCTTTTTGAAGAAAGAGTCATAGCAGCTTTGCGTTGATCTGTCCTAACTGACGGCACGCATACATCAGTTATCTTGTAGATCAACCATTATATAGGGAGCTCTTATTGCTCAAGAGCTTCTCATTCTGTTAAGATTTCATAAATTGCACGTGCGCTAAGCTACTCAACAAAATATTCTAACTCCCGTCATAAAACCAAGCTTACATATAAATTTTCAACATTTTTTATTCTTTTGCTAATTATTTTTATTTTTTCTTCTTTCAAAGCTTCTTCTGAAGTAGGCGAGCTGAATGTAGTATCTACAGAAGTCGTAGAAACAGCTGACATATCGAAGTCTGTAGTTATATACGTATCAATCACTGGAGTTGTATTAGTATTGATTAATGCTGCTTTAGTTGCTTGTTTTGTATTGAAAAGACGTTCAAGACGATTAAAAGGTAAGTTTATTGGTTCCATGTTCTTTTTTTTACTGTTTGTTTTTTTTGTTTTCGATGTTGTAATAGTGTTTTAGTTTTTTAAATTTATCTGTATCGATGAAAACATGTATCATCAAGTTTTTTTTGATGTTGGTAATGTTGATGTATGTTCAGTAGAAATAGTACCTAAATTTTGTTTTAAAAAACGGACTTTTCTATTCATATAATTCTGATTATACGTATTTTTTTTAATATATACGTTGAAACGTGACAAATTATGTAAAAAATATTGATTTGCTCCGTAAAGGTTTCTTTTTTAAGTCCAGACAATATATCATAGATATGCTAGTTTTACAATGTAGTACAAAATCTGAACAGGCCTTTTGAAAAGTAAAAATATATAAGTAACTATAAATCAAACATAATCATATAATATTTAGTAAGTACCGAATTTCTGCTTATTCGATGTTAATAAATTCGACTTTGCTGTTATCTTACGATCTGACTATAAATATTTCTCTAGAACATAAACCATCAGATTCTCATGAAAGCAGAATTTACATAAAACTATTTTAAGACCTGTTTCTAGTTTCTCCGAAGGGTTAGGCAGAGCCCCGAGGTATACCAATGTACGCCCACAGTTCGCCCGTCGTAGAAACCCTATTATACTTTTCCCGACCTGGGAATCGAACCCAGGACCTCAAGCGTAGCGCACTTGAGTCCACTAGACTGATGAGGCAGTTTGAAAATGAATTTACTTGAAGATAACTTTACTTTAATATTAAAAAATCATGCAAAGTCCTCCAATTTTCCAAGTATTTTAATTGATTTAATAATATATGGAACCAAACTATAAAATGTGACCAAAACAAAATTTTACATACAGTTCTGTAATATTGAAAACAAAAACCAATGCAATGGTTTCAAATTAATTCATCAATAAAATTATTTCCATTCGAGTTAAATAATTATTGTCTGTTTCGATGCCTGAATTCGCTGTGTGATTATTATTGTTTTTATTGGTATTCAGTATTTATCTGTAATATTATCAGCTTACAATATTATGTGAATGAATTTTCACATACACAGCATCACGCCTGGATTCCCGATTCTGGATATGTGCCCGGTTAATGGAAATGGGCACGCCCCCTATTACATAAGACTTAAACATACTGGCGAAGTGTGGGTGTACATTAGTACACCTCTGCCTAACCCTTCGGGGAATATAGGCGTGATGGTTAGATAAACAAAATACTTACATCTAACATCATTTTTACAGAACAAGCTGGTCAAGCTTCAAAATCAGCCACTATTGAAATGTACGCTCCATCATCTTACAACGACACAATGACGGGAGAGACCTTGAGTTCTGTCTCTGAGAAGTCAGAAACGTACTCTCAAGATGACGGAACTGATGACAGGCAACCTCCACCGATTCCTGAAGTCCCGTCAATGCCAACTAGACACATGCTTAGCCAGGTAAGCATAGCATACCATTTTAGGTCCAGATAGGTAGAAGTGTAGGTACTTATTTACATTCACAGCTACATTGTCCCACTGCTGGGCACGGGTCTCTTCTCAGGACGAGAGGGATTAGGCTATAGTCCGCCACGCTAGCCTACTGCGGGTTGGCAGACTTCACACGCCGTCAAGAAAATCTCTCAAGCATGCAGGTTTCCTCACAATGTATTCCTTCACCATTTAAGCGCGCGATAATTAATTATTAATACGCCCATGACTTCGAAAAGTCAGAGGTGCGTGCCTTGGATTTGAACTGGAGACCTTTGACTTGGCAGTCCAATGGTCATATCACTAGGCTATTACTGCACTTTATTTTGGTTATATTATTGTGGGATTTGGTAAATAAAAGTTAAATAAAATAATACATTCTCCCCTACAGACTACAGATGCGTTCCTCATGGATGATCAAGGGCTGGTCATCCCACCTCCCTTGGACTACCCGCCTCCTAACTACGCCGTGTATGATGGAGATCACGCCAGGACCTTGCCTCACCCCCACAGGCATAAGGATCTCAGTGGACACAACACTTTAGGAAGGACTGCAGGCAAGTATCATAAAAATTGTTTAGGAATATCCATACTAATATCAAAACAGTGTTAGGTATATCCATACTAATTTCATAAAAACAGTGTTAGGTATATCCATACTAATTTCATAAAAACAGTGTTAGGTATATCCATACTAATTTCATAAAAATAGTGTTAGGTATATCCATACTAATTTCATAAAAACAGTGTTAGGTATATCCATACTAATTTCATAAAAACAGTGTTAGGTATATCCATACTAATTTCATAAAAATAGTGTTAGGTATATCCATACTAATTTCATAAAAACAGTGTTAGGTATATCCATACTAATTTCATAAAAACAGTGTTAGGTATATCCATACTAATTTCATAAAAACAGTGTTAGGTATATCCATTCTAATTTCATAAAAACAGTGTTAGGTATATCCATTCTAATATCATAAAAACAATGTTAAGTATATCCATACCAATATTATTAGAACAGTGTTAGGTAGGTGTATCCATAATTATATTATAAAAACAATGTTACATATATCCAAACTGATACTATAAAAACAGTGTTAGGTATATCCATACTAATTATATTATTAAAAATAATAATTTAACATAATTCTTACCACTATATTTATTTGAACAGGCAAGCAGAATTATGTGCCCGCCCCCAGTCCGATGCCGCCCCTGGATGGCTCATATTATAACATGGCTTCAGACAGATATCTGTCATACCCACCACTGATTGGAGAATATTTGCAGCAGGTAAGAATTATTATACTACTTTTCACATTATCATCAACGTATTTCAAATGAAATGAAAGACATGATGACAAGATGTGATACTACTGGTGTTGCTGGCGTCTACAGGATGTGGTTGCCGATAACCATTAGGCAACCCGTACGATTGTTTGTAACCTTATCCTCATGACTGTCATGTCGGAAGTTAGGACGGGTCAACTTAAAGCTGTTAAGCTATGTCGTTCAAATATTAACATAACATACCATCACGCCTGTATTCCCCGAAGTGTTAGGCAGAGGTGTACTTAATGTACACCCACAGTTCGCCGGTATGTTTAGGTCCCATGTAATAGGGGGCGAGCAAATTGCCATTAATGGGGCACAAATCCAAACTCCGAGCTGCTACTGAGAATTTCATAGAAACACCAATAACACTGCTCGACCTGGGGATCGAACCCAAGACCTCAAGCGTAGCAGTCGCGCTAAGGACCAATAGACTAATGAGGCAGTTGAAAATGTCTAAATGTTAAAAGTGTCTTTAAAAGATCTTTTTACAGGAATAAATAAAATTAACTACAATAAAAAGCATTCTTTGAACTTCTTGATCGAATAAACTCAATTTCCCTTTAGCAACAAGGCCGCACTCCAACTCCACCCCAGCAGTACGGTGGCCAGCCTCTCCCGAAGCCACACCTGATGAATGGAGGACTACCTGCTGGATCACCATCACACATGGCCAGCCCCCCTCATAGTTATGCCCTTGATGGTAAGTCATTTAAACACCTTGTAGAGTTCTTATTTGTATACTCAGATCAAATAAAAAAAGTTAAGATGGAACTTTGCGAACAAAGAAGTGAGGCCGGTTAAAACTACGCCTTGCCCTGTACAAACACAATAACACGCACACACGTATACCGAAACTACGCTTTATCTTGTCAGTCGAGCAGAGTCGAGCTATCGCTACACGGCTATCAAAACGTCATTAACGTATCACGTGCGTGTAATTGTGTTTGTACACGGCAAGGCGTAGTTTTAACCTTCCTCACTTCTTTGTTCGCAAAGTTCCATCTTAACTTTTTATTTGATCTGAGTTTGTATATTACAATTATTTTACGTGCTCACCAATACACCAAGCACTAGCCTCATATATGTCTCCCTTAATCTCAATTTAACCGCACCAAATTCAATTTTTTTTGGCTTTTCGCAGATTAACAATATTTTTTTTTTAACATTCATTTATTAGAATTTCAATTGAAACTAAAAAGTTTGATACCCATTTTATTTCCGATATTCAATCATTATAAAATATTTCTTTTGACTTTAAGTTCGACAGACGTTAGTGCCAAATTGCGTCACATATACGGTTGAACGGTAAAAATGCCTTTAATTTCTTGAAAATGTGTTATTTGACAATGACATTTGACGTATCATGACATTCTTATTATGGTTTAAAAACTAGAGTTTAGTGATTTCAAAGTATACCCCAGTGGCAAGCACATCAAGTTACCACAGAATGTCAAATTTTCTCAGTTGATTTTGAACTTTATCTTCAAACAATTTAAGGTTTAAAGTCATTTGGAGAAATTTGACAGTTTTGTATACCTTGACCTGCCGGCGACTGTACACCAGACGCTATGACCACTAAATCAACCCTGTCGGTTGAGAAGCAATCTTGAAAACAAGACTTGCTTTTCTTTAGTCGAATTTTCCCTTTACTAATGTTTTAGTAAACGAAAAATTCTACTTGAATTTTCTAATTAAAGAAAATTTTTGGTGAAAGAAAAATTCAATAGATGGTGCTGACGTCGCCTGAGGACGTAAAATGTGGAAGAGAAATCGACATCACAGGTAGTGGTCTCGGTTGCTTAGTTGGTAAAGCTGGTCTGGTGTACTAAGCCAGAAAGACGCAGGTTCAAACCCTGCCTGAGATCGAATTTTTCTTTCACTAGAAATTTTCTTTAATGAGAAAATTCATAATATCTTTGAATCGATTAGTTAAAAAAGAGCTCAGATACATTAAACAATAAAGAATTCTACCTATAGACAGACAGTCAGCGGGCGGTACTTTGAGGCGACAGAGAATGGACAAAATGGCCGCCGTGCCGCCACCTGACGTCACAGTACTACACCAGGGGAACTGCACACAGGTAAAGATAAAAATTATTTTTAAGGAATACGTAACTCGGCAAACGAGTAGGTGAGCTACCTGATGGTAAGTATTCATCGCCGCCCATAGACATCTGCAATACCAAAGGAGTTGCAGATACGTTGCCGAGCCTATTAAGGAAAAGGGGGGGACTGGGGGAGGAATTTGGCCTCCGGCGCTCCACACTCACCGCACGAAACACAACAGTATGCATAGTGCTACTTGACGTCGATATTCTGTGGGAGGGTAGTACTTCTCCGGTCGTGCGACACATTCATGCTGGCATGTAGTACAGCGAGACACTACACTATTAAGATAATCTATACAAATCCTTTGCGCAAATTAGGGTTCAAGACTTGGTACCTATGTGTAAACATATGATTAATAATATAATGTAATGTGTGATATTGTAAATTAACTTTTAATGTGTGACACAAATATATGGATTTGTTGATGAAATAAATAAATAAAATACTTAAACATAATTCTAGTGCCTGCCTCATTAGTCTAGTGGTCCTAAGCGCGACTGGTAGGTACGTTAGTGGTCTTGGGTTCGATCCCCAGGTCGAGCAAAGTTTTCTTGGGTTTTTCTATGAAATTCTCAGTCGCTACAAGGAGTCTGGATTTGTGCCCAGTTAATAAAAATAGGCTCGCCCCCCTATTACATGGGACCTAAACATGCCGGCGAAATGTGGGTGTACATTAGTACACCTCAGCCTAACCCTTTGGGGATAATGGCGTGATGGTATGTTATGTTAAAATACTTAATCAGTAGGACCCAGTTTCGACTCCTACCTGAGATCGTATTTATCTTTTAACGCTTTAGGTCCAAATTATCAAATCTGGTTTGGCACACCAATTTAAATGCAGCACAACAAAACCTGTCCCTTCTATAATAATCATTTGGGCGTAAACGATTTCATAATTTCAGATTAATTAACAACAAATTTTCGTTCCATTGCTAAAGTTGGAAAATTCCAATCTTAGTAAAGTTCTCAATGGCCTGGTGAAAATCCAAACTTTTTCCAAAAACTTTGTCATTTTACGCCTAAATCGTAATTGAGTAAATGCCGCAAGAAATTCGGACGTGACTTAAATCCTATTGGGTATAATTGAAACGAACTGTTTTGGAGGTATTTTGTGATTTTCGATTCTCAGAGCGAAATGAATTTAAGCATTTAATATTAATTTAAGTCTGGAATACAAGTATATAACGTACCATCACGCCTGTATTCGTCGAAAGGTTAGGCAGAGGTGTAGCACAGCCACGCTTTGCGGGTATGTTTAGGTCGGGTCGAGCCTATTGCCATTAGCCAGACCACATATTCAGACTTTGAGCTGCTAAGAATTTCATAGAAAAACTCAATAGCTGCTCCACCTGGGAATCGAACTCAGGACCTCTAGCGCACTTAAGACAATTAAACTAATGAGACAGTCCTTATAAATTAAATTGTTGTCATTTTGAATTTAAGTCTTTGAGGTGACTTCAGTAACATCTATTACAAATGCAAGTTCATACATACATACATACACTCACGCCTTTTTCCCATAGGGTTAGGCAGAAACTACAGCATACATACTTCTTTTGCTTCGTCCACATTCATAAATCTTGTCATACATATGCGCCGGTTGCGGGTACTACGCACCTGACCTTTCTGAAGGATCTCACCAATAAGGTCGTGGTATGTCTTTCTAGGGCGTCCCCTCCCGGCGACTCCACTGACATTCGCTTTATAAATCCTTTTCGTTAATCGCCTTTCATCCATGCAAGTTCATACAGGAATTTATATAGCTTTAAACACGTGCTACAATAAGTTTCTCACAATTCCTTTTGTTTCAGCATCTAGTCCAAACGCCTGCGCCGAAGCAACCGCAGTCCATCTTAAAGGACCCATCTCGCCACAAATATGGCAACCAGTACGGTAGCCCCATATCCTCGAGCACGCCGCAAAACTCAAATCAGATCCTTACGGTCCAAAACCTCACTTCAGACGTCCCCCAATATGGGACCATAAAAAAAGAAAATAAAAAACAAAACGTCACAATCGACGAGTCCTACAACAAAAGAAGTGAGACTCACGTAGTCTAAAATGTACAAACAATATCCTAAAGTGACAACTAAAACACTAAAGTGTAACTAAAACTATAAAGTGACAACTAAAAATGTAAAGTGACGAACTAAAACTGTTAAGTCGGCTATGAGTGTTAAGTGAAGTGGTGTAAATAAATGGACTAGATACAAATTGTAGATAGATTTAAAATAATTGAATGTGATACGAGAAGGAACTTTCAAACGATTAGTGTCCATCGCGTAGGTAGATATGACAATGTTGCCTAAATTAGAATTTGGGCTAGTCGGGTTGTATTAAAAAATAATCGACTGACTTATCAATATTATAATAGGTACGTCCAAATGACATAGGCAAACAAAAAATATGATTTTTTCAATGTCCAATTGTAAAATCATTTTAGGTAAATACATTTAGATGGTAAATGTACGATTTATTCTTTTTTAATTTTGTTTAAAGGCTGGATCTTTTGTTGTTCGACAATTTGGTGTTATAATTAAATTATGGACATTGCTAAAAAAAATGAGCAAATATTAAAGGTTCCCTTATTTGACAACGTTGTCAATTTAACTAAAATGTCTCAAATTGCGAAAAATATGTAACTGGTTACATACTAATAACTAATTTAGATTTTTACTTAGAAACTTCTACAAATTGTCGAACAAAATACTTATAATGTGAATCCAAATTTTTATTGATTCCATGAAAGGATCTCTCGTAATTAAGTTTTTAAGATAATTATGATTGTTATAAAAATACGATTTTTGAATAATACATGAAATTATTAGATCGGGGAAAATTTTGAATTTTATCCTGTCATCGTTTTTTAATTAAAATTGTTCTCTAGAAATGTTCAATACATTTTAATTGTTAATAATGGTTTTCGAAACTTGAAAAGTTGTTCCTGAAGATTTCTCCTCATTGATTTTGGGACATTTTTTATAAATTACATTCGGTAATTTATGTTTATTTTTGTAAATTTACATATTTTTTGGAATACATGTCTCCGAACTTTTCAATTAGGTAATTATAAAACTATTATAAAGACCCCACTACGTAATGTGTCAAATATTGAATGACTGTCATTTATAAACTGTAAATTGTAATTTTTTACAAAAAATAACTGTATAATAACATATTTGCAGTTTTTATTACTATTCTTTTGTAAATTTTTACTCGTAAGTTACTTTTCTCTGCATTTTTACGATGTAAATAAGAAAAATAATAATACTCAAACGCGAACTGACAATAAAAAATAAGTTCAATTAATTTTTATTTGTGTCCATCTTGATCTATGTAAATAATATTATGTACCTAATTGTATTTTTTACATTAATAGCATTCAGCCCCAAAATTTAATCGGTCATAATACACATGCCAAAGTTTTATTAATTTTATATTTTAAGTTATTAAGATACTTAATTATTTTCTATCGTATTTTTCTTTACATCGAAGTTGTAACAATTACAATAATTTTCACAACAAAAAATCGACTGATTGTCAATTCTTTTGTATTCTTGTTTCTCCCAATTTGAGAATCCATCCAATGACAAAAATACGATTTTATATTTCACAAAAAGTCTATTGTTACATTTCGAATAAAAATAAAAAACCTAATAATATTTTTTCGTTTTATTTTTTTCCTTTTAATTTCCTTTTTTAACTCGAAAATTCCAATTATTAAAACATATCAATCGTAAAAATGAAAAACTTTTTTTATTTTCTTATTTTAATAATGTAAGAACTGAAAATGTGCCAAAGCTGGTATTTTCTTTTCGCGAGTAACTAACCATTTAGATATTAAAAATTAGATGGGTTGACGTCCTTCTACATTTAAGTAAATTTAGTAAAATATTAAAACCGTGCCTTATACTTTTACGCCATTTTGAGAATAAATATCACTTTAAATATTGCCAATTTAGTATTTAAAAATATTTAAAATAAAACGAACTTTTTTAGTAATAAGTGCATTTTTTTTCATTTAACTAATTTTTAACATTATTATCAACCTTCGTTTAAAATCGAATTTCGTAAAAAAAATAGCAAATGTATAACCAATTTTTAATTTCAACCTCCTGTCAAAGTTTTAATTAATTCCTTTTGTCATAATAATGATGGCATCTTGTAAAAATGTTTTCCATCATAATTTTGTTGCAAAAAATTTTTGCTATATTTTTTTTTATTAAAAAATATGAGCTTGTCATTTAGTGGTAAGTGCTAATCGAATGTTCAAAACATATTGTCAATATAAGATAATTAAAATAATTAATTAATTAAACAAGTCAATGTTAAAAATTCGGTAATAATCGTGAGATTAATAATTATTACTTGGAAGATGTGGTTCTATATTTTTAAATTATATTGAAATGAGTTTGTATGCATTTTCTATTTTGATCCAATACACATCTTCGAAAATAAAAGTATTTTCAAATTATTTAATGATGTTAAATAAATAATTGATATAATTAATCTCTAAAGTTTTACCAACTTGTTTACAAAAATATAAAATTTTCATTAAATGTTTTCTAAAATTTATTCATCATTATTTAAGATATTTACATTTAAAAAACAAGTTGGTAAAATCATATTTCTGATAACTTCATCTTCAGCGATCATTGTAAATTAAGCCCACTCGATAAAATTATAAGGTTGTAAATTGTTCTGTAATTCAAAAAAAAAATGTGACTTTGATATTACGTACTTACATAAAGCTCATTTGTGTAATCAGCATAAAATTGAATTAAAGCGTATATGTTAAAATATAACTTTTATTACTTAACCCACCTTGAAATATGGAAAAAAAAAAATCGTAAATGTTGAAAACCACCGTATTCAAAGATTACCCACTGAAACAATTTTATTATTGGCAACACTATATATAAACCTATATAAACGCCAGGTACACACCATTTTCCAAAACTACGTAACAATTACAGTACCTAATCTAAATTGCTCGACTTGGCGGGGGCACTGCAGTGCTCCCAGATATTAGACATTGAAATAAAACAAGTTTTTACGGACCATGTTACGTTATATTGATATTATTTTTTCCGCACAAAAGAAGACAATGGCGATGTCAAATAGCGCCATTTCAGAAAGTCAGCAGTTTGTAAACATACACTTGACAAGGCCCAGTACTACATCAGATTTGATAAACCATAAGTCCTTGGAAAAGAAAACCGATTCCTACCTAGGAAGATTCGCGAGGCTATTGAAAATAAAAAAAAACACTCAAATTTCATCAAAACTGCCTCATTAGTCTAGTGGTCCTAAGCGCGACTGCTACGCTCGAAGACCTGGGTTCGATCCCCAGATCGAGCAGTGTTATTGGGTCTTCCTATGAAATTCTCAGTAGCAGCTTGGAGTCTAGATTTGTGCCCGGTTAATGGCAACAGGTTCGCCCCCTATTACATGGGATCTAAACGTACCGGCGAAGTGTGGGTGTTACATTACATTAGTACACCTCTACCTAACCCTTCGGGGAATACAGGCGTGAAGGTATGTTATTATATTTCAATAGATAAGACGGATGACGCATTCATACATCTTGTCATACACATATGACAAAATGTATGAATGTGGACGAAGCAAAAGAAGTATGCAAGAATCGTAGCAGATGGCGTTCTGTAGTTTATGCCTACCCCTATGGGAAAAAGGCGTGAGTGTATGTATGTATGTATGTAGATAAGACGGCTGGATTTTGATATCTACTTGGAACCTCATTACAGATTCCATTAAATCTAAATCCAAGCACAATACTTCAAGACCGAAGGATACGGTAAGCTTGTTCTGCATCAATTAATAATTAACGACAATGTAGGGTAGCTGTTAGTAATTTTAACAAGACGTCCAACACATTAGTAATCCGAGACAATGGATGCTGTAAAGGATCCGGAACGTGGGGAATAAAATAAATCCATAAAAAGTCGTTTTATTTCAATTTGAATTACATTACTGTGAAATGAGATAAAAATAAGAGATTGATTAAAATAAAATTAAATAGTAATGAAAAATTCACTCTCTGTTTATAACGTTTTCACGCCTATAATGCTGAATCGATTTCGATTAACTTTGGTATAGTTCAAGTTCAAATGTTTTCATTTCAAATAATATTGACTCTTGTTGCACGATTTCAAAAAGTTGATCATAATTATGGAGAAGAATTTGGAAAGAAACTCCATGGACACTCTTTTAAAATAAAACGTGTTACATTAATCACTGGTATATTCTGGTGGAATATGAGGACATTGGAGTTTAATGTCATAATTAGCCCTAACAGTGATAGATTGGAGTTTGGAGAAGGACATACGCTATAATTTCGTCTCATAAAGTCCTTAAGGATGCCAGTGAAACCGCTACAGTTAGTAATAATGCATACTACATACAAAACGCTCCGGAACATCCATAACGGATGATCCTTTACAATTTTACATTTACAAACTAAATAAATCCAACAAAATTCAGGCAGACCGGATTGGAAATGGAGAATCATAATTTCAGAAAGCCACGGGAATTACTCCTGTTAATTCGGAAGTGTAAATCCGTGCCTAATATGCTAAATACAGGTCTGGCGTCAAATGCAGATCTCTGTGATGTGTGGCCCAATTGATGAGCGCGGGAGTATATAAGCAAATACGTCACCTGTGAAGAAATTTATTGGAAGGATATAAATTGAAGAAATTAATGATGAGTAGACTATTATAATATTCTAATTACGATAGAATCTTTATTGCACACAGAAAAACTAAGGACAAGTTGAGCTTAAAAGCATAAGGTGGGTCTTATCGATACCAGCTATCTCTCATAGACAACTTTATGAACCTAAGTAATTTAGCATCTTAAATATTGTGCACGTCTTCTACAGAATATTGGCCTGTCTTTTTTTATTAACGGGAGGAAACATTATATAAGTGACTGGACTTTTGGGAGTAGAGTAGACAGTGTGGGATTCATATCCACTTAAAACCACCTCGGTAGCCAGCATCAGCACTTCGAAGACGGCACGTATCCTTTAATAGACCACCAACCACCTTCCAACCTATTGGAATTGGAAGCCACTTGAACTTAGCGCGAAATTTTGATACTTGGTCATAATTGCTTAAACCAAAATAAAAATATAATAAAAACATCGCTCCATATAATTTACTCCTCAGACGTAGATGGCTGGTATCGGCATAGTCAAGGACAGGCAGAAGAGATCTTGGTCGGAAGAAGTTACGCAATAGTCTCAAGGATCCTGCTGACTCAAATAACCTTTAGTGGTGGTGAATAGTTTTCTATATATACTGGTTTTTAACACATACGCGAATATTAGACATTGAAATAAAACTACTTTTTACGGATTTTATCTTCCTAGTTTAGTTTTCCTATTTTAGTTTCCTATATCAAATCAAATCAAATCAAATCATTTATTCATTTGTAAAACATAGGTAAATACAAGTATAGTTCTTACATTATTAATTAGTCCGCTATGTTTTGTCAATAAGACATACAAATATTACATTATTATAGTTGTAGACGTTATGATAAAATTTAGATATCATCCTGAGAATGAACATAGGCTACCTTATGTCACAAAAAAAAATGTTATGAGAACTTTTTAAACGAGATCCTATTTACTTTAAAAAAATAAAGCTTAATAATAATGTGGGTCGCACCTTACGAGTATTCTTGTTAAAACCTCATGCTAAGTAAAATGCTTGTGTTACGAGTGGGTTCACGTTGGTAGTGCAATGGGTGGGTTACGAACCGGTAACCACATAGTCGTAAGCCCAACGCCCCAGCCGCTGGCTACCGCCGTCGTTTCAATTTTCACTCGGATCCAAAAAGGGTCTAGTTTATATTAGTTTATTCAGTATTCTTTTTTAATTTTTACACAACATTATTACTCGTATATGACAATTTAGTAACAAAAACTTCTCTTGAATAAATGTCACTTTCAAACTAACCGTGAAAATTATAATTTATCTTAATCGTCAAATCCTTATTCAGATTCAAACATAATTATTACAATTATTACAGAGCCCGTAGCTACAGATCTAGATAACGCCTCTTCAGTTTATTCAGTCAAGAGTTATAATTTCCAATCCATTATACTATTTGCTGGATGTAATGGATTAGCTCAGATTATCTACAAAAGGATTTTCAGATAGAAATTAGAATTGTACGATGAATAATTGGGTATAATATTTTAGTTCACATTTTAAAACTAATATTTATTTATAAGCTACGGCTCGCGATAGTCAGATGGAGTTAGGAATAGTGTGATAAGGGAGCATTGTGGAGTGGAAGAACATGTAGTTACAAGGATTGAGAAAGGTATGTTATCATGTAGAGGGAATGGACGAACAGAGATTGACGAAACAAGTATACATGGCGAGTACGGACGGATGGATGAGTTGGAAACCAAATTGCGGATAATTCTTAAAAAAAATTACTTACTAGCAATTGGTATTATGGTAGCGTTGCGATTAAGTTCAAACTAGACAAGGTCTGTTAGGTCCAAAGTATACAATAAATAAAAGACCAGTCCACTGCCCTATTCAAAATGTAAATAATTCCAAGATTTTTAGAAATAATTCTCTAATCGCTTCCGCTTATGACTTGGACCACGTCTCGCGATACGTATGAGTTCAGTGCCATATTGATATGTTAATGGCAGCGCACACGGCGCGATAGCGGGCACGCCTTTACACCCGTGTTGTTTTATAGCGAAATATATGGAAGATTCTGGCAATAAATAGAAATGGGACAGAATATATTACCTATAATATGCTTTATATTCAATATTATTGTGTTTTGCTTTTAATGGTCGTAAACAAACATACACCCTGCCTGATAGTAAGAAGTAACCGTAACTTTTAAACCAAAGAGATTTATTTAGACGCTTGCAACATCACTCGCTCGTTGCCAAACCTGTGGAAAAGGTAGGGGAAGGAGAAAAGGAGAAGGTAGGGCACTGAGGGAGAAATTGGTCCTCCGGCGCTCCACACACACCGTACGAAACGCAACAGTATCTATACTGCTACTTGACGTCGATATTCTGTGGGAGGGTAGTAATTCCCCGGTCGTAATGACCCATTAATGCTGACATGTAGGTATGACAAGCAGACACTGGTGCTACTGCATACTAAGAGGCGGCGGTAGCCTAATTTTATTTATTTCAGGCAACAAGGCCCATATTAAAAAATAATAATACATATACATACCATCACGCCTGTATTCCCCGAAGGGTTAGGCAGAGGTGTACTTAATGTACACCCACAGTTCGCCGGTATGTTTGGGTCCCATGTAATAGGGGGCGAGCCTATTGCCATTCACTGGGCACAAATCCAGACTCCGAGCTGCTGCTGAGAATTTCATAGAAAAACTCAATAACACTTTGCTCGACCTGGGGATCGAACCCAAGACCTCTAGCGTAGCAGTCGCGATTGGTACCACTAGACCAACGAGGCAGTCTGCATGTAAACTCTACCCATCAAATCAATTACAATACAATACATCCTAAACTAATCTATCTATAATCTATCTTCTACATATATAAAGGCAATGTCCCGACTGACATTATCATCGCCCAGCCGAAACCACAAATGATAGAACTTTGAAATTTTGAGGGGATATTTTTTGTATACTCTAGGCGTAATTTAAAGGGGTGAAATGGGGGTTTAAAGTTTGTATGAAACTTTCATTTTTAATTTGAAATGAATGAAATTTGGTATTTAGCCTCTAAATATAAATAAATATAAAAAATAGAAATAAAGTTTAGTTATCCTTTTTAATTAAAAATGCAATTTGTTAAAAATTTGGTATCGTTAATTGTTTTAAGTTATCTGGACTGTTTTTGTTTGTATTCCGTTCTTATTGTATTATTTTTATTCTTCCTACACAACTGGCAGGTGGGAGGAAGTTTTTGGTACACCCATATTTAATAATTTAATTGTTTTACAGAATTATTTTGTATTTATATTCTATTTTTAGTTAGTATAAGTATAGTTTATTTTATTTATTATTTCTATTTCTCAATGCTCAGCCCCAACTGTAGCAGTGGTGATGATACTTTCTTTTCACTAAGTAGTGATGATGAAAGCTTTGCAAGTATTCCATCTTTGTCTGAAACTCTTGATTCCACTTTTTCGGATGTACCTAAGAATTTTAATGTAGTCCACATTAACGCTCAAAGTATTCCGGCTCATTTCCCTGATATGCTGGCCAGCTTTGACTGTAAGAATATCCATGCCATTCTTATATCTGAGTCCTGGTTAAAACCATGTCTTCCTTCATCCTCGTATTCTTTACCGGGCTTCCAGCTTGTAAGGAATGATCGCACGGTTGGCGGTGGTGGTGGTGTGGCCATTTACCTCCGTACTTATATTCCATTTACTATTGTAAATTTGTCTACGCAGCCTCCTCCGTCCAGTGCCGGTGAACATCTTTTTCTGGAAGTTGAACTCCATCATACTAAAGTCCTCCTCGGAGTCTACTACTGTCCCTCTTTACGTATCAATTTCTTCTCCTCCTTTGAAACGATTTTGGAATCTCTACTCCCATCTTACAGTCACACTATCATCATGGGTGATTTTAACACCTGTCTCCTTAAAAACGATTCCCGTTCTTCTTCTTTGCGACATATCACTGAATCCTGTAATCTTTCCATCTTAGACCTCGATGCTTCACATCATTTCCCTAACTCTATTCCTTCTCTTCTTGACCTTATGTTGGTCTCATCTACTCTTCATGTTGCTAAGCACGGCCAATGCGCTGCTGATAATTTTTCTTACCACGATTTAATTTTTCTCTCATATAAAATTCGCCCACCTAAGGCAAAGTCTAAAACTCTTCTTCTTCGCAATTTTGGGGGCATGAATCTTGATCGTCTTCGAGACGATGCTAATAACATCGACTGGGCTCCTGTACTTGCCGCTACTTCAATTGATACGAAGGTTGACCTGTTTACAGACAATATGGTCAAGCTTTATGACCAACATGCTCCTATTCGAGCTATTAAAATTAAACACCTTCCATCGCCTTGGCTTACTGAGGAAATCAAGATACTGATGAGTAAGAAATCTACCGCAAAATCTAGATACAAAACACGGCCTTCGGACAATACTTGGGATAAATTTGTTGCCATTAGAAATCACTGCAATAAGGTGTGTAGGAAAGCACAACGCCAACATATCCATAAGTCAGTTCAAAACGGTGATCCAACTAAAGTTTGGAAGTTTCTAAAATCATTAGGGGTCGGGAAATCACAGCACAATATAATTCCTAAAGATTTAGATGTTAATTTACTTAACAAACATTTCTCTTCTGCATCTGACATTGATCAGACTGTTAAAGCTAATACACTTAATTATCTTTCTAACCTCCCGATACCAAATTTTCCCTCTTTTGTCTTCAATCATTTCACCGCTTGTGATGTTAAAAGGAGCGTCGTATCGATTACATCCAATGCTATTGGATGTGACAATATCAGCCGTAATATGATGATTCCTATCCTTGATGAAATTCTTCCTGTCATCGTCCACATCCTTAATTGCTCTATATCCTGTAGTACCTTTCCTAATGCTTGGAAAGATGCCCAGATCGTGCCTCTACCCAAAAAGACAAATCCTTCATCTTTTTCTGAGTTTCGTCCCATATCAATTTTACCATTCCTGTCAAAAGTCCTCGAAAGTCTTATTCACCAGCAACTTAGTAATTTCCTTTCCAAAAACAGTCTCCTCAATCCCCTCCAATCTGGTTTTCGTCCAGGACACAGTACCACCTCGGCCCTTGTGAACATTACGGATGATATCAGATCAGGCATGGAAATCGGTAATTTAACAGTTCTTGTTCTTTTAGATTTTACCAATGCCTTTAACACTGTAGATTTCGATATTCTGCTTGGCATACTTCGCTCTTTTAACATATCTCCTTCGGTGATTGACTGGTTTCACAGTTACCTGTCTGGTCGCCGTCAACGCATTTGCATCGAAGATTCGTTTTCTTCGTGGTGCAATACGTCTGCCGGTGTGCCGCAGGGTGGCGTACTCTCTCCACTCCTTTTCGCAATTTTTATAAATTCTATCTCTCATCGACTTACTTCTTCCTACCACCTCTATGCTGATGATCTTCAAATTTATTGTCAAGCGCCGCTTGGTAAATTGTCAGAAGCCATAGACATAATTAATTTAGATCTCGATCGACTGGGTGACTGGAGTACAGAGTTTGGACTAAAAATCAATCCCTTAAAAACCCAAGTAACTGTTATTGGCAGTTCCCGGATGGTATCCAGGATTGATTGGTCGATACTTCCTAAAGTCTATTATAATAACACTTACATTCCTATAACAAACAAAGTGAAGAACTTAGGAATCCATATCGATTCGACATTTTCTTGGACTGCGCAAGTGCAGGAAGTTAGTCGTAAGATGTTTGCGGCGGCAGGCTCTTTAAGACGTCTTAGGAATTTCCTTCCTACTGCCGCCAAAATTGCTCTTGCACAATCTCTTCTTCTTCCTATTCTAGACTACGCTGATGCCAGCTATCTTGATCTCACTGAGGAGCAGTTTGATAAGCTTGAGCGACTCCAAAACTTATGCATCAGATTTATATTTGGTTTGCGCAAATATGATCATGTTTCTGAATTTCGTACTAAGCTCAAATGGCTGCCAGTTCGCCTTCGCCGGAATGCTCATATTCTTTCTCTTTTATATAACGTTCTTTTTAATCCTTCTACCCCGCGCTATCTAAAAGATCGCTTTGAGTTCCTTTGTAACACTCACAGTAAATGTTTGAGATCTTCGGAAAACTTGAAATTGAAAATTCCAAAGCATACCACCAGCTTTTTTGATAGATCATTTACAATCCAAGCAGCCCGCCTTTGGAATGCACTGCCAATCTATATAAGACGCGCTCAATCTTTGCCTATCTTCAAAAGGCTGGTGAAAAATTACTATTTATCTTCTATATGAAATGTATTGTATGCTTAATCCCTACTTGCTTACATTATCATACACTCATCTCCTTAGCCCACTATATTATAAATATATATGTACAAAGTATTTTTATCTTGTATATATTTGATTATATATTCTACTATGCCTATTTATTATTACTTATTACTATTATTATATATTAAAATTATTTTTATTATGTATTAGTACGCCTACACTACCCACTGTGTTTCCTTTCTGATGGACTGGACCATCCAAAGGTTGTCTGGAAGAGATCGCCTTGCGCGATAAGACCGCCCATTGTACGTTAACTTTTGTCGCATTTTTTTTTCTTTCTTGTTTAATTTGGTGTGCAATAAAGTGTATATAAATAAATAAATAAATAAATATAAAATAATAAATACATTTCTTTAAAGATTTTTTTAATTTCATCCCTTTTATGTCTGTAAGGATTTTTTTTATTAAAATTACTTTAAATTTAATATTTAAGCTCTTCAATATAATTAAAGAAACACGTATTTTAGGATTTTTTATATTTCATCCCTTACAGGGGTTAAAGGGGTGTTAAAGTTTGTATAGAAAATGAATTGTTTATTGTAAAACTTACTTGAATTTTAATATTTATGCTCTTTAATATAATTAAAAAACATATTTTAGGGTTTTTTTAATTTCATCCCTTAAAGGGATAAAAAGGAGTGTTAACGTTTGTTTGGAAAATAAATTGTATTTTATCAAAACTACTTTAAGTATTTAAGCTCTTCAATACAATTAGAGCACTGGTCGACGCCTCGCGTGATCAGAGGGCTGGCTTATTCCTAGGGGAGCGTATAAGCATTGCCATTCAACGTGGCAATGCTGCCAGTCTGGGCACTGTTCTGTTTCTGGGCACGATGCCGGACGACAGCGATGCCGAGGAGTACTTTGACGCCTAGTCGCGCCCACTGTAAGTAAATACATTTTAATTATTAACCTTATTTCTAAATAAAACTATAAGGCCCATAAGAGCACTTACGAGTATAACTACGGATTATAACTTATTATTATTACAGTTTTTTTAAATTTCATTCAAATTCACATTGTCGAAAATCGAAAGTCGGAAGTCGAAAGTCGAAAGTCGAAAGTCGAAAGTCGAAATTCGAAAGTTAAAAGTTAAAAGTCGAAAGTCGAAAGTCGGAACTCCAAGTCGGAAGTCAGAAGTCCAAGTCAGAAGTCAGAAGTCGAAAGTCCAAGTCGGAAGTTGGAAGTTGGAAGTCAGAAGTCGGAAGTTGGAAGTCCAAGTTGGAAGTCCAAGTCGGAAGTCTAAGTCGCAAGTCCAAGTCGGAAGTCCAAGTTGGAAGTCGGAAGTCGGAAGTCCAAGTCAGAAGTCCAAGTCGGAAGTCGGAAGTCCAAGTAGGAAGTCGGAAGTCAGAAGTCCAAGTCGGAAGTCCAAGTAGGAAGTTGGAAGTCAGAAGTCCAAGTCGGAAGTCCAAGTAGGAAGTTGGAAATCGGAAGTCCAAGTCAGAAGTCGGAAGTCAGAAGTCCAAGTCGGAAGTCCAAGTAGGAAGTTGGAAGTCAGAAGTCCAAGTCGGAAGTCCAAGTAGGAAGTTGGAAATCGGAAGTCCAAGTCAGAAGTCCAAGTCGGAAGTCCAAGTCGGAAGTCTAAGTCGCAAGTCCAAGTCGGAAGTCCAAGTTGGAAGTCGGAAGTCGGAAGTCGGAAGTCCAAGTAGGAAGTCGGAAGTCAGAAGTCCAAGTCGGAAGTCCAAGTAGGAAGTTGGAAGTCAGAAGTCCAAGTCGGAAGTCGGAAGTCCAAGTAGGAAGTCGGAAGTCAGAAGTCCAAGTCGGAAGTCCAAGTAGGAAGTTGGAAGTCGGAAGTCCAAGTCGGAAGTCCAAGTAGGAAGTTGGAAATCGGAAGTCCAAGTCAGAAGTCCAAGTTGGAAGTCCAAGTCGGAAGTCTAAGTCGCAAGTCCAAGTCGGAAGTCCAAGTTGGAAGTCGGAAGTCGGAAGTCCAAGTCAGAAGTCCAAGTCGGAAGTCGGAAGTCCAAGTAGGAAGTCGGAAGTCAGAAGTCCAAGTCGGAAGTCCAAGTAGGAAGTTGGAAGTCAGAAGTCCAAGTCGGAAGTCCAAGTAGGAAGTTGGAAATCGGAAGTCCAAGTCAGAAGTCCAAGTCGGAAGTCCAAGTCGGAAGTCCAAGTCGGAAGTCCAAGTCGGAAGGCCAAGTTGGAAGTCGGAAGTCCAAGTTAGAAGTCGGAAGTCGGAAGTCCAAGTCAGAAGTCCAAGTCGGAAGTTGGAAGTCCAAGTAGGAAGTCGGAAGTCGGAAGTCCAAGTTGGAAGTTGGAAGTCGGAAGTCCAAGTCGGAAGTCCAAGTCAGAAGTCCAAGTCGGAAGTCCAAGTCGGAAGTCCAAGTAGGAAGTCGGAAGTCGGCATTCCAAGTCGGAAGTCCAAGTCAGAAGTCCAAGTCGGAAGTCCAAGTCGGAAGTCCAAGTTGGAAGTCCAAGTCGGAAGTCCAAGTCGGAAGTCCAAGTCGGAAGTCCAAGTAGGAAGTCAGAAGTCAGAAGTACAAGTCGCAAGTCCAAGTTGGAAGTCGGAAGTCGGAAGTTGGAAGTCAGAAGTTGGAAGTCGGGAGTCCGAGTCGGAAGTCCAAGTCAGAAGTCCAAGTCGGAAGTGGAAGTCGGAAGTCCAAGTCAGAAGTCCAAGTCGGAAGTCCAAGTCGCAAGTCCAAGTTGGAAGTCGGAAGTCGGAAGTCCAAGTCGGAAGTCGGAAGTCCAAGTCGGAAGTCCAAGTCGAAGTACAAGTCGGAAGTCCAAGTCAGAAGTCCAAGTAGGAAGTCGGAAGTCGGAAGTCCAAGTTTGAAGTTGGAAGTCGGAAGTCCAAGTCGGAAGTCCAAGTCGGAAGTCCAAGTCAGAAGTCCAAGTAGGAAGTCGGAAGTCGGAAGTCCAAGTTGGAAGTCGGAAGTCGGAAGTCCAAGTAGGAAGTTGGAAGTCGGAAGTCCAAGTCGGAAGTCCAAGTTGGAAGTCCAAGTCAGAAGTCCAAGTAGGAAGTTGGAAGTCAGAAGTCCAAGTCGGAAGTCCAAGTAGGAAGTTGGAAGTCGGAAGTCCAAGTCAGAAGTCCAAGTCGGAAGTCCAAGTCGGAAGTCCAAGTCGGAAGTCCAAGTCGGAAGTCCAAGTTGGAAGTCGGAAGTTGGAAGTCACAAGTTGGAAGTCGGAAGTCCAAGTCTGAAGTTGGAAGTTGGAAGTACAAGTCGGAAGTCCAAGTTGGAAGTCGGAAGTCGGTAGTCCAAGTCGTAAGTCCAAGTCGGAAGTCTAAGTCGGAAAGTCCAAGTCCGAAGTCGGAAGTCGGAAGTCCAAGTCGGAAGTTGGAAGTCGGAAATCCAAGTCGGAAGACGGAAGTTCAAGTCGGAAGTCCAAGTTGGAAGTCAGAAGTCCAAGTCGGAAGTCCAAGTAGGAAGTCGGAAGTCAGAAGTCCAAGTCGGAAGTCCAAGTAGGAAGTTGGAAGTCGGAAGTCCGAGTCGGAAGTCCAAGTCAGAAGTCCAAGTCGGAAGTGGAAGTCGGAAGTCCAAGTCAGAAGTCTAAAGTCGGAAGTCCAAGTCGGAAGTCCAAGTCAGAAGTCCAAGTCGGAAGTCTAAGTCGGAAGTCCAAGTTGGAAGTCCAAGTTGGAAGTCCAAGTCGGAAGTCCAAGTCTGAAGTTGGAAGTTGGAAGTCCAAGTCTGAAGTTGGATGTTGGAAGTACAAGTCGCAAATCCAAGTTGGAAGTCGGAAGTCGGAAGTCCAAGTCGGAAGTCTAAGTCGGAAAGTCCAAGTCCGAAGTCGGAAGTCGGAAGTCCAAGTCGGAAGTTGGAAGTCGGAAGTCCAAGTCGGAAGACGGGAGTCCAAGTCGGAAGTTCAAGTTGGAAGTCAGAAGTCCAAGTCGGAAGTCCAAGTAGGAAGTCGGAAGTCAGAAGTCCAAGTAGGAAGTCCAAGTTGGAAGTCCAAGTTGGAAGTCCAAGTCAGAAGTCCAAGTCGGTAGTCCAAGTTGGAAGTCCAAGTCGGAAGTCCAAGTCGCAAGTCGGAAGTCGGAAGTCCAAGTCAGAAGTCCAAGTCGGAAGTCAGAAGTCCAAGTCGGAAGTCCAAGTAGGAAGTTGGAAGTCGGAAGTCCAAGTCAGAAGTCCAAGTCGGAAGTCCAAGTCGGAAGTCCAAGTTGGAAGTCCAAGTCAGAAGTCCAAGTCGGAAGTCCAAGTCGGAAGTCGGAAGTCCAAGTTGGAAGTCGGAATTTGGAAGTCCAAGTAGGAAGTTGGAAGTCGGAAGTCCAAGTCAGAAGTCCAAGTCGGAAGTCCAAGTCGGAAGTCCAAGTTGGAAGTCCAAGTCAGAAGTCCAAGTCGGAAGTCCAAGTCGGAAATCTAAGTTGGAAGTCCAAGTCGGAAGTCGGAAGTCCAAGGTGGAAGTCGGAAGTCGGAAGTCCTAGTCGGAAGTCTAAGTCGGAAGTTGGAAGTCGGCATTCCAAGTCGGAAGTCGTAAGTCCAAGTCGGAAGTCGGAAGTCCAAGTCGGAAGTCCAAGTCGGAAGTCCAAGTCGGAAGTCCAAGTCGGAAGTCCAAGTTGGAAGTCCAAGTTGGAAGTCCAAGTCAGAAGTCCAAGTCGGTAGTCCAAGTTGGAAGTCCAAGTCGGAAGTCCAAGTCGCAAGTCGGAAGTCGGAAGTCCAAGTCAGAAGTCCAAGTCGGAAGTCGGAAGTCCAAGTTGGAAGTCGGAAGTCGGAAGTCCAAGTCGGAAGTCCAAGTCAGAAGTTTAAGTCGGAAAGTCCAAGTCGGAAGTCGGAAGTTGGAAGTCCAAGTCGGAAGTCCAAGTCGGAAGTCCAAGTCGGAAGTCCAAGTCGGAAGTTGGAAGTCGGCATTCCAAGTCGGAAGTCGTAAGTCCAAGTCGGAAGTCGGAAGTCCAAGTCGGAAGTCCAAGTCAAAGTCCAAGTCGGAAGTCCAAGTCGGAAGTCCAAGTCGGAAGTCCTAGTCGGAGTCGGACGTCAAAGTCGGAAGTTCAAGTCAGAAGTTGGAAGTCGGAATTCTAAGTCGGAAGTTGGAAGTCGGAAGTTCAAGTCGAAGTTCGGAAATCGGAAGTCTAACAAAAAGTTTTTTTTTTTAGTACTTTTTTATTCGCATTCGTATTCTCGTCCTTTCATTCAACTCGACAAAAATTCATTTATTTGTAAAATATAAGAAACTTATAAAGTTAATTGAAATATTCTAATAATTTACATAGGTGGGTAATTATTATTACCTACATAATAATTAATAATATCGAAAAAAAAACTAATTTGTCACGCCCAGGCGTCCATGTATGTCCGCATTGCTGTTATCTGGTAACGTCCTTTCATTTGATATCCATATTATAGGAAAGTATTAAGCATACTGTAGGAAAGTATGTATATATTATTTAGAAGTCACAGTAACAGTAATCAAAGATATCGGAATTTGCCTAGTCCGTCCTACACTATTTTACATCGCCTCGCGACGGCCGCAATAAGTTTCGAGAACCACAGTCATTCATGAAACGTGTCTCTGTGTGAACAGACCCTAAGGAATCGACTTAGAACATTTACTAGGAAGTAAAAAAAAGAAATATTAGGAGAACTGCCATTACTGGAACTGCACATTACAAGGGAATGGTTTAAAAAAATAATATCCAATTTCCTGATACGACTCCATTAAGTTTATTTATTTGGTTCTCCAACGGGAAACCCTTACTTTTATTTCTTTCGTTCTTAATGCATAAAGGTTGACATTGCTTTATTAAAAAAAAAGTTTTCTAGCAATGTGGGTTGCACATTACTAGTATTCTTGCTAACCCCTCGTACTAAGCTAAATGCTTATGTTACGAGTGGGTTCAAGTGGGTAGTGCAATTGTGGGTTTTGAACTGATAACCACATGATCGCAAGTCCGAAGCCCTACCTAGCCAATAAGCCAGATTCATTTTGGTACGGTGATAAAAAAGTGTGGTCATAGAAATTGAATAATTATAATCAGGTATGCACCAAGAAATGGCGAAGAAGCCTCTTTTCCGACTCGCTACTAACGTTAATGATATTTTCTCGCAAGCTTGATGAGCTCTCAAATGGATGGCGTTATGCTATAAATGTGAAATGAAATATGTACAAAACTATTTGTACTATTTGAGAAGCGATATAAAACAATGAAAAATACGATATTGTAGATTATTGTTTTTTTATTGTTTCAAGTATTTGAGAGAACTGTGACATTGTTGTCTGGGTTGGTACTGTCATCATAAAAAATATTTGCATTGTGCAAATATTTTTTATACATACATACACATGCAATTAGCAAAATTAAACCTTATCGAAAACTAACTAACTAACTAAACGAAACAAAGGATGTTTTAGAATTAAGGCCGTACACTGCAGCTGTCATTTTGTCATTTAGATAAAGATTAATTTACTTACCAGTGTTAAGCAGTTTCGAAGGCAATGTTGCCAAATTACTGTGAATAAGACTCAACAACTGAGGTCTCAAGTTGGCAACGTGCTGGTGATACCACTGGCGTTAGTGGTGTTTACAGGCTGTGGTTGGCGCTTAACTAAATTATTATAATAGGGGTGCGCCGCGTAATATTTGCCTGCACTTCCTCTCTATATGAAATTTAATTATATCAAATATATTTTTTTATCATTGTCGCTTGGTGGTCGTTGAGCTCCTTAAGTTATCAAGCGTAATATTGTATTTTTTGGCGGATTGTATTTTGTAGGTTATACGTGAATAATACGAGTATTATAGTGTATTAATACGTGAAGAAGAATTTTTGTACTTACCCCTTTTTAAGCACATTGTGCGCATGGAGCATTTTCAATAAAAAAAAACCAAGCGAATAGACTGCCTCATTACTCTAGTGATATACTTCGATGTCTTATCTAGCATAACACCATCCACTAACCAACTGTATCTGTACAAATTAATTCTGTTACTTACTTCCACCGGGAGCACAATCGTCGCCTGGCCCTGAATGAACATTTAACATAATTATTTAGTGGGAGAACGAATGAAATGAACGAATGAGACGGTCTTTTTGTGGTCACTCAATAGAGACGATGGCTTGTGGCTAAGTAATGGTTATGCTCAATTGATCAGCAAGGTGAGAGGAGAAATCTGCGGTTCCTGCTGCCAGTTTGTGGATGAGTGAACATTCGTAGCACATCGAGATTCCTTTAAAAGAGACCATGATTCTCTGAATTTGTTTCAGCCTCAGATCAAATAAAAAGTTAAGATGGAACTTTGCGAACAAAGAAGTGAGGCCGGCTAAAACTACGCTTTGCCGTTTACAAACACAATTTTACACTATATAACAACACCGAAACTATACCGTATCTTGTCAGTCGAGCTTTCCATAGCTCGATAGCTCGACTGACAAGATAAGGCGTAGTTTCGGTATACGTGTGTGCCTGTAATTGTGTTTGTAAACGGCAAAGCGTAGTTTTAGCCGGCCTCACTTCATTGTTCGCAAAGTTCCATCTTAACTTTTTATTTGATTTGAGGTTTCAGCATTTCTTTTCACAAGTCGACAGATATGAAATAGCGGCGCCATTTTGTTGAAAATAAAAAGTAAACTTGTAAAAGTGTCTTCAAAGGAATCTATCTATCTACAGAAAAAAATACCTATATAATCTATTTACAGGAATAAATAATATGTCGACTGCTTTATTAGTCTGGTTGTCCTAAGCGCGACTGCTACGCTAGAGGTCCTGTGTTCAATCCCCAGGTCGAGCAGTGTTATTGGGTTTTTCTATGTAATTCTCAGTGCCCGGATAATGGCAATAGGCTTGCCCCCTATTACACGGGTCGACATAAGTAAGTGGGTGTACATAATTACTTATGTACACCCACTTACTAATAAGTATAAGAATAATAATAATAAGGTTTAAGCAGTGGTTTACACCACTGCTTAAACCTTCGGAGAATACAGGCGTGATGGTATGTTGGTATGATTTATCATTTATTTATCATTTGGGGCGGATCAGACTGACTATTTTTTTTTAGTTTTTGTACTAAGTTCATATACCTAAACGTTTACTAAATAAACAATCATCTTTTCTAGATAAGTAACTTGTATTATATTTTAGCATTAATTTTATGGAAATTATTATGGTTTTCAGTTCCATGGAACCCATCTCCCATATACCTGCAAAAGTAACTACGATATTTAACCAGTAACCCGAGCAAGTTCTATCGTGGCGTAACAGTTGAGTTTTAACTGTGTTTTTATATGAGGCAATTAAATTTTACAAGTTTTCCAGTATGAATGGGTACGATGGATAAACGCATACCTCCGCTCTTTATTTTATTACACAAAAATTCTGCTTTAATATACGACATCTGTATGAGTGATTTTAATTGTCAGTTGTTTAGTTTAGTGAAGGTTTGAAGATAATTCGGTCTCAGGCAGGTTTCAAACCTGCGTCTCTCCGGACAATTACATCGGACATGTTTATTATCTTTAAAATAGCTAATTAAAATATCTTATTGGTCATTAATAAATAAAATAAAAAATAAAATAATATATGATCTGTATATAATTAAAAAATATTTGTTATAATGTTTTTCCCCGAAGGGTTAAGAAGAGGTGTACTACTGTGATCCCTACATGTTAAGGTCCCACGCAACATGAGGTTAAATTCATTGATTAAACTCCGAAGTGTGATTGAAAAATTCATAGAGAAACACAATAACACTGCTCGACCTGGGAATTGAACACAAGGTCTCGTGCTCAGCAGTCAGCTTATGACCAGAAGACTAACGAGGAAGTTAAAACAATCATAATTAAATCCTAATTCAACTAATCAAAATAAATATTATTGGGTTTTGTTATGAAATTCCCAGTAGCAGCTAGGAATTTGAATTTGTGCCCAGTTAGAAAGAAAAACTGTAAGTAGGTATACAAGTACACCTCTGCCTAACCCTTCGGGGAATACAGGGGTATTGGTAAATGTTCTCAACATCAGCAAAAACCAATCCCCAATCACATCACATTCTCAATCTAAAAAGATAACCCGACCAAAAAGCAGGGGTCCTCGTCGGTACAATAAAACCACGTAATAAGTGTCCTTTGAAAATATTTTCGTTTATAGCAAATATAGGGGTATGTAAAATGCTGACCTTTGTAAGGGACCCCCTATATTGTTTCACATAAAGAACTTGTGACGGAATCTAAACTAAGCTATTGTGGAGCGTCAGCAAAAAAATAAAGAAAATTCGATTTTTTTTAAGGTGCTCATCATCAACCCATTACATTGTCCCACTGCTGGGCACGGGTCTCCTCTCAGAACGAAAGGGGTTAGGCTATAGTCCACCACGCTAGCCTACTGCGGGTTGGCAGACTTCACATGCCGTCAAGAAAATCTCTCAGGCATGCAAGTTTCCTCACGATGTTTTCCTTCACCGTTTAAGCGCGTGATAATTAATTATTAATACGCACATGACTTCGAAAAGACAGAGGTGCGTGCCTTGGAATCAAACTCGAGACCTTTGACTTGGCAGTCCAATGGTCATATCACAAGGCTTTAAGGTGCTCGTGGCTAATTTATTACTTTACGATGCTATGTTTTTAGGCATTTTCCATGCAAAGATTATAATGTTATTTTAGTGAAGGAAAAATTCGACTGCGGTCATAGCGTCTGGTATACTTCACCAGAAGACGCAGTATCGAATCCTGCCCGCAGTCGTATTTTTCTTCACTAAAATAACTTTACTGTGCTAATCAATCCATCTGCAACGTTAAGCTGCTATTAGCCTATGGATGGATGTCATCCCCACACTTCACACATAAAAACCCCTCCATGTCTAACGTAAAGCCATCAGTCCCGGTTGACATACGAACACCTATGGCAATCGTTAGTGGCTGTCAACCCAAAATTATTTTTATACTTAGCATAATAGTATTGCCAATTCCAGTTTTTAGATCTTGTTGTTACTCAGAATTCGTATTCATCAGTGAGTTAGTGGTGCAGATACACAAAGTAAGCGCGAACAGTAAATAAAAATATATGCGAGAGAGACAAATGAATGCCGTCATTCATTTGCCCACAGACATGCCCGGTCCGTACCTGTTACTGGGCATGTCTTGCACAATAGGCCTATAAGACACCATACCATCACATTATCATCACCCATATAAATTCTGTCCCACTGCTGGGCACTGTCTCCTCTCAGAATGAACCATCATTATAACTAAAATAAAAGTAACATAAATAGGTACATGTCATTTTTATAAAATTGTTTTGCTGACCGTACCCGTATTTCATCAAAGATAGGTGGGGCGGGATGGCCAGAGGAAAATCGCAAACGTTTATTGGATGCGAAACCCAAGCAGACTGGAATCATATTTTATTGGTTCAAATAAAAATACTATGATAAATATTGGGTGTTTGTTTTTTTTTTTATAGAATTTTAATGCTTATCTACATACATACTACGCAGAGGTGTATTTAATTTACAACCACATTTCACCGGTGTATTTAGGTCCCATGATTACATGGGACCTAATTAAAGGGATTAACTATTGCCATTATCTGGGCACAAATCCGGAGTCGGTGCTGCTACGGGGAATTTCATAGAAAAATCCAATAACAGTGCTCATCCTGGGGATCGAACCCAGGACCTCTAGCATAGCAGTCGCGCTTTCCACTAAACTAATAAGGTAGTCCACATTTAACGATCCTAAAGTCAGGCAGTATTAAATATTCCTAAACTAACAGAAAGAGGTTTTTTAAGATATTTTATTTGCATAGCAATAAAATGCTTCTGGACATAAAATGAAAATTAATATTTTAGGAGCCAAGATAACACCAAAATGGTGTCTTTATGGTTTGTTAAATATACACCTATAATATAACCATTATGCTTGTAATTCCAAAGAGGCAGGCAGAGGTACAGACTTTGCTGGTATAGTTTCGGATACTTGAATATTATTATTTTATGGGATCACTCGGCAAACGAGTAGGCGAGCTACCTGATGATAAGTTGTCATCGCCGCCCATAGACATCTGCAAAACCAAAGGAGTTGCAGATGCAAAAAGAAACAAGAAGAAGGAAAGGGACTTAGGCACGATTGGGCCAGCGGCGCTCCACACTCGCCGTACGAAAAGCAACAGTATGCTACTTGACGTCAATATTCTGTGGGAATAGCACTTCCCCGGTCATTCATGCTGGCACGGACATATGACAGCGTGACACTACTACTAGGTACTAACAAAATAAATAAAAAATACGGCAGAAATCTATAACACTGCTCGACCAGGGAATAGAACACAGGGCCTGCCACTCACTCGTCGCAATAGAAAATTGTCATGGACTTGGATAACCGCGGTATACATCTAGTCTAGTAATAAATCCATGCTTCATTCATATTCAAAATTGGCGTCAATTTTCGTGAAAATTTTCAATATTCATCAGTTGTCGGTTCGAGTAACGGTTCATTGAACAGGGATCTCTAATGTGAACTACAGGGTTTAGCTTTTAAGCTAGTCGGTGTGCTTGCCACAGAGACGTACAGACGACCAAAGAGTTAGGTTTCCAGGCAGCTTACAATATCGTTTTGATAAAATTTGTGAAATAAATGCATCACTTACGAATCGCGACAAAGTCGTAATTAAAAGGTAGAGAGCAGGAGGTGAGAGGCATAGATTCGATTTGAACCCACCCAGGCGCTTTACTTTGTTTAAATTATTTCTTAATCACCGCTAGTATAAACCTAGTAGTATTTAAAAAAATCTTATTAGCAATGTGGGTCGCACATTACTAGTATTCTCGTTAACCCCGTGTACTAAGCTAAATGCTTGTATTAGTGGGTCCACGTCGGTAGTGCAATGGGTGGGTTTCGAACCGGCAAGTATGAAGCACTAGCCATTAGTGGCTAGCCTAGGCAGAGCCATGCACGCTCGGATACGGACTTATACTTATAGCTAACGAATTGTTGGAATTCATACAGCATGCTATCGATACCATGGACGAGGTCAGTATTCTGCAGATCTGCAAGTCTAACTTCAAGGAAGATCAGTGGCAATTTGCTTATTTTCCAAACGTCTGGAAAGGTCGACCAGATGCCATCCCGCAGGAAGGATGGAACTGAGGAGAGCATCCAAGACATAATTACCTTGTTGAAGGTGACTGATCCAGACGACGTGCCGAGTTTCGTGGTGAAGGAGCTACAAATTTCCTGAAGACAAGCCTAGCCGAGGTTCAATCAAAATTAGAGGTGTCAAATAACACCATAAGTGAGCTGCGTGTTGAAGTGCCGTGTTAAGAAACACTGTTCCGTTATGTAGGTTTTGACTTTCGACTTTGGATATTGGACACTTGACTTCCGACTTCCGACCTCTGACCTCCGACTTCCGACTTCCGATTTCTGACTTCCAACTTCGACTTCCGATTCGATTTCTGAGTTCCGACTTCCGACTTACGAATTCCCGCTTACCACTCCCCAATGCCCACTCCCCATTTCCCACTCCCTCCCACTCCCCACTCACCACTTCGTACACTTCGTACACTTCGTACGGTTTTAGGCAAAAATTATCCACGGAAGATGCAGTGACAGCACTAACCACTCATATAGTTAGCATAGTAGATACAGGAAAAAGGTGTCTAACTGTATTTCTTGATTTGAAAAAAGCGTTTGACACCGTTTCTGTCCCCATTCTTGTGCGCAGTTTGGAAGGTATAGGCGTAAGAGGAGACCCGTTGGCTTTACTGACAGATTATCTTCAGGATCGTAGGCAAAAGGTTAAAGTGGGAGAGTATATTAGTGAAGAGTCTTACGTGACCTACGGTGTCCCACAAGGCAGCGTACTGGGTCCGACGCTATTTTAAACATACATAAACCACCTCTGCAATATGATACCAGAAAATGGTCGCGTTTTCTCATATGCAGATGACACAGCGATTGCTTTTTCTGGCGATACTTGGGAATCCGTATACCAATCGGCTGAAAAGGGTCTTTCCATAATTGCAAACTGGTTAAACTCACATCTCCTAACATTAAATATTTCTAAAACAAAATATATTGCATTCACAAACTACAACAACACTCAACCCGGAACTAACGTAACTCTTAAAATCCACACTTGTAATAATATATCTAAAACAAACTGTTCTTGTAAAAATATTGAAAAAGTGACTCATATAAAATACCTAGGTATCATTGTTGATCAGCGCTTATCATGGCATACCCACATTGACATGGTCATGGCCCGCACGAGAAAATTAATCTGGATATTCAAGAACCTTAGGCATGTGACAACAACAAAAATGCTAAATGAAATTTATGTGTCTCTAGCTCAATCAATTCTAATTTACTGTATTCCCGTATGGGGCGGTGCAATCAAAACCAAGTTTATTGAGCTAGAGAGAGCACAGAGATCTCTCATCAAGGTCATGTATAGTAAACCGTACAGATTCCCAACCATTGAGTTATACCACATGAGCGGTATTCTCACAGTTAGAAAACTATACATATTGCATGCTGTATTAAAATTACACAAAGTTCTGCCCTATGACCCTAACCTGCATGAAAGAAGACGAAAATACCGAGTTGCTCCAGTAGAATTCGTTAAAACCACATATGCCAAAAGACAATTCAATGCAAAATCCGCTGCTCTATATAATAAAATAAATAAAATAATTAACATATATCCCATGACTACTAAAGACTGCAAAAAGACAATAGTACTATGGTTAAAACCCAAGACCTATGATGACATAGAACTGCTCCTACAAACATAAAAATATCATAAAATAACATAAAATTATTAGTATATACGCACACACATACACACACACACACACACGCACATGCACACACACACACACACACACACATGCACACACACACGCACTTTTAGAAGGTACTTTTAAGTTTTTCTTTTTGTTTTTTTGAATTTTATAATTCTTTAAATTCTTTAATTTCTTATTTTTATATAATATTTTCGTAAGTACACCACTTTGTACCACTTTGTTTTGTTATTGAAGAGCGGGGCCTCCTAGCACAGGTATATATTTTACTTAAAAGGAGGTCTCTATGTAACATTCACTGTAAAAGTTGTACAAGTTTCTCCAATAAACCTTTTTACTTTTACTTTTTTTTACTTTACTTCCCACAGCCCACTCCCCACGCAACGATCGAATACGAATGTCGAAAGTTGAAAGTTGAAAGTAAAAAGTCGAAAGTGGAAAGTGGAAAGTGAGAAGTAGGAAGAGGGAATTAGGTATGTGGGGAAATGGGGAAGTGGAAAAGTTGAGAAGGGGAGAAATGGAGAAGTGGAGAAGGTGAAAAGTGGGGAAATGGGAAAGTGGAGACGTGGAGAAGTGGGGAAATGGGGTAAGTGGGTAAGTGTAGAAGTAGGGAAATGGGGAAGTGTTGAAGGTCGATAATCGAGTCGAATGTCGAAAGTTGAGAGTTGAAAGTCGAAAGTGGAAAGTCGAAAGTGGAAAGTGAGAAGTAGGAAGAGGGAAGTGGAGAAGTGGGGAAATGGGGAAGTGGGTAAGTTGGAAGTCGGAAGTCAGACTCAGAAGTAGGAAGTCGAAGGTCGATAATCGAGTCCAATGTCGAAAGTTGAAAGTGGAAAGTGAAAAGTAGCAAGAGGGAAGTGGGGAAGGGGAAGTGAGGAAGTGGAGAAGTGGAGATATGGAGAAGTGGAGAAGTGGAGAAGGGGAGAAGTGGAGAAGTAGTGAAGTGGAGAAGTTGGGAAATATGGTAGTGGAGAAGTGGGGAAATGGGAAAGCGGGGAAATGGGAAAGTGGGGAAGTGGGGAAGTGGAGAAGTAGTGAAGTGGAGAAGTTGGGAAAGTGGGGAGGTGGAGAAGTGGGGAAATGGGGAAAGTGGGGAAGTGGGAAGTCGGACGTCAGAAGTCGGAAGTTGAAGGTCGATAATCGAGTCGAAAGTTAAAAGTTAAAAGTTGAAAGTGGAAAGTGAAAAGTAGCAAGAGGGAAGTGGGGAAGGGGAAGTGAGGAAGTGGAGAAGTGGAGATATGGAGAAGTGAAGAAGGGGAGAAGTGGAGAAGTAGTGAAGTGGAGAAGTTGGGAAATATGGTAGTGGAGAAGTGGGGAAGTGGGAAAGCGGGGAAATGGGAAAGTGGGGAAGTGGAGAAGTGGAGAAGTGGGGAAGTGGGGAAGTGGAGAAGTAGTGAAGTGGAGAAGTTGGGAAAGTGGGGAGGTGGAGAAGTGGGGAAATGGGGAAAGTGGGGAAGTGGGAAGTCGGACGTCAGAAGTCGGAAGTTGAAGGTCGATAATCGAGTCGAAAGTTAAAAGTTAAAAGTTAAAAGTTGAAAGTCGAAAGTGGAAAGTGGAAAGTGAGAAGTAAAAAGAGGGAAGTGGGGAAATGGGGAAGTGGAGAAGTGGGGAAGTTGGGAAGTGGAGAAGTGGAGAAGAGGAGAAGAGGAGAAGCGGAGAAGTGGAAAAGGGGAGATGTGGAGATGTGGAGAAGGGGAGAAATGGAGAAGGTGAGAAGTGGAGAAGTAGTGAAGTGGAGAAGTTGGGAAATGGGGAAGTGGAGAAGTGGGGAAGTGGGGGAGTGGGTAAGTGGGGAAATGGGAAAGTGGGGAAGTGTAGAAGTGGAGAAGTGAGGAAATGGGGAAATGGGAAAGTGGGGAAGTGGGGAAGTGGGAAGTCGGAAGTCGGACGTCAGAAGTCGGAAGTCGAAGGTCGATAATTGAGTCCAATATCGAAAGTTGAAAGTCGAAAGTCAAAAGTCAATAGTCAAAAGTCGAAAGTCGAAAGTGGGAAGTAGGAAGAGGGAAGTGAGGAAGTAGGGAAGTGGGTAAGTGGGGCAGTAGGGACATGGGGAAGTGGGGAAGTGGGGAAGTGGGGAAAGGATGAAGTCAGGGGTCGAGCGTCGAATGTCGAAAGTCGAAGGTCGAAAATCGAGTCGAATGTCGAAAGTCGGACGTCAGAAGTCAAAGGTCGAAGGTCGAAAATCGAGTCGAAAGTCGAAAGTCGAAAGTCGAAAGTCGAAAGTGGGGTAAGGGGAAGTGGGGAAGTGGAGAAGTGGTGTAGTGGAGAAGTGGAGAAGTGGTGAAGTGGAAAAGTGGAGAATTGGAGAAGTGGAGAAGGTGAGAAGTGGAGAAGTAGTGATGTGGAGAAGTTGGAAAAAGGGAAAGTGGGGAAGTGGAGAAGTGGAGAAGTGGGGAAACGGGGAAAGTGGGAAGTGGGGAAGTGGGGTAGTGGAAAGTCGGAAGTCGGACGTCAGAAGTCGGAAGTCGAGTCTAATGACGAATGTCGAAAATCAGACGGAAGTCGGACATCGGAAGTCGAAGGTCGAAAGTCGAAAGTTGGATGTCGAAATATTAGTGGAAAGGCTAGTTTAGAAGAAGATAAGAAGGAAGTTGGAAGTGGGGAAGTGGGGGAAAGGGGGAAGTAGGGAAGTCGGGAAGAGGAGAAGTGGAGAGGTAGAGAAGTGGGGAAGTGGGAAGTCAGGGCTCGAACGTCGAATGTCGAAAGGCGAAAATCGAGTCAAATGTCGAAAGTCGGACGTCAGAAGTCAAAGGCGAAGGTCGAAAATCGAAAGTCGAAAGTCGAAAGGTGAAAGTGGGAACTGGGAAGTGGAGAAGTGGGAAGTCGGACGTCAGAAGTCGGAAGTCGAGTCAATTGACGAATGTCGAAAATCAGACGGAAGTCGGACATCGGAAGTCGAAGGTCGATAGTCGAAAGGCGAATGTCGAAAAATTTGTGGAAAGGCTAGTTTAGAAGAACTTATCTTCTTCTAAACTAGCCTTTCTAAGCAACAACAACAACTACTACTACTACTACTACTGCTACTGCTACTGCTACTGCTACTGCTACTGCTACTACTGCTACTGCTACTGCTACTGCTACTGCTACTGCTACTGCTGCTGCTACTGCTGCTGCTGCTGCTGCTGCTGCTGCTGCTGCTGCTGCTGCTGCTGCTGCTGCTGCTGCTGAACATTCGTAGCACATCGAGATTCCTTTAAAAGAGACCATGATTCTCTGAATTTGTTTCAGCCTCAGATCAAATAAAAAGTTAAGATGGAACTTTGCGAACAAAGAAGTGAGGCCGGCTAAAACTACGCCTTGCTGTTGCCGTTTACAAACACAATTACAGGCACCCACGTATATCGAAACTACGCCTTGGCCCCTAGACAATATCACATCTTCATTATCGATGACGAAGTTAGATATCCGAAATGTATGGATTTGACATAATTTCATCACGTGGCATATCGAAAGGTTATGCCAAATTCCATCCATTTCTGATATCTTAAACCTTCGGAGAATACAGGCGTGATGGTATCTTGGTATCATTTATCATTTTTGCGGCGGGTCAGACTATTTTTTGAGTTTTTGTACTAAGTTCATATACCTAAACGTTTACTAAATAAACAATCTTTTCTAGATAACTTGTATTATATTTTAGCATTCATTTTATGGAAATTATTACGGTTTTCAGGAACCATGGAACCCATCTCCCATATACCTGCAAAAGTAACTACGATATTTAACCAGTAACCCGAGAAAGTTCTATCGTGGCGTAACAGTTGAGTTTTAACTGTGTTTTTATATGAGGCAATTAAATTTTACGAGTTTTCCAGTATGAATGGGTACGATGGATAAACGCATACCTCCGCTCTTTATTTTATTACACAAAAATTCTGCTTTAATATACGACATCTGTATGAGTGATTTTAATTGTCAGTTGTTTAGTTTAGTGAAGGTTTGAAGATAATTCGGTCTCAGGCGGGTTTCAAACCTGCGTCTCTCCGGACAATTACATCGGACATGTTTATTATCTTTAAAATAGCTAATTAAAATATCTTATTGGTCATTAATAAATAAAATAAAAAATAAAATAATATATGATCTGTATATAATTAAAAAATATTTTTATAATGTTTTTCCCCCGAAGGGTTAAGCAAAGGTGTACTAATGTGAATCCTATTTGTTTAAGTCCCACGCAACAGTAGGTTAAATTCATTTATTTAACTCCGAAGTGTGATTGAAAAATTCATAGAGAAACACAATAACACTGCTCGACCTGGTTATCGAACCCAAGGTCTCGTGCTCAGCAGTCAGCTTATGACCAGAAGACTAACGAGGAAGTTAAAACAATCATAATTAAATCCTAATTCAACTAATGAAAATTAATATTATTGGGTTTTGTTATGAAATTCCCAGTAGCAGCTAGGAATTTGAATTTGTGCCCAGTTAGAAAGAAAAGCTGTAAGTAGGTATACAAGTACACCTCTGCCTAACCCTTCGGGGAATACAGGCGTGTTAGTAAATGTTCTCAATATCAGCAAAAACCAATCCCCAAGCACATCACATTCTCAATCTAAAAAGATAACCCGACCAAAAAACAGGGGTCCTCGTCGGTACAATAAAACCACGTAATAAGTGTCCTTTGAAAATATTTTCGTTTATAGCAAATATAGGGGTATGTAAAATGCTGACCTTTGTAAGGGACCCCCTATATTGTTTCACATAAAGAACTTGTGACGGAATCTAAACTAAGCTATTGTGGAGCGTCAGCAAAAAAATAAAGAAAATTCGTTTTTTTTTTTAAGGTGCTCATCATCAACCCATTACATTGTCCCACTGCTGGGCACGGGTCTCCTCTCAGAACGAAAGGGGTTAGGCTATAGTCCACCACGCTAGCCTACTGCGGGTTGGCAGACTTCACATGCCGTCAAGAAAATCTCTCAGGCATGCAGGTTTCCTCACGATGTTTTCCTTCACCGTTTAAGCGCGTGATAATTAATTATTAATACGCACATGACTTCGAAAAGACAAGAGGTGCGTGCCTTGGATTCGAACTCGAGACCTTTGACTTGGCAGTCCAATGGTCATATCACAAGGCTTTAAGGTGCTCGTGGCTAATTTATTACTTTACGATGCTATGTTTTTAGGCATTTTCCATGCAAAGATTATAATGTTATTTTAGTGAAGGAAAAATTCGATTGCGGTCATAGCGTCTGGTATACTTCACCAGAAGACGCAGTATCGAATCCTGCCCGCTGCCCGTATTTTTCTTCACTAAAATAACTTTACTGTGCTAATCAATCCATCTGCAACGTTAAGCTGCTATTAGCCTATGCATGGATGTCATCCGCACAATTCATATATAAAAACCCCTCCATGTCTTACGTAAAGCCATCAGTCCCGGTTGACATACGAACACCTATGGCAATCGTTAGTGGCTGTTAACCCAAAATGATATTTATACTTAGACATAATAGTATTGCCAATTCCAGTTTTTAGATCTTGTTGTTACTCAGAATTCGTATTCATCAGTGAGTTAGTGGTGCAGATACACAAAGTAAGCGCGAAAAGTAAATAAACACATATGCGAGAGAGACAAATGAATGACGGACCAGTTACTGGGCATGTCTTGCACAATAGGCCTATAAGACACCATACCATCACAAATCCTGTCCCAATGCTGGGCACGGGTCTCCTCTCAGAATGACCCATCATTATAACTAAAATAAAAGTAACAAAAATATGACATATTTATAAAATTGTTTTGCTGACCGTAGCCGTATTTCATCAAAGATAGGTGGGGCGGGATGGCCAGAGGAAAATCGCAAACGCTTATTGGATGCGAAACCCAAGCAGACTGGAATCATATTTTATTGGTTCAAATAATAATACTATGATAAATATTGGGTGTTTGTTTTTTTTGGAATTTTAAAGAATTTTAATGCTTATCTACATACATACTACGCAGAGGTGTATTTAATTTACAACCACATTAAGGTCCCATGTAATATGTAACATGCGAGTCTATTGCCATTAACCGGGCACAAATCCAGAGTCGGTGCTGCTACGGGGAATTTCATAGAAAAATCCAATAACAGTGCTCATCCTGGGGATCGAAACCAGGACCTATAGCATAGCAGTCGCGCTTTCCACTAAACTAATAAGGTAGTCCGCATTTAATGATTCTAAAGTCAGGTAGTATTAAATATTCCTAAACTAACAGAAAACCTCTTTCTGTTAGTTTAGGAATAAAAATATATAAAAATAAAATATCTTAAAATACCTCATTTTAAGATATTTTATTTGCATAGCAATAAAATGCTTCTGAACATAAAATGAAAATTAATATTTTAGGAGCCAAGATAGCACCAAAATGGTGTCTTTATGGTTTGTTAAATATACACCTATAATATAACGTACCATTACGCTTGTAATTCCGAAGAGGTAGGCAGAGGTACAGACTTTGCTAGTATAATTTCGGATATTTCGGACACTCGGCAAACGAGTAGGCGAGCTACCTGATGATAAGTCGTCATCGCCGCCCATAGACATCTGCAAAACCAAAGGAGTTGCAGATGCAAAAAGAAACAAGAAGAAGGAAAGGGACTTAGGCACGATTGGGCCAGCGGCGCTCCACACTCGCCGTACGAAAAGCAACAGTATGCTACTTGACGTCAATATTCTGTGGGAATAGCACTTCCCCGGTCATTCATGCTGGCACGGACATATGCCAGCGCGACACTACTAGGTACTAACAAAATAAATAAAAAATACGGCAGAAATCAATAACACTCGGTCGACCAGGGAATAGAACACAGTGCTGCCACTCACTCGTCGCAATAGAAAAATGTCATGGACGTGGATAACCGCGGTATACATCTAGTCTAGTAATAAATCCATGCTTAATTCATATTCAAAATTGGCGTCAATTTTCGTGAAAATTTTCAATATTCATCAGTTGTCGGTTCGAGTAACGGTTCATTGAACAGGGATCTCTAATGTGAACTACAGGGTTTAGCTTTTAAGCAAGTCGGTGTGCTTGCCACAGAGATGTACAGACGACCAAAGAGTTAGATATCCAGGCAGCTTACAATATCGTTTTGATAAAATTTGTGAAATAATTGCATCACTTACGAATCGCGAAAAAGTCGCAAAAAGGTCATAGGTTCTATTCAAACCCACCCAGGCGCTTTACTTTGTTTAAAATTATTTCTTCATCACCGCTAGTATATACCAAAGAGTATTTAAAAAAAAATCTTATTGGCAATGTGGGTCGCACATTACTAGTATTCTCGTTAATCCCACGTACTAAGCTAAATGCTTATATTAATGGGTCCACATCGGTAGTGCAATGTGTGGGTTTTGAATCGGCAAGTCTGACGCCCTAGCCATTAGTGGCTAGCCTAGGCAGAGCCATGCACGCTCGGATACGGACTTATACTTATAGCTAACGAGTTGTTGGCATTCATGCAGAATACCATCGATACCATGGACGAGGTCGGTATTCTGCAGATCTGCAAGTCTAACTTCAAGGAAGATCAGTGGCAATTTGCTTATTTTCCAAACGCTTGGAAAGGTCGACCAGATGCCATCCCGCAGGAGGGATGGAACTGAGAAGAGCATCCAAGACATAATTACCTTGTTGAAGGTGAAAGTCGAAAGTCGAAAGTCGAAAGTCGAAAGTCGAATGTCGAATTAAGAAATAATCTACTACTACTACTACTACTACTACTACTACTACTACTACTACTACTACTACTACTACTACTACTACTACTACTACTACTACTACTACTACTACTACTACTACTACTACTACTACTACTACTACTACTACTACTACTACTACTACTACTACTACTACTACTACTACTACTACTACTACTACTACTACTACTACTACTACTACTACTACTACTACTACTACTACTACTACTACTACTACTACTACTACTACTACTACTACTACTACTACTACTACTACTACTACTACTACTACTACTACTACTACTACTACTACTACTACTACTACTACTACTACTACTACTACTACTACTACTACTACTACTACTACTACTACTACTACTACTACTACTACTACTACTACTACTACTACTACTACTACTACTACTACTACTACTACTACTACTACTACTACTACTACTACTACTACTACTACTACTACTACTACTACTACTACTACTACTACTACTACTACTACTACTACTACTACTACTACTACTACTACTACTACTACTACTACTACTACTACTACTACTACTACTACTACTACTACTACTACTACTACTACTACTACTACTACTACTACTACTACTACTACTACTACTACTACTACTACTACTACTACTACTACTACTACTACTACTACTACTACTACTACTACTACTACTACTACTACTACTACTACTACTACTACTACTACTACTACTACTACTACTACTACTACTACTACTACTACTACTACTACTACTACTACTACTACTACTACTACTACTACTACTACTACTACTACTACTACTACTACTACTACTACTACTACTACTACTACTACTACTACTACTACTACTACTACTACTACTACTACTACTACTACTACTACTACTACTACTACTACTACTACTACTACTACTACTACTACTACTACTACTACTACTACTACTACTACTACTACTATGCGGTTTAATTTTCAACGGGCTTCAAAAATGAGGAGGTTCTCAATTCGTCTGTACGTTGTTTTTGTGTATATTTGTTACGCGATATCTCCGTCAATTAGCGCAGTGCGTAAAGTTGGCTTACAAGTACTTAAAACAAAACGTTCCCCCAAAAATTCCTTTTTAAAGTATTAAAACTAATTAAACCGCCTTCAAATTCACTGCCAGCTGCTTTTCGCAAGTCGTCACTCCATCGGGCCGGCGGGCGCCCTGCACTACGCTTGCCTAGCCGCGGTCTCCACTCGAGAACTCGCTTGCTCCAGCGTTAAGTCAGTTCTCCGAAAGATGTGACCTTTTTAAAGTATTAAAAGAAATTAAACCGCCTTCAAAAAATAATAAAAAAATAATTTATGTCTGAAACAGTTTGGGAAATCAGTGACTTCAATTTGACTGATTATTTTGTTTTCGCCACCGACTTCCCAAACTGTTTTAGACAGTTTTTTAACTGTTTTAAAGTATTTTTTTTTATTTTTTTGTCGAATGTTATATTTATAAGTACTTGTAAGCCAACCTAAAGCACTGCTCCAATGAGACAGCGATGTTTCGGAGTAAACGATAATAGTTATCATCGATGTAAACAATTTTTAGGTTTTTGTTGATTTGTTTAAAACTGCTGAACCGATTTCGATAAAATGGAACCACCTCTGAAGTATGACCTACCAAACAAAAAAATAATCATCAAAATCGATCCATAATTGATGGAGATATCGCGTAACAAGATATCCTCCTTTTTGAAGTCGGTTGAAAAGATCCTTCTTTCTTACTTTTGTACTTTCTCAATGCGTCGCCTTACAATGAAAAGAAAGCACTATTTTGCTAAGTAAATTTTTGTAACAATAAGTGATTTCCCAGGCTATTGTAAGGGCCCTCTGAAACAAAGACCGTCCCCCGGGTCATTGACTGTCTGAGGGTTGAAAACGTACGATTTTATAGTATTTATTTCTTGCAATAATAATACAACGCGCAAAATAACCCAGGATGATTACAGTGAGACAGTTAAAGAGTGTGCGAACACATAAATATTTTTTTTCGCGCACACATCACAAAACGTACCATCACGCCTTTATTTCCCGAAAGGTTTAACAGAGATTTAGGAACTAATGTAAACCCACAGTTCGCCGGTATGTTTAGATGCCATTATTGTAATAGGAATCAAATCAAATCAAAATCATTTATTTGCTAGAGACATGGAATTTGGGAGTTCCCAATTTCTAATTTCTGCTTTCTCTCCCTTTTCCCTAACAGAGTGTTGTGTTAACATGAGTTCTGGGTTCGGTTCCCATGTCGAGCAGTGTTATTTATTTCTATGAAATTCTCAGTAGCAGTTCGGAGTCTGGATTTGTTCCCAGTTAATAGCAATAGGCTTGCCCTCTATTACATGGGACCTAAACATACCGGTGAAGTGTGGGTTTACATTGGTACACCTCTGCCTAACCCTTCGGGGAATACAGGCGTGATATGTTATGTTATCTGTTACGAAAACGATTTCTAATTTAAGTGACATCTACCAACCCGCCCGTGATGACAGGATTACAGCCCACTCCCTCTCACCGAGAGGAGGCCTGTGTTCAAGCCGTGGGAACATTATAGGCTGATTATGTTATGTACAATTTGCGAAGTACCAAAAAAATATATTGGATTTGGCACCCAAGTAAGTAAGCCGTCATCATCATCATCATCATCATCATCAGCCTATACTAGTCCACTGCTGGGCGAAGGCCTCCTCTAGTGTGCGCCATTTCACCCTGCCCTCCGCTTCTCGCAACCAGCTTCTGCCAGCAACCTTTCGCAAATCATCCCTCCATCTTCCCGGAGGGCGTCCTACACTACGTTTACCGAATCGCGGTCGCTCAACAGTAAGTAAGTTTGTTTATTCACGATTGATTCCATACAGTTATTGCTGGCTATATTCAATAACATAAATTGTGATAAAAGACTGCCTCGTTAGTCTAGTGGTCCCAAGCGCGACTGCTACGCTAGAGGTCCTGGGTTCGATCCCCAGGTCGAGCAAAGTGTTATCGGGTTTTTCTATGAAATTCTCAGTAGCAGCTCGGAGTCTGGATTTGTGCCCGGTTGATGGCAATAGGCTCGCCCCCTATTACATGGGACCTAAACATACCGGCGAAATGTGGGTGTACATTAGTACACCTCTGCCTAACCCTTCGGGGAATACAGGCGTGATGGTATGTTATGTGATAAAAAACTGGAATGTGCGCAGTATTACTCTGTTTTAATAATGCTGTTCGGAGGTCTTTTACTCATTCTGCGGCACAAAACTTGTGGAATTTATTGATACGTTTTGTTGTGGTAGGGCCACGCTGTTCGCAGCATGAATGGGCCGGCTTGTGTACTTAATGTACACCCACTTTTTGCCAGAAGACTTTTCGTCAAAGAAAAAATAACTCAATAACACTGCTCGACTCGGGAATCGCGCTTTAGGTCCTGGGTTCGATCCCCAGGTTGAGCAAAGTGTTATTGGGTTTTTCTATTAAATTCTTTGTAGCAGCTCGGAGTTTGGAATTGTGCCCGGTTAATGGCAATGGGCTCGCTCCCTATTACAAGGGACCTAAACATACCGGCAAAATGTGGGTGTACATTAGTATCTACACCTTCGCCTAAACCTTCAGGGGTATACAGGCGTGATGGTATTTTTTTTATGCAACGCAAAACACTACCAGTACCTACACCTTGTATTTTTTTCTTTATTACCCAAAAACTATTCTTGAATTCGTGTACCGAGTAATACGAACGATTTAAGGGTCAATAATGTTAAACCGTTCGAAAAACGACAGGGCCCCGAGTTTAATCGAATGGAATATCAGTTAACGCTGCACTCGACTGGGGTACACAGAGACCCCACTTGTAATTTTTTTATTTATTTTAATGTTGACATTTGTGGTTTTTTGATAGCCAAAGATTTAATTTTCATTTGAATAAATTTAAATACTTACAGTATAATCGCATCAAATAAAATAGTGATTGGGGTCGTCAGTCACTTGACTGGGGTCTCGAGTCAGTCATACCCAATTCGTGAGTCACTAATTTGATTTATTCATATTTGGCTTTGAAATCTGTACTGAGAAAATATTATTCAAAAATTTACCCACAAAAGAGGCCTGATCAGTTAGAATATAAAAGCTTAGTCCAAACTGCACTTGACTGAGGTACAAAGAGACCCCACTTGGGAAAATATTATTGTGACTTACTAGAATAGTTTTATTAAGGTCGTTAAGAGAATAATATTAACAAAATGAAACTTGAATGACATTGAGTCTATAATTCATAAAACATCAGACATCTGAATTTTACTGAAGTACTCCACTTGTAAACTAATAAATACGAATGACGATACGAAAAGACTTTTATTAAAGAACGTATTATTAAAGTAACCTGAAAACGAATGTGTGATGGCATCAAATAAATTTGATCTAGGGTGTGGGGTCCACCCACGAAGACCCCCACTAAAATTATAAAAACTAATTATGTCGGTAAAATGGTAATACATTTATTAAGTACCTTTAAAAAACCTTTAATTACAAATATTTCGCCTAGTTTATAAACCACAAAAATATAAAATAAATAATCAAAAAATATATACGTACCTAGTATTAATTTGACTGATTTTGAGTCGCAAATATGTATATCGAAGTAAACATTTATAACATAAATAAAATCTATAGAAAAGTAGATTTTATTCTATTTTATATAAAAGTTATGATGGATAATATTATGAAATTTAACCACACTTTACACATATACTCCTACTTATTCTGATACTACATACAACAAACAATAGGACAGAAAATGATACATACGAACAATGTAAGTTAAATAAAAGCTTGTAAAAATATCAGATCACACCAAAAATAACCTTAAATTGTAAGAGATTAAGGCTGATATTTCATAAACCTAACAATCTATCTACTAAAAGTATTATTAAATGGGAATATCATTTTGGAGTGCACTTGAAAAACGATATCACGGACAATGGCCCCAAGATTCAATTTTACAAAGATTTAGCGAGAGACTTGTAAACGTAATGATAAATATGTTATAGGTCTGAATAAAAACATAAACATACCATCACGCCTGTATTCCCCGAAGGGTTAGGCAGAGGTGCACTTAATGTACACCCACAGTTCGCCGGTATTTATTTTATTTTATTTTTTTCTTAAAAAAAATAATATATATATATATATATATATATATATATATATATATATATGTGTATGTATAACTGTTGTCTGAAGGTCTGAATAACTGTTTAAAAAAGCACTATCACGACTGAATTGTCCGAAGGGCTAGGCAAGGGGTGTACTAATGTAACCCACGCTTCGCCGTATGTTTAGGTCCCATATAATTGGGGGCGAGCCTATTGCCATTAGTCGGGCACAAATGAGACTGCGAGCTGCTACTGAAAATCTTATAGAAAATCGCAATAAGACTTTGATTGACCTGGTAATCAAACCCAAGAGTTCTTGCGAAGCAGTCACGCTAGAAGGATGCAATACCACTAAACTAATGAGGCAGTGTTAAAAAGACATTATATTCAGATAACATAACATCACAGCTGAATTCGCCGAAAGGTTAAGTAGAGATGTAAATATTTTGACCCACAGTTCGACTGGTATATTATAGGTCTCTTAGGCGAGCCATGAGCCAATTTCCATTAACCAGGCACACTTACAGAATACTACAAGAAATATCTAATTACACTTTGATCGGCCTAAAAATCAAACCCAGGACGTCAAACCCAGCAGCCGCAAACAAAGGCTGGAATTGAAGAATTCCGGCTTTTTAAGTCAAACAAGCACATTTTATCAACAATGTTAACAAGAAGTAGTACCTACGAGTAAATACTTGAACTTGAGTAATGAGGTTCATAACTTAGAAAAATTTAATCAAATACTCAATGTATCGTGTTCAACATCGAATGATCTTAAACTGTTACAACAAAGTTGATAGACAGAAGGTTAAATGCAGGGAGGTAAGACCTCGCCCTTTGTGCCCAAATGTAAATGTGAGTACTATGTAGGTTAGCTTTAACACGTATCAGATGTATAATAAACTTCTCTGACAGTTTTGAGTATTTCACATGACCTACACAAATGTCCTGCTGATCTGGTATCGTTGTGCGACGGGTCGTTGAGCTCCCTATAAAATGGTTAAGCTACACGATGACTGATGTATGCGTGCCGTCAGTTAGGACAGGTCAACTCAAAGCTGCTATGGCTCTTTCTTCAAAAGGCCTGTTCAGATTTTGCCCTACATTGTTAAACTCGCATATCTAACAACAACTATTGTCTGGACTTTAAAAGAGACCATGATTCTCTGAGTTTGTTTCGACGTTTCTTCTCAGAGGTCGTCAGATAGGAAACGTCGGCGTCATCTAGTTAAAAAAAAATGTAAAAAATCGACTTGTAAAAGTGTCCTGAAAAGATCTATTTACAGAAATAAATATCATTTCATTTCATTTCATTTTGGTCGACAAGAGAAGGAGAATATGGAACGTTTCCTTTGGTATGGGGAGGAATAAAACGCATATGATTAAAAAAATGTTAATATGAATGAGAAGGGAAAGAAGGATAGAGGGAGACTTAAGATAAGACGAATCGACCGCATAAACTCGATTGAACTGCACGGATCATTCAATCCACACGAACCACATCGGATTGCATGAAACTTATCCGCATGAACCAGATCAAACCGCACGAAACCGATTTATCTGCACGAACCAGATCGGACCGCACGAAACCGATTCTTACTTTAAATTTATTAAACAACGAATCTTCTGCTTTTACTTTGCAGCCATCGAGGTCAACCACCCACCTTTATCTTAAAGAAACAAACTCCTGAAAGCGAAGTTTCAGCCCCCTTTTGTCGGTGCGCAATATCCGGATCCGGCGGAAGTTCAATCAACAGTTTGTTCCACCTTCAACGGCCATTTCCTGTTTATCATAGTTTATTATTTGATAATAATAGCCTTTAGTATGCGGGTAGCCTTTGCTCGTCCGAAGTTGTTTGAAGTTTGAGTCTAACTTAGTCTAGCAATGTTTAATAGAAACTTAGATCTTGATTGACTTCAGTTTGTTGTGGTAGATTAGTGGGCGTAGCATTTAGCCCACTGTTGGGCACAGTAAAAGGGGTTGAGGATGGTGATCGTATAAATAATAATTTTCGCCTAAATGGTATTTATTTTTACACTTTTTTTTTTATTGATACCTACTAATTTATATAGATTAATTTATGGCATTTAATTGTATCATTAATTAACGTAACTGCCTCATTAGTCTTATGCCTCATTAGCCCTTAGAGCGACTGCTACGCTAGAGGTCTTGGGTCCGATTCCTAGGTGATGCAAAGGGTTTTTTCTATAAAATTCTTAGTAGCAGCAGAGTTTATCTATAGGATTGAGCAAAACATTAACTGAGAAAATAGGAATAGTGTCGCCCCCTATAACATGGGACCTAAACATACCGGCAAACTGTAGGTGTACATTCAGTACACCTCTGCCTAACCCTTCGGAGAATACAGGCGTGATAGTATGTTGTTGATAAATTTTACCTGTCAAGAACTTGTATGCACCGCATATGCGTCAAGTAACCATGATAATGAATATAGTTTCGTCATGTTGGTCGTTTTAGGCCGAAATGCAAACGAAGCCGTGACATTTCGTAGTCAAAAATACATTTTTCCTACGTAAATAATGTTTTAATAATGGTCTGTTGCGGTCAACGGCAGAATTTGCGGCGTAGTAAGTATGGCAGAGGATTATGTTTAAACACACTTTTCCTGTCCCTAGGAATTTTCTCCGTTTGTGGAGGTTTTCCTACACGAATTGACAAAAAATCTGTTATAGTATAATATTTGCAAAAAAAATGCAATTTAAAGAAAGAAGAAAGAAATAGTTTATTCAGCCGCAGTAAAGACAAATACATTCATTATAAGCTATAATAACAAAAAAAAATATAATATTAACGCATTGAGTACTATGCCCAAATTGCGCTGAAAGGGATCTGGTTCAGCACATGCCAGACAAATTTGCATGACGCTGGTTTTCAACCAGGTTCAAATCACGCACGGACGTGAAACCAGTTCCTTAATAATTATGTTCTATGCAAAACAAAAAATAATAATAATAATAATGTACCCATTATCAGTATTGGAATAATATGACAAGGTCACATAAAAGTACAAAATAAATAAATAAATGAATATGTTTATATATAAAAATACCTGATTGAAATTGTAGTCAGCTTTAAAACCGTCAATTGTGCCTATATTGTTTCCGTTTTTTTTTCTCATGGTGTACAATAAAGCATAATCTATCTACGTTAATCAAATTCAAATAAAAGATCATACAATTTTTTTCAATAGTTAAAGCTAGCATCACTTTCTAATATTTTGAATGGAAAACCTTTATATATAGCTGCGCCTCTAGCGGTTACGTGAGGAACTAGATTTAATCACTATCACTACCTACACATTATAACACAAAGTCCTCCGCCGCGTCTGTCTGTCTTTTCGCGATAAACTCAAAAACTACTGCACCGATTTTCATGCTGTTTTCACCAATGGATAGAGTGATTCAAGAGGAAGGTTTATATGTGTAATACATACCTACATATTATGGTACAGAAAAGCCAGACTACAGAAACAAAAATAATTCCAGATTTATTTTATTTAGGAAAATATTTATTATACCGTCACGCCTGTATTCCCCAAAGGGTGAGACAGAGTAGTGTACTAATGTACACCCACACTTCGCCGGTATGTTAAGGTCCCATGTAATAGAGGGTGAGCCTATTGGCATTAACCGGGCACAAATCTAGACTCCGAGCTACCTACTGCTCGACCTAGGGATTGAACCAGGACGTTTAGCGTAGCGGTCGAGCGTAGGACGACTAGGCTAATGAGGCATTATTTTTTTAATCTTTTAGTAATAATTATTAATCTTTAATTTACTATATTGTTATACAGTGTCATAGATACTTAATTATACATATAATTAACATTACGACCTTTTTTTAACCTTTTGAACGCCATTGTTACATATATGTGACAAACGAAATCTTACCCTGAACGCCAACGTCACAAATATATGACAAAATATACGTCGCACCATATTATGAAATAAACAATTTAATCATTACTAGTGTGTTTTCATTTATGAAGGTCATTTGACAGAAAAAGTGGCCCGGCGTCAGGGGTACGGCGATACGTTTATACTCTGGCGTTCAAAAGGTTAAATGAAAACCTCCTTCCATATTTGACAGCTAACCCCCGAACGCGGACATGTCATAAAATTCTCATTTGCGCAGTTCCCGTTGCCCGAGTCCACCGTATAATATAGGGGTATTATCCACTGTTTCGTCTGCTCCTTTAGTTTTTTATCCCTCGCTCCCCACCCATTATGATAACGATATTTTCATGATATAATACTTTTTAATGATTGAATAGGGGTCTGAGAAGGTCAAGAACATTCTAGAAATGTCTTGTTTTGGGGTCAAGCTCAGGATTCCCTAAATGACTTTATTATTATATATACAATAACGTTATTACAGGGGTTGGTGTCTAAGTAAATAGCTGAGCGGATCAACTGATCTGCAAGATTAAGCTGCGTTTACCACGGTGTGTATGTGGATGGGTGAGCATTCTCTGCGTTCCCCAGAGAACACGAGCACTTATTAATATATAAATTGTAAAACGTTAATCATTTACAATAAGACTGTATAACATAATACTTACATATTATAATCTCATATATATATAAAATTCTCGTATCACAATGTTAGTTACCATACTCCTCCGGAAACGGCTTGACCGATTTTTATGAAATTGTATATGCATATTCACTAGGTCTGAGAATTGGCTACTATCTATTTTCCATATCCCTAAGTGATAAACGTGTACTCCACGCGGTCGAAGATGCGGGCGGACAGCTACTATTTTATAAACCAATTTAAATTAGATATAACTATATATATTGTTTACATAATGTTGCTGGACCCTTACAGGGTTTCATGTTGTAGCTTTCCATATGGAAAGCTACAACATGAAACCCTGTAATAGGTGTCACATATATATATATATATATATGTGACACCTATTAGAATTGTGCAATAAAGAACTTTGAACCTTGCAACACATTAAGCCGTCGGTCCCGGTTCTCATACGAACACCTACTTCTGACAATCGTACCTAAGTGGTAGTTAGAAGACTAAAATGCCTGACAACCAGTCTATTCTCAAGAAATCGGTATTGCCCAAAAATTTGGTTGCGGATATCTGATGGTAGTTGCTTCGTACAATATACTGATATTCAGCCACATCTCGTTTGAACCAAACTCCAGCGTATTACAGTGGGTTATAGCTGTTACCTGAACCACCCTAGGCGAGCCGGCGGCGTCTATATGGGTCAGGTAACAGCTATAACCCACTGTACATAACTGCTACGCTAGATTAATGAGACGTTCTTTTTAACCCGTCAAATGCCGATATTATATAACATAGACATTTTAATACCGTACCTACATTTTTAATTTTAAAATTTCAAAAGCTGACCAATTAAATATAAATTACGCGGCGACTAAGAGCTCACTCGACGCTCGGCGCATTTCCACGTGGAAATACGTTTGAACACGGAATTCCACGTTCTAATTTCAAAAGGAGGCGAATGCGTTCATGAAATTCAAATTTTAGAAGTCGTGTTCCATCGTTCTTTTTTTATAAATCCCGGGATTAAGCGATGTCAAACTGATAGCTTATTCTTTTGGCGGCATTCGGATTGTTAACATTGGGTGTTAGGAATTTAATTTATGTTTTACTTTTTTTTATCTGGGCGAAGGTAATGTTGAGCATGCGGTTTGGGGCGAAAGGGAATTTTAGGGAATATTTTATAAATTCGACGTGAAAATATATTCATCTGACAGCCAAAAGTTTTTATACTGATTATTTTGATTAATTTCTAATGAATGACCAACGCTAAAATAGCGAAAAAAAATAGTGACACTTTTCTGTAAAAGTGCTATTGTTTTTTATTTCAGGGTTGTTTCTTTAGTGAAAATTGTCCATAATGATGAATATGACGAGGTCTTTTCGCGTATAAGATGACTAAAATATCACAGTGTATAAGTAGGTACCTCAAACCTACCTAATGAATTATCTGATATCATACAAGTTTTAATATTGGTTACTTTACTCTCAAAGCTAAAATATTCTTAAACATTTTCAGTAACTGCCAAACCCATTCTCTTAAATAAGTGCCACAATATTTCAAACTTAAAAATCACTCTTACATATTTTACATAGCTAATAAATTACAACGTTTTACGTAAAACAAGTGTTGCTATCACACAAAATAAATGTTGTTGGCTCCGCGATAAGCAACTACTTACAATGAACGACGCGCTCCGTCACAACCCTTACAATGACAAAAATAAATTCAACCACTACTACTTAAAGGGATGAATTTCACTCTTATTTATTACCTGCGAAGTTCGGCTTACATCATCATCATTTTATTTAAGTATTTTAATTTAAACACAACGATCTAGGATCTTATTAGTCTAGCTAGTGCTTCATTAGTCTCGTGGTTCTAAGCGCGATTGCAACGCTGGAGCTCCTGGGTTCGTTTCACAGGTCGAGCAAAGTGTTATTGTGTTTTTCTATGAAATTCTCAGTAGCAGCTCGGAGTCTGGATTTGTGCCCGTTTAATGGCAATATGCTCCCCCATAGATGGGACCTAAACATATCGGCGAACTGTGGGGAACCTAGTGGTCATAGCATCTGGTGTTTCTAACCAGAAGACGCAAGTTCGAATCCTGCCCGCAGTCAAATTTTTCCATCACTAAAATAACTTTATAAGCCCATAATATTTTTTCTCTTAGTAGGGGATTAAATAATTCATACGGAGTCCTCATGTGCTTGCCAAGAGTAACCTTGATTTTATATAAAGTATATTCATTTTTAAACGTATTAGGTACTTTATACGTTACTTGGGACTTACGAGAGCAGAGATCTTTAATTTTTTTATAGTAGCTCTTTTACAGGTCACTCGTTCATTTTTGAACTGAGCATAGACCTAAATAATAAGTGTGTATCTTTTTTAGGCATTTTCCTTGCAAAGATTATTAAGTTATTTTAGTAATGGGAAAATACGACCGCGGGCAGGATTCGAACCTGCGTCTTCTGGTTAAGTACACTAAACGCTATGGCCACTAAGCCACCGCAAGTCCCACCCGCCAACTCGAAATTTGCCTTCACATGTTTTATTTACGTCTTTGAGGTGACGTTAGTGCCATCTGTTAGTGCGTCTCGTGTACTTACCAGAAGACGCAGGTCCAAATGCTGCCCGCGGTCGTATTTTTCCTTCATAATATGTGTGTATTTAGGAAATAATAGTTGTTAACCAAGAGGTGATAGAGATGGATAGATTGTGTGAAGGCAGATATGATGGAAAAGGGATTGAATGATGAGATGACAACTAACAGGGATGAATAGAAGAAAAGGACAGGCTGAGCCGACCCCAAATAAATTGGGAAAACAGCAGAAAGATGATCAGATCAGATGAACACACAAACACACACACGCATGCACGCACGCACGTTACATTTAAAAAATATAAATTGATAATTTTAGGAGAATCCTCTATGTTACTGTACTTGATACGATAACGATTTTTTAAGCGAAAGTTTTAGTTCTCAGTTTTGAGCTTAGTTGATGTCGTTATTCTTGCTACTATGACCCAACAACAACAATAAGTGCAGTGATAGCCTTATGATATGACCGTTGGACAGCCAAGTCAAAGGTCTCGAGTTCAAATCCTAGGCACGCACCTCTGTCTTTACGAAGTCATGTGCGTATAAATAATTAATTATCAAGCGCTTAAACGGTGAAGGAAAACATCGTGAGGAAACCTGCATGCCTGAGAGATTTTATTGACGGCGTGTGAAGTCTGCTAACCCACAGTAGGCTAGCGTGGTGGACTATAGCCTAATCCCTCTCGTTCTGAGAGGAGACCCGTGCCCAGCAGTAGGACAATGTAATGGGTTGATGATGATGATGATGATGCAACAATGCGTTACACATGTACAATTTTTCATTAAAAAAAAAACAAAAAATATATTGAAATTGGCGTCTAAGGAGAGCCTCCGACTTTATTGTAGCCCATTTCGTCCCACTGCTGAGCAAAGTGGCGGTAGCCTTATGGCTAGGGCGTCGGACTTGCGATCATTTGGTTGATGATCGAAACCCACCCATTGTACTATTGACGTGACCCCACTCGTAACACAAGCATTTAGCTTAGCACGAGGGAGCTTTGTTAAAAACTTCTTTAAAAAAATGTCCTCCATTTCGAAGTTTATGAATCTTCTTCTTCCGTCCCTGATCTCCTTATTTTGGGGACGGGCCTGCTCACTTTTCTGGCCCTCAGATCAAATAAAAAGTTAAGATGGAACGTTGCGAACAAAGAAATAGTACAAACACAATTACACGCACACACGCACGTGATACGTTAATGACGTTTTGATAGACGTGCAGCGATAGCACGATTCTGCTCGACTGACAAGTTAAGGCGTAGTTTCGGTATACGTGTGTGCGTGTAATTGTGTTTGTACACGGCAAGGCGTAGTTTTAATCGGCCTCACTTCTTTGTTCGCAAAGTTCCATCTTAACTTTTTATTTGATCTGAGTTCTGGCCAAGATAAGTCTTGGGTAGTCGGTTCTAGCAGTTGGGCTCGCTTGTGGTGGGCCTTTTTATATTCGTCCACCACAGCAATGGCGGGCGGCCTTTGCCATTTTTCTGTTCTCGAAGGCTTAGTGCAATTTGTACCACATAATTTTCATTGCTTCTTATAATGTGCCCATACCACGCGGCGGTTCTCAGTAATTTCCTTTCCAAGTTTATGAATAGATTTCTTTTAAATAACCCTCTCAATCACATACACACCATAACGTTTTAGTAAGTTCTTTTATTTGAAACACAGCCGTACTTCGGTAGACGTGGCCTACTCTAAAGCCTATTAGTATTCAGCCCACGTTTCATGAAAAAATACCCTTTTTCAGGTAAGTACAATGTCATCTGCACTTATAATTTTGTTTGGGTCCTTGAAACATGGGCCGCAATTACGTCGAGAAGTTTGTTTATATGGGAGTGGACGAGAATAAAATGAAAAGATACGTTGAGCTTACCGCGGACAATCTATGGATGGATGAGCTATAATAAAGAAAACAGGATCGTTTGAACGTTACAGTACAACGTGGACACATCTTAATTGATTCGTTTCCCGGGTCGAGCAAAGTATTAATGGATTTCTATACTAAATTCTCAGTAGCAACTCGGAGTGTGGGTTTGTGCCCGTTTACAATAACGTCTTAAATAAAACCCAAATCAGATATACCAACCCTGATAGAACATTAAAAAACCACGCTCATTTTATCAGTACTAAGAACCCCTACAATAAATCTCCATACAAAAAAAGGCCGTTAATTTGAAAATTCTTAGCCGCTAAAACAAAAAGGTATGTACATAAAAATCGTATAAAATCTCATCGAATATCGCTCCGAGTGTTAATTTGGTTCAAATTTATCGCAGGCCAATTGTGAATATATAAGGGTGGTGTGGGTAGAAAAGTGTTCCTGATTTATGTGCCGCGGTCGCTTTAAAACGAGTACCGCGGGAGCGTGGACTTTCTTTTGTGAGCTCAAATTTTGCTATTTTTTCATTTGTTTTTTTTATGGCATAACTCGGCAAACGATGGTAAGTAGTTATCACCACCCATGGACATCTGTAATACCAAATGAGTTGCAGAACGCATGTTCAACTACCAAGCGAAAGAAAAGGATGGGGCAGGAGAAAAGGATAGAGGGAGAAATTGTGCCTCAGGCGATCCACACTCACCGTACGAAACGCAATAGTATACATGTACTGCTACTTAACGTCGATATTCTGTGGGAGAGTAGTACTTCCCCAGTCGTGTAGACATGCCAGCGAGGCACTGCTACTACGAAAATAATTCTGATCCTGCTATGATCGTGGCGAATGTCACGAATCCCCTGGCCGTGGAAGGATGAGGCAAGCGAGATTTTTAGTCGGTATAGTCAGCAAGGAAAGTTGCTCAACACGATGAAATCTTCAAAACGCTTAAACATATTTATTTTCCAAAACTTACTGACCTGAGATGTGGTAAGTAGTACGTGTTTCTACATACTGGACCATTTTTTTTTCCTAAGTGAATCTATTGAAAAGTATTGGTGCTGTGTTGTTTTCAAAACTTGGCGGTGTTCAGCAACTTTCGTTGCTGACCGTACGACTCCGACATACCCTGCCAGCTCCTTAGATGGCAGTAGATCCGTAATGATTTTCAGTACTATAAAAAAGGTCTTAGTAATATCAAGCTATACATTTTTGAAAGTATCGCCAGTTTTGTTGTGGTAGGGCCAGGCTGTTCACAGCATGAATGGGCCGGCTTGACCGGGGAAGTACCACACTCTCGCAGAAGACCGACGTCTGAGTAGTAGCGTTTCGTTACTGCGCTTCGTTCGGTGAGCGAGAGGGCCGGAGGCCCAATTCCTCCCCCAATCCCCTTCCTTCTCCTTTTCTCCTTCCCCTCCCTTTCCTTAAATAGGCTCGGCAACGCATCTGCAACTCCTTTGGTTTTGCAGATGTCCATGGGCGGCGATGACTACTTACCATCAGGTAGCTCGCCTGCTCGTTTGCAGAGTTATCCCATAAAAAAAAAAAAAAAAAAAAAAAAAAGTTATAGAAATTGACCTAAAGATGACAAGAAGATCTGCCTCTGAAAAGAAACGCCGAAATAAACTCAGAGAATCATGGTCTCTATTGTTAAACAGTAGTGTTTGAAAGATCGGTGAACATTTAATAAACGCGAAAATCCATTAAGTACGTCAATGACGTACTTAATGGATTTTCGCGTTTATAGATGCTTTATTTTGGGACACGATCGCTTAGACTTCTCGCAGCGTTCTTATCCTGGGGCAGTAACATACTAAACTGATGTTTTTTGTGACGTGCCAAAGGCGAAGCACAAGAGAGCCACTGATGCGTTCGTAAGAGATCTCGGAGCCTCCCTCCGCAAATGTTTAGTCGGGAGGAGTCCGACATAACCCTCTGCCTTTCCTACCCGAGGGACGGAGGGTATCGATGAGGATTTTCATAACATACCATCACGCCTGTATTCCCCAAAGGGTTAGGCAGAGATGTACTAATGTACATCCACATTTCGCCGGTTTGTTTAGGTCCCATTTAATAGGTGGCGAGCCTATTGGCACTAACCGGGCTCAAATCCAGACTCCGAGCTGCTACTGGGAATTACATAAAAAATACCAATAACACTGCTCGACCTGGGGATTGAACGCAGGACCTCTAGCATAGCAGTCGCGCTTAGGACCACTAGTGTAATGAGGCAGTCACACGGAAAATAAAAGCTATAAAGGAGCAGACTATTCCATGCTCCCGGCCTACTATTCCGGTCGATTCCAGAGCCGGTCACGACTGGCTTTATCCGGCTTGTCGCTTCTTTGGCTCAAAATGGCGGCATAATTCAGTCTACTTTGTGGTCCAACGGACGCCACAATTCGATCTCACTGTTCCTAATGTAGAACTGTTTAACTTAGAATTAATCGTAAAGTTCTAACGGGATTTTCGTGTGGAAGAAAATATTTTAGACATGGATTATTTCAGAGATACTATTTGAAGTAAAATAAAAAGACGATACCAATTTTTGATCGTTCAGACGTGTAGAAGTTGCTCATATACCTTAATTAACTAGAAGCGGCGGTAGCCTAATGGCTAGGGCGTCGGACTTGCGATCATTTAGTTGCTGGTGCGAAACCCACTCATTGCACTACCGACGTGAACCCACTCGTAATACAAGCATTTAGCTTAATACGAGGGGTTAGCAAGATTACTAATAATTTGCGACATACATTGCTAGTAAGCTTTAAAAAAACCTAGAATAGAGATCCATAATATTCAAGCGTCTGAACAGTAAACATATTTTCTTGATATAATAAATAGGTATTGTTCCAATGGGATGTTGGGCTCCCTAAATAATGGTTGAGCCGTCAGTTAGTTCAAAGCTATTATGGTTGTTTCTTCAAAAGGCCTGTTCAGATATTGGTCTACATTGTACAACTCACATACCTGTTAATATATTAATACCTCTAAAACAGACCATGGTTCTTTAAGTTTATTTACATTAAAAAAAAACATAGCAAAACATTACGCCTGTATTCCCTGAAGGGTAATGCAGAGTTGTGCTAATATACAAATACATTTCACCTGTATGTTTAGGTCCCATGTAATAGGGGTAGACAGAGCAACAAGTAACAGCATAGCAGAGATAGTAGCAGTCGCGCTTAGGACCACTAGACCAATAAGGCAGTCAGTAATAAAAAAAATACTTGTAAAAATATCTTTAACAGAAATTTAAAGATAATTTCACTTCGTCATTTCATTCAAAACACTTGTGAATGATCAAAATATAACTTTTTATTCCATCAATTTTGTATTCAACGGTACTCGAATAAAACAATGTATGACAAGCTGGTATTATTTTTGTTCAACCGAAGATTGATTTTCATCTCTTGATTGATATCATATTTTTCATTTCAAATTGTTTATTTCAATACCGAGTTTGTATTCGACTTTTTGTAGTACAATCGATCACCTTTAAAGGCTAGTGATTTTTAATGTGTTTTTATTGATTCTTTACTTGAATTGAAAATCATTTTTTTTATGGGACAACTCGGCAAACGAGCAGGCGAGCTACCTGATGGTAAGTAGTCATCGCCGCCCATGGACATCTACACAATCAAAGGAGTTGCAGATGCGTTGCCGAGCCTATTTAGGGAAAGGAAGGGAAAGGAAAAAAGGAGAAGGAAGGGGATTGAGGGAGGAATTGGGCCTCCGGTCCTATTGCTCACCGAACGAAGGGCAGTAGCGAAACGCTACTACTCGGACGTCGGTCTTCTGCGAGAGTGTAGTACTTCCCCGGTCAAGCCGGGACAACAACAACAAAAATACCGTAAATCGGGTTTGAACTTAGTAACCCCAAATCTCCTCATAGACCGTTTGCCATCTAGGGAAGTTGCAGGGTATGTAGGACTGTATCTGGAACTAGAGTCAAAAATATTTCATAAACGCTTTGACGCTTTAGCAAGCTTAAGTCAACATTTCTATCTTGATGTTACTTGGAATATCTTAAATGTATCTACAGACTTAAGTTATCTTCAATTTTATATAAGTATAGATTAGTATCTTTTTGTATGTTTTAGGCATTTTCCATGCAAAGATTATTAAGTTATTTTAGTGAAGGAAAAATACGACCGCGGGCAGGATTCGAACCTGCGTCTTCTGGTTAAGTACCTACACCAGACGCTATGACCGCTAAGCAAATTTCGACTAGGCGGGTGGGACTCGCGGTGGCTTTGGTCATAGCGTCTGGTGTACTTAACTAGAAGACGCAGGATCGAATCCTACCCGCGGTAGTATTTTTCCTTCATTAAAATAACTTAGTATAGATTAGTAATGAATAACGAGTCCCTTCACGTCCAGTTGCGCTATAATGTTGATAAGAGTGGTATTTAATTAATTAATCGACACTGAGGTCTACAGGATACACTTTATTATGATACTATCGTTACATAATAAGTAGGTTATCATAAATTTTAACATTTGAAATTTAACTCGTAGCGCGTAAAAATCGCATTTCTCCTATAGTCATGGCCATGGCATCCGTGACATTAACCATGACAATGAAAGGCTCTAGTCCAGCAAGCGTTGGACCCCTTCAAAGGAAAGGCCTTGCCTCCAGTACTAGTGCCTCGCTACCATGTCTACATGCCTATATGAATGGCTCGACCAGGGAAGTACTACCCTGAAATTTATATGACATAAAAAGGTACAATACATGTGAATCCCCTGGTCCCCAAACTAGTGTTAACTGTTTACATAATATTTATCATGAAATATAAAATATTTTTTAACTTAAAAATTGATATGCATACTTACCTACTTACTGGTTTCTAACACTGATGACCATGGATGCTGTAAAGGATCCGAAACGTCGGGTAATAAAAATATCAATATAACGCGATAAAATCCGTAATAAGTACCTAGTTTTATTTCACTAACTGTTGCGTTTCGTGCGGTGAATGTGGAGCGCTGGGGGCCCAATTCCTCCCTCAGTTCCCTTCCTTCTCCTTTTGTCCTATCCCCTTGCTTTTCCTTAAATAGGCTCGGCAACGCATCTGCAACCTCTTTTGTATTACAGATGTCTATGGGCGGCGATAAATAATTACCGCCAGGTAGCTCGCCTGCTCGTTTGCCGAGTTATCTCATAAAAAAACGAATGCCTAACAGTTTTTTAGTAATAAAAAGTGGTATACCAATATCAACTCATTAGTCCTACTTATTCTACTTACAAACACAAGTATAAACGACCCAGAAACGTTTAAAACTTCAGTTATTCATGCCGAGACATTTTACACGATATCTTGGCGGCAACTTGAAAGATACATTTCAACAAATTTCCAAGTGAAATTATAAAATTCACAGTCAAACTCTCGCCAGGACTGGGCGCAGGCTTTGGAGCCAGTTTGCTTTTAGTTTTCTGGCCAACTCATGCGTGAAGCTTAAAGTTTATAATAACGCCATCTGTTGGTATAGTACGGAAGCACGTAGAGATGTTAAGTGATATTATTGATTTGGGTGAAAAAAATTACAGTTTTATTGTGGTATGACTCCAATTCTGGACTGTCAGTGGTATCACCACATGACCAATTATTGTAGGTACCTACCGCGAAGTAATAATACGCTAATATAATTGGGTTCCGTTTGGGCAATGTAGCCAATGATATTACTGGGCATGATTCATTATGACAAGATGACAACGCGCAAGTGATACTACTGCTGTTGCTGGCGTTTTTATTCTTGTAAACGGTATACTAACGCCTTAGTGAATGAACAGACAGAAATATTTTGCTGGAGAGTTTGATGCCCCACTTTTTCTTCGTAACAAAAACACTAGGGCGGGCATTTTGGGGGCTGTCTATAATGCAAAAATTACGTTAAAAAAGCATTATGTAGTTTATTTTTATTTATTTTTTGCTCCTTCTCTTTTAACTATACATAACATATTTAAGGTCAGACAAATAAATAATTTTGACATTGTACAAAATTGAGGTGAGTTTTATCTCTTCTTCATCACCAGCAAGGTTGATGATAGTATCTTACAATCCGCCTAACTAGCGACTATTTCACATGAAATATATGTACCGACAATAATAATTCCAACTGAGAAATGAGGGTAGTTTGAAAACTATTTTAATTACAATTCACACTGCATTGTCTGAGTTGGCCCCAACTGGCATAGTTTAAATCAAAATTTTGCATATCTTATCCAATTTAAATTTTAAAATTCATACTTGTTCGTCGCCCTAAGTTGTAGAACCTAGCATTTGACTTGAGTGTTATTGAATGTTTCATTGTTTAAGTTGGCACTTTAAATATCATCAATTGTAAGGAATCTTCTTAGAAAACTAAGTTAAAACTTGGTATGAAAATAATAAGGAATATTTTCACGGAGACGAATTTTGAAAGATATTTAGCATTGGTTCATATTTTATATGTTGAAATTAATACAACAATTGCTTGATTCATGACCTTAGCTATCCATTAGTCATATTTATGTTCTATCACCGCACTCAAAACAGCCGTAGCAGCTTTTAATTCCTACATAACCTTTTTTTCCTGAGTGAAAAAGGTTTTACTTAATCACTGCCCGTTATCGAATTCTTACTTTGCATAATCACAGTTGTAAGACTTCTTAATTTTTGTCTAGATAAATTAATTCCCTTTTTTTACTTCCTATAGAAAATATGTATTGCAACATGACTCTGTCCCACGGTGGGCGCCACTAAAGTTATTTTATTATTATCTAGCCCAATGTGTACTAATATCCCTGTTTCCCCACTAGGTACTTTATATCTCAACAAAACTTAAGCTATAAACGTCACTTTACGATTTAACCTTGCAGGAATACGTTTTTGTTACAAAGGTTAGGGGTCCCTGCTTGGGCGCCAACAGTGTTCATCGTTACTCTAATGTTACAACGTTCTTGGGCGAGTCAGGTTTAAAAATTCATTAATGTTGAGATAAAACGAGATTGGAGGGCCCTTGGGATATTTTGAAGTTTGTGGATGTACATAATTAAGTACATGAAAAAGATTTTTACAATGTTTTCATGAAGAAGGTCAAATAATGAGTTTTATAATACTAGCTTTCCTCGCAATTCCACTCGTGTCCCAAAAATAATTTTATTAATATCATTTTGCACGCAGCCCTAAATTTTTTCTGCTGTAAGGGAACAATAATACACACAGGACACAGGCCTCCGCTCAATGAAAGGGAATGGGCCCTAATCCACCACGCGAGCCCAGTGCGAGTTGGTAGATCTCACATGCTTCAAATTTTTGGTTGACATGCAAGTTTCCTCACGGTGTTTTTCTTCACCGTTTTGGGGGCAGTACCTAGTGATGAAATAATTTACACAAAGTAAAGCGCCTGCCTGGGTTCGAACCTACGACCTACTCGTAAATGTAAATGAAAAGTAAAAAGTAAAATTCTGACATTACAAAAAGACAGTTAAATTTTATTTATTTATATTATATAACATAAACTTCCATTGTATGTATGCTTCAACACATAAGCCGTTGTAGAGTGTAATGCTGGCTTTTACCATCTCAGAGTAAATAACCGTTAATTTTCTTAGTAAGTACCTAATACTTAGTAATAAGTAGTTAATTTTAAATTTATTCTGTGGGTAGCGGCTATTCAGATATAGCGAAATAAGCCCTTAATAGAATACTAATTAAGTTTGTTTTCATTGATTACCTATAAAATATTATAGAAACCCCCAAAGCGAGTTTTTTGCTTCATGATTTGAGGTCTAGGCGCCACAACTTACATATCAAGCGTCAGGCAGTGGTGACGATAATGTATCTATATGTCACATTTATTACAATAAATATGAGCAAAATATTTTTTAAATATATAGGTATATAGATTTTTTTAACTAAAGACATCCTTAGCATCCAATCCTGTTTGAAGTTGAATGTTCTTTTACTAACATAAAATATCTGAGTGGAAAGATGTACAAACGCATTATATTTTTAATTTATCACTTCATTTTTGTTCAGGAAAATGAATGAATGATTAAATAAAATAAATGAAGAAATACCGAAGTAAATTGTACCACGCCAATACCAGCAGAACTATAGAGTTATTATGTACTTGAGACGACACTACGATGAAAGTTAATGCTCCATAAATTGCGGAGTAAATGCACCAATTTTTGGAGACGAAATTCATACTACTCTAATACAAGCTTGTGTTAATAAAATTGTTAAAGTGGAAAGCTTTTGTATTTTGTATTATATTGGAGAGCGCTATAGAAATCGGAAGCCACGTTTAAAGGTAGCGCAAAGATCTTGATGTATTTCTAGAGCAAGCAAGTAATCAGAAAATATATGGAGATTTGTATGGAGAAAAGAAAGGCGCAGCTTGGGACAAAAATAAGGTTATAGAAAATACGAATAGCTATAGAATATTTTCAGAAAAACTCTGTTTAGGTTTCTCTCTTTTATTTGCATCTGCAACTCCTATGGTACTCCTTTCGCCTAGCTTTTTAAGGAAGAGTACGAAGAATAGAAGGAAGGAGACGGAGAAAAAGAGAAGGAATGAGGGACTTAGGGAGAAATCAGGTTTTTAATTTGTAAAATCACTTCTAAACATTTAAGTGACATCTTACATTTATAAAACATAAAAAAAACGGTAGGTATTATTGATGATAGAATTTATCAAGGCCCTTGTACCTACCCAGTAATAATTTTATTTTATACCTCAATGGCAATACTTGTTAATTAATGTTTTAACACGGAACGGCGAAGGCACGGGACCGTAATTTCACAGTGATTTTATAGCAGTGATTTTTGTTCAATATAGTATTTATTCAAACGACTCCTTATTGGAAATCAAATTTAAATTTCATTGTAAGGACTTCAATGTTGAGAAGTTATTTTCATTTATTCAAATTCAATTAACGTGATGGATAGAGGGACTGATAAGAGTTGCTGGGAATTGTTGGATGCAGGTGGGATATATCTGGAGATAATAGGAATTTGTTCAGCGGACTGCCTCGTTAGTCTACTGTTTGGGTTCGATTCAAAGGTCGAGTAAAGTGTTATAGATTTTTGCTATTAAATTCTCAGTAGCAGCTCGGAGTCTGGATTTGTGCCCGGTTGATGGCAATAGGCTCGCCCTCTATTACACTGGACCTAACATACATAACCTACCGGCGAAACGTGGGTGTACATAAGTACACCTCTGCCTAACCCTTCGGGGAATACAGGCTTGATGGTATGTTATGTTGTTCAGCAGTAGGCTTCCTTTGACACTGACCTTGTTTTTTCTACGATATTGGGGTCATCTAATGTAATCGGATGCGGTTAAATGTAATTTATACGAAGTGCCTGCCACCATTCTACAACCAAATTCCTGGGTAAAACTCACCAAAGCCCAGCATATCCGATGATAGGATCCTAGAGATGCACTTAGCTAGCTACCTTACATGTAAGACCGATACTAAACAGCAACCAAAAGAGTATTTACTCAAATCGCGAGTTCCATATTTGACCCCGGCAAAAGTTGTATCAAATCAAAAAAAAAAAGTAAGTACCTAAGTTAAAGTAGTGATATGACCATTGGACTGCTAAGTCGTAAAACTTGAATTTGAATCCAAGGCAAGGACCTCTGACTTTTTAATATCGTGTGCGTATTAATAAATAATTATATTCACTCGCTTAAAACGTTGAAGAACAAAATCGTGAGGAAACCTGCATGCCTAAGAGATTTTCTCAATGGCGTGTGAAGTCTGCCAACCCGCAGTAGGCTAGCGTGGCGGACTATAGCCTTACCTCTTTCACTCTAAAAGGAGATCTGTGCCCAGCAGTGGGACGGTAAAGGTGACGTTGAAGTAAGTAGGTATGTACCATGACCATCACGCCTGTATTCCCCGAAGGGTTAGGCAGAGGTGTACTATAAATGTACACCCACACTTCGCCAGTATGTTTAGGTCCCACGTAATAGGAGGCGACCCTATTGCCTTTAACCGGGCACAAATCCAGACTACGAGCTGCTACTGAGAATTTCATAGAAAAACCAAAACACTTTGCTTTACTTGGGGATCGAACCCAGGACCTCTAGCGTAGCAGTCGCGCTTAGGACCACTAGACTAATGAGGCAGTAAGTAGGTATGATAAAATCGAAATCGAATATCCCAGACTCGAGCAACATTTTGATGGGATTAGAATATTTAGTTACACAGTGTCGGAATCGGATCCACGATGTGTTGGATGAGTAAATAATTCATTTGATTCCCTAGCATAATCGGCCTATAACATTCCCACTGTTGGGACACAGGCCTCCTCTCGGTGAGAAGGATTCCCTGAGCATTAATTATTCTTAATAATAGGATCGGTTTGGATATCGGTATTTATAGTTATTAAGATTAAGTCACCTTAATTAATCCACTATCTATTATTTTTGTGGACATGTTTAAATATCAACAAACCTTCATTAGTAATTATCTATACTTTAATCTAATCTATAAATAAATAAAATTGGAGTGTTTGTAATATAAAAATAACCGCTTTTTACTAAATGCATGTGGATGTATACACGGTACATAAACCAAAATAACCGTCTTGCTGTCTGTTTGTTCTGGCTAATCTCTGAAACGGCTTGACCGATTTTGACAGGACTTGCACTGGCAGATAGCTGATGTAATAAGTCCTTATTACATCAGCAGCATAGCATCAGCAGCGTAATACTAGCTATGCCCTTCTGACTTCTTCTGAAGTCATGGGCATAGCAAGTGTTATTATAAAGAGGAAATATTTGTTTGTTTATCATCGCTAAACTCTGAATGTACTGAACTGATTTTAAATTCTTTCACCATTCGAAACCTACATTATTCCTGATTTACATAGGCTAATTAATATCTCGCGAGAAAACCGGGATCTATACGGGCGAAGCCGCGGGTAAATCTCTCGTTAATAAGGATGACAAAGGCCATTTATGAAATATATTTAGCCGCAAATTATTTCAATTACACAAACGACTTACTTATACTTAAGCTGTTAAAATCACTGTTACTTATAACTGCTCAAATTAATCACAGTCTGTTACTTCCATAATAGAGTGACGGACATTTGGATAATCCACCCTTAATCCGCGGGAAATAAGTCTGCGTTTAAATATAATGGGGAGCCAGTCCTCAATTTGACACCGCTGAAATAAGGCATGTTGTTTGTTTGTTGTTTTTGTTCTGTGATTTGAATGATGGAAATTATTTTACTTTATAAATACTTAACTTAAATAGGTGGTTTATCAAGATGAAACATGCACCGAATTTAAAGTTACACCACTAGCAATTTTGTTTAACACCACTAGCAATACTAATGTGAATCCTCATTTGATTTCGTGAAGTTGCTTTGACGTGATGTTTGTACGCACGGCTACACATCAAACTATACTAAATCAGTTTACGCTGGCCTCTTTTTAAATGGGAAGCCTATTCAAGGAGAGATCAGCCTAAACTGGATTTGTATAGGTTGACCTGTAGCCGTACAAACAGACAAGTTTTTTTTTTGTTTTGACTTCTGTTGCTTTAATAAAGGCGTCCCGAATTATTTTTTCTTGAATATTTATAATGTACAGACGTCGGCATGTTACAATTTTATTACTTTTTGACATACAAAAGTAAAACAAAGTTGCTCTCGCTGTTTGTACGCTTAGGCCTTTTAAACTACGCAACGGATTTTAATGCAGTTTTCAGCAATAGATAGAGCTACTTATGCGGCAGCGGCAGCTACAGCTACTTATATGACATAATATAATTTGTGTTAGACTGCCTCGTTAGTCTAGTGGTCCCAATCGCGACTGCTACTCTAGAGGTCTTGGGTTCGATCCCCAGGTCGAGCAATGTGTTATTGGGTTTTTCTATGAAATTCTCAATAGCAGCTCGGAGTCTGGATTTGTGCCCGTTGAATGGCAATAGGCTCGCCCCCTGTTACATGGGACCTACACTTACCGGCGAAATGTGGGTGTACATTAGTGACACCTCTGCCTAACCCTTCGGGGAATACAGGCGTGATGGTATGTATGTATGTATAATTTTTGTGCTAGCATTGAAAAACAAGCAAGTATCTATGTACTCCAAACAAAAGTTAACGGAAAAATTTACGTTCAAAAAGTGTTGGTAGTACCTACTTTTTGAACGTAAATTTTTTACGTAGTAGTCTTATTAAATAAATGATTTCTGGCTTTGACTACGACTACACGTCTGCCTTACCCTTCGGGGAATACAAGCGTGATAGTCCGTATCAAAACTTAGTGCATATGGGAAAACGCCATAAGTTAAAAATGTCATGAGATTTTACAAGCGCCACTGGAAACCATTACTCAAATCGGAATAAAACTCCACAAAAGCTTCAAGCCATACATTTGACAATGGTGCTTTGGAAACCATAAATCATGTCGCGGTGTGTCGTTGGGAACTGCGATTTTTTTGTCGCAGACGCTTCCGCCACTGCGATAAATAAACGTTTTGTCGTTAAATCTTGCTTGTTTCCTACAGTTGCTTGTTTTAAAATAACATAAAATGAACTGACGTCACCTGAAGACGTAAAATGTGGAGGAGAAATTCAACATCGCAGGCAGTGGTCTCGGTAGCTTAGTTGGTAAAACGTCTGGTGTACCTACTTAACCGGAGGGCAAGTTCAAACCCTGCCTGAGGGCATATTTTTCTTTCACTGGAAAATTCATATCTTGTGAACATACTATAAAGGCACTATTCTCTGAACAGTTAGGCAGCGGTGTACTGTTGTACACCCACAATTGTTTTTTTTTTCTTTAAAATTATGTACACACGGTCACAGGTCACCTATAAAATTCCAGTTTAAGCTGATCTCACGTTTTATAAGCATTCCATTCAATATGAGGCCAGCGTAAACTGGATTTGGATTTCTCGATGTGTAGCCATTCATTCGTGTTTTTGATCGTTGACTTTTTAACATATTATTCGAAATAGTGTCGTTTTGATATCGATGTGGCGGATAGCTCCCGAAAGGTACATGGCTCTCTGGGTATGTTACGGAAAAATACCATTACCGGTCTGATGTGGACTGTATGAATGAAACACTTCCTTTTGTTTTCTTCCTTTATTCTTGATGTTTTCTCTTGAGGGTCTCGCTGGGAAGTGCATGCCGGCTAACAAAACACCGCTCATTATATACTTTTTCTCCTAAGAGAATGTAGGGGCCCTGATTGGTCGGCCAATCAGAGGGCGCCATTTTTGGCCAATCACCGCTCAGGTGGGCGGGCATGCACTTTGCTTATTAAGGTGACAACTTTACCTTATTGAGAGCCCTTGTAACAATTTACATTTTTCTCAGTTTAAAATACGGGTCTTACTTTAACAATTCTTATATACAAAATATATACTTAAAACTTTAACTTAAATCTAATCCTTATAACTAAATAAATGTACACACAATTAATAAGTATTTATTCTCTTGGTTCTTACTAACTAGTTTTCTTATTACTAAGGCGCGATGGCGTCCGCAACAGTTCTCCCCCCGGCGCAGTCTCGCGTAGCCTCTTCTTGCTTCAGGACGACGAGCTTGCTAACCGGTCGCTTGAAGGTTCCAGTCTTCGTTCTCACGTCGACCACTCGGATGCCGCCATCTGGTCCTGGATAGGTGCGCTCGACGACTCCCCTTGGCCAGGTGTTCCTTGGTAGGGTCGAATCCACCACGATGACCAGGTCGCCGACGCGCAGTGGGTTGGCGTTGTCCGTCGGCTCGCCGCGCGGTACCAGAGTGGGAAGGTACTCGCGCAGCCAACGCCGCCAGAAGTGATCGGCAAGCGCCTGGCTCGCTCTCCAGGTCCGGCGGTCAGCCTCGTCGCAGGGTCCCGTCGATGGCAGTCCCGTTGATGATCCCAGCAGGAAGTGGTTGGGGGTCAGCGCCTCTGGGTCGTGCGGGCTAACGCTTACATGCGTCAGCTGTCTTGCGTTCACGGAGAACTCGGCTTCGGTCAGGAGGGTTTGCAGGACTTCCTCAGCAGGCACCTTCTCTCGTAGCGTGGCACTGAGCGCTGTTTTGATCGAGCGCACCAGTCGTTCCCATGCGCCGCCTTGGTTGGGCGCGCCCGGAGGGATGAAACGCCACTCCATCCTATGTAGTAGTCCTTCTTCTCGCAGGGCGGGTGCCCACTCGGCGTAGGCGACACGTAGCTCTTGGTCGGCTCTTCTGAAGTTCGTTGCGTTGTCGGAGTACATCAGCCGCGGCCAGCCTCGGCGCGCAGCCATGCGTCGCAATGCCATGATTGCGGAGTCTGTAGATAGCGATGCGGCGAGCTCGATGTGCACGGCGCGGGAGGTGAGGCACGTGTAGAGTGCACCCCACCTCTTTTCTCGGCGGCGCCCCACCTTAACCATCATAGGGCCGAAGTAGTCCACCCCACAGTTAGAGAAGGGGCGGTGGAAAGGGTCAAGGCGGGCGCGTGGCAGGTCCCCTGTGGCAGGTGTGCGTGGCATGGCGCAGCGCACTTTGCAGAGCGTGCAACTCTTCTCGGTCGCGCGTACTGTGGGTCGCAAGTGGATGACTCAGTACCGTTGTCGTAGGTTGTTGGTCACGCGTTCCCTGTTTGCGTGACCCGCTGCGCAGTGTTCTCGTAGCACGATGAGCTTCGTCAGGTGGTGGCGACCGTCCAGGATGACAGGTCGCTTGGTTTCGTGTGGCGCGGTCGCTGCTTCGATGCGGCCTCGTACTCGCAGCATTCCATCTTCCATCACTGGGTCCAGCTTGTATAGTCGACTCGTCTTGGTCAAGGGACGAGCACACTGGATCTTCTTAATTTCGTCGCCAAAACTTTCTTGTTGCGCTCTTGCTATTAATTCTCATTCAGCTCGTTCTATGTGTCGGCATTCCAGGCGCGTAACTTTGCGCCGGCACATGTCAATGAATGCCAGTACACGTGCAGTGGCCCGTACCAAAGTTTCATATTTGGAGAAGCGGGCAGGGTCAGGTAGCCAACTTGTCTGTCGTGGGTCTTCTTCTCTCGTGTGTAGCACCTCGACGTCTTCTTCTGCGGCGAGTGTCCGTTCCGTGGGCCATTGTTCCTCTGGTTCGTACAAGAAACCAGGCCCTCGAAACCAGCGGTCGTTCACGTCAATCGGCGTGTGCGTGAACCTCGTTGCGTCGTCAGCCACGTTCTGTTCGGTGGGCAGCCATCGCCACTCGTCTCTGTGTGTAAGTTCCGCAATCTCGCCAAGTCGGTGGGCGACAAACGGTGTGTAGCGTCGCGCGTCGTGACGTACCCAGTGCACCATCGTAGATGAATCAGTCCAGTACGTCGTCTTGCTGATCTCGATGCGGTGCTCCTTCTTGATGGTGTTGGCGAGTCTGGCCCCGATGACAGCTGCTTGTAGTTCCAGGCGAGGTATAGTCTGTGCGCGTCGCGGCGCCACCTTTGCTTTGGCAGCCACTAACACAACACCGACGCTTCCGTTGCTATGCACGATCCTCCAATATGCCACGGTTGCGTAGGCTTGTTCACTCGCGTCGCACAAGACGTGTAGCTCGATGCGCTCGTAGGTTTTCGGCGCGTAGCATCTGTTCAGGCGTAGACGCGCAATCTCGGTGAGGTGCGACAGCCAGTCGGCGAAGAGGTCGTTTTCTTCCGCAGGTATCGGCTCATCCCACGATGTTTGAAGCCGCCACAAACTCTGCAGTATTATCTTCGCTCGTACCGTATAGTGGCTCAGTAGGCCCAGCGGGTCGTAAATGGACATGACCGCACTGAGCGTTTCCCTCTTTGTCGGCGCGCGTCTTCGTGTGCGCACCTCTGCTGGTACTCTGTTCATTGATGTGTTGAATCCCAGCTCATCTCTTTCCGCGTTCCAGAAGAGCCCAAGTATCTTGTTCTCGGGCTGTTCTCCTCCCAATTGCGTAGGTGTCGTAGCGTACAGGTCAGGGGGCACGTCGCGCAGCACATCCTTGTTGTTCGCGGTCCATCCGCGTAACGTGAATCCAGCAGCGGCATGTACTTTCCTAATCTCTTCGACGGCCTTCCATGCTTCTTCGGGGTCGTCGTAGCTTGCCACTAGGTCGTCCATGTAGTGGCTGCAGGTGATGGCTTCCTGGGCTCGCGGACATAATTGCGCGTGTGCGTTCGCGTTATGGTTTCGAACGTAGTGCGCCATGAACGGTGAGCTTGCTGCGCCGAATATCATGCTGGTCATCTTGTAGTGGCGCGGGGGTTGTTCACGATCGTTTCCCCGCCACAGGAACTGTTGTGCTGGCTGATCTTCAGGGCGAATCTTGATTCTCAGGAACATTTCTTGTATGTCTGCTGTGATGGCTATCACCCTTTCGCGGAATCGAAACACGATCCCCGGTAGTGACAGTAGCAGGTCTGGGCCCTCCAGCAATTTGTCGTTCAGGCACACTCCGTGGCTTCTTGCAGCGGCGTCGAACACTAGTCGCTGTTTTCCTGGCTTGTTGGGGTTCTGCACGGCGAAGTGTGGCAGGTACCAGCAGACGGCACTTTTTCGTTCCGAACCATCACATTGTACTGCATATCCCTTCTTCAATAAGTTTTCAATTTGCGCGCTGTATTCTCTAGCGAACTCGGGCGCGGCGTCCATCTTCTGCTCGATCTTACGCAGTCGGCGGAGTGCTGCGTTGTAGCTTGGTGGCATGGTGACGTCATCTTCTCGCCATGGCAGTCCGACTTCGTAGCCTGTGTCGACTTTCTTCACTGTCCTCTCGATGATGGCAACGGCTCGCTGGTCGGCGTCGCTCACTCGCGGTTCTCGTGCAACGCCAAGCGCTTCTATCTTGAAGTGCGCTTCCACCATGTCGTGAAGTTGTCGGTCGCGCTGTTCATTTGCGTCTATGTTTCGTGGCTCGTAGACGTGCAGCAGGCTGTTAGTCTCGCAGATCACGTTGCGTGGTACGGTTCCGTGTACCACCCATCCAAGCTGTGTCCTCGATGCGGCCGGTTGGTTAGGGCCGCCGACTCGTAGCTCACGGGAGACGATGTATTCCCAGTGGTCTGTCCCCACTAGAATGCCGGGGCGCGCCAGGTCGTAGCACACCTCGTCTCTTGGTAGATCTTGCAGATGTTTATGCTTCATCAAGTCGTCCGGGATTGTTTGTTGATGAAGTCTCAGGTTCTTCATGGTTCGAGCACGCAATCTGTATAGCGTGCCTTCCTTCGCTCCTCTCACTTGCACTGTCACCAACTTGCTGTCTTGTTCCCGCTGCGACATGTTGACGCCGTGTATGTGTAGCGGTTGCGGGGTCCCTTCTGCGCCAACGCTTCTTGCCAGTTCCTCGTCAATGAGGGTGATAGTGGCTCCCTCATCCAGAAGTGCGTAGGTGCTCTGCTCCCCCCGTGGTCCAACAACGACGACCGGACACATCTTCAACAACACTGTTCGTGGGCCATCCGCTGATCTCGTTGCTACCGTCATCACAGATGCGACAGAGGGCGTGGTGATAGCCGGCTCCGTACTTGCTGGCTTCTCTTGCTTCTCTGTCTTCTCTTCCTTCTCGTGATGCAGCGTTGCATGGTGCGGACGTCTGCACTGGTTCACCCCACACAGCCTTGCCTTGCAGGTGAAGCGCCTGTGCTTCTTCTGTGCGCACCTAAAGCAGATCCTCTTGTCACGTACCAGGTCCCAGCGTTGTTCGATCGTCATCGCTTTATACTTCGGGCACTGGGTCAGCAGGTGATCTTGACCGCAACTTGGACACTTGTCGTCTTGGTTCTCGGTGTTTTCGACGACGGCGTACACGGTGCTCGCCTTTCTTCTCAGGTTGACAGCTGGCTTCATTTCTTTCTTCGCGGCGTTCGTGCAGGCGGCGCTCGTAGCTGGGGCATATGTGTACCTCAGCGCTCGGTCCGCTTCGCGCATGAGGAAGCGGGACAGCACGACGATCTCGGGGTCCGCCGTGCCTTCATGTTCATCGGCGTAGTCGCACCATCTTGATCGTAAGTGCGGGCTCAGCTTTTCCAGTACTTCACGCGTCAGCAGGGGATTGAACAGGTACCCACGTCGATCGATGGTTTGTAGCACGCAGACGACGTTCTGTAACTTTATCGCGAAGTTGTTCAGGTCGGTTGCAGATGATCCCGGCTTCGGCATTTTCTTCACTTCGTCCAACGCTCGGTCGATGATTAGTTCGGGCCTCCCGAAGCACTGTTCCAATGTCTTCATGATGACATCTGGGTCGGTGGCCGTGTGTAGTAGGGCAGCCACGGCGTCACGTGCTTCTCCCTTGAGGCAACTTCTCAATCGTTGAATGTTCTCTGCGGCCGATATGTGGTACATATTCGTAGTGTCGCGCACAGCCGCTTTGAAGGGAAGCCACTCGTTCACTGCTCCCGAAAACGTCGGCAGATCTGTATGCCGCAGTCTTGGCCTCGCCATCTTTTCTAGGGTCGCTGCCAGTTGTTCGATACCGCCCCTTTGTCTGGTCGGCGTCGGTGATCTTCCTCTTGTTGTATCGAACCGTATCTGCCTTGTGTCTTCTCGGGTTCCGGTTCCACCCCCCTCCCCCCGTGAACTGAGCGGGTTAGTTCGTAACCACTCGTCCACCTTCCTGTGGTCCTCTCCTTGGGCCAGGGGTTCTTCATGGAGGCTTTCCTGTTTATCCTGCAGGGCAGACACCTCGACAGCTAATCTCTTCTTCACTAACTCTGCTTCCATCTCCAGTTCTCTTCTCTTGAGGGCCGCCAGCTTCTCTGCCGCTTCCAACTCAGCGACTCTTAACCTGGTGGCGGCGCTTGCTGTCGAACGCTGTGACCTCATCGACCGGGCAGGCGACCTCTCTCGGCGTCGGCCTTCACTAATCGGAAGGCCCGATGCAGGTCCTGCGGTGGTGAGTCCCGCGGCTGTCACTCCCAGGGCCGCGCTGCGTTCCTCCGTTCCAGCTTGCCTTGAAGAGGGTGAGGCTGGAGGTTCCAATGACAGTCGCCTTATTCGTTCCATCTCGATCTGTCGTCTTTGTTCTGCGTCGCGGAGCGCTGCCTCTTGTACCCCTAGCTCTGCTGCGTCACCTTGGCTTCTGGTGACCACCATCACGCTCGGTAGGTGGCGTGCAGTCGCTTTGACACAACCGTACTTAGCGTTGTTACGATACCAGGACTAACGTTTTTTGACGGCAACGTTTTGACGTTAACGTTTTTTGTCGGTAACGTTTTTTGACGATACGTTTTTTGACGGTGCCTGGTATACGTCAATCAGAGGGCGCCATTTTTGGCCAATCACCGCTCAGGTGGGCGGGCATGCACTTTGCTTATTAAGGTGACAACTTTACCTTATTGAGAGCCCTTGTAACAATTTACATTTTTCTCAGTTTAAAATACGGGTCTTACTTTAACAATTCTTATATACAAAATATATACTTAAAACTTTAACTTAAATCTAATCCTTATAACTAAATAAATGTACACACAATTAATAAGTATTTATTCTCTTGGTTCTTACTAACTAGTTTTCTTATTACTAAGGCGCGATGGCGTCCGCAACACGGTCAAAACTTTGACTGCAAAATCTTTTCGAAATGAGTTTTTCATTAAGGAAAAAATCAATCTCCTTGCTTCTCCTTCACTCCTTCCCCTCCCTTTCCCTAAATAGGCTCGGAAACGTATCTGCAACTCCTTTGGTATACTCCTTTGGTAGGTGCTTTCCATCAGGTAGCTCGCCTCATGTACCTACCGAGTTATTCCATAAAAAAAGTCAAAATTAATTTCAACAGATTTTCAGAAAGAAATGAATTTTCTAGTGACAGAAAAATTCAGTCTCAGGCAGGGTTGGAACCTGTGTCTCTCTGGTTAACTACACCAGAAGCTTTTTACCAACTAAGCTACCAAGCCACTGCCTGTGATGTCGAATTTCTCTTCTATTGATTTTCGGAAATCCAAATATTTTAAAACCCCCATACTGTAAATATTTACCTAATAAATAAGAATTGAATAATAATAATGTTCAAGTCCCCTATCCCGCAAATTTGCCTTCAAATCAAAGTAAACAAAGCACTTACAAGTTGATCAAGTGATTGCTCAATCGATCACTCTGTAGGTACTTTGCTTGATTTTATAGCTTTTGGGCTTACCCCTGTTTTTCTTACAAAATTATGGAGAATATAATATTCGGAAGCGTAAACAAAAGTTTAATTTGGACTATTGATTTCTCAAACACTGAATTTCAAACACACTTCCCCCAAGCGATCTGCGTTATTGGTCCTTGGCCATAAAGGTTATATTCTGATTTACTAGATTTCTATCATAATCATAATCATAATCATATATTTATTGCATTCATGTAGTACAAAGGTGTTACAAAAGGTGTTATCTCGGTAAGTATCTATACTTATATATATTTTGCGTTATTATACTTTAGCAATAAATAATACAAAATATTCAGAAAGATAAAATGAGGCTATTTTAATCAAGGAAATATTCGACAGCGGGCTGGATTCGAACCTGCATCTTCTAGTTAAGTACACCAGACGCTACTGCCTGCCTCATTAGTGGTTCTAAGCGCGACTGCTACGCTAGAAGTCCTGGATTCGATCCCCACGTCGAGCAAAGTGTTATTGAGTTTTTCTACGAAAGTCCCAGTAGCATCTCGAAGTCTGGATTTGTGCCCGGTGACAATAGGCTCGCCACCTATTACATGGGACCTAAACATACCGGCGAAATGTGGGTGTTTAGTACACCTCTGTCTAACCTTCGGGGAATTCAGGCGTGATGGTTTGTTAGGGTATAATCTATCTGTACTTATAAAATATCATTGATCGGAATCTATTCACAATCGGCGAAGGTATTGCGTCAAAAATACACAAAAAAACATAAGTACCTACTACCTTTTTTATCTATTAAAAATCCAACCAAATTCACTATCATAAACTAGCATACAACTCCAGTCGCCACTCGACAAACTTTTGGCAATGCAGGGTAACAATATTTTCCAAAAACTGTTTGGACAGTTTGAAACGGAGCCGCGCAACACAAAAATAAAGTAAACACAAATAATTTTCAATATGCAGACAGGCGCGAGTCTCGAGTATTTTTGATAAAGTTTAACACACTATAACAGGGTTGGCAGTAAAATAAAATAATTTATTTCTTCTGCCTGACAGACTGCCTCGTCAGTCTAGTGGTCCCAATCGAGACTGCTACGCTAGAGGTCTTGGGTTCGATACCCAGGTCGAGCAAAGTGTTATTGGGTTTTTCTATGAAATTCTCAGTAGCAGCTCGGAGTCTGGATTTGTGCCCAGTGAATGGCAATAAGCTCGCCCCCTATTACATGGGAGCTAAACATACCAGCGAACTGTGGGTGTACATTAAGTACACCTCTACCTAAACCTTCGGGGAATATCGGCGTGATGGTATGTTATTTTTTATTTAAAAAAAAAAGTTTCAGCAGTAGAAGAGTCTCGCTGGTATGTCTACGTGCCAGCATGAATGGGTCAGCACGACCGGGGAAGTACTACCCTCCCACAGAATATCGACGTTAAATAGCAGTATGCATACTGCTGCGTTTCATATGGTGTGGAGTGCCGGAGGCCCAATCTCCCTCAGTCCCTTTCCTTCTCCTTTTTTCTTTCCCCTAACTCTTCCTTAAATAGGCTCGGCTACGCATGTGCAACTCTGTTTTTATTGCAGATGTCCATGGGCGATGATGATTACTTAATATCACTGCCTGAGAACCTGCTCTTTTATTTTTAATAAGATGACAAACAACCATGAGTAGAGTGAGTGATATGATCATAGGACTGTCAAAGATCTCGAGTTCGAATCCAAGGCATGCACCTCTGACTTTTCGAAGTGAAAATATCACGAGGAAACCTGTATGCCTGATAGATTTTCTTCGATGGCATGCCAACCCGCAGTGGGCTAGCGTGGTGGACTACAGCCAAATCCCTCTCATTCTGAGAAGAGATCCGTGCCCAGCAATGGGACAATATATGGGTTGATGATGGAACAACCATACAACCCCCCCGATAATAAGCGGCAACACCAGCAGTACTATCGCGTTGTCATCTTGATACCTCAGTTAACACGCCTTGGTTCAGCGGAGCAGTTCTGCGGAGAGTGACAACCCTACGCGTTCACAACTAAACAGCTCGTGAGATGTCACCGAAACGTTCACGATGTCACCAACTTGTTTGTTAGGTATACACTGTGACTAAACTGACTGCATTCCCTTCTGGAGTTCCGGTAAACTACTGATATTGTCCTCTGCTTAGCTTCATTTATTTCGTTTGTTTTTTTGTAGGTATAACATATCTGTACTTAGTCATTCAATATACTTATTTGTGATTTAATCCTTGTTTTTGATCAGATACATTTCATTCATTTTCATTTGATGCGATTATATAGGTTATATTTCAATGAACGCGTCAAATGAAAATCAGTCTAAAATGTTGACCAACTTTCGCAGTCAAAATTAGTTTTGCCCGGTTATGAGGTTTGACTGTAACAGTAAAATCGTGTGAAAAGTAAACCGTGTGTTATAGTAGTAGAACATTAGTTATTTAAGTAACTTTGATTTTATAATTCTAAATAATATCCTTACATTTTAAATTTATCTATAAAAACATCGCAATCTTAGAAGAGCTGCATCCCATAGGAAAACTTGTCTTATAGGATGCTGAAGCTAATATTTGGCACCAGCTCAACCCAATGCGCTAATTATGTCATCATAGATCTGTCTTTGTTCTAAGCTCAATCAGAATAGCCCATTGAAGCCAAGCTATAGGGCAGCCAATGTTATAATCACCGCCATAACATAACTATTAAGTAGCACAATTCCTATTGTTTGGCATTTGGCATTGTTCTAGACAGACAGTTAACTTAAGGTATAATAACAGGTTAAATGCCTCATTAGTGTAGTGGTCCTAAGCGCGAATGATACGCTAGAGGTCTTGGATTCGATTCGCGGGCCAAGCAAAATGACATTGGGTTTTTCAATGAAAATTTTTCAGTAGCAGCTCGGAGTTTGGATATGTGCCCCGTGAATGGCAAAAGGGTCGCCCCCTGTTATATGGGACCTAAACATACCGGTGAACTGTGCGTGTACATTAAGTAAGTACACTTCTGCCTAACTCTTCGGAGAATACAGGCGTGATGGTATGTTATGTTTATTAATAGAGATGTAACGTCTATGATAATGGCGTTCGACCAATTTTGAACTGTTAATGATCTATATCCGTTATTAATTTATATTATATTGTTAAATTTTAACTAAAAAATAAAAATAACTTTTTATTGAAATATATAAATATAAATCCCTATTTCCCTTGCTAACGCTATGACTTGATAACAACTTCACCGATTTCATAAAAAATATTTTTTTCGTATAGCTTGTAGATGGTTTTTACAGAAAAAAAAGGAAAAGAGTACCCAGAAAATTGGAAAATATTAGAAAATTTTACGACTATTTTAACATCGCGCGTTTTTTAAATTATTTTTTACAGCTTAAATGAAATATATACGTATACATATAGATGGCCAAGACAGGTCGTCAGTCAAGTTAGCTAATTAATTTAAAAAATAACATGACGTTTATAATTTTTTTTTCGCAAAATGTTCAATAGTTCAGTTCAGTTCTTGTTTTTTTTACCTTTTTATTAGATACCTAATAGTTACGCCCCACGGTTCACCCGTTGATTCTGATTTTTTTATTCGCTACTTAACTTCACAGGAATAAGGCACGGATAATCTGAAGTGTCTGAAAATTTATAGTAGGAGGCACAAATATCTAAAAAAGCTATCAATTTTTAACTTGCAACCGCAACATGCAATTTGCCCGTATGACGTCACAGCAATTATTGGCCGATTGGCTTTGTATAGAGTAATTTGTAAATGATATTGTATTAGCTCATTAAGCTTCCGATACGTGTAATGGGCAGGGCAAGCGGCTGTATGGTAATGTATGGGCTAAGGACTATGTCACACCGTTAGCGGGAGAGATATGGTCGCGATAATTAAAGATTCTTATGCAGTTCAAATAAAATTGAAATTATTATACACGGGAAACATTTTAAATTTATTGTTTATAGAAGTTAAAAGTCTTTTCATGTAATGTTACAAAAACATTGTATATTAGTTTTATGAGGGAAGAAGCGAGCCAGTCCTAACACAAGTATTTATATAACTTAACAGGGTTGTCGTCAATTTTGTGTTAAACGCAATGTTTATGTTTCAATAAAGAATATTTTCATTTTCACATGACCTATACCATCGCAGTTTAGGTTATTTGCCATTAACCAGGCACAAATCCGCACTCTGAACTGTTCCTGAGAATTTAAATAAGAATTTTATAGAATTGAAATAGGACTACACGCTCAGTAGTCCCGCTTGCAATGACTAGACCAATGAGACAGTTTAATAATGAAAAAAAAAGATGTTCTTTTTATGATATTGAAAGTTGATTAATAAAAGTACCAATATGCTTAGTACTGGGTAAACGTCACATAACTTTATAAGCTTTTAATATGAACTCCATGTTTTTTATTGTAAATAAGTAAGTAGGTACTGCTTAAGATTACTGTAGGTGCCAGGATAAGGGAATCGAAATGAGGAACACAGGGTGCGAGCCAAAACCGACGAGAGAGCGCGAGCCGTGACCAGCCGTTCTCTGAGGAGCGTTGTGAAGCACTGAAAGGCTCTGGATCGTTCGGAAACAAGTGGCCTTTCAAATTAATTCTAGAACGATTCTAGAATTATTCTGACATGTTGTGGCTGTGTGCCAGGCTCTCGCTCCCTAATGCTGTATTTATTTTTAATAAAAGACTAAAACCTCTTTCTTTATTACATAGAACCTTATATAAAAACTACTATATTAGTTCCGCGCATCGACCACTCTGTAGCGGTGCCACGCGTCGTCAACAATTACAAACAAGCATACATGCCGCCTGATGGTAAGCACAACATTGGTAATACTCGCGCATCTCTTCTTAAATTGGTGAAGTAATTTCACTGGGCAGTTACAATTAAAATCGCTTATTCGAATTCGCTTTCTGTGTAGCATGACCTTTACTGTATGCTTTGCCTGATAATGATGTGGTCTGTGCAATGACCATTTGTGCAGGCCGGTGATTAGAAGTGGTGGGGGTATTAGATTGTTCCTGTTTTGAATATGGGGTAGGCTGCAATTAAGAGGAGTGTCCCTCGCGAACGCAACAATGTTGCACAGTTGTCGCTGTCTTTATCCCTCGCGATGCGAACGCGTGCCCGAGAGGAGAAACAACAACATTTTCACGCGTATTTCGTATGTTCCGAATTTTGGAGATTACTCCTATAATATTGCTAATATGTAAAAAAAAATCTTGTAAAAAAATATTCACTATATTATCTGGGTTTCCTTCGAATCAGAATGTTTCTGTATTGATACATTGTCGAGAAATACTAGCATAAAGTTGGGCCGTTTTTCAACGAAAATTGCCAATCTTTGAGCTCGTGTAACTTTTTAACCGTATATTGAAATGAAATTTTATATTACAGAAACACGTATATTAATGATAAGATTGTTACTGCAAAATTTCAATTACTTTCATTGTTTAAAATTCAAGCAAGGGCCAAACTGCGTTTGTACGGGGCCCGAAGCGGATACTATCCTCTTAAGCTCCCAGTTAAAAGATAGGCCTTTTTCCACAAAATAGGGTAGTTGACAGATGTTAAATTTATTGAAAATAACATGCCCATAAGATGAATACTGCCATCAATCTAATTGTCCTAAGCATGACTGCTGTGCTAGAACTCTTGCGCTCGATCCCCCGCTCGAGCAGTGTTATTGGGTTTTTTCTATGAAATTCCCGCCATGGAGTCTTGATTTGTGCCCGGTTTATGCCAATTCGGTCAAAAATTACAATTTAAGAAATCTCCTTCGGTAACCATTTTTAACCAAATTTGTAATACTCAAGTGTTAATAGGTTATTGTTGATGTCGCAATTTCAACTGCCATGTAAACAACAAAAACCAACTCACCATAATGGAATGATGTGCGCACGCTAGTATTGACGGGGTTCTCATTGCTACCCCCCCCCCCCCCGCCCGCCCGCCCGCTCCGCACGGTGAAAAATACCCATGAAACACAGTTTCAACTTCTTCAAGCAAGCATATGCGCCTTAATTAAACATCACACTGTGATAGTCATAGTAGAATAGTATTTATATACACATATAACTATATTTTCACATTACAGTACACAAAATAATCTAATTTTTCACCATGGGAAGACGCCATAACGCTCACCATACAAGGTCATTGCTGAAAACCAGCGCTCGTTGTTGCTTTTATTGCAACTCCGTAGCATTAAGCTGAGCATTGACCTTTTTTCGCACTGATTAGACGCACTTCCCTCCACAATATATAGGTATTTTTTTTTTTCTAAAAAATATATTTTAAGTTAAACTTTTACATTTAATGGTTTGTTGTTTGTTTGCTCTTGGATGTTGTTTTGTTTATAATGTTGGCATTGGCACTTGACAGATAATTATTAGTGTGGTCACGTGGGCAGGTGCCATTGTTTATATTGTTTTATGTTTCATACTTTTATTTTTTTTTGTTTTTCTGAGACATCGGCTTTTGGTCCGAATGTCGTGCGTCAATTTGTGCGAGAATAAAAATAAAAACTTTCCTTTCTTCTTTCTTTCTTTCTTATATATAGTCGCCAGCAGGTCAAGGTATACAAAACTGACAAATTTCTCCAAATGATTTTCAACCTTACATTGTTGAAGATAAAGTTCGAAATCAACTGAGAAAATTTGACATTTTGTGGTAACTGGATGTGCTGTCCACCGTACCTAGAATGTATCATAACCGAAAAAAATTTGAAAAATCAAGAAAAACAAAATTATGTTCCACAATTTGTGAAAATATCACGTAACACACAACAATAAAAATACAATCGAATTAAACTCTGTGAAGAATTGAGTGGCTGATATCTGATGGCAGTCGTTTCAAGTAAAAATTTTATCACACGATACGTAATAGAGCGATAGGTCTGACATGTCACGTCAACGAGATGTCACGCTGGCTTCCTGAATGAATATGACTGACGTGTTGAAATTGAAAACGATTTTAATCGAAAGCTATACATTCTCTATCGATACTTTTTATCCAGTTTTTCTTTTATGGAATAACTCGGCAAACGAGCAGGCGAGCTACTTGATGGTAAGTAGTCATCGCCGCCAACAAGACATCTGCAACTTCTTTGGTTTTGCAGATGCCGAACTGCAAAACCAAAGAAGTTGCAGATGTCTTGTTGAGACTAATTAAGGAAAAGGAGGGGAAGGAGAAAGGGGAAGGACAAGGGGACTGAGGGAGAAATTGGGCCTTCGGCGCTCTAAACTTCCCGTACCAAACGCAACAGTGCATACTGTTGCTACTGCTATTTGACGTCGATATTCTGTGGAAGGGTAGTACTTCTCCGGTCGTGTCGACCCATTCATGCTGGGATATATATATGCCAGCGCGATACTACTACTAAAAATTTATGTCTTTAACAGCCTATTGGCGTGTAAATATGTGTCATAAGGGCCAAAAAATGTTCATCGTATTGTTCATCCTGTAATGGTTTTTAAATGTACCCCAATAATTTACAGATTCTGTCGCGTAATATCAAATTCCATTGTCTAATATATGCATAACGTGTTGGAAATCGATCTGTTCACAATGGCAACCAGTTTCTCAACTTCGCGATACAATACTAGATCGATACTGTAGTATCTCGTATATCAAGATAATGAGGTGTCACGCTGCTTTACATGTCCCGATTGAAAACACGGTCAGTGCATATGAGTGGCGTGTTTCATTGATTTTGAATTGAGTGCAGTTAACTATAGGTTAGATTGAATGTTTAAGGTTGAGGTTTGAGGTAATTATTGAAGACTATAAACTCCGAATTTGATAAATATCATTATAAACGTGCTTCAATGAATTCATAATCTCAAATGATAAGTATATACTTATTACTATCGCATACCGAAAAAATAGGTTTAATAAATTATGATTTATTTTTAGGCATCATCTACTGTTTTACTTCTTTACGAATACTTTTAACAATATCTATGGTCACGAGTAGATTCATAATGTTCATGAGTCGTCATGCTCGTCATTGTTACGAGTATTATTAAAAAAGCATTTAAACATAACATACCATCACGCCTGTATTCCCCGAAGGGTTAGGCATAGGTGTACTAATGTACATCCACATTTCGCCGGTATGTTTAGGTCCCATGTAATAGGGGAGCCCATTGCCATTAACCGGGCACAAATCCAGACTCCGAGCTGCTCCTGGGAATTTCATAGAAAAAACCCAATAACACTTTGCTCAACCTGGGCATCGAACCCAGGACCTCTTGCGTAGCAGTCGCACTAATGAGGCAGGCAGAGTATTATTAAATAGGTGATTTTAACCTGACAGGGTTTTAAAAAGCATACAACACTACAAGTCATTAAATACCTGTTAGTCCTAGTAAAAGTTGTAGACTGTCTAGGATCTGTAACTAATTACTCTTAAAGTCATCTAAAGTACTCAGGTTAACGTCAAACGCAAGCGAGTGGGCTTCCTACACACGATCAAATTGGTTTGAAGTCAAGAGGAGTATCCCTCGCGAAAGCAAAAATGTTGCACTGTTGTCCCTGTCTCTATACCTCACGATGCGAACATGTGGAGAGAGGTGAAACTACCATACATTTGCAACATTTTCGCGCGTTTTTCTTGTTCCGAAATTTGGAGAATATTTTTTTTGTAAAACGATATTCATTATATTATCTGGGTTCTCCATGAGTCAAAATGGTTCTGTATTGATACATTATCTTGAAATACTAGCATAAAGTTGAGTCGTTTTCATCTAAAATTACCAATCTTTGAGCTCGTGTAACTTTTTAACCATGTATTGACATGAAGATTTACATTCAAGGAACACGTATTTTAATGATAAGATTGTTACTGCAAAATTTCAAAGACTTTCATTTGTTAATATTCAAGATAAGACCAAACTACGTTTGTATGGAGCGCGGAGCGGATACTATCCTCTTAAGGTAAGAATAGTAGATTGTTACACAAGGGTGGAAAGGAATCAATTCCCATACGAGGTATTTAGACTATAGTCCAAGTAGAAATTGATATCTTTCACCCGAGTTAAGCACTCTACTTTTCATTTCGAATATAAGGAAAGTAAAAAAACTCATTTTTAATAAAGGTTTCGATATAGCTAAAGTTCAGTTAGTATCCCGCTAAATTATATATTGTCATAGTCTATTTACATTTTTAATTATGGAACACACCGCGTCACTGCTTCAGCCGCCCGCGTTTTTTTTTTAATTCACACTGGCCGTTTATAAACACAAGACCGCAGCACTTTTTTTTAAATTATGTTAGATTTTTAACAGCTGACTGCCTAACCTAATTTTGTTCTATTTTTTTTAATTATTTTCCACCCTAGGGAGGAAAGTTAAAACTATGAGTTATTCCCGCCCAAGGGTGGGAAGTAGCATTTTCCACCCGCAATTCAGATCAAATAAACACTACTTTCCGAGTATGAGAAATGAAAATTACTTTTTCATTTATTTAGTTATTCCCACCCTTGGGCGGGAATAACTCATAGTAATTACTTTCCTCCTTTCTTACTTTCCTACGAAAGATTTTTCAAATCGGACCCGTAGTTCCTGAGATTATGGCGTTCAAGTAAACAAACAAACAAACTTTTCAGCTTTATAATATGAGTATAGATATATTCTGTTGCTGTTTTAGACATGACATTTTATTCGTCATGCAATTTCATGAACATTCAGTTTTTCTTCAAGCCAAACTGATCGTATGTAGACAGCCTTACAAAATTCCTCGTTTAAAGCAACATCTTACAAACTATGTCTTCTAGAGACTTCGACATCGCTCACAGTTTTGTACGCGTGTGTCGAGAGCCTGTTAACTTCTCAACTCTGTTTACTTGCCTGATATATATTTTTTCTGCTGCGGTGACCATAATTTCTGAATGAGTTGATTTTTTTACAATTCGGTACCAATTTGCAGAGCGGTAAAAAAAAATAAGCATCTGTATAGCACCAAAGAATGTAAAATTTAGATTTAACTTTAGAAATTGTATATACATTTCCTATATCATTGACTGACCTAAATCACACATTTTTTAAGGAAAGTCTTAAGTATCGTAACTAAAACTTTGTGGGACAAAAGTGACACAATTCTTTATAAAAAACATTATTGTTGACTGGCAATACTTGTAGATAGTCGCCAAATTCTTACATACCATCATGCCTGTATTCCAATGTACACCCACACTTCGCCCGTATGTTTAGGTCCCAAGAAATAGGAGGCGAGCCTATTGCCATTAACTGGGCACAAATCTAGACTCCGAGTTGCTAATGAGAATTGCATAAAAAAAGTCAATAACACTTTGCTCGACCTTGGGGATCGAACCCAGGATCTCTAGCGTAGCAGTCGCGTTTGGGACCACTAGATAACTCGTTAGTCCAAATTAGTAAAAGTTATACTTGTATACTTACATAATTTTCAAAAATTAACTCCGTGACAAACAAAAAGACGGATGGATGAAATTGATCCGTTTTTTGTTCCTATTAAGCTTCGGTATCATAAAAACAAAGATATCCAAACAAAAATAAATAATGTTCTTCAATTATCTATTTACCTGTTTCCCGATCCAATTTCCCGATCGCAAAACATGGTCACCCCACACTACATTTCCTGCGGAAGCATCAATCAATTCTATAATGACGTCGGAACAGAAAACCACGCGAGAGGCCGTAAGGTTATTTTTTTTATTACATCTTAACAAGTTTCTGTTTGAAAATATTTTTAGCGAAAATGTTGGGGAATTTCGTGAAAGAGGTTACAATCTTTTTTTTTATACGAAACTTATTACATGTTTTTTTCTACTTTGAAGAGAATTATGTAGTAATTGATTGTAATAATTGAATAGTACAGACATAAATTACATTAAGAATTATTGCTTGATTATGGAAATTACTCATTTGTACACCTCTTTAGGTAGAACATGCTGGACTATAAATAATTAATATTAACATCAAGAATACTATTTACATGACATTGTATGATCACACATGTTTAATGCAAATAAATGATTCGATTTGATTTGATAAACTCACGCTATTCTTACATTTTGAGGCACACAGAAACTTTAAGTTGGTACCTACATGCATACTTATTTTGCTTCGTGACCGCAAGTCTATTGTCACAAAACACCATACTCTTAGTTGCTATTAATAAATTAAAATACCATCACGGCTGTATTTACCGAAGAGTTAGGCAGAGGTAGTCAAATCATCTCATCTGCGAGCTGCTACTGAGAATTTCATAGAAAAACCCAATAACATTTTGCTCGACCTGGGAATCAATCTACTATACTAATGATGCTAATTTCTTAAATAAAAATTTGTTGTGGTAGGGCCACGCTGTTCGCAGCATGAATGGGCCGGCTTGACCGGGGAAGTACCACACTCTCGCAGAAGACCGACGTCCGAGTAGTAGCGTTTCGTTACTGCGCTTCGTTCGGTGAGCGAGAGGGCCGGAGGCCCAATTCCTCCCCAATCCCCTTCCTTCTCCTTTTCTCCTTCCCCCCCTTTCCCTAAATAGTCTCGGCAACGCATCTGCAACTCCTTTGGTTTTGCAGATGTCCATGGGCGGCGAAGAGAAAAGAGCTGACAATCGGGCTCTGTGGCGTTCACTTAAAGAGGCCTACGTCCAGCAGTGGACGAATACGGGCTGATGATGATGATGATGATGATGATGGGCGGCGATGACTACTTACCATCAGGTAGCTCGCCTGCTCGTTTGCAGTTATCCCATAAAAAAAAAAAAAAAAAACCTAGTAATATTTTGGTCAACCCAGGCATCGTTCAGATCAGGTACACTATGAAGACAACTAGAAAAAAAAAATCGAATCCAAAACAAAACTACTAAGGTGACCATAAATAATTCAACAAAGAACAAAGATAACATTACCTAAAAAAAACTAAACAAAAACTCTCAAACAAAATTGACTCAGCAAAAAACATGTCACGAGCAGATTGATGACGTCACTCCACCGATTATGTCCACTTGTGGAAATTAAAAAAGTTGCCCAGCATCTCCATCCGGCGTCGAAAGTTTTTTGTTCCGGGAAATTTGGATTTTCACCCTGTGATAAGGGGATTGGCGAGTAAAAAGTTCCGCTTAGGGTTCCTTATACCAGGTGAGATAAGAGAATCCCTAATTTGAATTAGGCTGCGCGAGCAATGGTCTACTGAACCATGGGTTACAGGTTTGATTATTTAAAGAATATCCATTGTAGCGGCACAAGTGCTAACAGATTAGTTTATCATCACTACATAGTATAAAACAAAGTCGCTTCCTGCTGTCTGTCAGTCGGATTTTTTTGAATAGATAGATGGATTCAACAGGTATGTTTATATGTATAATACATACATATTACAGTACAGAAAAGTCGAGAAAATACGCGGGCGAAGCCGTGGGCGGAAAACTAGTTGTATAAATATTCCAGTCAAGTTACAACTACAGAAATAATAATAATAAAAAAAAAATGTAAGAACTTAAATTAAAAATAAACTAAATTAAACATAACATAAATAAATAAATAAACATACCATCACGCCTGTATTCCCAGAAGGGTTAGGCAGAGGTGTACTTAATGTACACCCACAGTTCGCCGGTATGTTTAGGTCCCTTGTAATAGGGGGCGAGCCTATTGCCATTCGCCGGGTACAAATCCAGACTCCGAGCTGCTACTGAGAATTTCATAGAAAAACCCAATAACACTTTGCTTGACCTGGGGATCGAATCCAGGACCTCTAGCGTGGCAGTCGTGCTAAGGACCACTATACTAATGAGGCAGTCAAAAAACTAAAATAAACAAAGTAATACGACAAAATATAAAAACAGAATGCCTTTTTCCTCTCTCCTAAATTGCCGTGCCCGACAGGGTCCATGATTGAAACTATTTTATATATTACTGCATAACACCTGTTAACATTTTGGAGTGCAATAAATATATTGAGTATTGAGTAATTTTGTATCATCGTGACGAATTTCCAATTTATATTTTGTCTGACTTGACCGGACCAATAAAGCAACTAAAAAAACTAACTAACTAAAACATAATAACTATACGTGTTTTATAAACTGCCTCAGTAGCGTAGTTGTCCTAAGTGTGACTGCTGCGCTAGAGGTCTTGGGTTCGATTTCTAGGTCGAGCAGAGTTATTGAGGTTTTCTATGAAATTCCCAGTAGCAGCTCGGAGTTGGGTTATGTGCCCGTCGCAATGGCAATAGGATTCCCTATTATTAGAACCCAAACATAGCGAACTATGGGTGTACATTAAATACACCTGTGGTTCTCTTCAGGGAATACAGGCGTGATGGTATGTAAGTATGTATGTTAATAAAATGCGAGTTTACGCTCACAGCATTTACCCAATTGCTTTAAAAAATGCCCACTCATGACGGAAACGAGACACAATATTTCTACGGAACCGTCGCAGAATAAACGCGTCGCTGCTTTCTGTAACGTCAATTTAAACTGTCTTTAAAATGAATGGACAACTTACTTTAGTATTTTATCTGTTTTTTGTGCGAAGTCTCAGATATTTTCTATTTCTTTGAATAAAAGTAGCGCTTTGAAAGTATCACAAGTTGATTACACCAATTGTTGGGTAAGATTTTTATGATTTCCTTGTAACTTTTGTAAGACATAATTTTTTATTTTTTTGCCATTATTATAAGTTTATTTTGGTTATTGGTTGGTCTCAAATGCGGCTGGTAACCATGAAGTCCTCAGTTCGATCCTTAGGTTGAAAAAAATATTTATTCAGGGTTTTTTATGAAATTATGCGCTGACATGATGCACAGAAAATTTAAAAAATCATAAATCTCAGCGTTGATACCCGGTTCATGGTAATAGGCTTGCCCCTCTTAACATGCCAGTGAACTGTTGGTGTACATTAGTACACCGCTACTTAATCCTTCGGGGAATACAGGCGTGGTAATATGCCTGTAAGTATGTAGTTTAATTATCTACTATCGCTGTTGTTTATGTCTACAGACTGGGGTAGCTCAACATCAGCCGGCCCGTATGTTTTAATAAAGAAAAAGATATAACCATTTCGCGGACGACATCACAAAGCAAAGCAAGCGAAGGTATAAAATTAAAAGTGTTCGTTCAGAGTGGCACGTCTCATTAGCATGTTCAGAGTAGAATTAAACCGTTCCTGAGTTAATGAATGACCCGTGTCGCTTGCTTCTCGCCGCTTGGATGTGGCAGTTTTAAGTTAAGATATTACTTTGCTATTTTTTGAAGTAAAAACTTCTTTTGAAGAAAGAAAGAAAATTACTTTGGAAGCAAAACAAAGAGACACAAAAAATGCTCAGTTGGGTTAGAATAACTAGACTTATAATACTAATCTATGATATAATAAAATTGTAAAAACCTGATAGGCTGATCAATAGGCTCGCCCCCTATTACATGGGACCCAAACATACCGGCGAACTGTGGGTGTACATTAAGTACACCTCTGCCTCACCCTTCGGGGGATACAGGCGTGATGGTATGTAAAAACCTGATTCTGAACATTGAAGATATTTAAAAAAATACAAGTGAGTTAGAGCATAATACCATCCTGAACACAAAATAGTGATTCTTAGAATTCTAGTATATTTGTTAGGTTGGCCCAAAATGTAACGGGATCGTGCGCGGGCAAAAACTAATAATTATAATAAAAACTGAAAATTATGCCTTAGAGACTCAGTCTTCCTCATTAGTCTAATAATCCTAAACCGGAACGCTGGGTCAGAGGTCCTGGGTTCGACCCCCGGTTCGAGCAAAGTGTTATTGGATTTTTCTATGAAATTTTCAGTAGCAGCTTGGAGTCTGGATTTGTGTCCGGTTAATGGCAATGGGCCCACCCCCTATTACATGAGACCCAAACATACCGGCGAACTGTGGGTGTACATTAGTACACCTCTGCCTAACCCTTCGGGGAAAACAGGCGTGATGGTATGAATGGATATTTTGCCGGATCAAATTTTGTAATGAGAACCTTTAAATAAATTAACGAAGTAAAACTTGTCTAAAAAACTTTGCCAAACATCTGCTGATCCTGTAAGTGATAAAAAGTATCATTTTATGACGTCATAGGGCAAACTGTGGGCCTGATTATAAACCATATCGATCTCATGGTCGTAGGCCGTAAAACAAATTGAGGAAAGAGTATGAATTAGATAACCTTCCCGCAATAGTACAGCTGACCGCTAATGACGTGTGTGAATATCAAAGAATATCTTATCGTATTTTGGAAAAAATAAAATACTAAATACTTTACTGAAAACGCAGTGATAGCCTTGTGATATGACCATTGGACTGCCAAGTCAAAGGTCTCGAGTTCGAATCCAAGGCACGGCACCTCTGACTTTTTGAAGTCAAATTATCACGCGCTTTTAAACGGTGAAGGAAAACATCGAGAGGAAACCTGCATGCCTAAGAGATTTTTTTGACGGCGTGTGAAGTCTGCCAACCCGCAGTAGGCTAGCATATAGCCTAATCCCTTTCATACTGAGAGGAGACCTGTGCCCAGCAGTGGGACAATATAATGGGTTGATGATAAACTGAAAACGACTAAAGTTTTTTTTTATTTGTAGCAAAGATCGAATGCTGGATTATTATTTTAAATATACGAGTTCAGTAGGTACCTAATCTATACTAATATTATTAAGAGAAAAGTTTGTGAGTTTGTGAGGTTGTAGGGGGTAATTTCTGGATCTACTAACAGATTTTGAAAATTCTTTCATCAATAGAAAGCTACACTACTACTACATACTATTCCTGAGTGGAATGAGGAGTTGCTGGTGCGTTGCCAAGCCTATTAAGGAAGGGGACGGAGACTATTCTCCGTCCCCTTCCTTAATAGGCAGGTGACGGAGGAAACTTTTTTCCAGTTCCTTCTCCTATGAGAAGGAACTGGAAAAAAGGAGAAGGAAGGGGACTGAGGAAGGAATTGCGCGCTCTATAACTGATATTCATACTCCGTTGTAAAATAAAGGTCGTACCATTTTTATGAAGAGTTTGTCGATAAATGTGGATTGAGTTCAGTGTCTCGATTGGAAAACATAAAATTGGAATGAAGGCTTTTGTTATGTTATATGTGTGACTCGAATGGATGTTTGGAAACACTTGTATGAATAGAAAATTTGTTTATTTTGAGAAGTGCCGTGGTCGCTGAGCGAGAAGTCCTAGGTCCGATTCTCAGTACGAGCAAAATGTTATTTGATGTGTCTAAAAATACAGAAGTGATAAGCATTTTCATATATGCTAGTTTTAAAATGTAAAGGAAGCGGTGGTAGCGTAATGGCTAGGGCGTCGGACTTGTGATCATGTGGTTGCCAATAAAAAAAAAGTTTTTTTTTAAAAGAGGCTCAATAGAAATGTGGTAAGCACATTACTAGTATACTTGTTAACCCCTCGTACTAAGCTAAATACTTGTATTACGAGTGGGTTCACGTCGGTACTGCAATGGGTGGGTTTCGAACCGGCAACCACATGATCGCAAGTCTGACGCCCTGGCCATTAGGCTACTTCCGTTTTGAAATATATAGGGTCGCATATATATCATTTTAAAGGGAGGTCCATAAAATTTAAATTCTTACTTGTTTGTTTTTTATCTGCCACCTCCATTTTTCTCTCTTCCGAGCTCCTTTATCCCTCATCAAGGGAATTCCATTGTATCACTTGAAATGGGCGCTCTGAAAAGAAAAAATAGACATAATCAACGTCCGTAGAATACACGGGACCGATTTAATTATTGGATGAAATAAGATTTTAATTCTAACGGCTGGTTCTTTCGTGTTTTTGGTTATACGACTAATTTCTTTTGTCTTTAGGTAAATGAGGGTAATAAGAAAGTTTCTTAAGATCCCTTTCATAAGAGATGGCTTGGTCATGTTGCGGGAGATTAACTTAATTATATTAAGGGTAGAAGATTTGGAGAGAGACGTCCTAGAATGTCGGGTGATATAAAACTCATTTTAAAATCTCATTAGTCTAGTGGTCCTAAGCGTGCCTGCCAAGCTAGAGGTCTTGGGTTCGATTCCCTGGTCGAGCAAAGTGTTATTGAGTTTTTCTGTGAAATTCTCAGTAGCAGCTCGGAGTCTGGATTTGTGCCCGGTTAATGGCAATAGGCTCGCCCCCTGTTGCATGGGACCTAAACATACCGGCGAAGTGTGGATGTACATGAGAACACCTCTGCATAACCTTACATGGAATACGGGCGTGATGGTGTGTAAGTAGGAACCTTTTTCAAGAGCTTTAGCGTTTTCAGTTAGATTTGCTCACTGGTTTTTATCATCATCATCCTCTCCTTCACTGCTGGACGTAGGTCTCCCCTAGTGTGCACACCTTCACCCTGACCTCCGCTCTTCGCATCCAGCTTCTGCCAGCAACCTTTCGCAAACTCATCACTCCATCTTGCTTGTGGGCGTCCTACACTACGTTTGTCGAGTCGCGGTCTCCACCCGAGAACACGTCTACCCCACTGCCACTTCAGCTTGCTAATCCGGTGTGCTATGTAGGTAACTTTGTTCTACATACTACCATCATGCCTGTATTCCCGGTAAGGTTAGGCAGAGGTTTGCTAATGTACACCTACATTTCACCGGTATGTTTAGGTCCCATGTAATAGGGGGCCATGGGGCGAGCCTATTGCCATTTAATTTGGTTCTCTGTCGGATAACTCGACTGCTTTTTATAAAGTAACTATTTTTGTAACAATGTTCCTTAATCCGGATTGGATACAAAAACTTTGATAGTATCTAAGAGAATTTTTAATCGCCTCAGGATTTTGTAGTGGGTAGTTGGGAAAAGATTTTAAAAGTGTTTGCATTTTATAATTTACTAGCTTTCCGCCCACGGCTTCGCCTACGTGGTTTCTCGGCTTTTCTGTACTATGATATGTATGTGTTATACACGTTAACCTTCCTCTTGAATCACTCTATCCATCGGTGAAAACAACATGAAAATCAGTGCAGTATTTTTTGAGTATATCGCGAACAGACAGACGCGGCGGAGGACTTTGTTTTTCAATATGTAGTAGGTAATAGTGATAACTTATAAACTTAAGTGGTTTCAGTAGTTTGATAACATACACATAACATACTATCACGCCTGTATTCCCCAAAGGGTTAGGGATAGGTTTTCCCAAGTAGGGGGTAAACCTATTGCCATTAACCGGGCACAAATCGAAACTCCGGGATGAAATTTCATAAAAAAGCCTCAAGAATTCTTTGCTCGACTTTGCCTTTAGATCATCTTCTGAGATAAGATGCCAGTACAACAGTAAATAAGCTGGTGATGTTGAATGATTTGCACGACCTGGGAATCGAACCAACTTACAACCAATATACTAAATATGGTTTACAATAACTCATCAAAAGGTTTTTTTTAAAGCTACTAGAAATGCGGGTCGCGTATTACTAGTTATCTTGTTAACCCCTCGCACTAAGCTAAATGCTTATATTACGAGTGGGTTCACGTCGGTAGTGTAATGGGTGAGTTTCGAACCGGCAACCACATGATCGCAAGTCCGACGCCCTAGCCATTAGGCTACCGCCGCTTCGACAGTATGTTAACAATACAAATTATTCCACGAAAATTGTTCAGTAACATACCAACATAAAACTACGTATCCCCTCACATTATAAAGGTATGTATTACATAGGTATAGACGATGGTAAAAGCCTCCGAAATCCTATTAAATGCGCGATGGCGCGGTCTACCATACTTGAGTGGGCTCGCGGCCCAAATTGCATCTAAGCTGTGCAACTATTTATGTGGCTTGAGACATAAGATGTCGCGGGGCAAGGTGTGAAAGAAAGAAAGTAAGAAACAGTTTATTCAGACGCAGTATAGACAAGTACATTCATACGAAGAATAAGCAATCATAACAAAAAATAATAATAATACTATTATAGCATTAAGTATCATGCCCATATTTGCACCGAAAGGTATCTGGTTCAGCATATAATGCCAGACAAATTTGCGTGACGCTGGTATTCAACCAGGTCTTAATCACGCACGGAAGTGAAATCAGTTGCTTAATATGTTTTATGCAAATAAATAATAAAGAAACAAATATAGGAAATAATATGACAATGTACAGTCACTAGCACATCAAGGTATACAAAAAATTGTGTAACTTGGTGTGAATTTTCTTTATCATTATATTGTCCAGCCAATGTAAGACGACGTCGCGGCAGGTCCAGAAGGAGATGGCGGGACGAGCTAGACCTTTATTGGAAGGGTTGGCCTCAAAAAACCCTGAGGGGAGTGAAAGGAGAGCAGGGAGGCCTTTGCCCTACAGTGGGACGATAATGGCTGTATAAAAAAATAATATATAAGTATATATTGTCCAGCCGCTCGGCACGGGTCCCCTCTTAAATTGTAGGCTGTAGTCCACCACGCTAGCAAAGTAATAAATCACGGCAGATTTTGGAAATCATGATCATTTTTTATTTAATGAATACTCAATCAATTATTCTAGATAGGTAGCTTGAACGCTATTTTGATTTGATTCAGAGATTTCCAATTATATTTGTAGACCAATTAGCTCACAAGCAATATAGAGCCTTGCTAGTCTAAGAAAGAAAAATATTTGAATCTATATGTGGGTTTTTTAAATGGGATAACTCAGCAAGCGGCTCTCGCAGCAACTCGGCGGCGATGATCACTTACCATCAGGTGACTCTGGTGATCATCGCCGCCCATGGATACCCCCAACACCGGATGCAACGCACTTGCAACCCGCAAGTGCGTTGCCGGCCTTTAAGAGAAGAATAGCTACGCTTCTTGAAGGTTGCCATGTTGTACCGGATTGGAAACATCCGCTGGTATTTGACTCCACAGAAGGAAAGGTCAAAAAATTTAGCGGTAAAAAAATTAATACATTAAAATATCGCTACATAATCGCGCAAATCGCTGCAGCTTATGACTCGCACCGCACCGCACCGTTGGCTAGGGCGAGTGGTGTAATTATCGGCCCCACTACACAAATTGAATTAAAATGCTATTTAGTTTTTATGATACGTGCACTCTTGGAAGGTGATAATAAATGTATGCGCGGCGACGGCTTAAGGAACAGTTTATGATAATAGGGTAGGAAAATTTTGAAAATGAAAATGTGCTTATCATAAAGTTTTTTTTTATATTCTTTAGTAATAAGATTTTGATAGTAGTAGTGTCTCGCTAGCATGTCTACGTGCCAGCGAGTGAATGAATGAATAGGTCAGCGCGACCAGAGAAGTACTACCCTCCTACAGAATATCGACGTCAAGTAGACCGCCGGAGGCTCAAATCTTCCCTCAGTCCCCTTCCCGCTCCTTTTCTCCTTCCACTCCCTTTTCCTTAAATAGGCTCGGCAACGCAACTAACTTCTTTGATATTGCAGATGTCTATGGGCGAATGACTACTTACCATCAGGTAGCTCGCCTGCTCGTTTGCCGAGTCAACCACCAGGTGGTTTGCTAGCTTGTTTTTTTATGGGATAACCATAAAAAAACAAGCTAGCAAACCACCTGATGGTCAGCGGCAACCTCTGCCTATCGACACCAGCAATATCACTTGTGTGTTGTCATCTTAAGACCTCACTTGATAAATCTCACCTATCCAGTAATTTTCTGGCTACACTACCCTTCAAACAAAAGACAATAATGAAAGCCTATCATTGCTTAGTGAAAGAATTTTGCAATGAGTTGGTACAGTGACCATCAAATATTTAATGCGTATACAAAGCGATCAAAATGATCAGAGCAACTAAGGAAATGAAACTTTATTTCAACGACACAAACGATATTTTAGAATGAACACCGTACACGACAGCTGTCATTCGGACATCCCATTAAGATAAAGTGCAGTGATAGCCTAGTGATATGACCATTGGACTGCCAAGTCAAAGGTCTCGAGTTCGAATCCAAGGCACGCACCTCTGACTTTTCGAAGTCATGTGCGTATTAATAATTAATTATCACGCGCTTAAACGGTGAAGGAAAACATTGTGAGGAACCTGCAGGCTTGAGAGATTTTCTTGAGGGCGTGTGAAGTCTGCCAACCCGCAGTAGGCTAGCGCGGTAGACTATAGCCTAATCCCTCTTATTCTGAGAGGAGACCCGTGCCCAGCAGTGGGACAATGTAATGGGTTGATGATGATGATGAAGATAAAGTTTAATTTCCCTAGTTGCTTATATAATTATGAACAGTCTGTTCGCTTAGACATATTTGATGCTAACTGTACTTACCAAACATAAAGAAGTTCGCAGAGTACTATTATTATACCTCAAAAATATATTACTACTAGTAGGTTAAAAGGCATCGCAGTTTTAATGAAAATTACCTTTACCCTAAAACACAACAGCAAATTATTTAGGTAACTGAATTATTCATCAAATAGTTCACTCGTTCAGTCATAACATTCGTTCATTAATTCACGAAAAAGGTCAGAGTGAAAATTAGAACAACATTTAGTATTATCCTAATTACTAATCCACTCGCGTTCTAATTAGTAATCTTACTAATTGGAACCAAGGTAGATTAAGCGTAGTAATTTTATTTATGAACTATTTTCTTTATTAATTGTATCTTCTGTATGCTGAAGGAAAGGTCTTGCACCCACGCTAAAAAAGAAATAATCAGCTTATTTTTTGCAGACTTTTCATTGTAGAAAGGAAAATATATCGTAGCTGCATCAGAAATATGCTTTTTTTTTGTAAAATTATGTTTCTAACACATTCAGGAGACTTTAATAATAATTGCGACATTGACTTTTTCACAACTAAGTTCGCTTAGAAATCCTTCTTGTAGCAGATAGTAGAGTTAATTATAAAAAAAAAACACACCATCACGCCTCTATTCCCCAAATGGTTAGGCAGAGGTATGAGAAATCGCCGGTATGTTTAGGTTCCATGTTATCTCGTGTATCAAATCCAAATGGGAAAATAATTCACCGGGCATAATTCCAAATTCCGAACTTAAGAATTTCATAGAAAATAGAAACACCCAATAACACTTTGCTCGATCTGGAAATTGAAGCCAAGACCTCTAGCGGTTGCGCTTAGGACCACTAGACTATTAAGACAGACTTGTAAAAGATAGTAGCGTAAATTATAAATTTTAGTATTTTACACTATTTGTGTCAAGAAAATCTCTCAGGCATCACGATGTTTTCCTTCACCGTTTAAGCGTGTGGTTATTAATTATAATTATTAATAAGAAAGAAAGAAAGAAAATAAATTTATTCGGTACAAATAAAAATCCAAAACATCAAGAAATAAAATAAAGATCTTAATAATCTAAAGTGACATTTGGTTGCTAACAGCATGCTCGTACCGAATAGGTTAACAGCTCAGCATGTGCTGAGTGTCAAGACCCTCAGCGCTGATTTTCAGCTGGCACCCATGAGGTGACATACGGACGAAGGTAACACAGGTAATACGCACATGCACTATCACTGCACTTCAAAGACCATTAGCTGCTATATTTCATTAAAAGTAGATATAAAGATGGTAAAAAAGAAAATAAAAAGGGTCTACAAAGGCGTATAAATCAAACGAGTAACATTTTCTTTGTCTGTTGGTCGAATCAAACATACATTTGGGAAGGCACAGTTTTTTAATACTTATGTTATGGGTTGTATGATGGGGACCTTTGCAGGTGAGTTATTTCCAAGATTTGAATATTTGGAGACTACGACGTTCGACTTTCTCGAGTTCGAATCCAAGGCACGCACCTCTGACTTTTCGAAGTCATGTCCATATTAATAATTAATTATCAGGCGCTTAAACGGTGAAGGAAAACATCGTGAGGAAACCTACATGCCTGAGAGATTTTCTTGACGGCGGGCGTGTGAAGTCTGCCAACCCGCAGTAGGCTAGCGTGGCGGACTATAGCCTAATCCCTCTCGTACTGAGAGGAGACCCGTGCCCAGCAGTGGGACAATGTAATGGGTTGATGATGATGACTCGGTAAACGTAGTGTAGGATGCCCACCGGCAAAATGGAGTGATTATTTACTAAAGGTTGCTGGTGGAACTGCCTCATTAGTCTAGTGGTCCTAACCGCGACTGTTATGCAATAAGTTCAATTCCCAGGTCGAGCAAACTGTTATTCTATGAACTTCTCAGTCGGCTCGAAGGTTGGATATGTGCCCGGTTAATGGCAATTGGCTAGATAAAGTGACGACTTGCAAAAGGCAGTTGGCAGTAGCTGGATGAGGAAAGCCGAAGATCGGGCTCTGTAGCGTTCACTAGGAGAGGCCTACGTCCAGCAGTGGACGAGTATCGGCTGATGATGATGAGTGAAACCTAAATATACCGGTGAACTGTGGGTGTACATTAAGTTCTTTTTTTTTTATGGGATAACTCGGCAAACGAGCAGGCGAGCTACCTGATGGTAAGTAGTCATCGCCACCCATGGACATCTGCAAAACCAAAGGAGTTGCAGATGCGTGCCGAGCCTATTTAGGGAAAGGGAGGGGAAGGAGAAAAGGAGAAGGAAGGGGATTGGGGGAGGAATTGGGCCTTTAAGTTCACCTTTGCCTAACCCTTCAGGGAATACAGGCGTTATAGTATGTTTTATTTTATTGTTAGTATAGTATTGTAAAACAGAGGTTTCTGTCAAAATTGTCAGTTCACACACTCTGCCTTCCCCTCCGAAGAATATAGACGTTATGGTTTGGTATGTCTTTACCAGCAATGATCTCCTCGAACGTGTAGGAATTCCCCAAGTTTCCAAACTTCCTATAATTTCCTTCTTTCTTTCTTTACGTTCTTAAGCTCAAAACATCACTATCACTACATATTACAAAACAAAGTCCGCCGCTGCGTCTGTCTGTCTGTTCACGATAAACTCAAAAACTACTGCACCGATTTTCACGCTGTTTTTACCAAGGGATAGCGTGGTTCTCGAGGAAGGTTTATATTTATAGTACATATGTACATATAATAGTACAGAAAACTGCCTCGTTAGTCTAGTGGTCCCAATCGCGACTGCTACGCTAGAGGTCTTGGGCTCGATCCCCAGGTCGAGCAAAGTGTTATTGGGTTTTTCTATGAAATTCTCAGTAGCAGCTCGGAGTCTGGATTTGTGTCCGGTGAATGGCAATAGGCTCGCCCCCTATTACATACCGGCGAACAGTGGGTGTACATTAAGTACACCTCTGCCTAACCCTTCGGGGAATACAGGCGTGATGGTATGTTATGTTATGTTATAGTACAGAAAAGTCGAGAAACCACACGGGCGAAGCCGTGGGTAGAAAGTTAGTTTCCATATAAATCAATACACAGTTATAACAGCACTAAATAGTGCTTATAGACCTCCATTGAAACCTCACACAGCACACTGAACGTGACTTTAAACATCGCCAACGCACGTCGAAGCCGAATAGAATCGTTCAATAGAAAGGTCTTTGAATGAACTACAAACAACATAGATGTATGAATAGAAATGTTGATAATTGATCGAATGTGTGATAATGAATGAATGGTAACATTTTTGACCCGCTCATTAATTTGAAGCGGCGGTAGCCCAATGGCTAGGGCGTCGGACTTGTAATCATGTGGTTGCCGGTTCGAAATCCACACATTGCAATACCGACGTGAACCCACTCGTAACCCAAGAATTTAGCTTAGCACGACGGGTTTACAAGAATAAGTTTTATAAAAAAAAGTGGTCTCAAACGCCTCACGAGGACTGCCTCGTTGGTCTAGTGGTCCCAATCGCGACTGCTACGCTAGAGGTCTTGGGTTCGATCCCCAGGTCGAGCAAAGTGATATTGAGTTTTTCTATGAAATTCTCACTAGCAGCTCGTAGTCTGGATTTGTGCCCGGTGAATGGCAATAGGCTCGCCCCCTATTACATGGGACCCAAACATACCGACGAACTGTGGGTGTACATTAAGTACACCTCTGCCTAACCCTTCGGGGAATACAGGCGTGATGGTATGTTATGTTATGTTTATGTTTCTCAAACGCTACTGCTACTCTCGAGGTCCTGCGTTCGATCCCCAGTCAAGCAGTGTTATTGGGTTTTTCTATGAAATTCTCAGTAGTAGCTCGGAGTCTGGATTTGTGCCCGGTGAATGGCAATAGGCAACCCCAATTACATGGGACCTAAACATACCGGCGAAATGTGGGTGCACATTAGTACACCTCTGCCTAACACTTCGGGTAATACAGGCGTGATGGTATGGTTACATTATTTTACTGTTATTGGACTATAGCCCAATCCCTCTTACTGCAAGAGGACCCGTATCCCAACAGTGGGCTAGTAAATGAGTTAATGATGAAAAATAAATCAGCAATCGATTGATAAAATCGGCAATCGAGCAGACTCTGACGAGCTGATGGTAAGTAGTCGCTGCCGCTCATAGACATCTGCAATACCAAGGAAGTTGCAGATGTGTTGCCAAGCCTATTTAAGGAAAAGGAAGGGGAAAGGAGAAAAAGAGAAAGAAGGGGACTGAGAAAGAAATTGGGCAGCCCGGCGCTCCACACTCACCGTACAACAGTATGCTTTTTTTTTATGATATAACTCGGCAAACGAGCAGGCGAGCTACCTGATGGTAAGTAGTCATCGCCGCCCATGGACATCTGCAAAACCAGAGAAGTTGCAGATGCGTTGCCGAGCCTATTTAGGGAAAGGGAGGGGAAGGAGAAAAGGAGAAGGAAGGGGATTGAGGGAGGAATTGGGCCTCCGGCCCTCTCGCTCACCGAACGAAGCGCAGTAGCGAAACGCTACTACTCGGACGTCGGTCTTCTGCGAGAGTGTGGTACTTCCCCGGTCAAGCCGGCCCATTCATGCTGCGAACAGCGTGGCCCTACCACAACAAAAAATGCATACTGCTACTTGACGTCGATAATCTGTTAGAAATGCCGGCGAGGCCCTTAAGCTCCTTTTTCTCTCAACAAGACCCTTGGGATGCGATAAACCACGGTTAACGGCTAATTCTTAGAAAAACAAAATAAGTACACCACATTAATGACACCTCTGCCTAACCCTTCGGGAAATACGAGCGTGATTGAGAAAAAACATGTTTAAAAAATCTCAAACATTGACTTGTAAAAGTATTTTAAAATATCTATTTACCCCCAATATCATGTATAATATGCCACACTTCTATGGTTGGCTAACGTTTTGAAGACCCTTAAGATTTTAAAGATTAGATAAACTCTGTTAAAATCTTAATCAAATGAAAAACTCAATTATCTATTCAGGGTAACCTAATTTATATTACAGTTGAGTCTTTGAAGTTCACACAAAACGACCCTAAGCTTCTGTTTACTTTAATACTAACATCTTTTGATTGAGTCTGCCTAAAACTGGTAGCAACCGGTCCGAACCAGATTATTCCAGTTTTTTTTTTTAGACGGAAGACAGGATAGAGACATACAGAAGGTTCGCCAATATCATATCACACAATTATAATAAACTAGCTTTCCGCCCACGGCTTCGCCCGCGTGTTTTCTCAGCTTTTCTGCATAATTTTTTTCCCCGTTTTTGAACATTTTTCATTTATGCTCCGCTCCTTTTGATTTTAGCGTGATGATATATAGCCAATAGCCTTCCTCGATAAATGGGCTATCTAACACTGAAAGAATTTTTAGAATCGGACCCGTTGTTCCTAAGATTAGCGCGTTCAAGCAAACAAACAAACATAATATATAAACGTAAATAAAAAAGTATAGAAGTATAAATAAAATTACTTTGCATGAAAAATGCCTAAAAATACAAAAAGATAGTTAAAAAGTGAAGTGGCATCGTACGACATCGTACTTGCTGTAAAGCATGTCATGTCGGTTAAGAAACAAACATCCATTTCCACAAATGTCACTGACGTCACCTCAAAGAAGTTAATTCAAGATGTTAAGACCAATTTCTTCCTGGCGGACGGGACTTGCGGTGTTTTAGTGGTCATAACGTCTGGTGTACCTATTCAGAAGACGAAGGTTTCAATCCTGCCCGCAGTCGAATTTTTCCTTCACTAAAAATAACAAAATAAAATTTGCATGGAATTTGCCAAATGAATACATAAAGATAATCGAGTTAAAATTTTGCGTCCGGTTGACACTTTGAGAAGTTGACATTATGAGATAATACGGTCTCCAACACCAAATACCTCTGATGGTATATATTTAACTCCTTAGCTGTTTTGAGGATCTAATAGAGTAAATCTTCTACTTGCATCTATTGATTGCAAAAAGGTAACTTTCCTCACAAACAAACAGACAGGAAATTACCACAAAATTGGTGAGGAAACGGTTAAAAATAATATTGATCCCTTTGATGTAGCGAGAGGGTTAAAAAGATTGGTGCCGCAACTTTTATTTGAAAAATTCGGTGAAGGGTTACATCGAATTGCTGGTTTTATCTGAAGGGATTAAAACAAGGGCTTGATTGAAATTGGAGCCGGAGTGAAATGGTATATATACTGGTGATATGCTTTGGATTCGTATTTGAGGTTGATGATGACTCGTCCATTCTTTTGATATCTGGTCCATATCACAAGGCTATTACTGTTTAAGAATATTATAACGTCTCACAACACGCGCACTCTTAAATGTCATAACATACCATCACGCCTGTATTCCCTGAAGGGTTAGGCAGAGGTGTACTATGTACACCCACAGTCACAGTTCGCCGGTGTTTTTACATGCCATGTAATGTCATTTAAGTTTTGACAGCTGCCTCATTACTCTAGCGCGACTGCTACGCTAGAAGTCTTGGTCTGATTCCCAGGTCAAGCAAAGTGTTGTGTGTGAGTTTGAATATCATCATCATCATCTGCAGCATAAGCCTCCTCCCTTTTACGCCATTTATCCCTGTCTTGTGCCACTCTCATCCAGGCCCCTTCAGCACACTTTACCATGGACCCACCAGGCCATTGGAGGCCCTACACTCCATACCTGTCGGCCACCATTCAGTCATCTACTTCACCTGCCATCACCACATGAGTTTGAATATGTGCCCGGTGAATAGCAATAGGCTCGCCCCCTGTTACATGTAAACTAAACATACAGGCGAACTGTGGATATACATTAAGTACACTTTCCTAACCCTTCGAGTAATAAAGGCGTGGTTGTATTTTTTTTTATTTATTTAGATAATAAAACCTAATTCATGTTTTTGCTCACCCAAAACCTCTATCTACCAACAAGTATATAAAAACCCACGTTAACCGCCAATAGACACGCCCCGGTAATAAAACTACAATGACGGAATTATTTCTGCCAACTTGTGTAGCAAAAAGTTTTAGAGTTGTCATGTTAATCTATTTTCCCCGTTTTAGGGGAAAGTAATTGGTATGGTAGCTGACGAATGTTTTGGGCTGCAGCAAGTGATTTGAATGACCTAAAAAATGGTAAATTTTGCTCATAGACGTGGCGCCATGCGTCGTTGAGATAACGGTTTATTGTTTTACTGTCAGAACATACATAAATTAGACGAAAGTGTTATACACGCAGCGAACGTGTAATTTCCTAACTAATTGGTATCGACCAAAGAGTTGTCTACCTACAGAAATAAGTATCATGAACATAATATACACAAAAATCGAGCTGTAAATAATTCTCCGCCATAGATTTTATTTCACAATCTTTGTCAATACCCAGATTATGTTGGCTGCAGGTTATATTTAACCCTTTGGTTGCCTGAACCCAAAAAATCATTCTTCGAATATTTCTATCCGCCAATTTCTGGTTCCGTGTTAATTTGCAGGATCATTTTTGAAGATACATATTGTAGAATTTAATTTTCCAAAAAAATTTTACGGTAGTTTTAAAGCCAGGGCTGGCAACCCAGCGTGCTCAGAGCACCGCTAACTATATAATCCGGGATGTTAGTTAGTTAGGTAGTTGTTATAATTCAACGCGATCGGTCCTCACTCGCGGATTACTATTTATTGCTCTTTTATTATTTGTTACGTGACAACATTGATCACGTGTTTTTGTGGTACTTCTCTTCACTTTTGTAGTTGGTTATAAATATCAATTGAATCAATTATAGAATACAAAGCAGGTCTGAAATATCAATTGAATCAATTATAAAATTCAATATAGGTCTAAGATTCTTTGAGCTGTGGTGGCTCAGTTTTTTTTATTGGACAACTCGGCAAACGAGCAGGCGATATTTCTGATGGTAAGTAGTCATTGCCGCCCATAACCATCTGCAAAACCAAAGGAGTTGCAGATGCGTTGTCGAGCCTATTTAAGGAAAAGGGAGGCGAAGGAGAGGCTGAGGCCTGAGGGAGGAATTGGGCCTCAGTGGTTACTTACGGCCGCGACTTACGAATGCCACTGCTCCCAAAACTGTGTAGGAAATCGTCGTGAGGAAACTGGCATGTCTTAGAACAAAAAATTCGGAGACATGTGACATCTACCAACCCGCACTGGGCCCGCGTGGAGCATTACGGCCCAATCCCTCTCACCGAGAGGAGGCCTGTGTCCCAACAGTGGGAACATTATAAGCGTATTATGCCGAGCTTCTTTTGAACTTCCTGTGTCGGACAGTGGGTCATTGAATGCTGTATTATGATTACAAAACCAATCAAAAATAAGTACGAAAAAAATTTAAACCATTAACTATACCAGAGTACAAAAATAGGCGAGAAATAAAAATTCATTCTGCGTACCTACTAATGAACTTTCAAAGCTTGCAATTAGTGACGGAGTTATTTTGCGGAAAAACGCAATTAAGGATGGGCGGTAGGCCGAAGGCCGAACGGTTTGTTCCCCTCTATCGTTTCCTCGGCCCATTGTTAAGTTTGTGAATGGAACTAATCGTGCGCTCACTGTGCGTGGCCTCGGATAATTCATTTGTTCGTGTTATGGGGAGTATCTGGTATGGTATGGGAAGTATTATCATCTTCATCTTCGTCTATAAAAAATTAATAAGAAACCAGGGTCGTCCGGAATCCGCACCTTACATTATACACTACTTATTGCGATACTTTACATTTGATTATCGGATTCAATTATTATGCTTTTGTATTGAGAACTGCACTTTATTGTGTGAATTTGTAGTTGAAAAACTAACCCATACCGCCTTATTAATATTGATATTATTATCTTGTAGATAAATATGTACTGTTAAATTATTAAATACCGTTTCGTACAGTTTTTATCGTGATGTTAAATAGACTATAATATTTTTCAATAATTCGACTATCAAATGTTTATGATTTGTACCATAGCAGTCGCCCTAAAGACGACTAGACTAATGAGACAGTTAAAAAAAGCTATGATACTTATTAAATTCACAGTAATTAAGGCACAAACTTGTCTTCGCGAATTCTCACAAAAACATAATAATTGTTATGTAATATTTGCTTATATAATTTTTTGGCTAATTCGTGCAATAATTAGCGATAAGTCATGTTCACATTTTAAAAACAAATAAGAATAATATAACAAAACCTAAGATAAACATTCTCTGTAAATAAAATCATACCGAAGAAGCAAAGACGAGGCCGAAAGCCGAACACGCCCCGAACCTAGTGACCTTATTATTCTAGTGAACGACCAACTCTCGCCTCCAGTTATTTATTTCTAAGTTCTTAACGTTTTTTGACAGAAATTATAAATATGGCGGATTTATTTTTGATTGTGAAATATGATTTCCATGATTTATGCTATCAGGAATTATTAAGATGTTTTTAGGAAAATATGAAACAGCAACTTACTGAATACATAATTTGATTGCCCCATTACCTTATCGGTCTATGGATCGACGTATCATATTGTCCCACTGCTGGGCACGGGTCTCCTCCTAAAATGAGAGGGGTTAGGCTATAAAGCTAGTCACGCTAGCCTACTGCGGGTTGGCAGACTTCACACGCCGACAAGAAATCTCTCAGGCATGAAGGTTTCCTCACGATGTTTTCAGTTTCCGCTTATGCGCGTGATAATTATTAATGCACATGACTTATAAATTACAGACATGCGTGGATTCGAACTCTAGACATTTGTCTCGGCAGTCAACTGGTCATATAACTAGGCTATCACTGCACTTACAGACATAAATATAATTTATCATAAATAAACATACCATATGCAATATACACATGCATAAATACATTACATACCTTGCATTACATAACAAATATTTCAAAATAGGTTAAGTTTTAATGTAGTTTCTTTTTCATTATTTTATGCGGTAGTAGAAAACAAAGGCTATTTTTTTTTTGTTTTTTTTTTTTTTAATTTGTTTAAACATACCAGCACGCCTGTTTTCCCTGAAGGGTTAGGTAGACAGACGTGTACTAATGTATACCGACATTTCGCCGCTCGCAAGCCACTGAGAACGTCATAGAAAAACTCAATAACACTTAACTCAACCTGAAAATCGAACACAGGACTCTGGTTTAGCAGTCGGTTTAATTTATCATTTGTCGCAAAAAGTCCATGCGCATGCGAGTGAGGTATGGCTCAAATCTACCTACCTATTTCATAAATTTATTGATACCTTTATAAAAGATATTCATGGACAATTTCGCCTACCATATTTTTCGCCCACACGGCACATTATTTAGACTTCTGCTTACTCTAAACCTGTACAATACTGATTAAGGGTCCGCCAGGGTATAGCTATAATTTAACATTAAACGGGCGATTTCTATGCAGAGCGGATCCCCAGAATTTTATGGACATTGATAATGTATCGAGAATATAGGTATAAGCATTGATAAATTGTGGTATATGTATTTACGTCACGGATTTCGCAAGCTTGTGTAAGGCACATTGATTTGATGGGTAGAGTTCAGTGACGTAGCTACCGGTGGTCTAGACGGGGATGTGCCCCGGGCCCCCAAGCTCAGGGGGCCCCTCGGACTCTCCCCGCAACGAACGAACGAATCTGGATGACTGCAAATCTGGAGTACCTACGTCGAATTTGGAAAACGACGAATACGGAACAAACTATTTCAAATAGTTTAGTTGGGGCCCTAGTTGATTTCGGCCCCAGGGCCCTTGGTTACCTAGCTACACCACTGGTAGAGTTTACATGTTTTTTTTTAAATAAAACAGGTATAGAAAGAGAAGGTGGGTTCGATCCGTAAGATTGGTCACCCATCCATATAATTACCGCGGTAAACGTAGTTTTATGGATAGGTACGATCTATAAGGCTTATTAATTACTAGCCGACCTATAGCCTATGACACTCACAAATAACGTGGCTTTCTATTGGTAAAAGAATTTTCAAAATCGGTTCAGTAGATCCAGAGATTATCCCCTACAAACTCACAAACTTAACCTCTTAATATTAAGTATAGATATACAATATTTTTCAGATAAAAGGGAAAATCTCCAAGGTAAGATTACAATCATAATTATGAATACCACCTTAAAAGATCTACAAATATTACTTAAATATATTATAGTAGTTACTTACACTATTTACATATTTTACAAAAAAAAAAGATACACAAAAACAGCGGGCGCGACTAGGCGTCAAAGTACTCCTCGGCATCGCTGTCGTCCGGCATTGTGCCCAGAAGACTGGCAGCATTGCCACGTTGAATGGCAATGCTTATGCGCTCCCCTAGGAATAAGCCAGCCCTCTGATCACGCGAGGCGTCGACCAGTCTTCTAGATATTTCCTTGTAGAGAAGACGGGCACTCGGACCCCATGACCCAAGCGTTTCGACCCCAAACGGCTCAAACATATAGCTACCCGACAGGTTGCTATACTTGCGCCGTTTGAGAGTCTCCGCGGCAGCAGCTGCAGCGCCAGCGCAGCCAGCTGAGCTTGGAAGGTGGGATGGAGCAAGGGTGTCAACACAAGTTGCATCCCACACCAAAGGCCTACCCATTTTCCAAGGCAAAAGCGACATACCATCTGGTCTCTTCCCATCGTCACGTGACAAGCCATTAGGTTCTAAAACAGCTGGTACGCCGGCGGTGGCAAGAGCACGACGGAGGATATCGTTAATGCTGGCATGTCGTGCAATGCGGCCTGCACTTCTGCAACATGACAGGCCATGATATCCGAGGCTGTCGACAGCCTCGCCACAATGACAGCGATGCGGAGCAACACAAGGAGCGCCAAGGCGCAGGCAAGTAGCAAGCCGAAAAGTTGTATCATCCAACAAGGTCCCTATGTTGGATGAAGGAAGTGCCCGAAGCCAGAGACCTGATTCCCATTCACCCACAGCCATGAGACGAGCACGCTCCGCAGTATTGACTGACGTATTCAGAAGTTCTTTCCGTGTCAAACTGCAAAGCGGCGCATCCCATAGTCTCTGGGAAGATGGGATCAAGGGTACATCAGTATTGGGACAAGTCATTTTCCAGACGTTCAAAGCATCGGACAAAAACGGCACCTAGATATACATAGATGAAAAGGTTAAAATTATCATGTACCTATATAACATCACGCCTGTATTCCCCGAAGGTTTAGGCAGAGGTGTACTTTTATGAACATCCACAGTTCGCCGGTATCTTTAGGTCCCATGTAATAGGGGGCGAGCGAGCCTATTGCCATTTACCGGGCACAAATCCAGACTCCGAGCTGCTACTGAGAATTTCATAGAAAAACCCAATAACACTGCTCAACCTGGGGATCGAACCCAAGAGTCGCGGTTGGGACCACTAGACTAACGAGGCAGTCCATACTCATATTTACGTAATAATAAGTCCTATTTACATCCCTTCATCCTTTTGGGGATGGAAAAACTAGTTAGAAACATACCAAAGCAATACGGTTATCAAAACAGAACATCACGGTCTCGTCAGCAAAAAAAAGCAATTTTAATCTGCCTAATGTCAGGAGTATTTTTACACCCCACGACTTTAGTCGTGAGGGACCAGAGGGAAGAAGAGTTTTTAGTTAGTTTATAATTGTAATAAGTATAATATCTAATAACGAATGTTGAGAAGAGTCATGAAAGTAGAATAAATGCTGTTGAAATGCGTTCCTTGCGTAGTATGTGCGGTGTAACTAGGAATGAGAGACTGAGAAATAGTGTGATAAGACAACGTTGCGGACTGAAAGATGATATAGTGACACGTATTGAAAGGAATATGCTAAGGTGGTTTGGGCATGTTGAGAGAATGAATGAAAGACGATTAAGGAATGGAATTTATAAGGCGAATGTTAGTGGCAACGTCGGGAGAGGTCGCCCTACAAGGACGTACACCGATCTTATCGGCGTGGTTCTCCAAAAAGGTCAGGTGCGTAGTACTCGCAACCGGCGCGTGTGTATGAAAAGATGTATGAATGTGGAAGAAGCGAAAGAGATATGCAAGAGTCGTAGCAAGTGGCAGTCCATAGTTTCATACCCCTAGGGGAGCCCCTAGGTTAACCTACCCCTAGGTTAGCCTACCCCTGTGGGAAAAAGGCGTGAGTGTATGTATGTATGTATGTAATATCTAATATTAATTCATCATCATATCATCTATAATCATTAATAGTAGTAGTACTATTTGCCGATGACTGCACTGTTGTATACAATGATGATAATATTATAAATAATAGTTTATATTTAATAATTCAATGGTTACAAAATAATAATCTATTAATTAATATTGATAAAACTAAGTTAATGCAATTTAAACAGAAAACAAAAAATACTTTACATACTAGAATAGAATTTAATGGAGGAAAAATTGAACTGACGACTACAACAAAATTTCTTGGCGTACACATAGACGACAATTTGAAATGGCAAAGTCATATAGAGTTTGTTTGCAAAAAAGTGTCACAGTCATCATATAGTTTATATATGCTTGCGAAAAAGGTAAATCTAAACACATTACTCGTAGTTTATCATAGTAATGTTGCTTCTAGACTTAGATATGCAATCATATTCTGGGAAAACGCTGCTAACTGGGGTAAAGTTTTTATTTGTCAAAAAAGGTGTGTGCGGGCTATGTGTGGTCTCAAAAGAACTGACAGCTGCAAGAAATATTTTAAAAAATTAAATATACTTACCGTGCCATCTTTATATATTCTCGAAACTGCTTTGTTTATTAGACATCATCCATCACTATTTACATTAGAACTTAGATCACGAAATAGGAGCCACTTGTATAATAACCTGAACAGGCAGTATAAGACTACTCTCTTTGGGAAAAGTGTGTTTGTTATGGCTGCAAAGATCTATAATAAGATTCCCAATAACATAAAAGAATGTAGCAGTATCAATGTCTTTAAAAATAAGTTGTTTCAATTTCTGACAGAAAAATGTTTTTATTCTGTGGATGAATTTATATCGGCTAGAGCTTTTTAAATGTTTATGTTGACATAATGACCATTCATTATCACATATTGTGTTGTCTGTCCTGCATGACATATAATTTAATATTTAATTAATGTTGTAATAGTAATTTTATAATCATAATTTTAAATTAGTATACTATAATAATAATTAATTTAACTAATAATTTGTGTGCCCAAGTGGCTGATCATGGCATGAGCACTGATTATAAATAATTGTATATTGAACACCTGTATCACCCATGTATCACAAATAAATAAATAATTTGATTTGATTTGATTCTTATAAATATGTAACATGCCATCACGCCTGTATTTCCCCCGAAGGGTTAGGCAGAGGTGTACTAATAATTAATATACGGTCGCCGCCGGTTACCACAAAATGTCAAATTTTCTCAGAAGATTTTGAACTCAATCGTCAACATTTCAACGTTTAAAATCATTTGGAGAAATTTGTCAGTTTTGTATAACCTGATGTGCTAGCGGCTGTACACCGACAGTTCGCCGGTATGTTTAGGTCCCATGATGTTAAATAACCTACCCCAAAAATTACCTAAGCTATCAAATGCAATTTAACTTTTTCAAAACCGACTGCTAGTTCCAGAGAACAAATTCAAGACACAATCTTAGAAATAGATAATTATGTGGAAGTAGCTTTATGCTGCGATATTTGAAAGCATAATGCCACCCACAGTTCTGAGTTTCAGTTTGAATCCTAAGCAAGTGATGCCACGTGCAGCCACGATTTTAAATAATACATATAATATAATATTACTTAGTTAAAAAAAAAATCATTAGTAGCTAGTAATATGTGACCGTATCTTGAAATGGCACATTTTCCAAGATTGGTTGATTATTTCATGATAATATTAAGCTCAATTAATTCTACAACCTGGCTACATCAGCTACGAATCGTAGCGCTTCGTAGCTAGGCTACGAATCTGCGTAGACGCACGTACTACGAATGATAGCTAACCATACGTCACAGAATCGGGTGAATAAAAAAAAAGAGAGTGGCTGTTATCCATATCCATATAATAAATATTTACTTAACTTATGTACACTTAATGTTTTTTTTTAGGGGTGTACCTTAAACCTTTAAGTAACGCATGATACCGCATAGGTTTATAAGACGTTTGTACGCGTAAACAAAATACCGACGCGCGGGGTTTTATTGTGTTGTTTGTAAGGATCTTGACATACTGACAGACAGCGTTGGACAACGAAGTGATCCTACTCACTTCGTTGTCCAACGCTGTCTGTCAGTATGTCAAGATCCTTTTTCTTAGGAAAACGTGGAGGTATCAAGTTAAATTAAGTTAAAAATTATAACCAAATAAGGCCAAGGCCCTTGAAGCTATAAATAAATTCAAGAAAACCTTTTAAGTCACAAACAACAAAATAAAAAGACTCGTAACACATTTATTCCTCATTTTTCGACGTCTAACTTCTCTTCAACAGTTAATGACGTTGGCAAGTAGCAATTTTGTAAGAAAATACTTGGTGTGCGAGTCAAACTTGCATTTGGCCGGTTTTTTTATGAACTCATTTACCCATTCTTTCTGTTTTGTCCATCATCAAAACACAATCATATTAGTATTCGTCTCGTGAAATCATTATGGATTCTGGTTAGGTGAAGTGTTAAAAATCGGATTCAAAGTTTCAAACTAAATTCTCACGATATTTTAATTTCGTGAAATCGTGTCGTGGTCGTACGTTATAAAACGCGTCACATTCTTCATTCACGTTTGTCTTACTGCGAACCAATTTTCATAGGTTTTATTTGTATTGAGACTAACTGCTGATGCGAGTCTTCTCGACCCTTATAAGTCATGTCATTAGGTTTATGTGGGTCGTGTTCGATGGCTTTATCTGCTGCTCCAAAGAACAGAAGAATTGGAAAAAAATACTAGCTAGAAGAATACGATGTTCAAACAGAAAATTATGAATTCTGTTTTTTGATACTTACATAAATTATAATCAACTTTAACTGCCTTGTTAGTCTAGTGGTCCCAAACGTGACTGCTATGATAGAGGTCCTGGGTTTGATTCCCAGGTGGAGCAGCGTTATTGAAATGGGGAATTAGGGAATATATTGTATCTGAAAAGTTAGTTATAACATACCATCACGCCTGTACTCTCCAAAGATTAGGCAGAGGAGACTAATTTACACCCGCAGTTTGCCGGTATGTTTAGATCCCAAGTAATAAGGGGTGAGCCTATTGTCATTAACCGGGCATAATCGAGACTCCGAGCTGCTACTGAGAATTTTATTAAAACTCAATAACACTTTGCTTGACCTGGGAATAGCACTCGGGACTGATAGACTAATGAAGCAGATACTCGTCATCATCATATTAGCCAAATGAGGTCGACTGCTGAACGAAGGCCTCCCCCATAGACTTTCACAATGACCGACTTTATGCTGCCTGCATCCAACGACTCCCAACGACCTTTACCAGGTCGTCTGTCCATCTCGTTGGAGATCGTCCCACACATCTTATTTACTAGTATTCTTATTAACCTCTCGCGCTAAGCTAAATGCTTGTATTACGAGTGGGTTCACGTCGGTAGTGTAATGGGTGGGTTTCGAACCGGCAACCACATGATCGCGAGTCCTATGCCCCAGCCATTAGTCATCAGGCAGCTTACCAGTTGTCTGACTTTTAGCTGAACTGGACCATTTGGCACAGCCGTGGGGCACACAATTCGTTGTTTTTTTTTGTCATTTTTTTGTAATATACTAAGTAAGTTTTTTTTATGATGTTATTGTGTGCAAAACGTGTGTCTATAAATTTTTTTCTTTCTTTCTTTCTAGGCTACCGCCGCTTCAAAGATCTGTGCTGACCCTGCCAATAACTACGTGTTGACTGGCATTAACGGATGGCGGCCATTTTACACAATACGACGGACCTCGATACCTGCCTGCATAGTGATGTCGATATATCGATGTTATGTTATGTTTATGTCAGAACGTTTTCTTAAGCAATTTCTTTAGGTTGATCTTCTTGCTTTGAGCACTAAATTCAATGTCTTTTTAGTTTTTCACACATCTATAATACTTCGTTAGAGGACCTGGGTTCGATCTCTATGAAATTCTTAGTAGCAGCTCGGAGTCTGGATTTGTGCCCGGTTTATGGCAATAGGCTCGGCCCCTATTACATGGGACCTACACATACCGGCGAAGTGTGGGTGTACATTAGTACACCCCTGCCTTAACCTTCGGGAAATACAGATGTGATGGTATGTTGTGTAAAAAAAAACTTGTCCAACCTTATTCACATTCATCGATATCACACGCAATCACATCACTGCATTAGACAAAGAGCCGGCTATTTGTTTCAAATAATGTTTTTTTCCTGATTCCTCTGCCGGAGAGGGAGTATATTTCCCTTATTACGACGTGATATATATATTTAACGCCATTTTTATTAGGCAATGAGCGTATGAGAATACATCCCGACATTGTCTAGAATGTGTCGTAGATCAGAATTTTGTTGTGGTAGGGCCACGCTGTTCGCAGCACGAATGGGCCGGCTTGACCGAGGAAGACCGACGTCCGAGTAGTAGCATTCCGCTACTGCGCTTCCTTCTGTGAGCGAGAGGGCCGGAGGCCCAATTCCTCCCTCAGTCCCCTTCCTTCTCCTTTTCTCCTTCCCCTCCCTTTTCCCTTAATAGGCTCGGCAACGCATCTACAACTCCTTTGGTTTTGCAAATGTCCATGGGCGGCGATGACTACTTACCATCAGGTAGCTCGCCTGCTCGTTTTCCCAGTTATCCCATAAGGCAAAAAACACTGCTGCCTCTCCAAGTGGCACACGATCCATAATAATTTTCCGTACTACAAAAAAGTTATAAAAAAAACCTTATAACATTCTGTAAACAACGGTAAAAAAAAGCTCGATCAATAAGTACTAAAAATCCAAACAAAAACTAATCTAGAAATCTAAAAAATTAAAACGAAACTACCAACGAACTACACGGGAAATGGAGCAAAGTTTTTAAAAGTACAAGCAATTTCACTTAGAGGGCGCTAGTGTGGAGCGAGCCGGTATAATTGAGATGGGTTCCGTGGAATATTGGAACAGCCCTGAATTATTAAGGAGACTGTTGGAATAGGGAACTAGTTATGTACCCCGAATACGTTTGTAATTGAGGCATGTTTAATGTAGGGAGGACCTTTGTACTTTATTAAGTGCAAGTTTCTAATATCGGAACGACTAGGTTTATACCTAAAGACACAGTGTCCCTGAAAAAGGACATCTCCTTAAATGGGTGAAGGACATAATACTATTATAAAAATACTGCCTCATTAGTCTAGTGGTCCTAAGCGCGACTGCTACTCTAAAGGCCCTGGGTTCGATCCCTAGGTCTAGCAAATTGTTATTGGGTTTTTCTATGCAATTCTCAGTAGCAGCTCGGAGTCTGGATTTGTGCTCGGTTAATTGCAATAGGCTCCTCCTATTACACGGGACCTAAGTAAATCAGGGAAGTGTGGCGGTGCACATTAGTACACCTCTGCCTAACCCTTCGGGGAATACAGGCGTGATGGTATATTATTTTTACTATCTAACTGAAAAGCCGATAGTTATAACAAAATCCTATATCAAATTCGCCAGCGTTCGTTGCGGTGGTTCCGCCAATCACAGAAGGGCAGTCATTCCAACCACGAGCACATTACAATTCAAATTGCGGTTTCATGCTACTGTATAGTTACATGAACTAAAGTATACAATGCTTTTGTTAATAGCTAAGTAATGACCACGCCTTAGCTAAATGATAAAATAATGTTTTATTTATTTGTGTAAACAGATCTTTTAAAGTCTATGACATGACTGCCTCATTAGTCTAGTGGTCCTAAGCGCGACTGCTACGCTTGAGGTCTTGGGTTCGATTCCCAGGTCGAGCAAAGTGTTATTGGGTTTTTGTATGAAATTCCCAGTAGCAGCTCGGAGTTTGGATTTGTGCCCGGTTAATGGCAATAGGCTCGCCCGCTATTACATGGGACCTGAACATACCGGCGAAATCTGGGTGTACAATTAGTACACCTCTGCCTAACCCTTCGGGGAATACAGGCGTGATGGTATGTTATCTTTTAACAAGACACTTTTATAGTCGATATTTTAATTATTTTAAAAAAGATAGCGCCGCATTTAAGGCAAGAATTTATTGACTTGTTATTCGAAATTTGGCCTTGTGTTGTGATTGTCAGAATAAACTTTCTTTCTTTCTTTCATATCGAATCTGACAACCTCTGACAAGAAAAACCGAAACAAACTCTGAAAATCACGGTCTCTTTCAAAGTTCAGGCAGCAATATTATCAGAGATATGCGAGATTTACAATGTAGGGAAATGTCAAAACAGGCCTTTTTAAGAGCCATAGCAGTTTTCAGTTGATATGTTCTAACTGACGGTACGCATACATCAGTCCTCGTGAAGCTTAAAAGCTCCAGCTTACTTGCAAGTTTGCGCAAGTGATACCTATTACGAAAAGGTGACCATTCTTAACATATCGAGTGCCGTGCATCAGACTTTTTTTTTATCACAAATAGGCTTACGCTTGACCACAACTTGCCTGATGTTAAGCATCGAAGTGGTCTACGAAGGAGCGCGCTTGTCTAGAAGATACCTATTCACTCTCGTCTTGAAGACACCCAAATTGTAGGTCTCAGGGAACAAAGATTCCGGGAGCGAGTTCCACAATAGAGCAGTACGCACTATAAATGTAGACGCAAAACGCTTCGTGCGAGATTTCGGCACTTCCACCACGTAGCGGTGGCGCCTTGCCGTAGCTCTGCTCGTGCGATAGTGGAACGGGGATGGTGGAACTATTTCATGTAGTTCCGATGCACACTGTCCGACTATACGATCACCTATGACAACCGTAAGTGCTAGTTTTCAAGCAACTGCCAACCAGTCTATCCTTCGAATGCAGGTGTTGCCCAGATATTGAGTTCCGAAGTTCTGAAAACTCCGAGCTGTTTCTGAGAATTTCATAGAAACACCCAATAACATTTTGCTATCTTAAATACGATTGCTACGCTAGAAGTTTTTTTTTATGTCTGGAATAGACCAGCGTTTACGCATTCCTTACCATGTTTCCAGGTGTGGGTGGTAGATGTAATGACACTGTCAACAGAGCATTCTAATTAACAGCAGCACAAAGAGTGGGGACTTTATGGCAGTCATGAGTGATAGCCGAGATCTGCGCAATGCGTAGAACAAAGGGGGCTATGGAGACAGATAATGTGGACGAAGATGTTGTTTATATTTTTTGTTAGTTAGGTTAGAACGTTCAAAAAAATATCTAGCGTTCGGTTTTCAAAAATCTTACGTCACTTATTTTGAATAAAGAAATTTACAAACCTGTTGCGTTTAAAATATTTGTCTGGTTCTTTGATCCAGATTGTTGTAAGTATTCAACGACAAAATTTGAAATAAAGCTGTTTTTTTAATACAAGTTGAGTCAGTTTCAATAATCTCTGGATTAGCAAGATATCACTGGATTTTAAGTGAGAGCAAACACGTATATAAGATCATCTGATATCTGTTATGTTTTATAACATAAATAATTGACGCTCGCTATTTTCTAATAAAAAAACCTATCACACTTTTTGCGAATTTCAAATCGAAATAAGAACGTAGCCAAAGTCGCAACAACTCAACGAGACAATTTTAAAGTAGGTACAGTTCTTGAAATGAAATCAAATCTTTCCGACATGGTCAAAATGAACTAAACAAAATACCGACTCCCACACATTTCGCTATGCTATCTCATTACGACGATGTAATAAAGCGGGGTGTGCAGTGCGTAATTTGTGTCTTTTGATATTATGTACACACTGTTAGTCGTTTATAGGCGTATGTAGATCATGTCCTTATGTGGTAAACAAAGATTTAAGATTTAAGACAATTTTAGTTTTCAACCGACTTCAAAAAGTAGGAGGAGTTCTCAATTCGTTTGTATGTTGTTTTTCTTTCTTTTTATGTGTGTGTTTGTTACGCGATATCTCCGTCATTTTGATGATTTGTTTGGTAGGTCATACTTCAGAGGTGGTCCCATTTAAATTTTATCGAATTCGGTTAAAAATCAACAAAAATCTAAATATATTTACATCAATGATATTATCGTTTACTCCGAAACATCGCTGTCTCATTGGAGCAGTGCGTTAAGTTGGAAATATAGTTAAAATTAGAAAATAAAATTACTTTTAACAAAAAAGTATAATCCCTTGACTTCTATTTGAGTGGTTCTTTTGTTTTCGCCACCGACTTCCCTAACTGTTTTACTTTTTACTGGCAACCTAAAGTGACGAACAAGCATCATCCTCCTTTCATCCTTTTTTTGGCAGATCTCGTCAGCACAATAAACAGTGCGATGAACAATATGATCAGTGTCGTGTTCCAACTTAACGAACAAATATTTGTGTGACGTCATTGTACTTCCGTTGCCAACTGCCAGGAACCGACGGCAAAAGCAATACTTTGAATAAATATTGTGTTTAAACTTTTATTTGTTCTGTTGAGTTGTTCGTTTTGTGAAGTGTGTTGTGTTTTATTCTGTTGTTTTTATTTATGGTATAACTCGGCACACGAACAGGCGAGCTACCTGATGGTAAGTAGTCATCGCCATGGACATCTGCAAAACCAAAGGAGTTTAAGATGCGTTGCCGAGCCTATTTAAGGAAAATGGAGGGAAAGGAAAAAAGGGGACTGAGGGAGAAATTGGGCCTCCAGCGCTCCACACTCACCGAACGAAACGCAACACTATGCATACTGCTACTTGACGTTGATATTCTGTGGGAGTGTAGTACTTCCCCGGTCGTGCGTCCCATTCATGATGGCATGTAGACATGCCAGCAGGCACTACTACTAAACTAAAAAAGTTGTAAAAATATAACAAATAAATACACAATAAAGACGTGATAACAGAATCAGAATTTTATTTTTTATTTTTAGCTCTGTAGGTATGTCGGCTCGTAGCTATTAATTATGTTGATCAATCAAGCTTTCTCCGGTCAGTCTATAGATGGGTCACCGTTCCATTTTGTCGTAATGAGAGACAGTTTCTGAACACATCAAGAATTGGGGGCGGGCAATATTTCAGAGGATCGTGGTCGCATAAATCTGTCTGAGGCCACACTAAGATGGATGGCTAAATTGTTGCTGAATTGATTTATAGTATTTAAACTTTAATCTTAAGCGGGTTGGCTCTAAATTGCTCAGATTTGGTTCCCACATGGAGCAAATACTGTGAATGCAGTGATAGCTAAGTAATGTGACTATTGGACTGCCAAGTAAAGGATCTCGAGTTCGAATTCAAGGCACGCATCACTGGCTGTCGAAGTCATGTACAGTGGGTTATAGCTGTTACCTGACCCACCCTAAGTGGGACGGCGGGGTCTCGGTGGGTCAGATAACAGCTATAACCCACTGTACGTATTAATATTTAATTATCACGCACTTGACTGCCTCATTAGTCTAGTGGTCCTAAGCGCGACTGGTACGCTAGAGGTCCTGGGTTCAATTCACAGGTCGAGCAAAGTGTTATTGGGTTTTTCTATGAACTTTTCACGCCTGTCTTCCCCGAACGGTAAGGCAGAGGTCTACTAATGTACACCCACAGTTCGCCTGTATGTTTCGATCCCATGTAATAGGGGGCGAGTCTATTGCCATATGTCTAATAATATAAGGATGAAAGTTCGAGGCTGTAGGCAGACGCCGTTTTCTTCCGGCAATAGAGGTTATCGGTCCACCAAACACCCACATCCATAATCCCAATTATTTCTCTTCCATGTTTTACAATAGTCCTGCCCTCACCCGGGATACTCTATGGCTGTACTCCTATAGTGCAGATGTGGAGTGTCCCGGGTTTGTGCCCCATCCCATATTAGATTAAAGTTCTCCAAAAGGCCTCTGCGCGTCGGACCTGTGTCCCCCCGCACGCCTGCCAAAGGACCGGATGTGTTCCTCACGGGAGGCATGCCGTGATATCCAAGGTGGAGATAAAAAAAATAAAAAATAATAATGAACTTTATTTCAGACATTCGTCCATATATTTGTGAGTAACAATGTTCTTAGCCTAGTGTTAGTAAAAGTACAATTAGGTCACGCGCTTACCCTAGCATGTAAACCAATCCAGTGTGCTATCAGTACCGAGTCCCACCAGTCTTAGACATATCCAATATCTCTTAGCTCAAACCCAAGACCTCTAGCGTAGCAGTCGCGCTTAGGACCATTAGACTTATGAGGCAGTTATTCATAGTAATTTCTTAGCTATTGTAATCCATAAAGAGGGGCAATTTTAGCCCCCGTATCGTTTATTGTTTATCGTTTTGGTTGAAAACCAGCGTCAGGCAAATTTAAAATTTAAAACCGTATATTATTTTTTGCAAGTAATGTTTACCGCTTAATATTGTACATCTAGTATTAGTGTTATGTGCTATATTTAATTATGCATGGATGTAACAATTCGACCCATCCTAAGAACATAGTTACATGTAAAAATGTATCATATTTTTTTGTTTATCGTATTCAATTTAGAATAATATGAGCAATCTAATGGTGTATTTATTTTCTTTTTATGAAGCCTATTTTCAAAGTTATAATGTGTCAAGAACGTAATACGTAGTAGTATTACGAAGAATAGCAATTCATTAATAGATAGATCGATGTAGACGGACCCCACCCCGCGCTACCGCTGCCCGCGCACTGGTTACTTCGTCATTCGTGGTCGTGTCGGCGGGAGGTGTGTATGTGTTTGCTTGTGCATGGGTGACGTTAAATTACGTGTTGTTTATTTGTTTTTCTAATTGCATTTACATATTTATTTGATATTTGAGTTTATTATTCAATATTTATTTATTTATTTATTTATTTATTTATTTATTTATTAAGGATCTCCAACGAAAGATATACACGGAATGAACTTAAGGCTAAAATAAAACAATGGTTTGTAATAAGTGTACTCCCTCACTTATAGGAGACCACAGCTTGCACAAGGATATACACAACTCAATTAAAATATTAAAATTAAAATAATAATAGTAGATTTTTTTTTAAATTAAGGTGCTTAGAATATGGAAATTTATAAACAAAATTGAATGTACTAAAAGGATACAAAATGAGAAATACCAATCAAAAACTAGAAATTATTCGATCAAATCGTTCAAGTTCTTTTTGTATCTCGGCAGACGTTCGCAGATGTCTAAATGAGTAGTTTTGGCCAAAGAGTTATATTGTCTACAAAGTCTTGATACAGCGGCGTAATGACCAAGATTTGTTTTCGAAGCAGAGATATTAAACAAATTGTATGTTTTATGCCTGGGAATCCGAGTTGGAATTTTTATTTCTAACGAGTTTAAGAGCTCACTGCAATCTATAATTCCATTTAATAATTTGTATAGAGTTAAGCAGTCCAGTTTCTTTCTCCGATTGGCTAGTGTATCCAAATGATAATGCTTCAACCTGTCGGTGTAACTATTTAATTTTTTAGCCAAATTGTCTCCGTAGCATAGATGGTAAAGGAACCGCTTTTGGACACTTTCCAGTCTCTTGGAATAGACCTCGTAATGCGGGTTCCATACTACTGAGCTGTATTCCAGGATTGGACGGACTAGCGTATTGAAAAGTTTTATTTTTGTAGTAGGTCTCTTAAATTCTTTACAATTACGAGAAACAAATCCCAGAACCTTAAAAGATCGAGACACAGTGTTCAATATGTGTACATCGAACTTAAGTGCTTTGTCGAGTTGAACTCCAAGGTCGCGAACAACGTTCAGTTTTGTTAGTTCAACTCCTTCTATAAAGTATTTGTTGTCTAAGTCTTTTTTATTACGTGTAAAATGGATATAGTGACATTTACTAATATTTAATAACATTTTATTTGTATTGCACCATTCTGTAAGTCTGTTTATGTCGTTCTGTAACATTATAGAATCTGAGTTATTTTTTACTGGCATCATTATCTTCAGATCGTCAGCAAACAGATAAAAGCGGGAGTGTTTGAAGCAACGAGTTATGTCATTTATAAAGACGTTGAAGAGAATCGGACCCAAATGCGATCCTTGCGGGATTCCAGAGGTAGCAAGATAGCTTTCGGAGAAATGACCGTTTACTACTACTTTTGATTCTCTATGTTCTAAATAAGATTCAAACCACCTTAAGAGTGTTCCACCTATACCCAGATGAGTCAGCTTGTTGATGAGAAGGCAATGATCCACTTTATCAAATGCTTTGCTAAAGTCGGTATATATTGCGTCCACTGGAATACGTTGGTCAAGAAATTTAGACAAAGCCGATGTGAAACATAATAGGTTAGTATTAGTGGATCTAGACTTAACGAAACCATGCTGATATTCTGTGATATAATGCTTAAGATGCCACATCAGATGTCTGCTAATAATTTTTTCGAATATTTTTCCAAATGTTACAAGTATTGAGATCGGTCTGTAATTAGTAACTAAATGTTTTTCTCCCGATTTAAATATGGGTATAACTAGGGCTTCTTTCCAAGTGTCTGGAAAGTAACCATCGCGCAAAGATCTATTGAAAATTTGTTGTAGGGGTAATACTAAGGGCTTTGCACACCGCTTAATAAATATGGGAGGAATACCATCACTGCCCGCTCCCTTAGTCTCATCTAAGCCAACTAATTCACGGTATACTTCTGAACTATCCAATTCAAGGGTACACAGAGATGCTGAGATAAGGGATAAATTTGTGTTATTTTTGTAACTTGGTCTTTGTGCTGGGGTATTAAAGGTACTTGCGAAGTTTTCTCTGAACAAATTGCAGATCTTCTTGGCATCATTTGTCATTTTGTTGTTTTCGTTGTTAGTCATTTGAGCAGGGTACGTACTAGCACCATTTCTTTTATTTTTTATAAAGGACCAGAACGCTTTAGGGTTCTTCGTAATGCTGTTTTCCATTAGTGAGATATATTTCTTGTAGCATGTTGAGCTTAGAATATTGCATTCATCTCGTAGCCTCTCAAAAGATAATCGGTCTAATGGATTTTTGTACTTTTTAAAACGAATATGGTATTTATACTTTTCTCTAAGTAGCCTTATAAGATCACGTGAGTACCAAAGTGGATATTTATTGCTGACCTTCTTTTTCATAGGAATACATTCAGAAATAGTCTGTCTTAATATATTGTAGAGTAAATCTACCATTTTGTTAGTAGATGTACAGTTACTGAACTCACTCTCCCATTCTATTGATGACAATCGATGAATGATGGTTTCATAATCCGCTCGAAGAAAATTCGGTCTTTGTATGTTATTAGGTTCTAAAAAACTATCTGCTGGTACTATCGGTAAGTAAAACTCCAGTGGAGGGTGCAATGGGTCTTCATTTGTTAGACTGAAGTTACAGCGGGTTATATCCAAGATGAATGTGTTACAGAGTATTAAGTCTAGTATTTTAGACTTGTTATTTAAGATACTGTTGAACTGGTTGATGCTGTTTAAAGTCAAAAACTCAGAGAATATCTTATTAATGTCCGAGTTGTTCAGGTCAGGGTATAAGAACATGGGGTCATTATTTCTTAGCCATGTTATATTAGTGAGATTAAAGTCTCCCAAGATTAAAATTTGTTCATATTTATTTAATATTTTTTGCACACTGTTTGTATATAATTTTAATGTATTGCGATGAACTGGTGGCGGCAGGTATACTCCGCTTATAAACATTTTATTATTATGTTTTTTTGAGGAACTTATATCAATGCTTATCCATAAATCTTCAAACTCGCTTTCAAACTGGGATAGCCTACATGATTTCAAAGATTTTAATACGGCAATTAGAACTCCTCCACCATCTTTACGTTGTTTGTATCGACTTGAAACTCGATCGCGCCTATAAACGATGTATCTATCGTCAAACAACTCGGAATCATAGACGCCGCTGTTCAGCCAAGTCTCCGTGAGCACTATAATGTCATAATTATGAATAGTTATGTTATGGTAAAAGTTAATTGTTTTGGTTTTTAGGCCTCGAACGTTCTGATAATAAATGTGAAGTGGACAATTGAATGTGACTAGATAACAACAAAAGTTACTTGCTACAATTAAAAGTACTTATTAAGAAAATTAAACTAAGGATTTTAACTTATCCATGCTATTGATAACGATACTTTGGGAGGACTCGCCTTTTTTTACAAAGTTGAATTTTTTACAATATGAAACGTTCGAAGAAAATATTGTCTTTAATTTTGCCCGATGAAAGTATAACTAATACAAGTTCTAGTCAACAGCCACAACGAAACTTTATCCAAAGCGATAATGGTAAGTGTTTATTTTTATTAGTTATGTAATGAAATTATGATTTTTTACTGTTGGTAAACAAAAATATCCGTAAAGTAGGTTAAACCGAAAAATTTCGTGTCCTCCGAACAAAATAGTTACATATGCACGTGAAGCAGTTTACTTTGAAAACTATACAATGTTTTAAATGTTATGTTTTGATATGAAAAGTAATAGTCGTTGTCATGGTAAAAGTAATTACATTAATTTTTTTGTATATTAGTATTTTTATAAATTTTTGTATTTCAAGTGAACATGTAACGTCATACTCGGAAATATCATCATTATTATGTACCATGAATGCAGATGTAACTGTGTTCTTCGTAGATTCATGAGTAAAATAGAGTACTATCCGTATATGTTACGTTGTTCGATGGAAGTCAAATCAAATGTATCTTTGTTCAAATAAAATCTTTTTATGTATTTAAATATTTATATTTTTTTTATACTAGAATTGTTTAAGAGCATTATTATGGATTATTAGCAAAATTACTATTTATTTATGTAAAATAAAATATGATTTTTCTACTGTTAATCTGGGATAGATCTGTTCACATTAGGAATCATAAAATATCTAAGTAGTAGGCAATAACAGTGCTCGGTGAACCGGTTGCATAAATTATTTTGATACAGGAGACTAAACTTATTAGTCAATTTGTTTTAGATGATCGGGAGCTTTCATCACCTTTACCGGATGGGGCCGAAGAAAATTACGTCCGTTTAGGCGACGTTTTCAGTGATACGGACGAAGTCGTCGTTAATAACACTATCGAAGAAGATCAATTATTATTAAACATAGAAGATGAAATTGCTGTAAATGACACTGTTAACTCATTTAATACAGTTCCCGAAAATGTAAGCCCAAAACCAGCTCCGATGATATATGATAATAATATTTCCAGTGCCACTTTGATAGATCCATCTCCATTTAATATCGAAACCACAACAAGTTTCGAAAATTCTCCGATGCCAGTAAATCATAATAGTATATTGGTAGACTGTTTGAATATCCCTACACCAATGCCATCTCCTCTAAACCATCACTCCAATGCTAAATGTCAAGATGTATTTTGTACGGAACATGAATGTTGGTTAGATTCAGCTGATAACCCTTCAACTACAAATAGAAAATCTAGAAAACGTACCCGGAACGTGCAAAACTGGTATGATGTTAAACGGAAATGTCGCACTAATATGGGTAAATCATATGTATCGAAAAGAGGAAAATTAGTAGATGAAAAGTTAATAAGGCCAGCATGTCAATGTCGTTATAAATGCAGTGACAAAATAACACCTGATCAACGCCTAGAGATTTTCAGGAAATTTTGGTCATTGGCTGATAAACAGAAACAGTGGGCTTACGTAATACAGTTTACACTAAAAATTAAAAAGAAACGCTGCATCAATAGTGACGAGCCAAATAATCGTAAGTTTACTTATAAATATTTTCTTCCTGTTATAACATCCGAACCTGTTTGCGCCAAAATAGATGTCTGTAAGACAATGTTTTTAAATACTCTTGGTATAAGTGGCAGAGTATTACAAACTGCTTGGTCAAAGTATGATGGTACCGCAGTCGTGGAAGACGATCAACGAGGTCGTCACAAGAGTCACAAAATAGTACTTGTCGATGAAATGATTCGTAGTGTTTGTGACCACGTCAAGTCTTTCCAACCTGTGGAATCCCATTATCTTAGGGAGAAAAGTACTAAATTATATCTGGACGGTAGTTTAAGTATAGCCCGCATGTTTACTTTATACAAGGAGTGGTTCAACAATGAACAGTACTCAATTAAAGCACGGACAGAAAGGCAATACCGTGATATTGTCAATAAGCACTTTAACTTAGCATTTTTTGTTCCAAAAAAAGACCAATGTGACCAATGTCACATATTTAAAAATTTAAAAAATCCTTCTGAAGTAGAACAAGATACATTTACTAAACATCAGGATAGAAAAAAGATTGCAAGAGCTATGAAAACTGCAGATAAAGAGAGGGCCAAAAATTCTAATGGTGAGATAGTCTGTGCGGTGTTCGATTTTGAAAAGGTGTTGACTTGTCCTCACGGACAAGTTAGTATTTTTTATTACAAAAGAAAATTAAGCTGCTTAAATTTTACAATTTTTGATATGGGTAATAAACATGGAACGTGTTATATGTGGGACGAAACGATAGCTAAGCGTGGAGCAAACGATGTAAGCAGTTGTTTGATTGATTTTATTGATTGTAACGTGCAAAAAGGAGTTCGCGAGTTCCTGTTTTGGTCTGACAACTGCGCCGGTCAAAATAGAAATCGTGTCGTGTACTCATCCTACATTTACGCTTCTAACAAGTACAAAGTGACCATCACACATCGCTTTATGGAAAAAGGTCACACGCAGAATGAAGGCGATAGCGTTCATGCATGTATTGAAAATGCTTCGCGTGCCAAAATAATCTATACACCTCAAGAGTGGCAATTATTAGTGAGATGGAGTAAAAATAATGATTATCCGTATGAAGTAAAAAATATGAGTCAAGAGCATTTTTACGATTTTAAAAGTCGGGTTATTGATAAATTATGGAGTAAAAATTGTCGTGGTCAGAAAGTTAATTGGAACAAAATTAAAGAAGTACACGTAGATTGCAATGATTCAAACAAACTATACTATAAATACGATTTAAACACTGAAATGTATGATGCTGTAACTATCGGTAATACAACTAGAAACTCAAGAGGCAATCAAATTATGCAAATAAAAAAGGCCTATAATCAGCTTTTGCCTATTTCGCGGGATAAATACAAAGATCTTCTTAGTTTATGCAATACAAATATTATACCTGTTGAATATCATGATTATTTCAAAACATTACCCAATGCTGATGCCAGAACATTAAGTGATGATGAAGAAAATTAGTAGACAGGATGATTCCAGTTATTTTTTGATTATTTTCCCTTTTAATTTTAATAATTTTAGAATATTATGTTGTTTTTTAGAGTTTCCTTGTTGATTTCAGAACATAATTGCCTATATTATTATTTTTTATTGGTTTCAAATTTGTCACTTAGAGTAAAAAACTGATTATTAGAAATTTTATTTTCAAATTGAGTATTGAAATTGTTTATGTTTGTTTTAAGTTTTGTTTAGTTTATATAAAGTTTTTATGTGAGAATTTCATTTCATTCAGAATCTCATCATAATTTTATTACATGCTTACCAAAAATTTGATTTTCTATACTATTAGTACTGGTCAATATTAATGTTAATTAACTGTGATATAAAAGTACAAAGTTTTATGTAACTTTATTAATTAGATTTACTTCCTCGCCAACTACTTTTATAATAAGGTATAAATAAGTGAAATTATGCCTATCAGTCAATTATTACCTACACTGAAATAGTCTATGTTATAATAATTTTTGTATTTTTCATAATAAAACTCATTAAGTCGATATTTTTCCTCGTTTTAATTTTGCAAATGTTACATCTTGAATGTCACACACTACTGGAACTCCAAAGAAAAGTGGACTATATACAAATATATCACGAAATCTACACCCAATTCCCTAAAACAGTGCATTATGTTAACTTAGTTACATTCACTTGACGTGGAATGAAGTAACATGTGATTATAATACCCCTTATTTTAGAAAATAATAGCATAAACACAATAATTTTCTATTAAAATGTTGTCTAAACAGGTAATTAAAGTATATGGGAATTTTCATCAGTTTATTTCAATAATTAAAAAAGTTATTAGCATTTAAATATGGGGTGAACTTTGAATGGCTCTCCTGAAAACCTGGTAAATTTCAAATGTAACATTGTTCTTCGGATGGGTCGAATTGTTGGTAAACCAATAAAATAAAATAAATAAATAAATGCTGAACCAGATCCCTTTCAGCGCAAATTTGGGCATAGTACTTAATGCGCTATTATTATTTTTTGTTATTATAGCTTATTATAAAAATACGTGCCTTTATTGCGGCTGAATAAACTGTTTCTTTCTTTATTAAGTAGCCACGAGCCCTTCTAACTTTGTTGTTAGAACTATTGAAAAATGCTTTAGAAGCAAAGACGAATGCAAGCCGAACGAAAATGGTTTTAATCAGTATTACAGCTCGCAGAGCAAATCTAATTTCGGAAACCGACAAGCGACTTCCACAAAATGCGGTTTGCCGAGCAAACGGGTTAGTGATGGGGTGGTGTCGATAGATTTTTTATTAAAAACAAAAAATACATAAATACGTACACTCACGCCTTTTTCCCACAGACCGCCACTTGCTACGACTCTTGCATATCTCTTTCGCTTCTTTCACATTCATTCATCTTTTCATATACACGCGCCGGTTGCCAGTAGGTACTACGTACCTGACCGTTTTGGAGGATCTTGCCGGATAAAAATATAATAAAAAAGTTATAAAAAATCGGTAAAGTTTATTTTTGATAGAATATAACCATAACTGACACTAGTCTAGTGTCATTAGTGACTAGTGGTCGTAAGCACGACAGAGGTCCTGAGTTCGATTCCCAGGTAAATAAAATTATTATTTTATTTTTATTATGGGATAACTGTTACTTGAATTCGATGATCTGTGGGACGGTATTACTTCCCCAGTCATCCAACCCATTAATGCTGGCATGTAGACATGCCAATGCGACACTGCTACTATTGTAGTGCTCAAAAATCGAGTTCAAAGATTCCGTTACATAAATACATACCAAACTAATAAAAGCGTGATAAAAATAAATTTGTGTCAGCACTAATAAAGACTAGCTGCGTTTATTTTTTATTGACGTAGGATTCAATCATAGACCGATCAGTGAAAGGCGTGATATCGACATTTAGGTTACCTAATAGGAAAAAGAAGATACTAACAAAAGTTACGCAAAAGTATTCGAAAATACTCGCTAAGAATGACAGACAGTATGCGTGTAACAATTGGGATCTATTGCTTAACTTATTCTCAACAAAAATCATCTTTAAAAACTGCTGAGTGTTACTACAATGATAACTTCTTTATATGGCCGTAGCCTAATGGCTAGGGTGGCGGACTTGGGATCATGTGGTTGCCGGTACAAACCCCACCCATTACACTACCGACGTGAACCCACTCGTAACACAAGCATTGAGCTCTTAGCACGAGGGGTTGAAAATAAAACAAGTAATTTGTGACCTACATTGCTAGTAGGTACGTTTTTTTAAAAAAAAACTCGCTAGCACCGAGAAACTGTATGCGTGTAACAATTGAGATCTATTGCTTAACTTATTCTCAAGAAAAATCATCTATAAAAACTGACTGGTCACAGCAAGTGTAACTTGATTGGTTCATCTTGAGCAACCATTTCATTTTATTTTAATTGTATTTATTAGGATAAAAAACGTTACATGTTAAGATGTTAATGATGTTAATGATAATGATGATATCAATACCAGATTTAATTAAATTTATATTATTATCTATCATTTGTTAAAATGACACTATTATTTGTTAAAATGAATCCTAAACTATTTCCTCGCTTGAACGATAAAGTTAATAGGAACAGACGCGACAACAGCAGACTCTGTATACATGCTGCTACAACTGCACTCATGCGCAAGAGCATTTTCTGCATGGCTCCGATAATTTTTAATAAATTGCCTAAACAATGGAAAGAGCTGAATAATTTAGAATTTAAAAAAAAGGTTAAGTCATACCTCGTCCTAAAGGCTTACTATAATGTCAGTGAGTTTTTAATGGATACTGTTATATAAGCTATTATTTTCAAAAAATACCATGTTTTACTTTATAATTTTCTACATGTTTTATTATTGCTTGAATGTATATTAATAACTGTAATCCTATCTTAATTTTCTCATTTTTATAATATTAATCATTGACATCTCAATAAATTTATTAAATATTTGTACGCCATACAATGTGGCAAACATGTTGAACTGGAAAAAAATATGTACCATCTTGCATGCTTTTTATAACATTTCTGTATGTATACACATGTTTAAACAAATAAAGATATTCTATTCTATTCTATCATTTATTTAGCATGTTGCTTTTATCAACTAACTCTGAATTGCATTTTTATGTTTTTATTAACTGAAATATTACTATCTAGTATTTTCTATATGAGTGCTGTGCACTTCTTTAAATGACAAACTCACCATACCCTAATATACGTAACTGTAGTTTTAATAAGATATAGGTAATGTTTGTCATAGTAAGTAATTCGTTGAAGTGCCATAAATAAATAAACAACAATGTTACAATAATATTCTAAAAGTATGACATTGTACAACATACATTGACTGAGTTGCCTTGTAGGTCATAGTTATCATGCATAGTATTATTATTAATGTACACTGTACCATACAAAATGTAAATGTGAGTACTATGTCGGTTAGTTTTAACTCGTATAACATTTATTTATATTAAAGATTTCTGAAAGTTTTGAGTATTTCCCATGACCTACGCAAATGTCTTGCTGATCTGGTATCGTAGTGCGTCGGGTCGTTGGGCTCCCTAAAAAATGGTTGAACTACACGATGACTGATGTATGCGTTCCGTCAGTTAGGACAGGTCAACTCAAAGCTGGTTCTTTCTTCAAAAGGCCTGTTCAGATTTTGCCCTACATTGAACTCGCATATAATATAACTATTGTCTGGACTTTAAAAGAGACCATGATTCTCTGAGTTTGTTTCGACGTTTCTTCTCAGAGGTCGTCAGATAGGAAACGTCAACGCCATCTAGTTAAAAAAAAATAATTAAAAAAACGACTTGTAAAAGTGTCTTAAAAGATCTATTTACAGAAATAAATATCATTTCATTTCATTTCATTTCATAATTTTTTGTTTAAGTAGGTATGCGAAACCAAAATATAGTTTGTTCAGAATAAGTAACTGAGTCGATTAATTTTTACATGTCATAGTTTGTCCCATAAATTGTAAGTACCTATCACAAGTACCTGTCATAGCGGCACTAGGCGCGGGCGCACAGCAATGTTTGCCTGAAAAAAATATGATGTCTGATCCAAATAGGTCCCATATAAAATTATAACGTTGTTGTCGACTCCAAATTATCGACAGTTTCCCATCCCTTTGCTCAAGCAAAGAGTCTCTCCTCACAGAGAACGGCGGCAGGAATCTGACTTGTAAACATAATATAACGCTCAGGCACCAAGGTCTAACCTTCTGACGCTGTTACACCTTACTAGGCCATTATTATCTACCTAGACTAGCCGGAATATCTTGAACGGCTAGTTTCACTAACGAAACTATCAGTAGATTAGCTTATTATAGATAGACATGACATGTATGGACCTTATGTCAAAATGCTATCTCTTGTAAGCAAAGTTATTGAAATCATTCGGTACCAAACTTCGGAATTATCCCAAACGTAGGCTCGATCAGGAACCACTGACTATTAAATATGTAGATGACTTGTTAGTGGCTACCTTAGCGAAAAATATAATTAATATTAGGTACAGAAAAAAGTAATTTATATCGACAAAGCTCTACGATTGATAAACGTTTAAAGATATTAGTGAGGATTGAGAGGGGTTGCTGTTCCCTTTTCCGCTATATACCTAAGGGTTAGTATATAATTTATATTGCGTACAATGATGTTTACAAATACATTGTTGGAAGAAGTTTATACGTTTACACGTTTAAACGGTGAAGGATAACCTTCACCGTTTAAACGTGTAATAAATTAATTATTATCAAGGTACCTGCCTTAGCGTCTTATTCCAACCAATTTATTTAAGGCCTTAACAAATTATTAAAATTAACACTTAGACCGGGAGGTCTAAGTGTTAATTTTAATAATTTTGTTTTCACGAATCACTGTTTTCGTGAAAACCGCATGAAAATCAGTTGAGTAGTTTTTGAGTTGCTCAACATTTCATGCTCTGATTGTAATTCCCCAGACTCTCAACATAATACCTATATTGTTAGATGATTGATGAAGTTTTCAGGCATACCCGCTATTAAAAAAGTGACATGCGTCGGTTTTGTATAAAAGACAAGCCGATACGTCAACTCGTTCTCATTTGCTCGGGAGCTCGGAGGTGACGGTCATGTGTCATAGACGTAATGTCAGACACTGGTCCGCTAATAATTGATATAGCGAGGTCGAATCTCTGTCCGATCATAACGTGTAATTATTGTGTGTTTGCCCTGATGTAATCTTGACTGTGTAAATTGTTACTTTGACCTAGGGCCATATTAAATCTTTTTAAACACCACGCCCTTGTCATAATTTCTAACTAAGTATATTTATAATAAATAATAAATAGAAAGAAAGGTCAAACCCAGCCTCATGGGACACGGCGATATTTATGTAAGAGTCGCTTTAAACCCCGTTTAAGTGAACGTAAACACAGATAATATTTAAATTATTGTTTATCCATTATTATATGGTACACAGAGTTAAATTTACTAGATGTGACATAAGTATGGGACATTTCTAAAGAAGATTTCTATTGATATTTATGCTTCCTCGTCATGATTTACCTCGACGTTTAGTGTAGTAGTTAATGTCACCTTTCACTACTGTTTCGCCGAGTGAATATTTTTTTCTTGGACTATTGATGACTATAAATTATTATTCAGGATATTAAAAAAAAAATTTTTTCGTATATTTTTATTCATTAAGAGTTTTTGCCCAGACATTAGACTTACTCGGCAAACGAGCCGATAAAGTAATCATCGTTGACCATGGACATCTGCAATACCAATAGAGTTGCCGATGCATTGCCGAGCCTGAAGAAGGAGAAGGAAGGGGACTGAGGGAGGAATTGGGCCTCCGGCGCTCCACACTCACCGTACCAAACGCAACAGTATACATACCTACCTACGATATTCTGTAGGAGGGTAGTACTTCATGTACTTAGGTCTGGTTCACACGGGCTTAGTAGCTAAGTGCTAATTACTTGTCTCAATATCGTATCGACTTGTCGCTTAGTAAATAGGATAGATTTCTACTCACTTGCACTATTCACAAACACTAATACCTACTAAGCACTAATCTCACAATTTACACATTAGGACTTAGTATTAGTGCAAGTACTAAGCACTTAGCTACTTACTAAGCCCGTGCAAACCAGCCATTAGACATGTAGACATGCAAGCAAGGCACTACTACCTACCATAGTTTATTGGGCACTTATTTTTCTCTGACGAGAATGGCCTCAGCAGAAACCAATTATTAATATTCCTTTGCAGTAGTAGTGCCTGCTGGCATGTCTACATGCCAGCATGAATGGGTCCGCACGACCGGGGAAGTACTACCCTCCCACAGAATATCGACGTCAAATAACAGTATGTACTGTTGCGTTTCGTACGGTGAGTGTGGAGCACCGGCGGCCCAATTTCCCCCTCAGTCCTCTTTCTCCTTCTTTCCCTCCTTTTTCCTTAAATAGGCTCGGTAACGCATCTGCAACTCCTTTGGTTTTGCAGATGTCCATGGGCGGCGATGACTACTTACCATCAGGTAGCTCGCCTGCTCGTTTGCCGAGTTATCCCATAAAACTCAGATCAAATAAAAAGTTAAGATGGAACTTTGCGAACAAAGAAGTGAGGCCGGTTAAAACTACGCCTTGCCGTGTACAACACACAATTACACGCACACATGTATAAAATAATCACGCCTTATCTTGTCAGTCGAGCTTTCGATAGCTCGACCGACAAGATAAGGCGTAGTTTCGGTATACGTGTGTGCGTGTAATTGTGTGTTGTACACTGTTAGGCGTAGTTTTAGCCGGCCTCACTTCTTTGTTCGCAAAGTTCCATCTTAACTTTTTATTTGATCTGAGCCATAAAAAGCCACATCCAGTAGTGACACATCTGTGTGTGTATAGTTATGCGGGAGCACGTGTTACTAAACTGACTCGCTCGACAGTCGCTGCGTATTTTTGTGTTTATACTCGACACGTTGCTGCGTTGTAAGTCGTGACTTGCGACTTGAAACGTGGAAACAGACCGTGTGAGAGTAAAAAAAAAATATAGACGAGATGTTAATCTAGATTTTTTAAATATTAGGTTTATTTTTTCCAAATTTTAAAACGTAATTAAGCTAACTTAACTTTTTAGGTAAGCGTAGTGTGGGATGCCCTGCGATACGATAGATCGATCAATAGAGAATAATACGATCACGGGCAGGATTCGAACCTGTGACCCACCGATTAAGTACACTGGACGCCACGGCCAGCGTATGATAATATTATTATTTAAGAAGAAAATATATATTTAAATATATATTTTACTAGTCATTATTAAATTATTCTCAGTAGCAACTCGGAATTTGGATTTGTGCCCTGGTAATGGGAATAGATTCGCCCTCTATTACATGGGACCTCAACATACCGGCGAACTGTGGGTGTACATTAAGTACACTTCTGCCGAACCCTTCGGAGAATAAAGGCGTGATGGTATGTTATGTTATATCGGTATGAAAATAAGTATAAATTATACAACTTTACTTCCCTAGGGGCGTCAAAAACAACTTTCTGTTTCAAAAATAGTGATGAAACACGTTTCGAATAGGTAAGCGAAACAAAGTAACTATGTATAAACCTTCTTTAGTGTCTAAATAAAACTTGTCACAACAGAAAAGTTTAACTAAAAAAGGTTCAAAGCAAGATATAAGCCGTTCACCTATGAAGACTCACTATAACTTTCATCCGAGACACATCCTTTACAATGTCCTTATTCTGGTTAGCTAAGAATAAAATGGTTTTGGTTTTGGGCTCCAAGTAAAATTATTTTTTGTTTTTTTTTGCAAATTGTGCGTATAATGCACATTCTAGGTAGGTACATGGCAGTAAGAATTGCGCCATCAACAATATATTGACAATCGAGTAGGTATTAAAACTTTTGCTAAAAAATCGGTATCATTGCAGATAGTTTAAATTGTCAATTTTGGCCGAATTCTCACTTAACACCGAGCTGCTACTGAAAATTTAATAGAAAAACCCAATAACACTGCTCGACCTGCAAAATTGGACTCAAAACCTCTAGTATAACAGTCGCTCTTACTTAGCACCACTAGGCTTATGAGGGATTTTATATATAATATAAATATATGTATAATACATAGATACCATCACGCCTGTATTCCCCGAAGGGTTAGGCAGCGGTGTTCTCATGTACACCCACACTTCGCCGGTATGTTTTAGGTCCCGTGTAATCGGGGGCGAGCCTATTGCCATTCACCGGGCATAAATGCAGACTCCAAGCTGCTACTGGGGAATTCATAGAAGACCCCAATAACACTCGATCTAGGGAACGAACCCCTGACCTCTAGCGTAGCAGTCGCGATTGGGACCACTAAACTAACGAGGCAGTCTGAGCTGCTACTGAGAATTTTATAGAAAAACCCAATAACACTTTGCTCGGCCAGGGAATCAACTCAAAACCTCTAGTTAAATTAGTCGCTCTTAGGACCACTAGTCTAATGAGGCAGTTATGTACACATAATCATTTGTTATATACATAATCTTTACTTTTTTAAACAAAAAGCTTACTAGCAATGTGGGTCGCACATTTCCCCTCGTACTAAGCTAAATGCTTGTATTACGAGTGGTTCCACGTCGGTAGTGTAATGGGTGGGTTTCGAACCGGCAACCACATGATCGCAAGTCCGACGCCCTAGACATTAGGCTACTGCCACTTCAATTACACTTTAAACGCAATATATCTTTTTCAGAATAGGTAATCCCGCGAGCTCTGAACAAGCTTGGCATATAAACTCAAGGACGAAGTTTAATATATGCATTTTGCGCCCTCACTGCACTCCATACACGCGCATTACACAACATACATGCAAAATGTATGGATATTTATGCATGGAACCGCACTACACACTTTTAGCAAATTGCAAATCAATGTTTTATGTTTTAGCCGACAGATGGCGTTATAGTTTTGTTTTGAACAGAAATGAAAATGGAAATGTTGGATATGTATCTTTTTGTTAGTAATTGAGACAAGTAGTTTATTTTTTATTTTTTATAGCTTCACGGATCAATCAATCTGCAAGGTTAAGCAGCGCTTGGTACGGTCAACTTAAGATAGGTGACCATTTGTGATACTTCGAGTCCCGGTTGTCTAAGCAACACAACGATAATCAATAATTAATTAAAGTCATGAGCCTGGAACAACTTAAAGTCACACTCAAAGTCATAGGGCAATAAATAAAAATATAAATTAAATATAGCATAACATACCATCACGCCTGAATTCCCCGAAGGGTTAAGCAGAGGTGTACTAATGTACATCCACATTACGCCGGTATGTTTAGGTCCCATGTAATAGGGGGCGAGCCTATTGCCACTAACCATACCTACTCCGAGCTGCTACTTACTGGGATTTTCGTAGAAAAACCCAAATAACACTTTGCTCGACCTGGGGATCGAACCTAGGACCTCTAGCGTAGCAGTGGCGCTTAGGACCACTAGACTAATAAGGCAGACAAACAATTTATTTATTTATTAAGATTACAAGGTTGTTCGTCACAGTAGTAATACGCTCCACGGTGATAATAAGACTAGTTATTTCAAATTTATTTAAGATCAATAATTATTAACTTAATAAAATCCAAAACGGAGTGATCAGGAAGATAATATTATGAAAATCAAATTTCAACCCTTCTGCAGATACATGCCGATAAAACTGAACAACACCCGTAAAAAGATATCATTAAAACCCGTAACAAAACATAATTAACCCTTTCAACCCCCTAGATTCCAAGCCCAGCAATTTGGGGGCCACCCCCTAATTTATTAAAGGAACATTTCGCAATATCCGCTGTGTCCCGGAAGTTGCGACATCAAAAACAAAATCCGTTCCATCTTTGAATTCTGTTCTTGTATTTGTTTGTGAACCGTTGGTTCCGCAGGACTTAGGGTAAATGGTTTTGGATTAATCTCATAATACCCGACTGCGTAAGCTAAAGTAGGGTGACGTTTTTGTATGTGTTTCTTTGCTCAATTTATGTGGTGGTTCGCACAGTTGCTGAATGATAAGTAATATTTATTTCTGTAAACATGTAGATCCTTTTAAGACACTTTTACAAGTCAATGTTTTACTTTTTTTAAACTACATCTAGTTTTTTTATTTGACGACCTCTGAGAAGGAACGCCGAAACAAATTTAGAGAATCATGGTCTCTTTTAAAAATCCAGACGGTAGTCCTAATATATAAACTCCCATATCTAGCCAGATATGGGAGTTTTACATTGAATCCAAAATCTGAACAGAAAGGCCTGTTCAGATTTTGGCCTCCATTGTAAAACTGAAGAAAGAGTCTTCGAGAGATTTTTGAGTTGACCTGTCCTAACTGACGGCACGCATACATCAGTCATTGTGTAGCTCACAGAACAGGTAAATTATCTGTTCTGTAGTGTACTCAACCATTTTTAGGGAGCTCAACGACCGACGCTGTGTGGAAAGTCCTGGATTTGATTAAATTATAAGTACATATATCTTTATTTCAGACCAGAAGTTCATAAAGTGTTAATAACAAATAATAACTTACTATCTAGTTTTAGTACCATTCACCCTCTGCACACTGTCGCAAAATTGGAGAGTCAAAACTCTCAGCTACACTTCTCAGGATGCTGTTTCGACTATCTTTTTTTTATGGCAAATTAACTCGGCAAACGAGCAGTCGAGCTACCTGATGGTAAGTAGTCATCGCCGCCCATGGACATCTGCAAAACCAAAGGAGTTGCAGATGCGTTGCCGAGCCTATATAAGGAAAAGGCAATGGAAGGAGAAAAGGAGAAGGAAGGGGACTGAGGGGAAATTGGGCCTCCGTACGAAACGCAACAGTATACATACTGCTCTTGTTCCTCACTCTTCTCAGTAGCGAAGCCGTTTTCCTGCGTATGATTGCATGGAAACCTTCAGTACCGAAGGCAAATGTACATTATGCACTGCAGTATCGAGGCAGTCTTAACAGCATCCTGAAAGCATTGTTATACTGGATACGCAGTGGTCCCAGCGATCTTTTTGTGTATCCGCCGTGTAAAAATCCTGACGGTAAATAAGTTATTAAAAATAAAAAGACTGTGGTTTTATTATTTTCCTCAGTACCCTAAAATTGAAGTTAAATAATCGATGACTTCAATGGATTAATTTAGGTGACAACGCGCATCGTGAACTCGTGATGGACAAATTCGTGACCTACGTATTGCGTTTCCGCTGTTTTTGACTTTTCTATATAAATCTGACCTACTAAATAACTAGCTTTGTATTTTTTATGCTTGCAAACTTCATTCGCTGTTATAACATCAATTTTAACCGGCTTCAAAACCTCCTTTTTTTGTTCGAAAATCGTCCGCGTTAGTTGATGTGTGTTCGCGTATAGCTTTGGTGTCTATGAAGCAATTTTGAACCTTATTGTTCTGTTTAATAGAATATACTTACTAGTCCAGTATAGGTACATCTTATTAGTAGGTATCTGACCAAAGGTTCTCAAGATATACCACAAAATGCTTTGAAGTTGTATTTTTTTTTCTCTAAGAAGATATTTAATCGGTGATGTGATTCCCAAGGTCCCTAAAATCTTTGCACTAAATGCACCCTTAACAAGTATCCGCAACTCCTTGACAACAAAATAACATACTTACAAACAATTAATAAAAACTACACAAAGCGCCTTGCATCTCTTTGTAATAATACACTAGATAGGCACTTGGTACTCTGTCAAACTAACTTGCGAACTCGTGACCGCAAAGTAAGAAGGAACAATGGACCGCCATCCGATGCGATAAGGTTCCAACTTATAATAAGGAACCTTACTTTCTATAGACACGGAGCTCGGGTGCTAGTTTTCAATTCATGTTTTTGATTTATCGGTAAGTTTGGCTAGAATAGAAATAGTTTTATAAAATGAATTACTAGAAGATGTAACGGGATCTTTCAAATTAAATCACAATTTGTAAAAATCGTTGATAAACAATTGTACCTATTGTTATATTTATTACACTCAAATTATTGAACAGTGTTTTAGGTAAGCTTTTAGTCCAGGATTTTGGGATTAGATATTTAATGCAATACCTACCTAACAAATTAATATGTAAATATTCTGATCTTCTAAAAAATATAAAGCACTATTTTACCATTAAACTATACTTACACGAAGTATTGCTATTTTAGATTTATATGTAACTCTGATCTAATTAAAATTAATAAAAATCTGGAAATTTAAGAATCACCAGACTACATTACTTCGCAAATACTTTAAAAAGCCTAAATCAATGGAAAACACCTAAATCATAAACAATATATATTGCGTAAAACCTTCATATTTTATTTTTATTCCAACATAATAATAAAATACACACTAGTTTTATGGTAATAAAAATTATATTGAATTATAACCTATTCTGATAAAATTGGCGAAACTCGAAAAATCACTGTTCCAAATAAAAATTTATGTGATTGATTATTTTCTTTTAGTGTCATCATTTTTTTAAATTGATTAATGACATGTAATAACAAAGACTTCGATATCCGTATCTTTTGTAGGATATTTAGGTGAGTTTTCTAATTTAACAAAATTATATTGATTAACTTATTGTTCTTTTATGTTCCTATATATATATCATTTTCATACACAGGTATCATCATACCATTAACCACCTGCTTGACTTCTCTGAGTATTCAAGCACATAGCCTATGTTATTAACAATGATAATACCTAATCTTTTTTTACATCTGTAAGTTATTTGACGTCTAAAATACACATTCTTTTAGTATATTCATCATCATCATTAACCCATTGTGTTTTGCCACTGCAAAATAAGGGGAATTAGGCTATAGTCCACCATACAGGACTACCGTAGGTTGGTAGACTTCACACGCCATCAAGATAAAACTAAGACGTGCATGTTTCCTGATATTTGTTTCCTTTACCGTTTAAGTGCGTCATAATTAACTATTTACATGAGTTGAGAAGTAAGAAACGCGTGACTTGGATTCGAATACAAGACTTTCAATGGTTATATCACTTACCATATTCATGTATTTTTATACGGTTAGATACCGTATCCTATGTACTAAAAAAAGAAATATGCGAACATAATAACAAGGGTCGTTCTTCAGTTTCTGTATTCCCATATCACGAGAGTATAATAAAACAAATATGAATCAAAGATGGCTGCGTTATCATGAAAAGTTATCTATACTAATATTATAAAGCTGAAGAGTTTGTTTGTTTGTTTGTTTACTTGAACGCGCTAATCTCAGGAACTACGGGTCCAATTTGAAAAATTCTTTTAGTATTAGATAGCCCATTAAGGAAGGCTATAGGCTATATGTCATCACGCTAAGACCAATAGAAGTGGAGCATACATGAAAAATGTTGCAAAAGCGGGAATAATTTAAATGCAGAAAAGCCGAGAAACTACGCGGGCGAAGCCGTGGGCGGAAAGCTAGTATATATAAATGCATTTGACAATTTTATTATTAGGTACTAAAACTTTTGTTATTTTAAACGACCCTTCCACCTCCCTATCTCCTGGTCTAAGCATAAGCCGTACTTTAGTAATAAATAACTGTGAACGCTGCACTGCCGTCATTTTCCAACAACCAAGACTAGTTCACACTTGTATTAGAATTTTCAATAGTTTTAATACAATTTATCGTTATTTAATATACTGAATTACAGAATATACTTTGAAAGAAGTATTTCCTTACTTTTATTACTTAATAATTGTTTTTTGAGTGTTGAGTGAAGTGATATGTGATAAAAAATTTATTATTCGTTGCCGAGCGATATATTTGACGTTTTTCGGTAAGTTTTTTTTTATTATGCGGTCGGACTTTGTCGTGTTTTCAAATTACGTAAGCATTTTTTTGATGACAGTCTTACAATCAAAAGTATTGTAATAGTAACATCAACGTTTTTAAAATGCTTATATTGTATTTCTAAAAATATTTTTCGAACTCTATTATATAAGCTCTCTTATTAAGACCCACCCGAATAGGAGTTTATTCTTAACGGAAAACGATCCTATTACCGTATTAGAAGAAGAGATATGCCATACCATCAGGACTGTGTGCCGAAAGGTTAAGCTATTGTGTACTTAATTTACACCCATAGTCTCCGGTAGGTAAGTGTTAGGTCCCATGAATAGGGGGCGACCCTATTGCCATTCACCGGGCACATCCAAACTTCGAGCTGCTACTGAGGAGTTCATAGAAAAACTCAATAACACTTTGCTCGACCTGGGAATCGAACCCCAGAACTCTAGGTTAGCAGTCGCGCTTAGGACCACTAGACTAATGAGGCATTTGAAGTAAAAGAGAGGTCTCGCATATCGCAAATATGTCTAGGATGGTAATCGAATCCACGCTCAGATCAAATAAAAACTTAACCTAACTTAACTTTTTATTTGATCTGAGAATCCACGATCCCGGGCTGAGAATCGTGGATTCGATTACAACAGCTACTTATAGCGGGGTAACCACCTTATACTACCAGACGTTATTTAGACCTATACATACATACACTCACGCCTTTTTTACACAGGCGTAGGCAGAAACTAAAGACCGCCACTTGCTACGACTCTTGCATATCTCTTTCGCTTCTTCCACATTCATACATCTTATCATACACACGCGCCGGTTGTGAGCACTACGCACTTGACCTTTTGAAGGACCTCGCCGATAAGATCGGTGTACGTCCTTCTAGGGCGACCTCTCCCGACGACCAAATTAGACCATAAGTGCAGTGATAGCCTAGTGATATGACCATTGGACTGCCAAGTCAAAGGTCTGGAGTTCGAATCTAAGGCACGCACCTCTAACTTTTCGAAGTTATGTGCGTATTAATAATTAATTATCACGCGCTTAAACGGTAAAGGAAAACATCGTTAGGAAACCTGCATGCCTGAGAGATTTTCTTGAGGGCGTGTGAAGTCTGCCAACCCGCAGTAGGCTAGCGTGGTGGACTATAGCCTAATCCCTCTCGTACTGAGAGGAGACCCGTGCCCAGCATTGGGACAATGTAATAGGTTGATGATGATTACAAAATAAAAAAATCGATGAACTTTTTTATTTGAAAAGTAGTGCAAAAGTACCTTCCCCTAACTCCCGGACTAAGTATGAGCCACGCTTCTGCAATAAATAAAAGCGAACGCAGCGTGATTTCCCTGCAAACCCACCCGCTCTACACTTGTAGGACTTATACCTACTACATAGTTTATTTATGTTATAGTTTTCATTTATATTTGTTATTTTAACATTAGATCACGCCTGTGTTTCCACAGAAATTAGACAGAGGTGTATTATATACAACCACATTTCGGTATATTTACGGAGATTTAGGTGAAAATTGTCGTTTTTGGCCGAATCCTCTATTTTACACCAAATCTTCTGCGATAACAAATCAAAATTAAATCAAATGTTTTTATTTCAAATAAGCTTTTACAAGCGTTTATGAAACTTTATTGACTCTAGTTGCACGGTTCCAAAAAGTTGATCCTATTAAGAATAGGTAACGATTTTTAAGCAAAACTTTTAATACTTAATTATGAATAAGTTAGGTATATGGTAGTCGCACCTAGAATGTGTTCTATTCGAAATTTTGCGAAAATCCAAGAAAAAATTGAATTTCGTGCGCAACCCTGACGATTTAGCCTTAAGTGTAGTATTTTATGCGTGTTTATGGCTTCTAGTTTATTGGAAAATAGACAATCCATCTCTTCCTATCTTTGCTCAAGATGTTTGCCGGTCTCTATAAAGATAAGATATTCATAATGATTAGGTAGATATTTATCTAAAAATAAATACTTTTAATAATTACTTTGTCCCAATCAATCTTAAAACAATGCGTCACACTTTATTTTGATTCATTGTGGCGTGGGAGCCCGCGTGTCACAGATATCCGCCATATTGCCGTTGTCATGGCAACCGATTGTTCCCGCGCTCCGTGCGAATGCCCGCCATTTGCATTTGGCGTGGCTTTTGTTAGGATTTTTGATGAATGAAAGTAAATATTCAGTTTTTATTAACATACGATGACATTAAAATTGTATCGGTATTATTACGTATACAATTAAAAAAACATTTTAGAATTCTTGTGCGATGTTGTCTTCGAATTGCGAGTGATTTCCGCTTCCGAAATAATAAGAAAAAAAGTGTCCTTAACCTCCATGTAGCTACACCTATCTGAATAAAACAAATCAGTGTTGTTTTAAGCATACAAAGAAACATAGTTAGCTATGAGATTGCTATCACATCGCGCGAGTTATGCGTGAGAATTAGGTAACTATTACATCAATGCGATGAGCTAAAGAACCAACTACCTACGTACTTATTTAGTAGAAATTGTATTTGCAACCCCATTCGCACGTACGAGTATCCACCGATTAGTGTAGTGTAATTTTGCCTACCCTGTATCTAAAATATTCACGTGTATGCCAAAAATTAATGATAATCCTCTAAGTATCATCATCATCAACCCATTACATTGTCCCACTGCTGGGCACGGGTCTCCTCTCAATACGAGAGGGATTAGGCTATAGTCCACCACGCTAGCCTACTGCGGGTTGGCAGACTTCACATGCCGTCAAGAAAATCTCTCAGGCATACAGGTTTCCTCACGATGTTTTTCTACACCGTTTAAGCGCTGTTATAATTAATTATGCCTCATTGGTCTAGTGGTCCTAAGCGCGACTGCTACGCTAGAGGTCCTGGGTTCGATCCCCAGGTCGAGCAAAGTGTTATTGGGTTTTTCTATGACATTCTCAGTAGCAGCTCGGAGTCTGGATTTGTGTGCCCGGTTAATGGCAATAGGCTCGCCACCTATTACATGGGACCTAAACATACCGGCGAAATGTGGGTGTACATTAGTACACCTCTGCCTAACCCTTCGGGGACTACAGGCGTGATGGTATGTATGTATGTATAATTAATTATTAATACGCACATAACTTCGAAAAGTTAGAGGTGCGTGCCTTGGATTCGAACTCGAGACCTTTGACTTAGCAGTCCAATGGTCATATCACTAGGCTATCACTGCACTCCTCTGCCTCTAAGTATAAGAACTTAACACTCTAGTCAATAACTTATTGAATTAAAATTACACAACGACTTCGCTTCGATTTTCACATAGTTGAATTATCATTGTTAGTTTATAAGTTTTTATCTCACCCCGTTAATGAACGGATTACGTATTTAAACCAATAAACCAATTAACGCGTGTGAAATTGTAACACTAAGTTTATAGATGTTAACTTTGAAGTTAGCTTTTTAGTCGCGTTCCAAGATTTTGAGAATTCGTGAACTCTTTGACCTTAAATAAGTCCATCTGAATATGAATATCTAGGGATGGAGAGGTAGAGGGAGACTCTCTTTGGTCTCCCTCAGATGCATGAATTGTATTAAATCTGATATGCTGGAAAAGGGTTTTAATGAATCAGCAGTGTCCTATTGGCTAGGGCGTCGGACTTTCGATCATGTGATTACCCATTGCACTTCTGACATTTGCACGAGGGGTTAACAAGAATACTAGTAATGTGCGACCCAGATAGCTAGTACAACTTAAAAAATATATTAGATTATGACTGATGAATGGAAGAAAAGACATGCTGCGCTGATCCCAAAAAATTGGGAAATGGGCAGGAAGATGATGATGAAATATGTCCAGGGAATAATTTGATAGCATAATTCGCCTCGTAATTAGCTGAGTCAGGTTGTAGAGTAGATCGTGTCCTTGTACTCCATTCCCCTTAGGTATCCCACTGGCCGGTACTGTATTATGTAGTGGAAAACAGAAAAATTAAGGGGCTTTGTTAAATTTTGGGACAATTCGTGCTAAAAATAAGGTTATACAGGGTGGAATCGACGCACTATCGCTTACTATGAATTCAATACAAGCTACAAGCTGTAGTGGCACAACTGAAAGCGTATTAATAGCGTTCCATTTATTGAAGTAAAGCCTCGATGCAGGCCTATAAGTATTATTGCATTCGGCGAGAGCGTTGGAATTACACAAGGTAATTCCCTCGAGGCCATTCCATCATCCAAAGATCAGACATCTAGCGATTCGCCTCTATTGTATGGTACTAGCTGATGTCCGTGTACCAACAGTATTTACACTGTAACTTGGTTTCTAGGAAACGTATTGAGATGAAACATGCATCAGATTTTCAGTTAGAATTCCAGTAATATAACTGTGAAAACTGTGTTCAATTTCGTACAGTAGTTTTTACGTAAAACATACACACAGAAAGACCAACAAAAATTCTAATGATATTTTTTTTTAGACACGACTTATTACTGTTACAGTATGAAGACCTCAGCTTGGTAAATTTTATTAGAAAGAGTCGGTATAAAAACATTTAGTTAAGCGGTTTTAGCGAGTTTAGCAAAAGATAATTCTGATTGATTTTTTGAATTGATTGTTTGGTATTTTGTATTTATTTATTCCACACACTATCTTTACAGGATAACCCCAATACAATAGTGGTTTGCAAACCTACTTTTTATAATAATACAAACTAATACAAAGCAATAACATAAAGAATAATCATATTTAAATATAACTAGCAAAATTCAACAAAACTCTTGCTAATTCACTCAGATTGCATGAAAATAATTATGTCAATTCTCTCATTCTCTCTTTTGTGTTTGACTGTCAGAATAAACTTTCTTTCTTCTTCCTTTACATATAAATCTTAACTTCTGTTACAGATAACCACATAAAAGACCATGTTCTTCCTCTTACTCCTGCTTCTCCCAGAAGTGAGGAGCCAAATACCTACTTCTGCCAGCCTCTTAGGAAATTACCAGCGACATCCTTACAATTCTGTTCAGTTCCTGCAACCTGAACCTACCAAGTAAGTACCTACCCACAAACTCTGGTGAAAAATGTCTCTACACCAGGGTTTTCTCCATCAAGAGCATGCCTTGGGTAAAATCTATATAAGCAGTTTTAAATTATAAGATTTAATTATTATGATTAAAGGTAAAATTCAAATTACTAAATTTAAATTCTAAAATTAATTAAATAGTAGTTCAGAGGTGTGTTCCTTGGATTCAAACTTGAGACCTTCGAATCATATTGAAGCGGCGGTAGCCTAATGGCTAGGGCGTCGGACTTGCGATCATGTGGTTGCCGTCTCGAAACCACTCTCACTACCGACATGAACCCACTCGTAACACAAGCATTGAGTAGTACTTAGTACGAGGGGTTAACAAGAATACTAGTAATGTGCGACCCACATTACTAGTAAGCTTAAAAAAAATTATCACGCGCTTAAACGGTGAAGGAAAATATCGTGAGGAAACCTGCATGCCTGAGAGATTTTCTTGACGACATGTGAAGTCTGCCAACCCGCAGTAGGCTAGCGTGGCGGACTATAGCCTAATCCGTCTCGTTCTGAGAGGAGACCCGTGCCCAGCAGTAGGACAATGTAATGGGTTGATGATGATGATATTGATGATGAACCTATTAATATTACTACCTACATATAGAGTGGAATAAGTACCTAGTTATATTTAAAATATATTTTTTGATACACAGAAATAAACAGTCATTAACTTTAATTCTCTTATTTCGTACCAATGCAGCCAAGGTGTTATACAACTAGAAAATATTGGAGTACTAATGTGAAATCAATACTGCAGCTATCTACTTTAACCAATGGTTTTAACTGTTCGATTTAAACTTAGCGAGTTAACGCTAACGACCTTATGTCGGTTTGTGAAATATTTCCGCGTTTATTAGATAAAAATCAGTTAGTTATAACCTCAAACTGAAAGTCTAGCTAACCTTCTATTCAAACTTATTAAATTCTAATTTAAATACCATCACGCCTGTATTCCGCGAAGGGTTAGGCAGAGGTGTACTAATATACACCCACATTTCGTCGGTATGTTTAAGTCCCATGTAATAGGGGGCGAGCCTTTTGCCATTAACTGGGCACAAGTCCAGACTCCGAGCTGTTACTTAGAATTTCACAGAAAAACCCAATAACACTTTGCTCGACCTGGGGATCGAACCCAGGACCTCTAGCGTAGCAGTCGCGATTAGGACTGACTAGACTAATGAGGCAGTCATAACGCGTAACATAATCACAAAAGACAATGCAATCGAATTGAGAACCTCTTCCTTAAAGAAGTCGGTTCAAAACTGTTTGGCGCCGGTCAAGCATCTGAGGGTAGACTGTAGATGCTACCAAACAAACTCCATATACTCTGTAACTATTGTTTCCTTCACATTTATCAAGGTACATATCTCGGCAGCCCTTCACCACTTAAGTGTGAGGACAATGGCGTCTGAAGTTTTTCTAACTTCGTGAGAATGTACGAAACTATAGCTACAATATACAGTAAAAGTTTTTTAATTGCATTAGGTATAGAAACAATGCCTCTTCCCTTGATGGGATTAAGTACTTTAACCGGACAACTGCCTGTCAATTTAAAAATCACTTCAAATGAATAGCTAGATATAAATTCAAGAACCATATTGAGGATAGAAGAAAAAAACAATTAGAGAAAATAGCAGATATTTCACTTATGGCAAAAATATCACAGTCCAGAATTGATTCCCCATTTTCTCTCGTTAAGTTAAAACATAAACATACCATCACGTCTGTTTTCCCCGAAGGCCTAAGCAGAGGTGTACTAATGTACACCCACATTTCGCAGGAATGTTTAGGTCCCATGTAATAGGGGGCGAGCCTATTGCCATTGACCGGGCACAAATCCAGACACCGAGCTGTTACTGAGAATTTCATAGAAAATCCCAATACACTTTGCTTGACCTTGGGATCGAACCCAGGACCTCTAGTGTAGCAGTCGCTATAAGGACCACTAGACTAATGAGGCAGTCAGAAAACGCGTAACACAATCACAAAAGACAATACAATCCAATTGAGAACCTCTTCCTTAATGAAGTCGGTAAGTAAGTGAATAACTGTATCCCTAACCTAGATTTCTTGTTTCTATTTCAGAAAAGGACCTATCTTATTCCCGAACGACGCACCCCCTCCCCCACCACCACCGCTTATCGTGACCTCGCGACCTCTGAGCGAATCCATCGCCAGAAGCGAGCTGAACCCCAACAACAGCCTAGCAGCGCAGTCTGAGAACCACCAGGTCACCTTCCAACCAGACTTCCTGGCTAGGGGAAAAAGCTATAGGCCTTTCTCCTATGCCCTGGCTACAGCGACTCCTTTGTACAACTTTAGACAGCAGCCATATATTAAAGATGATTACCCCGTGAAGAGTCGGAAGGATAATTATTATAATGATTATGAGGTAAGAATTTTCTTTTTAGCTTACTAGCTTAGCTTATTCAAAGCTTACTAGCAATGTGGGTCGCACATTACAAGTATTCTTGTTAACCTCTCGTACTAAGCTAAATGCTTGTATTACGAGTGGGTTCACGTCGGTAGTGCAATGGGTGGGTTTCGAACCGGCATATGATCGCAAGACCGACGCCCTAGCCATTAGCTTGTATACTAATATAATAAAACGAGTTTGTTTGTTTGAACGCGCGGATCTGTGTCACCAGTCGGATTTGAAAAATTCTTGTTGAATTTGATAGCCCAATTTTCAAGGAAGAAGGCTATTTAATATCTTGCTACGATTCTAAGGAGCGAGGAGCGAGGCAAAGCGGGTGAAACCGCGAGGCATCTAGTTTTTTAATATACATGCACGCCTAGTTTTAATAAGGAGTTTTACAATCCACACTAGACAAACATCTGTATACTGATATAAAAATTGTGTTTGGGGTAGTTTAGTCACCAGAATACGGAAGGATCTCAGGGATACAAAGCTCATGGTCTCCCATCCATTAATTGACCATGGCAAGCACTGTTTAACCTCAGAAATGTGAAAGGTTTTGCGTAGTTCCAAGTAATATTTTTCGCGTTTTAGACACGATGAAATCATTTAAACTTTTTTCTATACTATTGTCAGGATCTAGGTGAGTTCTCAAGATATTATCATTCAATAATTTTGTAGGAACGTCCAGAATAATCTAGGGCGACTCATATTTGTGCCTGGTCCATTCTTACAGTGACTCGCCATCTTTTCTGAGATCTATGTTGCTTCGTGTGGGGCTAGAGAAAACGCGGTTTTAGTAAAAAAAATATTAGCCTGTATTGTTCCACTCCTGAGCAAAGGCCTCCCCCCATTTCTTCCACTTTTCTCGGAGTTGTGCCACTTCTTTCCAAAAGATATATTTAGTAAAATTATGCTTCAAAATTTTAGATTCACCTCAGGCTGCCTCATAAGGTGTACTAGTGTACCCCAACAGTTGAAGTTTCCGTGTAATAGGTAGGTGGTAAACCTATTGCCATTAACTGGACATCGAAGCTTGAGATGCTACTGAGGATTTCTAACAAAAACCCCAAATAACTTAATGACACCTTAACAATATGAAAGAAAAATTTGACGTCACAGGCAGTGACATCGGTTGCTTCGTAAAAAAATTATCTTTATGTAGATTATAGATTTAACTATAGGAAGTTATATTTTAATACTAACGTAACAGATTTTAAATGTTATTATATTGAATTTATCAGAAACGTCTAATGCAATCGATTCATTCAAGAAGGGAGAACCGTAACAGGGAACGAGAATTGTGGGAAGAACCAATACATCGCAGAAAAATTGAACAGGTTCATTTAATAATAAACATTTCTTCTCTGTGACTTTTTACTCATAGACAATGATACTGATGATATTGTTACAAACAATGAACTGCTTGAATCGGCAACGGCAGCCTACCATTAAAATTGAAATTTTATTAAATGATAAACCCAACTGACAGGAGGTTTGTACCCAGTAGTGAATTGACAAGAACCGGATTTGATGATGAAATGACGCACACTAGGGGAGGCCAACGTCTAGCAGAGGACCAGTAACGGCTGATGATGATGATGATAATGATGATGAAGAGGACCTGTCTGACGTTAAACCTTAATCCTTACTCCGCATTTTGGCTGCCTTCAAGGATACAGTTTCTGTCAATATTTCATTTATTTTTTATGCATCAGGCTAAAATATTGCCGTAGATAAGAATACGGATTTTTTGAAGTTTTTTAACTAACGGTCATCATCAATACGATGACCGTTTTAGAAAAATAATATTTTCAAAGGTAGCCGACCCAGGTTTAAGAACCTGTGGCTTTGAACTAATACTGACGTTATCTTTGCATTAGAAGTCTCAAAGAAAGAACGCAAGGAAAACAATATTCGACGATGCCAACAGCATGGAAATTAAAGTGAACCATAGATCCTTATATAGCAGAGAAATGAACGACGATGTTGATGATGATAAGGATTTTGATGTCGTTGTAAGTCGCACTAGTATATTTAAAAAAAGTTCCACTTAGGTAGAAAACATGTACAGACACCTGATGGAAAGCAATAACTATAAGCTAGGGACGCTAGCTGCGCCAGAGATATGGCTCTTGCATTGCCACCCCGAGACATCTGACTGTTGAGACTGAATTGCCCATAGTAGTTTCATTTGCTGCAACCTTCCAGGCATCAGGAAGGTTTCTAGCACACTGTTGAGCTGCATCATATTTGACAATACTGTGGTATTCATCAAATAAAGTAATCAGATCTATAAAACTCAACATCCACTTTTACATTAGATTTTACTGATTTCTGTTACATTTTTTTCCGTTATTATTGCGGGTTCAAAATGTACTTATATTATGTCTTATTTTCGATATCTTAATGGTAAAGAAAATGATTGTAAGTATTTTTGATCTTAAAACACTAAACTTATCTATATAAGTAAAAGTATTTCGTTAGCTTTTTCTTTTTCGCTCAGTGAAAATATAATGGATATTGTAATAAGTTACCCAATATATTTAACTATTGGTACTTAATTATCCATTTTATTTTTTGAAAATAGAGCAAAAATAGAGTAATTTTACCCTAAATTAAAATGCTTACCTGTCTAAGCGCAAGAAGTAATTTTCTCAAACTGAAGGATTTTCAACGTTGCATGATTTTTAATATTTCTTTTTTTTTAACTTTAATCAGTTTCGAAGATCAAACAACAGAGAACGTGGAAAAAGAATACCCATTCATAGATCTGAAAACCATCACTATTATAACCACAGAAGAAATTACAGAAGGCTATACAAAAGTGATGAGAATGACCAAAACCCTAAAACAAGACCTATATACAGTCCCAATAATCTAAACGTGAATGATGATGTAAATCAACAAATTCCCGAAATCGAGGGTGTGCATGAGGGTTACAAAAAAACTCGTAAAAGCAGACCTCTTCACGGTCTAGAAAATCTAAGCGAAAATGATGACAACATTGTTAAACAGAGATCTTTGCAAGATCTTAATGACGAAACTGATATAATCCAAAATAGACCTCTACGCGATATAGGACATGCAAGCGAAGAAAATATAAAAAGGATGCATAGAAAAAGAACTTCTCATCGTCTTGATGAGCAAAGTGATGGAAATTACGTACAAACAAATATACAACCTCCACATAGTCCAGAATATGTAAGCGATAACAATCATAGAATTCCATATAAACCGCATAACGCAGGTTATAAAACAGAAAATCATGATGAAGATAAAATACCTCCTAGAAATTTAAAACATCGCAGTAATATACATCAAAGAAGGCCTACGCATAGTGCTGACAGCGAAGAAATTGTGCAAAACAGGCCGGTATACAACCCGGATAGCCACAGACAATCTGAAGACAGTGAAGAACCGAATAAGGTTTTTGGATAAAGTTATTGATCATAGCAGCATTTGTCATAGCATCTATCTCATTATCTTTCTCTCTTAAACTTAACCGTCTCGTTTTCAAATCTTTAAAGAAAACTGATGCATTACATTACATTCATCCATTCTTTATCCATCCAATCAATCAAATTTACGGTGGCCAGCACATCAAATTACCACAAAATGTCAAATGTTCTCAGTTGATTTTGAAATTTATCTTCTAGAATTTAGGGTTTAAAATCATTTGGAGAAATTTGACAGTTTTGTATACCTTGACCGGCTGGCGACTGTACATCACTTATAAATAGGATCAGTTGTTATTTCTATTATTCTTATGGGGGAAAACTTATTTTAGACATATAGTATTATTATTAATGTAGGCTTAGATGAGTCCATAGGGACTTAAGATAGGCTTAGATTATAAGCCTAAATTAATAATAATAATAATGGTTTTAAGTTAAATATAAATAGTTATATTTAACTTAAAACCATCAACGCTCTATGGTCTCGTTTCCATAACGTCATCATCATCATTATCATAATCAACATCATCATGCTTGGTAGTAAGATCTCCTACTGCTTATATTTTAACAATACATTTTGAGTTATTTTCACTGTTTCGTCGTGTGTATGTAGTAGCTAGAGCCTGAAAAGGTAAGTATTTACTAAAATTGTGTTATCCATCTCAGATCTTAACCAGATCCAAAAATAAGAGTTCCTCTCTGAACTGCCTCATTAGGGTAGTGGTCGAAAGGTTTGGTACTTGATTGTGAATAAGTTATTGTTGATTTCACAATTCTTACCGCCATGCTAGAATGTGTTATACACGAACAATTTGCGATAACCTTAAAGATGTTATTACAGAAATAAATATCATTTATGTTATGTGACCTAGTCGCTCATTTTGTGGCCGAACATCGTAGAAATGAATCCGTGATATTATTTTTTCTATTCACCGCCATAAGGCTGATGATTGATTATGGCCGCTTTTGTGTCCGTGAACAAGAACAGGTGTATTTGTTTATCCCGGGATAACTCTAAACGTTTCGCAGCCTCCGCTTATTAGTGATTAATTTGTGTTTGGATTTTTGGTGCTTAGACGGGTTTATACATAATATCTCAATTTACTTGAGTCGGGTGCCGTTTTTATGAGTTAGTTAATTTTATAAAAGATAGTATTTATCTGACATAGGTATAGTACGATACTGTAATAATATATAGAAGCTTCCTACTAGCTGTGTCCCGATCGATTTTATCCGATCGACTCGTTTAGGTGAATCTGCAGATGACCTGAACTTTGCATCAAAATCGGTCCCGGTGTTTTTGAATCCATAAGGATCATACAAAAATACACATACCTATCGATTATTCTATAATTAAATAGGTATTTAACGGATTATTACAAGATTGTCCATAGGACGTTAGACTGGTAAAAACTGGTGATGGGAGAAATATCCTCACGCCTGAAGAGTAAGCAGTAGTATACTGAATGTACACTCATACTTCACCGGTATAGTATAGGTCACATGTAACAGGGAGCGCGTCTACTGCCGGGCACAATTCCGAAATCCGAGCTGCTACTGAGGTTTTCGAAATAGTAAAACTCTATAACACTACTCGACCTGGAAATTGAACCTACGGTCACACGCTCGGCAGTCGCGATTGATCACTCTAGACATATGAGACAGTACAAGCTCTCTGTTAGCAATAAGACCGCCCATTGTACGCACATCCAGCTAAACTTAACCAGTAAGGCTGTCCTTGAATTGTACGGAAAACCTTTAAAATGAGAGGTCAGTCTAAACTGGATTTGTATAGCTTCTTGATGTGTAGGGGTGTGTACCATTCTTTGATTTATAAAATTGTTCAAGGCATACGTTTTTGGTGTGCAATATTCTATAGGTTGCTATTCTATTCGTTTTTGATTGGCGTTGATTGTTGGAACAGAGAAAATTGTTCAACATTGATTAATAGTTATCTTTTATCTTGCAGCAGCGTCTCGTCCAACCACTATACAGCTTCACTGACCGCGGCCAAGTAGAACAGAAGATACCACCCAAACCAGCACAGTTCAAATACCAGGTTGGTATCATAAATCTATGCAATGTAGGAATGAAACGTGATGAGTGAAAGAGATGCAAGTATTAAGACTGGTAAGGTGTGGGTGAGCTAATGAATGAATGCTAAAGCTGTGTGATAATATGACGTGAATTATTTAAATAGAATCTGACAGATGACAGATGAGGGCAATATGACAGAGACAGAAAGGAAAGACGAAAACTAAGGAAAAAAAAAAGGAAAAGTGTTTTTTTTTAAAACGAAAATAATATTTAGAATTATTTCTTTATTCCGCCGAGTTTCATTCTAGACCTTAATTACCTTTACATATTTTTTAAATATTGTAAAAAAATAGTTTCTGTATATTGAAGATATTAAAAAAAAACAAATGGGTTTCAATCACGATCATTTTCGACCCCGAAAGCATAAGATAAACTAATTTCAATTAGTCGAACAGCAGATCCTGGGAAAGAGCTTAACTTTTCTATTGTGTGCATTATTATTTATTTCTAATATTTTTTTTCTATTCGTCCAATGATAAATAACTACCACAATATTATGTTTCAGCAACGCTTCAAGAAATTGAATCGCAAAGATAGGCATCCGGTAATAATTTTCATATGATAACTGTCTGAATACCTTGAATGATAATTATTGTAACGAAAGAAAAAATGTATCGGTTAGGTAGAACCCCTTTATTGAACAAGGGCCAATACCTTCTCTTATTACTGTCTAATATGCGATAACATTTCTGGTTATTCCTATATCGTCCCTAACTATCACAAACCATTTACCTGGTAAACAATTAGTCTTGCTTGAAATTGATGTTCGAAAAATAGGTTTCAAGATTCCAGTCTTTGTAATTTCATGATCAAGAAAATTTAAAATGTAAAGTCTGCGGTATTTGGAATTGGTGATCGACAAATTTTAAAATGTAAAGATTGCAGTATTTGGAATTGGTAACTTTTTAATGTTTAGTAGAATTTAAATGGTATTTTGGATATGTATAAAGTTCATTTAAAGTAAAAATTTTAGGTAAGTAAATAATAAAATAATGTACCAGCAAATTATGTAAAAACAATATATTTTAAAAGAGTGTCCATGGAGTTTCGTGCCGGATTCTTCTCCATAGGATCAACTTTTTGGAACCGTGCAACTAGAGTCAATAACATTTCATAAACGCTTGTGAAAGCTTATTTGAATTTTAAGTTAAATCAAGCACTACTTTATATACTCAATCAGAAACAATAAAATTTACTTTACTTTACTTTATTATCAAATGAGGTATAGAAATTTAAAGATACAATACAATAGATTTTTCTTTATTGTTCACCAAAAGAAAACGAAAACAAAGTTATATGATTAGGTACAATTGGCGGTCTTATATGCCATTTCTTACAGACAACCATTAATTACAGACAAATTAATACAATCAGATGAATATTATACATATTTATTTATTATTGGTCGTCGTTGCACCATTTTCGGTTCGATAACCTAACAATCGATAATCACTACTAGACAGTAATCAAAGTGTCAATAATCGGATCGATAATCGCATTGTTACGTTCCTGCAATCACTAGTTCCATCTGTCAAAAAACGGTTCTCATAATGGATAAAGTATAATTGTACCTAATCATGTAACATGTATCATGAAATTCCAAAACCTGGAAACTATGCGAAAAAAATGGGATAAAAATGTATTTTGTTTTTTTGTTAACGTGCAGTTTGTTTTTTTTTCAGGCAAATACAAATTATTATAACACACACGACGGTGACCATGATGTTAGCAAAGATTATAATCACGTAAGTTATAAATTATGTCTAAAATATATACTTTTTAGCGTCTATTGGCTGAAAATCTATATTTTTGTACGCCAAAAGCTAATGACTTCAAAGTCAGTCAAATATTTTATATCAATAAGACCCATGTACCTACAGGTAGTCTCTCTCACTCACTATGACACTGGTGTGCAATAGGCTCGAGGCTACGTAAAACTGTACTGATCGATGCAATGTTAAGAGGAGTGTCCCTCGCGAACGCAACAATGTTGCACAGTTGTCGCTGTCTCTATCCCTCGCGATGCGAACGCGTGCCCGAGAGGAGAATCAACAATACATTTGCAACATTTTCACGCGTATTTCTTATGTTCCGAATTTTGGAGATTACTCCCATAATATTGTTAATACGTAAAAAAAAAACTTGTAAAAATATATTCACTATATTATCTGGGTTTCTTTCGAATCAGAATGTTTCTGTATTGATACATTGTCGAGAAATACTAGCATAAAGTTGGGCCGTTTTTCAACGAAAATTGCCAATCTTTGAGCTCGTGTAACTTTTTAACCGTATATTGAAATGAAATTGTATACTACAGGAACACGTATTTTAATGATAAGATTGTTACTGCAAAATTTCAATGACTTTTATTATTTAAAATCCAAGCAAGGGCCAAACTACGTTTGTATGGAGAGCGAAGCGGATACTATCCTCTTAAGCCAAACTTCATATCAGCCTATTGCCGTCCACTGTTGAACGTAGGCCCCCCCAAAGAGCGGATGTAGTTAAGGGTAGTCCAAAGGCCGAGAGCCCGACAGACAGTTTGAGTTTAGCATACTCAGCTCAGTAATTAGGTTGCACTGATCTGGTAGGGTCTCGTGGTGAAATACTCCTATCATCCGCATCTGATTAGGCTGTAAGCCGACCTGAATATAGAAACAGACTAGGATGCTGATGATAAATCTCAAAATTCTAGAATAAAGAGTATCCGTATTCATAATTTTCTTTAACAGGGTGAGAATTATGCCTTCTCATACACGGTGAAGGATCAAAAAACTGGCGACGACTTCTCCCACTCCCAACAAAGCACAGGATCTGCTACCAATGGAGAGTACAGAGTTCGACTTCCTGACGGACGCATGCAAATAGTCTCATACACAGCCGACGAAAACGGATATAAAGCTGATGTTAAATACGATGATCAACATGAACACGATAACAGTATTGATGTAAATACAAGCAAAGAGAACCGATATCGCAATGACGATTTACCAAAATCATACAAAAATAATGTTGCTCCCACTTATAATGATCATTTCGAAAGTAGAGATACATCCGATAGAGAATATTTAACCCATCACCAAAAAGGTGATATATCACCCACCTATGTAAATCAATACTCAACACCTCCAACCGTTTACACTAACCATCAAGAATTTAATCCCAAAAATAATTTTGGACAAAAAAACGATTTTACTGATACAACTAAAGTAGCAGAAGATGATTTTAAAAGTGGCGAAATAACTGAAAACAATAATGATTATTTGGAACATTATAATGACAAAAATATTGACAGCAATGACAATGTACTTAGAACTCATAATGATGATTATTTCACATTTACTGATGAATTACCTTTTTCTAAAGAAATAATGGATTATTCTTCTGAATTAAGCCAAGGATATGATCCGCATAGAAGCAAATACTCTTCATTTAAAAACCATAACAGTGTTAAATCTACTGTACAGCCATCTTATGAAGAATTGAAAGATCTTTTTGTAACTAATGCCCATAGACGTCAACAAAATTCTCCTATAGTATCAACTGTAGCACCTCACTATGATGTCACCACTGAAAATGTAGTTGTTATTAGTCCAAAAAAAACTAATTTATATACTAATGTTAGAAATATTGCAGCACCTGTTACTCCAACTCCTTTGACTTACACAACTCCATTCGCTTCGACGCCTAGTGGATACTTATTGTCAACAATTGCGAATTTGAAAAGTCAAGTTAATTTAGTTAGTAAACCTGTATTGTCTCATGCATATATTAACAAAATTAATAAATATTTATCGTATAAATAGTTTGTATCTAGATTTTAAGGATGTAAATAAATTATTTTTTATATTAAAGAGTAGATCGAAGTTAACACGCCTTTTGTATTATTCTAATCGATAGTTAGCACACTGCAATGATGTTTTAGGGTACTACTACCTACAGTTATGTCTAGGTAATAGGGGCAAGCCTATTGCCATTAACCGGGCACAAATCCAAACTACAAGCTGGTACTAAGATTTTTTAAGAAAAGCTCAGTATCAATACTCGATGTAGGCATCTAATACAGAACCAGGTTCTAACTTGTGAAAAATAAACCAACTAATCCATTGAATCAGTCTTTTTTAAAGTCTTTAAAATATAGGAAAATATATCTTCACAATCTGCCTCATTAGTCTATTGGTCCAAACCGTGACTGCTATGCTATAAGGTCCTGGGATCGATCCCCAATCCGAGCACTGTAATTGGGTTTGTCTGTGAAATTCTCAGTAGGATCTTGGAGCCTGGATTTGTGCCCGGTTAATGGCAATTGGCTCGCCCCCTATTACATGGGACCTAAACATACCGGCGAAATGTGGGCGAACATCAGTACACCTCTACCTAACCCTTCGGGAAATACAGGCGTGATGGTATATATCTTCACAAACAAGGAATTCTTTCGTAAAACGGCAAGGCTTGTACAAGATTAATTCTACTAATGCCCGACATTACAACGGACTAGCTACCAGAGCGTAAGCAGTTAAATAGGTGGTCGTTCATCAGTCGTCAGACAACTCCAAACTTGTACTACAATATGCCTAATAACGGAAATATTTCGTGAGCGTAAACAGATATACAGATGGATTGGAAGGCGAGCAAATATTTAATTTAATTAGGTACTTAAGAAAATTTGCAAGTAGTAAAAGTAATAGGGAAAGGAATTTATTGCTTCAGAAAACTTATCTACATGTAATAAAAAAATGTGAAAGAAGCTTTTTTTCACAGATGCTTTGAGGACTTGAGTCAGGCTATATTATGACGTAATCGAATAAATACTTTTTTTTTACCTTGACAGGCAGAGCCATCTGCCACCAATAGATATCTGCAGCATCAAATGAATTGCAGATGTGTTGCCGAGCCTACATTATTAGCTGTTCTAAACAATGCGAATAGAACACAACAAAGTCGTCTACCCTAAGACATCGTATCATGATCGTCATCCTCATCAACTCATTACATTGTCCCACTGCTGGGCACGGGTCTCCTCTCAGAACGAGAGCGATTAGGCTATAGTCCACCACCCTAGCCTACTGCGGTTGGCAGACTTCACACGCCGTCAAGAAAATCTCTCAGGCATGCAGGTTTCCTCACGATGTTTTCTTTCACTGTTTAAGCGCGTGATATTTAATTATTAACTAATACGCACATGACTTCTTCGAAAAGTTCGAAAATGCCTTGACTAGGCTATCACGGCTAATACCTCACAAAAGATTATTTTATTTAAAAAGTTTAATGTTAAGTTGTCCATCGTACCCGACCGTGAGTCCGGAAAGTAAAATTACCTCAAGGCAGTGTTCAGGCTCAACTTAGATAACTGTTGAGTTAACGATGTTACAGTTATTTCGACTTATATTCCGGAGTTCAAGTTACAAAGTTATTATGTGCCGTAAAGGATGGAGTTACAGGTTGGAAATAATAATGAATAACCCTTAGTTAAGTTTAAAGATACTTGTTAGGTAAAACTTTGTTGCTTGTATTATGTGTTTTGATACCATGAAATAGGCCGAAGTATTTTAAAATAATATTTGATATCTTTAATGTATACTAGCTTTCCGCCCACGGCTTCGCCCGCGTGTTTTCTCATACAAACGTTCATCCCATATTTTATCCCCTTGGGGGTAGAATTAATCAAAATCCTTTCTTAGCGGATGCCTACGTGATAACATCTACCTGCATGCCAAATTTCAGTCCGATCCGTCCAGTGGTTTGGGCTGTGCGTTGATAGATCACTATGTCAGTCAGTCAGTCAGTCAGTCAGTCAGTCAGTCAGTCACCTTTGAGTTATATATATTTAGATTAGATTTTACTATCTTTACCTAATATATATGCGTTCCGTCCACAGTTTCGTCCGCGTGGTTTCTCGGCTTTTCCCTACTATAATAGGCATTTATATTACAAACAAACCTTCCTCTTGAATTACCCTACCTATTGCTGAGAATATCTAGGCGTACAAACAGCGGAAGCGACTTTGTTTTATACTAATATACTAAAATAGGTTCGGCAACGCATCTGCAACTCTTTTGGTATTGCAAATGTCCATGGGCGGCGGCGGCGGCTCGTTTGCCGAGTCCCATAGAAAAAACCGAGGGAGCACTGGCTGATGCGCAAATGTGAAAACATCTCTGGTACTCACGAGATGCTGATTTGAATAGCAGTGGGGACTTGTATTTTAACCAATTCCCACACAGGATGTATCTACAAAAAGTTTTGAGGTTCAATAAAAAGGAGTTCGATACATTCCGATGCCCGTAACTATTAAAAAATGACGATTGAAAAATGACCTGCACATCAGGTTATACAAAACTGTCAAATTTCTCCAAATGATTTTAAACCTTAAACTGTTGACAATTAATTTCTAAATCGACTCAGAAAATTTGTCATTTTGTTGTAACTTGATGTGCTAGCGACCGTACATGCGTCAATGTGTACCATCAGGTGACAGACTGCTCATTTAATGACGTAAGTAATAAAAAAAAACAAGAAGCAACGGCAGATGATTACGTAAACCAAAAAAAAACTTCGAACTCCAACTCGAACTCAAATAAAAACACTATTCCGCTTCACTAGATCTCATCTACACCAATACGGTTCAAAATATACTCTTTCCACCGCAAGCATTTGAACAGGAACACCTCTTGAATATAAAACAGAGGCTAGCATTCTGCTGGCCCAGCAAGGAGCAAGCTTGAACATAAGAGTAGCAAGTATAGGGGCTAGATAAGGCGGAACTGCGGTCTATACCTAGTCGATTATTGACAACGATTCCTGTAGGGACGTGCAGTTGATATCGATAAATTGGTCGAGGATCGTGACGTGTAAAAAATAATTTAAAAGATTATGGGGATTCGAGAATAAAAGGAAATCCTTTGTAAAACCTTGTGTAGGTAGTGCCCTGCTTTACTGCTGGAGGCACGAAGGTATGAGACCTTGCTCCTGTAACCGCAGCAAAAAGTACAGAGACAATACAATACAGACAGACATGTGGTTTTAGGCGGTAGATAGTCCGGTCGTCCATCCATGAGGATTTCCACACGCAAAAAAGACTGTGCCCTTCTTCCTCTTCCTCTTAGCAGATTAATCAATGTATCTCATCAGTCGATGTATTGCAAGTACTAGTTCCTAGTTTCAATATCAAAGAATAAGTTGGATATTAAACCTAAACGCACGAAGCGACATGCTTCCTAATGTAATTGTGCCTGTACGCTTCTTTAATTATTATTTTCATCAAAGTGCTTGTGTAGTGCGATAGATGACACTACAATGGCTAATCTTTACCTACTAATCAGTGAGCGTATATATACCACAAGACTTCTATCTCATTTTCTCTCCTTACTTCAGTCTGTCCTAAACTAAAGTATTTTCAAATACGAAATAAGGTTCATAATAATAAATAATACCTACCCATCAAGATCCATAATATTTCCACCAATGTAAAATCTTTTCTTTCAGTTACCAGCGACCGATACCAGCGTCAAGTTAATTCAACAATTTTCGAATACTAGCCATCTCTATATCACGTATCGTTATCTTAACCTAAAATTGCGTGGAGTCACGTTCGTTATCGATGAAAATTATCGATGATTGGTCCATCACTAGGCCAGTAGTGCATGCCTCGTTCAGCTGAGTCGCGGCTGGCGTCATGCCAAAGATGCGCTAAGACTACGCTACCTACCCTCACATGGTAACATTGAGAGAAAAAGGAGAGGTGGTTATTAGGAACTGTTTGTTTTTTCCTTAGTTTTTAAAGCCTGAAGCAAACAGAGAGCTGTTATAAGTGTATCTCCTAAGCAGATGAACTGATTCTGATTTAGCTTTTTTTGTTTTAAAGGCGACTTGATCTCCAATGTTCATAGCTATGAAAATATGTTCAGCCATTTGAAGGTCATCGGCTCTTTACAAGTATATATATAGGTATACAGGGTGGAAGAGACATCGACGCACAAACGCTTAACATAAGCTCCGTTCATGATTCTTTAAGAAGAAAGAAAGAAAGCAATTTTATTGATATAAATCTGCTTTTTCCTACAAAAGTGCAATACGCGGTCAAACAAATTGCATGAAACAGCAATTTTTTTTTAAATAACCTACGAAAAAATTCATATCAGGGGCGTCCAGAATCATGTTGTAAATTCACTGTAGGCGATTGTGTGTTGATGTTCCTTCCACCCTGTATATATAATAATTATTCTTTTCTTCATCGAACAACTAACCGCAGTCAAAAAACCAGAGACTGGTCTAAAGTATCCTGAACCAACACTTGTTATAACAATGAAACAAAATGCGCGGGATCCAGTTCATTTCTTAAATGGGAGAGCACAATAACAGTTACTTGAATATTTTAAAAATATATTATAGAAGTACCACTTAGATATTATTATTAGCTTAAAATTTAAACTCTCTTAGTTTATATTACTTGGGACTGAAACATACCCGCAAACTGTAATACATAAGTCAATATCTGCTGATGAAGCCTTCAAGGATATAGCCGTGTTGGTATGTTGATGTTATGTGTTGATACCTAATTAACAAATAAATTTAATTTCTGGAATGAATCTCAACAATGTAACAATATCCAGTGCTTTTTGCCGTGACTATAACCTTTTTATATTCCACAAACTCGAAAAGGCGTCATTGGTCCCTGAAATCGCGAAAAAATATCAACAACTGTTCGAGACATCTTTTTTTTAGTCACTTATATGTAAATACGAGTATTAAAAAATTGATATGATTTATTTGAACTACAACTGCACCCCGTTTTTAGTTTGTGCACCTAAATTAAAAATTAGAAGATTGAATTGAAGATTGGCAAGTGCAATAGTTGTCAGTATCTACGTTGTTCTATCGTAACAACATAGATGTCGCTATAAACCTGAATACTAATACATTGTGCGCAGTGAAACTTCTACACCATTTAACTTTACAATGGCATGCATTACTGAAATTAGTACTTTTGTTTTATTATATTAAAGCTAATTATTATTACTGGTAAATGTTTGCATACTGTAGGCAGCGTCGAAATGTTATAGTCATTAAGCTTGTTTTATTTTTCCTAAAGTGTGGGTAGGAAAAACACAAAATGTGGAAGCCGTTTGTTGAACTCGTAAAAATGAATGGTTATTTTTGGTTAGATAGACGAAGCAAGTAGTATGTAGAAGTTAATGGAATCAAACAAATTAAGTACCTAGGGCTAGGTGTTTCGTATATTGAAGGCAAACTTTGAATCACAATATACCTCTTATTGACTCTGGCATAGATATCTTTAGCGGAATACAAACTTACAGATGTGATATTCTAAGCGCGACTGCTACACTAAAGGTCATGAATTCGATTCACAGGTCGAATAAAGTGTTATGTGTAGTGATTAAAACTTTATCTTAGTATAACTTATGATTATCTTGTCATTAAAGCAATAAATATTACTTATTTATCATTTACAAAATTTCAATAGACATAACACAAACTAATTATTTAGTTACATTTTTTTAAAATTGCATCTTTTCTTACCCATCAAAAGTGAGTGTGATGACAGGTGTAATCTTGCAGTGGGATCTCGTCTTATGCTTACTCTACTTCTATTTCAGAACGAAGCGCTGGAAATTATTGAGAATTGGAAAGTACTAAAACGTTAACGGAGTTAGGTATTCAAGGGCTTCCTTTTATTGATACGACCCGATATAACCACTCGACGAGTTTACTCAGTGTGATAAAGAGCTTGAAGCATTTTTTATTTGTTTTCTCTAACTACATCTAAATTTAAGTTTTTTGTAAGCGGTTACTGTAATCTTCGGACGCTTCCTACACCAGGGATGGCCGATCCTGTAAAAATCTTTTCACACCCTTTTTAAGTCTGCAATGGCTTAGATATAACTGCGCTAATCAACATATCTGGAAAGATAACCTACGACTGCCGTGGTTCTTATTTTATTTGTATGGCTTACAGTTATCATCACGGAGATAATAATGGAATAATCGACGGCAAGTCATTTACAAGCCTCCACAATAAGACGTTACAACGACGTCAAGTAGAAGTATGTATAGTGCTGCGTTTCATATGGTGAGTCTGGAGCGCCGGAGGCCCAATACCTCGCGCAGTCCCCTGCCTTCTTCTTTTCCTTCCCTACGCAACGCATCTGCAACTCCTTTGGTATTGCAGATGTCCATGGGCACTGATGACTACTTACCAGCGGTGTGCCATCAGGTAGCTCGCCTGCTCGTTTGCCGAGTAATCCCATGTTATTAAGATAATCTTAATACATCGAGATCCCTTCGTGCCTCAGAGAGCACGTAAAGCCGTCGGTCCTGGTTGTCATACGAACACCTATGACAATCGTCAGTGGTAGTCAGAAGACCAAAAAGCCTGACTACCAGTCTATCCTTCGAATATCGGTGTTGCCCAGAAATTGGGTTGCAGAGGTCTGATGGCAATCGTGTACACTTCGTGTAAAATACTGATATTAAGTAGCTTCTGATTAGTATCTTTATGTACTTTTTAGGCATTTTCCATACAAAGATTATAAAGTTATTTTAGTGAAGGAAACAATCGACTTCGGGCAGGATTCGAACTTGCGTCTTCTGGTTAAATACACCAGACGCTATGACCACTTAGAATTGACGTCACCTCAAAGACATAAATTAAAAAATGTGAAGGCAAATTTCGACCTGGCGGGTGGGACTGGCGATGGGTTAGTGGTCATAGCATCTAGTGTAGGTATATAACCAGAAGACGCAGGTTCAAATCGTGCCCGCAGTCGAATTTTTCCTTCACTTAAATAGCTATTGGTTAGACTGAAAGATAACCCCAACATAGTAGGATAAGGATTACGATTCAATTTAAAAGCAGACTAGTTTGAAATTTTCCAAACAACTAATTTTAAAGTATATAATAAGGTTGTTTAGCAAAAACAAGGTCCGATGATAAGGGTTGTCGATAAGCTCAATAGCGGGGGCTAAAGCAGACGATTCGGATGCGACGCACGGTGGGCTGAAAATCGGCTTTCATAGACATAGCGATTTCAATTTGCAAGTGCCGGATTTTTTGCCGGATATCGCTTCTATTAGTTATTACTATATTGAAAAATGACACCAGAGATAATTCTGCACAAAAACGAAGGAATTATAATTTTTTTAAGAAAAATTTGTATGGAGCTGGTATTAAAAAGTTAATTATCTCGTAAACAGCAAGGAAAACCGTAATATCCTTACAGGTGGTAATAGTACTAATTATTTATGATTTTTTGACATATGTCATATAACGGTTATCGCTGCTAATTTTTTTTTAAAAATCGTCAAAATATTTTTATTTATTTTTACATATGAAACGGTTCCTTTTAGTGTTTAAGTTGAGGAACACCGACTTTTAATAACACGTAACATAAAATAGCATCATCCTTATATTCCCGAAGGATTAGTCAGAGGTTTAGCGAACATCTACACTTAGACAACTATGTTTGAGCTAGATACCTATGTATCAATACAAAATGAGTCTTAAAATTTGTAAAAAAAAATAATTATTTGGTATTTTGGTACCAAGAAGGTGGTATTGTTTGTAACTGTCTGAAGTCTGAAAATATGTGATTAAGTAATTACAATGATTTAGTCTTCTAATAAGTCTGAATATGTGATTAAATGATTGTTAATGATTTCTGCTAAGTAAGCTAATTTGTTGATTAGTTGTGTTAAGAGTTCTAAGTTTTTTTTGGACGATTATAAATTTTTATTAGCTCATCTTTCAAAACTCTAATGAGGGTAGTTAACTAATTATCGACGTTTTGCAATAAAAGGGCTAAAATTTTAATTTATAATTTGATTGATCACATCTGTGCAACTTCTAACACAATTTTTTTGCTCTGTGACTATAAAATCTTAAAATGGAAAGTTTAATCACCAATTTAACTTATTTGTCTTCTAAAAAGTGAGAGTACTTCATTTAATCATGGAGTATTGCCTTTCTGCTTTACAGAGGTGGATGAAATCTAACCGGTTCCTTGATAACTTCAGAAGACTGTACGGAAATTGGCTGCAAGCAAATATTAATTGGCCAAGTTGTGTGCAAACTTTAATTAATCTAGAATGAACTGTTGATGAGATACCAAGAGCACAATCAGACTTTCAATTAAAACCATCATCATCCGTTGGAACAATGACAAAAAGGTCTCGAAAACCATTCGAAGATTTGGGAAGTAAACAGAAAAAGAGAAGATCTGATGATCATACAGGCGAAGACTCCAGTGAAATGGCATATGCAGTTACAGCGCATTTAAAAGAAGGGCATGAGGATATGGCATCTGTGATCGAATACATGTTGAAAAAGCCTGAAGCAGTTATTAAAATTAAAGAAACGCTTAAGACATCAGTAAAAACAGTAAAAATATTTACAGCAGAGAAAGCGCTGGATTGCTCCTTTCACTAAAACTGTCAAAGTGGCAATATATTACTTTGCGAGAGGCTGCCATTCGGGAAGGTGCTATGGATATTTATCCATCCTACTATAAAGTGCAACAAACTAAGCTTGATTGCTACCCCCCAAAGCATTCAGTGTCAGTTACGGATTCCTCGGCTAGGATTACACTTCAAGCTTTATTTGACATCACGGTGACGAGGATCCTTCAAAGTCTTTCTGACAATGCCGATGTGCAAAATAAGCAGCTAAAGCGTATATCCAAGTGGGGATTTGATGGTGCTTCCAACCAAAGCCGATACAAGCAGAAAATGGAGGGTGAGCAAGATGATGCAAGCATTTTCATGACCTCCTTGGTGCCACTAAAACTGACAGATGGAGATAATACTGTATGGATGAACCCAAAACCATGCTCAACTTTGTATTAACGCCCAGTTCAGTTAACTTTTGTAAAGGAGAGCGAAGCAGTTGTCATCGGTCTCAAAAAACAAATGGATGATGAAATTCGGGCCTTTATCCCCACAGAGTGCAGTACATAATAATAACATGGTGACTCATCAACTAATTATGACAGTGATCGACGCCAAAGTCTGCACGTACCTTTCTGAGACCAGATCAAATCCATCGTGCTACCTGTGCTTAGCAAAACCTACGGAAATGAACCGCTTAGATGTTGTAACATCAAAGACTGTGTGTGCTAACATATACAAATTTGGCTTATCATCCCTACACGCACGGAATAAATTGTATGGAATGTCTGTTACATATTGCGTATAGGCTCGACTTCAAACGGTGAGCAGCGAGAAGTAATGAAATAAAAAATGTATTCAAAATAAATTCAAGTTCAGCTCAATCTGTTGATTGATGTTGTGAAACAAGGCTCGGGAACTACCAATGGCGGGAATACCGCTAGAAAGTTTTTCGAGTATCCCAACAAAACTGCAGCTATTACCGGGTTGGACGAAGATCTTACTAAAATATTTGCAAGCGATAACATTTGGCGAGAAGATCGAGATTGATAGGCGAGAATAAAATTTAAAGATTCTGCCCGCAAAACAGCAGAAAAGTATGTGGAATTGTATGACTGGTACTACATGTCGTCAACCGTACATAAATTATTAATACACGAGGCTGACATAATTGAGAAAACTTATATTGTGCCATTTCGGACTCTCTTGGAAGAAGCCTCGAAACAGAGTCTCGAAACAGAGATTTTAGGAGGTTCCGGGAACATCATTCGCGGAAAAGAAGCAGGCAAGATTTTAATCAAGATATCTTAAATATGCTTGTTGTTTCTTCGGATCCTTTCCTAAGTGCACAAAGGCCTAAGTGAGATGCCAAGAGAAAGCAGAGCTTTTTTGCTGAAACTCTCGCAAAAATTCAGTTTCAGGAAAGTGAGTTCGAGTTTTTAGATATATCCAATCTAGATTCTGACTCAGAATTGGAGTCCGAGAACGACAGTGATAAGGAAAATGTATAATATTAGAAGTTTTTTTTCTATATTTGCTATTTTTTTAAATATTTTTCTTGTTTTATATATTTTTAATATTTGGGTCAATAAAATTCTTCATAATTAACAATGTTCTTAATTAAGTCACTAAAAGGAAGTCACTAAACCTCTGACTAATCCTTCGGGAATATAAGGATGATGCTATTTTATGTTACGTGTTATTAAAAGTCGGTGTTCCTCAACTTAAACACTAAAAGGAACCGTTTCATATGTAAAAATAAATAAAAATATTTTGACGATTTTTAAAAAAAATTTAGCAGCGATAACCGTTATATGACATATGTCAAAAAATCATAAATAATTAGTACTATTACCACCTGTAAGGATATTACGGTTTTCCTTGCTGTTTACGAGATAATTAACTTTTTAATACCAGCTCCATACAAATTTTTCTTAAAAAAATTATAATTCCTTCGTTTTTGTGCAGAATTATCTCTGGTGTCATTTTTCAATATAGTAATAACTAATAGAAGCGATATCCGGCAAAAAATCCGGCACTTGCAAATTGAAATCGCTATGTCTATGAAAGCCGATTTTCAGCCCACCGTGCGACGCCTCGCTATGGACGCATCGATGATGAGAGTGCTAGGGATGGGGAGATGTCGATGATTTGGATATACAAGTATCGATATGAAACACACGCAAGATACGTGCTTTGTGCAGTTGCGGAAACTAGCCCGCTATGTCATAAAATACCATCGATTTGTTAAAATAATATACCGACACTAATTTTATCCAAACGTTCGAAAGAAAATTGATAACTTTTTGACCGCCACGTGAAAAAAGCATCGGCGCCAAGCATTAATGTCACGAAGGTATAGAATTCTGTCATGTAGTGATCGTGGCATCATGGGCACATTTTGGTTTGTCATCTATACATGACTGTAGCTGTCAAAAGGTTAATTTTACTACTGGCGATTTTGCACCTATCCGAAAAAAATATGGTCCTACCTAGACCTAGAACTCGAATCCAAGACTACACGCACAATATTGCACGTCCTTGCACTAGATTATTTCCAAACTGTTCCAGTTCAAATGTAGTTAATTAAATAAAAACTAATATCTCTTTTGGTGTACCTAGTTATATCACCAAATAAAACACCAAAACAAACAGATTAAAATATGACAGCATTAAAAAAATATTCCCCCAATTCACATCCCCATACGCTGACGATAACCACATCAACCAATCCAAAATCAATTACGTCTCAATTATACATCGATACGTCCCACCTCTATTCGCTGGGGAAAACACTCTACAAATAAGCGAGCGCAGACGGGCGCAGTTTGCATAATTGCCGCGTCGGGTGCCGCCTCTAGTTAGGGCTGCTACCTAACAAAATATATTGAGGGTAGCCCGAAATTTATAACGAGGTGAGAGAACTATACCTTTATGCTGTAACATGTTACGGCACAGGATGCCTGTTAGGCAAGTCAATATCGATAAATACTAAACTGCGTTTATTTTATTTTATTAGGGACAAAAACTGTTTTTTATTATGGAAAAACTCGGCAAACGAGCAGGCGAGCCATCTGATGGTAAGTAGTCATCGCCGTTCATGGGTATCTACAATACCAAAGGAGTTACAGATGCGTTGCCAAGCCAAGGATAAAAGAGGGTAAAGAGAAAAGGAGAAGGAAGGGGACTGAGGAAGGAATTGGGCCTCCGGTGCTCCACACTCGCCGTACGAAACGCAACCGTAAACAATCATAGGTACTGCTACTTGACGTCGATATTTTGTTGGAGGTAACACTATATCTAGCCGCAACTGGTTGTGGTGAAAGTTGGCCTTAACGTAGTTGGGAAAAAGTCCTACTTAAAAAGATGATGTGAGTAACAACCCTACGTTACGAGGTGACTTTAAACTCTTTTGTTTCAAGGCATCTATTAATTTTACTACACTATAGAAGTTGTTTGTACATTGAATAGTAAAATGATTCAATTAAATTTGATAAAACATCAGTTTACTTTTTATTATCCTACTACTAACGAGAGAAAGGTATTTGTTCCCTACTATTATAAAAATCTATCTATCTATTAGTACTGACGCCATTAATACCGTCGCAATACCTAGCGTTTTGTTAGGTACTGCCTCTTCCTTAGAACTGAATTTATTTAAATCAAAGTGTTCACTTCAAATAAGCATTTACAAGCGATAATGAAACGTTTAGCCTAGTTGCACGGTTCCAAAATGTCGAGCTTTTGGACTAAAATACCAAACCCTATCAATACCGACGATATTAATAAGAACGCCTTTAAAATACTAACGCTAATTTCAAACATGCTCAGGAGCTTACTACGAGCTTACAGTTATTCCAATTTTATTTATTTAAATAGATGCTAAAAGAAAATTAAGTTTTTGAACGAACCAAAATACGTCTTGAAGTTTCATGTCATTGCACTGTCAACGGTAAGTCAAATCAAAATGTAAACAAATAGAACGGATTAGAACGTATTGTAAAACATGTATTTCTAAGTGTAATTCCGTGAAAACTAGTGAATTTAAAGTGAAGAATGAATAACTTTCAACAAAGTCCTCTTAAGGTTTATATTCAAGACGTTTTTCGCGCCAAAATAACTGAAAACAAATATATTTACGAAATATTTGGAATTACATTCAAGAATGTCATGATACATGGCGTTATTACATCTATCTACAATAAATTAGACAACACAACAAATATAGAGCTCTCCGACGCTACGGGATCTGTTCAAATTTATTATGATAGCACAAAAAGTAATTTGAACACATCACCGGCCATTTTGAAAGATTTATATTATGGTTTTGCTGAAGCGGCGAGAGCAGGCAACGACAATGTTGACATTATGTCTACTTTGTTGGACCGTATTCCGAAAAAACCATTCAATTTTACGGAAGGGGACTATCTAAGTGTAATAGGAGATATTTTTGTTGATGATAAAAATATGAGAATGATATCAGCATTCCAATGCCTCAAAACATCTGTAGAAAGAGACATTGTATGGATGGAAGAACTGAGATATTTGTATGAGAAGTTTTACCTTTGGAATAAGTGATAGTGATGTGCTGTTCTAAATAAATATATTTATTTATTGAAAATATGTTTTTTTTTACAATACGAAACACTATTCACAAACAATTTTAAGTCAACAGCAGCACAATTAATGTCATGAAGTACCTATTTAGGACATGTATTTTGTCTTGATATTCTACAAAATAATAGTACTTACAGCCTATTATGTTCAATACAAATCAAGTCAAATTGGCCTCACCTAAGCATTGTCATTGTTGTACAAAACCAGTATAGGCTGACCTTGAATCGTATGAAAAATCTTTATGGGAGGTGAGTCCAAACAGAATTTTATGGTTTGATACGTAGCCGTGTGTACTCGGAGTTGAAACTACATTTCTTTTTTGTTTTTTTTTGATGGGATAACTCGGCAAACGAGCAGGCGAGCTACCTGATGGTAAGTAGTCATCGCCGCCCATGGACATCTGCAAAACCAAAGGAGTTGCAGATGCGGCCCTACCACAACAAACTACATAATATTTTTTATGTTAATAACTATTTCGATATTTGTGATGCCGAGCCCCGAGTTCGTTTCGTTTTATAAATATAACTACGAAAGGTAAAATTAAGTAATTTATAAAACATTCCTTCATACTTCATAGGCTTAGGCCTCGTTATTTATTAGCTAATAGTCACCAATAAAATTATTATACCTTAATAGGTATAAATCGTTTCGAACATCCATTGGGGATATTATTGTGGTTGCTTATATTCTCAATAGGTACCTAATTTTGGTACCTGTTGCATTTCAGGTCTATAATAAATAGTTGTTGTGGAACGTGGAAGCCAATACCATATTTAATTGTACTCATTATTATGGCTAATTAATCTATGGTTTTTAAAGGGTCCAATAACTGACGTCTGTGGTGGATCGATGTCGATTTTTGTAAAAATGAAAAAACCGTTTTTCTGAGGATGAAAACTAGTCGCAGAAACAGTCGTCGTAGCAGCTGGTTTTTGCAACTACTTACTGTACTGCACAATTGATAATAGACAGACAAATTACTGTTTAAGTCCAAAGCGAGAAAAAAGCTATTTAATTATCAATATTTTTTTAGCCATGCCCATACAGTAAAAACTTTCATCACATAATATAATTCGAATAAGAGTCCTAGCAACGAAAACTACTTTGACAAGGAACTAAAAACGGTTATATCGTAGCAGAACAGAAAACGGGCCTCAGTTATGGTTTGGTTTTGCAACGCTCACTCGTATCTGACCTTCACCTGACATAACATTGACAAGTGACAACTGACAAGTCACCACCACACCACACTACCACAGACAAACAGACAGTCTCAGACAGACGTCAGTTTAACTTGACCGGTTGAAGTCGGTTTTCCATTTATTCGTTACTAAATTCTTCTAATTTGGTTGTCTACTCAGCATTTAGAATAAAAATGTAAGTAAGACGCAGTACTTCAACGAGAAACAATAATATTCTACAAGATGCAATGCTACGGTTTGGTTCCTTGAGGTTATATTCCAAATGTATAATATAAACATTGCTATTTTTTTTCTAATTTAGCACAATGACCAACGAAGGAATTTCGCCGCAAGAGATCGAGGCTCTCTGCCAGACTCCTGATCCTTCTACTAGGGTAAGGTTTCTGTCTTAAAGTTTTAATTTTTATATCTTTTAAATAAGAATTAACTAGGTAGTTAAAAATCCAAACTCCCGAGTTGTTATTGATTTCTTACAAAAAACAAATAAAACTGCTCAACTTGTAGCAGTCATTTCCAGAACCACTAGACTAATGATGCTATATTTAGGTCCCTGAAGAGTAAGTTCTAACCTTTTCTAGATAATACAACTTTGATAATAAAAATACATTACTCGTGAAAGAAATAATAAGAAGAAATTTGTGCAGAAGTCAATACACTATAACTGATTGTTAAACAACTTATTATCTTGTAATAATTAAATTATCTCTACCCTTATCTGTTTGTGACCTATGACAAAAATTGTGTATCAATGAATTCTTTGATAATTATGTTTGACTATATTTATATCAAATTAAAAATTTTAGACAAATTACCCATCATGTCACATTGTTCATATCACATTGAGTTGATAGAAAATAAGCAAATAAAGGCACACACCTCCGGCTTTTCCAAATCATGTGCATTTTTATAATCAAATGCTTGAAATGAGACCTGAGAGATTTTCTCGACGGTCTGTAAATTCTACCAATCTTCAATAGGCTAACGTGATGGACAATTGCTTAACCCCACCCAACATCATACTTTGAGAGGAGATAGTCCAACAGTGGGACAATATGGTTGATGACGATGACCTTTTTCTCAAATAAAATATATTAGCAACATTCTAATACCTATATCATTTCAGGACTTCATGTTCCAACAAACGATGTACCGGATCAAGGACCCTCGCAAGTCCATCCCGTTCTACACCGGAGTACTTGGCATGACACTACTTAAGCAACTCCACTTCCCCGAGATGAAGTTCTCATTATTCTTCATGGGATATGAGAATCCTACAGAGATTCCGTCTGATGAAGCCACGAGGACCGCTTGGGCTATGACCAGGAAAGCCACTTTAGAATTGACATAGTAAGTTCATCTTCATATTCCTAGCCTTTTTTTCCAATTATAAAGCGACGGTAGCCTAATGGCTAGGGCGTCGGACCTGCGTCCCGCGCACAGGATGGCCACAGCTATTCACCGCCCTTTTTTCTAAACAAATAGTACTAAAACAGAAATCACAGGCAGGGTTTGAACCTGCGTCTCTCTGGTTAAGTACACCAGACGCTTTGCCAACTAAGCTACCGAGACCACTGCCTGTGATGTCGAATTTCTCTTCCACATTCTACGTCTTGAGGCGACGTCAGCGTTCGCGTCGTCGGCGTCGTTCTTTAATTGGAAAATTCAGTTCTTTGTGAAAATTTCGCAATATTTAATGCTAAAAAATAATAAAAAATAAGCAATAACAATTTTTCAATATCAAAAGCAAGGGGCTCAGCAAATACCCCAATGCTGCGATACTATTGGTTGATAAGCGCTGTATAGCAGCAGAGCGCTCTAAGCAGGAATAGCTCTTACGGTGGCAAGATATTAAATTAGCGGATAGTACATTAGTACACCTCTGCCTCAAATCAAATCAATCAAATCAAATGTTTTTATTTCAAATAAGCTTTCACAAGCGTTTATGAAACGTTATTGACTCTAGTTGCACGGTTCCAAAAAGTTGATCTCATGGAGAAGAATCCGGCAAGAAACTCCATAGACACTCTTTTAAAATATATTGTTTTAACATAATTTACTGGTACATTATGCCGATAACAGGATGTGAGTGCATTGGAGGTTTATGTCATAATTAGCCTGAAGTCGGGACTAAAATTACAAGAAGGTTCTCAGCAAATGAGAACGCAATGTCAAACTAAAACAGATACACTATGTGTAAGAATACACATCATCAAAACTTAACCTAACCCTAACCCTTAGGGGTGTACAGGTGTGATGTTATGTTATATTACAATAGTTTGTTCTATAATTTCCAGTAACTGGGGCACAGAGAGTGACGATTCTAGTTACCACAACGGTAACTCGGACCCTCGGGGCTTCGGACACATCGGCATCCTCGTGAGGAATGTCGACGAAGCTTGTGCCAGGTATGTTCATGTACACCAGCGGCTCTAGTTGTTGAAAATATTGAGGATTCTGCCAAAATTTACAATTAACACTACCATCTTTGGTAGAGCGGTGGTGGCCCAGTGGTAACGGCCGCGACTTACGAATTGTAGGTCGTAGGTTCGAACCCAGTTAGGGGCTTTACTCTGTGTAAATTATTTCATCACCACTGCTCTCAAGACGGTGAAGGAAAACATCGTGAGGAAACCGGCATGTCCTAGAACCAAAATTCGAAGACATGTGACATCTACCAACCCGCACTGGGCCCGCGTGGTGGATATGATATGATATGAATGTGCGTAATAATAATAAATTATCACGCGCTTAAACAACGCAATTATTTACTGCACGAAGCGGCAACGTCGCACGCACACGTCATTGGAACAGGTTGCCTGGCGCGTCTACCACAATTAATTGGTAAAAGAAAGTTGCTTAAGTTTTAAGGGTTAGGAACCTCCATAAATTAATTAAATTTTATAAAACAAAGTAAAATAATTCAAAGTAATGAAGTATAGGACTGCCTCATTAGTCAAGTGGTCCTAAGCGCGACTGCTACGCTAGAGGTCCTGGGTTCGATCCCCAGATCGAGCAGTGTTATTGAGTTTTTCTATGAAATTCTCAGTAGCAGCTCGGAGTCTGGATTTGTGCCCGGTTAATGGCAACAGGCTCGCCCTTTATTACATGGGACCTAAACGTACCGGCGAAATGTGGGTGTACATTAGTACACCTCTGCTTGACTGATGTATACCTACGCACCGCGCGGCGAGTGCGCTCGGAACCGCGGACCGCGGCCATGATAGTTCCTCAGTAATAAACTACGCTTTGTACTAGACGGTTGTATTATTTCTCCCTAGCGCGCACGCGCCCCATTCATATCATTGGCGACGAGGTGAACAATTACTGACGCAAACAAGCAAAATGAACGCGTTTTTAGGAAACCTAACTATATTTGACCATAAAATCAATGATTGGCAAATGTATAAAGGAAAGTTAACGCAGTTTTTAAAAATTAACAGTCTCGATAACAATAAAAAAAGTGGAATATTACTGTGCCATCTCTCGGAGGAAACGTATCGTCTAGTGCTCAACTTAGCTTTTCCAAAAGAATTAGAAAGTTTGAGCTATGAAGAGCTGGTAGTATTACTCGACGGCCATTTTAAACCAAAAAAGTGCACGTTTGTGGATAAAGCGAAGTTCTTTGGCGCTAGCAGAGAAAAAGGCGAAACCGTTGTAGAATGGGCGGCGCGATTACGAGGTTTGGCAACCTATTGTGACTTCGGCACCGCTCTGGAAACGAACTTGTTAGATCGTTTCGTCCTCGGTTTGAATGCAGGTCCAGAACGAGACAAACTTTTCGAGCAGAAACCGTCATCGCTCACGTTATCGCGGGCTATCGAAATAGCGGAGCAGGCAGCGTGTGCTAAGGAGGCGAAGGCCCTTTTAGGCAGTTCGGAGCCCGTCCAAATTAAGGAGGAACCAGTATACCGCGCGAAGTTCCAGGGTCAAGCTAGACGTGGACGCGGCGCTGGTGTTGCTGACGCAGCAACCAGCAGCCGCGATACGGATCGTTGCGAGGTGTGCGGAATGAGAAATCATAGTGGTAATAAGTGTCGTTTTAAGGGTTATACGTGTCAAAAGTGCGGTGTAAAAGGCCATTTAAAAAAAGTGTGCGGTATATCGAAGGGCTCCACTCGTGTTAATCATGTGGATGTAACCGAAGGATGCAGTGGTGATCAGCCCCAGGACCAGGGTTGTGAGGAGTGCCAGAATTTTAATATAAGGTATGTGACTGATAAACCTATTCAAATCGAATTGGTTTTAGGTGATCAAGTAGTTACAATGGAACTAGATTCTGGATCGGGTAGCACTGTTATGTCCGATCAATTATACTATAAAAAATTCTCGCAATACCAGTTACAAAATTGTGTTGTAAAAATGTGCCTGTACAACGGACATAAAATCTCTCCACTAGGTTATTTTAATGTTAAAGCAAATTTTAATAAATTACAAAGAATTATTAAAGTGTTCGTAGTTAAAAACGGAGGCCCTCCATTATTAGGTAGGGATTTTATGTCCGCTTTTAATTTAATTATCACAACTAACATTAACTCCTTATTAAGTAGCGATACGGATGTAATGGAGTTGCAAAAAAAATACCCAGACCTATGGCGGGATGAGTTGGGATCATTTAATAAATTTAAAGTGAGTTTAAAACTAAAAGAAAACTCTATTCCCAAGTTTTTTAAGCCTCGAACTGTACCCTTTGCCCTAAGAGATAAGGTCGAACAAGAATTAGATCGGTTAGTAGGTTTAGGTATTTTAGTCTCCATAAACCATGCTAATTATGCCACTCCGATAGTACCTGTGCTAAAGGAAAATAACCAAGTTAGAATCGCTGGCGATTTTTCGGTAACATTAAATAAAGACCTAGTAATAGAAAAATACCCCTTACCCAGAATTGAAGAGGTTTTTGCTAAGATTGGAGGGGGTGAGTTATATAGTAAAATTGACTTAAAAAACGCATATAATCAATTTGTATTAGACGAGTCGTCACAGGAGCTAACGGCCATAAACACACATAAAGGTCTGTTTAAATATACGCGATTAGTTTACGGCCTCGCCAACGCACCCGCTATTTTTCAAAAGTCGATGGAAACGCTATTAGCTGGAATAGACGGAGTAAGTGTATGGCTTGATGACATATGCATTACAGGACCCGATAGAAACTCACACATTGAAAGACTCGAGGAAGTTTTAAGGAGATTAAACGAGTCCGGTCTTCGTCTTCAAAAAGACAAGTGCCAATTTTTCAAAGACAGTGTTATTTATTTAGGCTACGTCATCAGTAAAACGGGACTAATGACTAGCCCTGATAAGGTCAAGGCAATTTTAAGCGCCCCCGAGCCAGCCAATGTCACCGAAGTCAAAAGATTCCTTGGCGTCGTAAATTACTACAGGAATTTTATTCCTAATGCTTCGTCTGTACTAAGTCCTCTCCACGAGTTACTACGAAGTAATGCGTCCTGGGAATGGGGTGATAGGCAGCGGCAGGCTATGTTGACAGTGTGCCGTGAACTGGCATCGGAGCGCGTGCTGGCGCATTTCGAGCCGTCGGCGCAGCTTGTCCTCACGGTCGACGCAGGCCCGGCCGGGCTCGGCGCGGTGCTGTCGCAGTGCGGGGACGACGACGCTCACAAGCGACCGCTCGCGTATGCATCGCGTTCGTTGACCGCCAGCGAGCGAAATTATAGCCAAATCCAAAAAGAGGCGGCCGCTATCATATTTGGTGTGAAAAGGTTCCATCAATATTTGTATGGTCGCAGTGAACCTTTCATTTTAGAAACGGATCATAGGCCATTAGTGTCAATTTTTAACAATAAGACAGGTATACCAGTACAGCCTTACGGCTGCAGCGATATGCGATCACGCTATCTGCTTATAATTATATAGTTCGCTATGTATCCGGTGATAATAATACAGTGGCTGATTATTTCTCCCGCGCGCCTTTAAAGTGTACCACCAAAGCGGAAGACGATAGTAGTGATACCTACTACGCGCTTAATTTCTTAGACGAAACGTCACCCGCTGCTACGATTCGCGAAATAACGCAGGCTACAGCGAACGATAAAATCATCCAAACTGTCCATAGGTACATGCAAAAAGATTGGCCCCGAAAAATAAATTGCAAATCTATTTCCCCTTATTTCCTATGCAAGTCCGATTTGCAATTCGAAAATAATTGCCTTTTTAGGGGACATAAAATAGTAATTCCGTATTCGCTAAGAAAACAAATGTTACGAGAATTGCACGATACCCACTTAGGTATTATTAAAACAAAAAGCAACGCACGCAGTAGAATGTGGTGGCCCGGCATTGATAGCGACATCGAGCGTTGGATAGGGTCCTGCGGCACATGTGCGAGCGTACGCGCCGCACCCCCACGCGACCCCCCCGCCACCTGGCCCGCCGGCACTGCCGCTTGGCAACGAGTACACATAGATTATATGACCGTAGGGCAGAGGGTATATCTCGTGGTTGTTGATTCCTATAGTAAATGGGTAGAATGTATACATATGCAAAATGGAACTACAACTAAATCTCTTATCACTAAACTCAAGGAAGTTTTTTCAACTTTTGGTATACCGAATGTATTGGTATCAGATAATGACGTCAAAATCAATTCGGTTGAGTTTAAGACGTTCTGTTCTTCTAATGGTATCAAATAATTGACGTCACCTATTTATCACCCGCCTAGCAATGGACAAGCTGAAAATTCGGTGAGAACTTGTAAAAAAATGCTTAAATGTATTATAAAAGATAATTTACCATTATATCAAATAAATGAGTTATTACTAGGATATTTGTTCAATTATAGAAATACGGTGCACTGTACCACTGGGGAAACGCCTGCTAAATTAATGTTTGGACGAAATCTAAGATCTCGTCTCGATTTAGTTCTACCTTCAAGCGAACCTACCCATGTTGATACACAAGCGGTGCCCGGGAAAAGACAATTCACGATTGGCGATGTCGTTTGGACCCGATGGTACAGCGCACGAAAGGAAACTTGGTTGTTAGGAATAATAAAAGATAGAATTGGCAATAAAATGTTTAATATTTATATTAACGGCTTAGATCTTTCTTGTATAAGACATGTAGATCAATTATTGAAATATACAGGTAGCATTGAGTCAGCAAATACTAGCACTGATAAGGTTCCTTATCAGCAACAATCGCCCGTTATTTCAGATAGCGCTAGTGCAGGCCAAACTACTGCATTACCAGCAGTATCTAGTTCAACCGTGGCGAATGAATCTGATGATGTGCCAACAGCTGCGGAATGTGTCACGAATGATGATAAGGAGGAATCGCGAGATTGTGAGGCGATGGAGAGTGATGGAAGGGTAGCTGATGGTAAAGCATCAACGCCGCTATCGACAGCGCAGCCCGGGACTCCTGTTGCAGGGGGCAATCAATCTCGAATTACGGGGGACTGTAGTGTTGACATACCACCAGCTCCATTACCAACATCCTCTCGCCAAAAGCGCATTAGAAAGGCGGTAGATTATAAAAAATACTTTTAATTATGTATAAATTGTTTACTTTACCTGATAACTTAAAATATTGTCACCAGGTTTCAAAATCTAAGTGTGAAGGAATGATGTATACCTACGCACCGCGCGGCGAGTGCGCTCGGAACCGCGGACCGCGGCCATGATAGTTCCTCAGTAATAAACTACGCTTTGTACTAGACGGTTGTATTATTTCTCCCTAGCGCGCACGCGCCCCATTCATATCATGACCCTTCGGGGAATACAGGCGTGATGGTATTTAAGTATTAGAGTATGTCACGATTATTTTTTTAATTTTTCAGGTTTGAACAACAAGGTGTGAAGTTTATTAAGAGGCCAAACGATGGCAAGATGAAAGGCCTTGCTTTTATTCAGGACCCAGACGGCTACTGGATCGAGATATTCACCAGCAACGTTGTCTAACCTTTGTCATAAGCGGCTATTTGGTACAGTGTGGGATCTGTGAGCTCAATGCTAACCGCAATCCTTCTATTTTACACCAAAATTCAATTTTTGTGTTAAATAGAAGAACCGTAGGTGAGGTGTATACTGCAATTTTTCGCCAAGTCCACTATTTTACAGCAAAATCTTCGACGATAACGATTTTTACCCAAAAGTTTAAGTACTCAATTGTGAATAAGTTATTTTTGATGTCGCAATTCTTACTTATCCTAGAATGTGTATTGGCGAACAATTTGCGACAAAAAAAAAGAATTTTGCGCCCAAGGACAGATGATACGCTTTGATATAGTTTAATTTTTACCTACAAAAATCATTTTTGTGTCGTGTCGAGTCTAAAAGTTTCTTAAGCTATCGCGATTAATAACGAATAGGATTTCTTGTTTCAATGGCTAGCCGTCTTAGGGCGCCTTCAAATTAGCCGCAAAGAGCGCGGTGGCAGCGCTGCAGCGCGGCTGCGAGCATCATAGTGTTGTACATTTAGTTTCACGATGGACTCTGACGATGAAACACTGCTCTAAGTGACCTAAAGAAACCTATGAAAACGTTGCCGTTATTTTGTATATGATTTTATTACTGTACTTGTGTTACTTCGAATCCCATATCGCTGGACGACTCTCAACGTCATCGATAAATTGTTCAACCTGATTTTCGTTCGTATCGTCACTAGTGGATCGATGAAATAATGCGCGGCCGCAGCGCAGGATTAATGGATTAACGAAGCAGTGCGGTGGCAGCGCTGCCACCGCGCTGCACATAGCGGCAAATTTGAAGGCGCCCTTAATAAAAATATTTAAAGTGCGAGGTTTTTAACCTTCTACTCTAGCCATAGGTGGAGAGCGCATTACGCATGTTGCTCGAATTGTGACAGCTGTCAGTCAATGTAGAGTTTTGAATCAGCTAGAATAGGCACGAAACTAATAACTGCTAATATCTCCGATAAAAATTTATGAAAATAACGTCTTGCTAAAATCATTTATTGCAATAAAAACTAGTTGGAATGTTTGAGGTTTTGAGTTATTTAAATAACATGTTGTATAAGCTCTTCTTGGAACCTGCACTGTGCCAAATATATAAAGATGATACCAACGGTGTAATATTAAAAAAAATGCCCATCGTTGGGCAAACTTAAAAGAATATTACATATAAGTATGTGATACGATATCTTCTAGTATAAAATTACTTTTAACAAAAAAAGTTAAACCGCCTTCAAAAAATAATAAAATAATTTTGTCTAAAACAGTTTGGGAAGTCGGTGACTTCTATTTGAGTGGGTCTTCTGTTTTTGCCACCGACTTCCCAAACTGTTTTAGACAAAATTATTTTATTATTTTTTGAAGGCGGTTTAACTTTTTTTGTTAAAAGTAATTTTATTTTGTAATTTTTTGTGGAAAGTTTTGTTTAGAAGTACTTGTTAGCCAACTAAACGCACTGCTCCAATAAGACAGCGATGTTTCAGAGTAAACGATAATATCATCGATGTAAACGATTTTTAGATTTTTGTTGATATTTTCAAAACTGCCAAACCGATTTCGATAAAATTTGAACGGGACCACCTCTGAAGTATGACCTACCAAACAAAAAAACAATAATTAAAATCGGTCCACAATTGGCGGAGATATCGCGTAACAAACATACAAAAAAAAAAAAAAAAAAAAAAACATACAGACGAATTGAGAACCTCCTCCTTTTTGAAGTCGGTTGAAAAATACTGAATATCCCACTACCTCAGATCAAATAAAAAGTTAAGATGGAACTTTGCGAACAAAGAAGTGAGGCCGGCTAAAACTACACCTTGCCGTGTACAACACACAATTACACGCACATATGTATTAGTTAACAGTAAGTAAGTTAGTAGTTTCAGTATACGTGTGTGCGTGTTCCATCTTAACTTTTTATTTGATCTGGGCCCACTACTGGGCTAAGTTGTGTGTAACTAATTTTGATCTATGAATTGAAATTCGAATTTCAACAAAACCGTTACTTAAGTAAAATATGTTGCAAGCACTCACGCAAATATCCACTTTAAATATATGAAAACTAAGTCAATTTCAGAATGACAATATAGAGAGTCATAAAACTATAAGTTGCAACGAAAACTGAGCTATGTGTAATGGAATTAAGGTAGCATATCGCAAAGCTTGTCAATCTACATTAGAAATTTGTTGTAATTAAGCTTTTTATTGGCAATAACGTCCCACTATTGGGCAATCGTGTGATTAATATTTATAAGAATAATTTTGTATTTGTTTGTTATAAATGTTTATCGGTTCTTACGTGCAATTATCAATTAAATATTATAATATTGTTAATTATTTTGTTATTATTTTATTCTTTTTTCGCCATTTTATTGAGCTCACATTATCAAGCTTTACATAACTTAAAACTTTGACGTGTTTGTGAAGTTCGTCGCGGAAATGAATGGACATACGAGCGAAACACATCCTCACCGCTGGACGGCCCATGGCTAGTTGAGGTGCGGGGTGAATGCGGCTCTTAGATATACTAATGTCTCTTAGTCGCGAGTTTGGGAAGTTAGGTTTTTTGAAAATGAGGCATCTATCCCGCTTTTACCCTATAGCTTGATGTGTAGCCCGCTGGCCTATAGAGTGATGATTTGCGGAAGCAGCTGGCAGCTACTGGATGAAAACAGCTAAAGATCGAGCTCTGTGGCGTTCACTTATAGAGGCTTACGTACAGCAGTGGACGAATATAGGCTGATGATGATGATGTTGACGTGTAGAGTGCGCGTACTTATATCCGATTTCAATAGGCTCTTCGGCTCTATACGACCTTCAAACATGCAACAATGGTGAATGATCATAAGTAGACACTTCTCTAGTCTGCCTAACCTTTTAGGGGTACATGCTTGATGTTATGTTAAGTCATGTCTGTATTAGGTACCTACAATTATGTATTAATATTTATAATTTAACATATTATAAAAAGTAGTAGCAGTTAGGTTAAATAAATGTAGCACCAATTTGCCGCATTTTCGTATCGTATCATTAAATAAGTATGTATAAAATGGTCAAAGATTATGTATAGTTTGAACAGAATAGTATGTAAATAAAAGTACCTAACTAAGTAAGTACCATTGAAACATAAAAAAAATGTGCTCATTTTCAGCAGGTATATTTAAGTGACCGTCGCCGCATCATACATGCTACAAAATACATTTTTTTGTAGTAGGGCCGCGCTGTTCGCAGTATGAATGGGCCGCATTGACCGGGGAAGTACCACACTCTCGCAGAAGACCGACGTCCGACTAGTAGCGTTTCGCTACTGCGCTTCGTTCGGTGAGCGAGAGTGCCGGCCCAATTAGGTACTCCCTCAATCCCCTTTCTTCTCCCTTTCTCCTTTCGCTACCTTTCTCTATAGGCTCGGCAACGCATCCGTAACTCCTTTGGTTTTGCAGATGTCCATGGGCAGCGATGACTCCTTACAATCTGGTAGCTCGCCTGATCGTTTGCCGATGAACACAACAAAAAAACACAAATACGACTAAGTGTATACTTTCAAAATTTCAAAAAAATACTGTATTTTATATTATTTTAATGTTTTGATTTTATAACATAACATTAGATACAGAAAAGTAGATATGAATAAACCCACATACCTTAGTGTTAGTCCGAACTCGCATCCAGTAAATTACGTGAAAACCGCCTCTTCTACTTTAGTCCACATTCACTAAAGGTCTACTTACTGCACACCATATTTAGATGTAGGTAATTTTAAACACCTATTCACAATCACAAATATGTTTTTTGAATTATTATTGTTCTCTCTAGCAGCAATTACGATAAACGCAACGATAGCAAGTTGAAACACTTGAAACTGTGTACCCAATATTATTTTTAAAAAAGGAAGGGTATTTCTAACTTCACTTGACGTAATAGACGCCATTGAGTCGACCAATCACCAATCAGCCCCATTATCAGATTTTTTTTTGTAATATTTTTGGCATGGCTTCAGAGGCTTTTGTGCCACCCATCATCGGTCAGCTACTATGACCGCAGATAATTATAATAAATGCTTTACTCAGAAGGTTAATATTCCTCGTTAATTGTATTTTAAATCATATTAATTATTGCGAAAGGGAGACGCCGCCGCCGTTGCAACTGCAGATTATTCCACACAATTACCTAGGTAGGTAATTAAGAAAACTATCTAAGTGACTGCTAGCGCCATCTCTTGACGCTCAATGACAGACGATCCGCTTTACCTGCACGTGAATCAGTACGCCTTTGCTTCACCTTTTGGGGAATACAAGCGTGATGATACATACATCAGCAAGATTAATTTTGCCTATATTAACGCCTGATTCTGTTAACAACCTTACAAGAATTGTCACATCTGTGTTTTCTCAGTGTTTTTCAGGTCACGCTCTATATAATTTACATAATAAATGTCGCATTTTTTTAAATAAATAGGCTACAAGTGTGTAACTAAATCGGCAGTACAGCGTAGTTTGATTTAAATCTCGTTGTGATGCACACACAAGTGGCAAAATGAATATAATTCTTCATAGTTTATGTGCTAACTTTATCTTTTTGATAGTATCGGTAAGTTTAATTTTGTTGTGGTTAATGTTACCAGATAGGCTGATATGCTGATGACGATCTGGGATGCTCATCATTGAGGTGATTTGCCATAGTCATCACATTTTAGAGGCGGGTTGGTGACCGCAGTTTCTGGCATGCTTTCGATAATAGTAGGTACTGCAGCATTCCAGCTTAAATCATGGTTATACCGCCATGTGACGGTTGCCGGAACTGAAATTGATGGGAAGATCTTATTATCCCATATCCCGGCTAGTATATTATAGTCGTCTTTTACGACACCCACAGGAAGAGAAGGGGTGGTCTATTCTACTGCCCATTTCCACTCGGGGGATGATGATGATGATGAAATGTGACCAAGGACGAAGGTGCAGTATACTTACTACGTTCCAAAGCTCATATCGACAACGTGGTCAATAAGCCGCAAAGTTAAATTGGGCTGGTCATATCCGCCGCATGTCTTACGAGCTTTGGGCAAAACTCACCACTGAACGAAGCCCACACAACGTCAGACATCGCGGCAGGTACAGAAGGAGAAGGCTAGACCTTTATTAAAAGGAAAGCTCTAAATCAAATGAGTAGAAGGAGGATTGGGAGGGTTTTGCCCTGCAATGGGACGGTAACAGCTGCAAAAAATAATGTCACCAAGAGTGCCACAGGCCTGATTCTAGATAACGGGAAGGTAGGTGTGGTTTTTAGTAGGTAAGAGTCACACACCGAGGGCGGATAATCCTTGATCCAATGTTTGGTTCTCGTGTGATCAGACTTATTAAGCTTTTCTATTAAACTCCCAGTAGCAACTCGGAGTTTGGATTTGCTCTTTTAAAGTCTATGGACACTGAAATTAGTGTACATAAGTACACCTTTACTTTAGTCTTCGGAGAATACAGGCGTGCCAGTTCGTAAAATTTACGACAATTTAACTTGAAAATTCAATTTCACGATACTAATTTTCTTCATCACAGGCAGCAGAAACTCTGAAACTGATACCAGGTGACCACAGCGTAATAAAGAAAGATGGCGTCACACATTCTATCTCGAAGTACTACGTAGTTCCCGCAGATTTTAAAATAAACGTAGCCGCTAATGCCACTGGGAAATCACATAAAACACTAGTTAGTGCCAATACAAGGTATAATAAAAACATGGATGGTTTAAAGATTAAAGATACTGGTGTCTTAAAAGCAGATGATAATAAATTAGATAAATTCGAGAATTTGTATAAAAAGAAAGTTAATAATCCACTCATCGGTGAAGCTGACGGAGTAGCCGAAAAAAAAGTTGAAGGACATGGAAATGTAACTACCACATTGGTGAGTGAGAATGCAGCTGAAATTTGCTTTTAATTAGTTGAACTTTTGGACTTATTTTACTTGTACGGAGGAGCCAATCTGAAAGATTAAGCTGCGCTTGCTGGAGATAAATTTTAACACATCGAAATAGGGAACTCTTATATGACCTATGATAATTGGTAACAAAAAACCTGACTACCAGTCTAACCTAGTATGTTGGTTTTAATCAGAAATTAGGTAGAAGGTTCTGTGCCAATTGATACGGTGTATTAAAAATTACGACCATATCGATATATTTACAAATTAATGTTGTAAGACGATAATGATCTCGAGTTCGAAGGCACGCACCTGGACTTCGAAATCATGTGCGTATTATAAATTATTTTTCATTCGCTCAAACGGTGAAGAAAAGCATCGTGAACCTGCATGCCTTAGTGATTTTCCTATCAGCGTATGATTTCTGCCAACCCGTTTTGCCAAAATGAGGGGAGCCGTATCCATCAGTGAGACAGAAAATAGGTTGATGATGAGTAAGATAAGTATCAAATGAAGTCTATCGCAGTCTATTACTGGATATAGTCTTCTCTAAACTTGACGTATCGTGCACGATCTGTTCTTTTAGTCGCCCGTCCATCTAACCTTGGATGAAATTTTGAACCTTGTTTCTGACACTATTGAGTGTCAGAATCAACAGAATGTTAGAGGTTATCACTTCTAACATTCTGTTGATTGATTCTATTTCGATTTGAGAGTGCAATTTTATATAGATTTGTCATTTCTTTACAGGTGGCTAGCACTTTAGTTCCGGATCCTAAAGAATTAGGTAATCTTCAAGTTGCACCTATTAATAATAGCATAAGTATTAATGTTACTAATGATATAATTAATGTTAATAACGGAGATAAGGTTAAGATTCCTGAACCCCTGACTGAAATAAACGCTACTGTAAATACTGCAAGCGATTCTGATGATCCTTCTGATGATACTTTATTAAATGATTTTTCTATTTTAGTATATGATACTGTTCATCGTAATCTAGACAGCTTTTTTGGAGTTTTTAAAGAATATGTAAGTAACATAACAAATGAAAACAAACAAATGATAAGAATCGAAAAACTATTTATTTTATTAAATATCTTCACAAATTTGTTTGACGCAGTACAGATGAATATTTCAATCGACGGAATTATTGATGATATAACTGACATAGTTATTAAATCTTACATAAAAATCAATGACAAAAGCAGAAATGAATTTCCTATCGATGGCCATCTAACTAAAAAAACAAAATGTAATAGAATATGTTATCAACATCTTTCTAGGTTCGATTTGGATTCAAAAGATGATTCTATTTCAGAAACTGACGGCTGGTTTGGAAACAACAATATAGAACTAAAAAAACGTAGCTCAATGACGTACTTGCCAAGAAGAGATACTGAAAATATGAATGTATGGCTAAAATTACCTGTTTCTAGTCCTGGATCAAATCTGGAAACTAGTACTAACCAGCTTATAAATATTAAAAAAAGTGAATGGGTTAACTCTAATCATTTGGAAACTGAGAGAATGCTTTTGGGAGCACCAGGCGAGTACAACATCATATCTCCTAAAGTTTCGTCAAATGAAATAAACATTGCACGAGAGAGTAATATTTATGATGACTCTAATTTAAAACTTAACATTCTCGACATGAATAAGCTACCTTGGTCGGAGGGAAACAATGCAGCTCTGCCAAGGATTGTAAAACCCAAAACTGGTAAAAGTTTGCTCTGGTCTGTAGACAACAAGGGAGTTAAAAATGTACCCTGGATGAAAGAAGATATAGAGATGGATTATTCGCCATGGATTATTGAAGATAGAAAGTTCAAACATATTGGACCGTTGACAATTAAAGAAAAAGTAAAACATAACCTGATTTCGAGTGCAGGAAATAAAATAGGCAGTATACCACATGCATTATATCGACCTGATGTTTCTAAGTTGACGGTTAGTAGCGATAATGTATTACTAGAAGCTAGTCAAACTCCTTTAACTACTACAGTTAACGGTGTTACCGTCAAAGATCATATTAACAAACCCTATCAATACACGCATGTACTAAAGCCCGCTAAATTTGTATATGGACCCAAAATTACTAAAAATATCGTTAAAATTAAATCTGGTAAATATCCAAGAAATCTTGAGGCATTACTAAAAAAAACTGATGGACTGTCTTCTACATATCAAAAGGCCGTGGATTCCAAGGTAATGCTTATTAATAATAATTCCCCACAATATTATAAACTCAAAAATAGGCCCGGTAATTACGGGACTCCTTTTAACACTAAAAATTATATCGATTTATCCATACAAGATAAAGAAGCTTTTATAAACCCAGGGTCAGAAAATGCATATCCTGAATCTCCAATCGAAGTTGATCTTGAAGGAGAGAACATCACCGACGAACCCATAGTTGAAGAACTAAACGAAAATTCAGAAATCCTTCTTCCTAATGTCCCCTTAAACCCATACGGACTTCCAGTTGAAGAGACGTATTCAGATGGTCCGTATAATGGTCCCGTATCCACCTACGAATCGCAGTTAGATCTTGATACGGAAAACGAAAAGATATCTACATTAATCGATGAAATAAATACTGGTGCTGGATCTGTAGAGCTTGATCAAGAAACAGATTATACATCTTTTTCTATACCTGGTTATAACGGGGAAACAGCTGGTGTAAACGCTGAAGTGCATATTTCAAATCAGCCATATGGATACACAAGACCAAGTATTTCAACCAATGGTAACCGACCATCAGTATATGATTACCTTAAACAAGTAAAAACATCATTAGTTCCAACGTACCTACTTTTTTCCATGGAAAATTTAATAAGACTACATAATGCGTTATTCAAAATTCAACAATTTAGTGATCTTGACATTTACCAAGTCAGAGCACTGGCCAATTTGAAGAAAATAAACAATATATTACTGATACTGGCCCAAAATTGGAGTAATGGAAACTCAAGATGGTATGAAGACGTATTTTATAAAGTGAGTAATAGAAATCCATTGCAAGTATACGTCTACAATTTGCTTCGGCAGAAATGGTTGCATGAAATTATGTTAACACTTTTTAGAAATAACTTTAATCCCCTTATACTCAGTAATCCCAGAGTGTTTTCGTTATTGGGAGCTTGGCGGTTTCCAAACTATATCCTAAAACTTTTGGAAACTGAATGTGTACATAAAAATTGCAATGGGCAAGCTGTAGAGGAAAATATTGAAAATGAAATCGCAGATAAAATCGGAACATCGGGGATCGTGGAGTATGAAACTAAAAACATAGTTGAAGATTATAGAGTGCAACATGATGATTTAAGTCCAATGGAAGTCAACGCAGGATTAGATGCAAACGTTGTAATAAATATAATAAAACATTACTTGCTTGCCAAGCAGTATATTGAAAACCAGGAAAACATAATCAACCGTGGGAATAAGATTGAAATGTTTAAACAGATAGTGCTATTTTTAAAGGATAAAGGATATCAGGGTAGAACTATACATGATTTGATCAGAAAACTTTATGACGCAGTATTTTCCGTTGAAGAAAAAGGTTGTGTCAAGAATTACAAAAATTTTGTTCAAACTGCACACGATACCATTGTGGCAGTTTTGAGGAGGAAATTTTAAAATCTTTTTTTAAATAAATTTTATAAAATTATCATTAATGTGTGAACTTGGAATTTCTAGGAGAATCCATTATGGTATGGTATAGCACGTTATTTTCCACAACTGCACGACTAAGCGCGTATTTTGCGTGTGGGTGGGAAGATGCTGGGTTCAGGAATATCTATTAACAATATAAACAATCTTTCTATTGGCTTTGAATATTGCATTAAATGAATATAAATATATAATTACATAATACGTATAAATATTTGTATTTTCTTAGTTAATACTCACATTTATAATTATATATTGAATTATTACAATAATTCAACTCTCATACCAATACTGTTTTAACCCTGGATTACAGAGTTTCTAGTTTTCTATAATCGGAACACTACCTAGACCTAAGTCTTGAGATATTTTCTCCCATAGAGAGTATTCTATCTCTTCCAGCCCCTCCTGTATTTTCAGTCCATCTGCATCGTCGGGAACTCGTCACTCTGTCTGTTCTTAGAAAGTTAACCCAAAAATAAAAGATATTTTTATAAAAGTCATACTGTTTACTTTTTTAAATTATTTTATATTTGTGTCTCATATATTTTTTACTAACAACTAGTTTTATTTATTTTTAAATTCGCCTGTATCTTAACTTTTGAAATATATGCATATTATTTCAAAATAAATATTATTTTAAGATTTACTCTTTTTTTTACATTCCTACCAATGGATAACCATTTGCGAAACTTGATTTAAATATGATATCAAACGTACACCTAGCGTGTTATAATTTACTAGCTGTCCGCTCACGGCTTCGCCCGCATGGACTATACGTTTCTTGTAATTTTATGGGATAATATAATTATAGCCTATATCCACTCAGGCATAATGTAGCTTTCTATTGGTGAAAGAATTTTTCAAAGCGTTTCAGTACTTGAGACTATTCAATGCAAACAAACAAATAATCAAATCTCCAAAAACAACTGCAAATTTTTCACTGTCAAACACACAGCACTAAGTGATCATTAGAAACCTACTGTGTATTGGTTATTTTACTTTAGTAGATATCTATTTAGTTCATATCATAGATTGATGAAAAGAGCTGAAAATCGGGCTCTGTGGCGTTCACTTAAAGAGGCCTAAGACCAGCAGTGGACGAATACGGGCTGATGATGATGATGATGATGATAGATTGATGAAGATATTGCTTAAATAAATTTTCATTATCTTTTGAATAATTATTTCCACAATATATTTCTGTATAACGACGACAACACTTCTACCAACTCAAGAGTAAAACGAATGGAAGACCTTTAAAAAAACACTTATTAAATGGCAATTACTATTGGTTTTTACTGCGCAAATTACTGTAAAACACACATTAAAGTTATGTTATAGCTATAAATGGTAGATTATGATAATAATTAATAGCCAAGTCTACTAAGAGAATTGTGTTTCACCATTAATAGTTGCGTCACTACGTAAGAAACACATTATTAATTAATTAATAGTAATTTAAAATTTAATTTAGTTAATATTAAGTTTAAAGTAGATCAAATTTGTGCAGTGCATCATAAGTGCAGTGATAGCCTTGTGATATATAATGAACATTGGACTGCCATGTCAAAGGTGTCGAGTTCGAATCCAAGCCTCGCACCTCTGTCTTTTCAAAGTCATGTGCGTATTAATTATTCATAATCACGCGCTTAAACGGTGCAAGAAAACATCGTGAGGAAACCTGCGTGCCTTAGAGATTTTCTTGACTGTATGTGAAGTCTGCCAACCCGCAGTAGGCTAGCGTGGTGGACAATAGCCTAATCCCTCTCGTTCTGAGAGGGACCCGTGCCCAGCAGTGAGACAATGTAATGGGTTGATGATGAAGATGAGATCTAATTTTAATTACTTCTACGTAAATATGAAACTTATTTTTTTTAAATCAATCCACCAAGTTTTTTTTTCACACTGTTTCGATAGTTTTGTCTTGTAGGCAGACGTGATGATAAAGGTTTTAATGTATCATCCTTTTTGGTGAAGGTCAAGATCAAAATGAAGGTGTTAAAATTGATGAACCTGTTGTAGAAATTCAACAGGATTTTGCAGGTAAGATTCGTGAGTCAAAATCCGGCAAAGAAATGGTAATATAACCGGAATAATGGTTTTTACAATTCAGTTAGCTATGTTCGGTTAATCTGGAAAATAGCAGACTATTGGCCCTGAAGCGATATATCTGTCAAATATATCCTATGGAAAATCTGTACAATCTTTCTCAGTAGAACTAATAATTTCATACAAAATTGACAGACTCTTTAAATTGTATCTGATCTATCTCATAAATAGGTAACTCCTGATTAAGCTTCTGTATACACTTTATGAACCTATAATGTCTTAGCTTGTCTATCCGAATTCATATGCCCCTGGTATATATAAATACATGTTGTTAGATATAAATTCATTATTGTTACTCAAGTCACATGTGGTGGTAAAGGGATGAATGGAAGAAAAGGACATGCTGCACTGACCCCAAATAAATTGGAAAAAGGGCAGGAAGATGATGGGATAATTATACCTTCATGCTATTGCTAAATAGCAAAACTCAAAAGCTTGTTCGGAGGCATTGGCCTCCGATACTTCGTTCATAATTTTAAATAACATTATTATCTAATCCATAACTGTTTAAATACTGTAAAGAAAAAAGATAACCTTATCATGTGTAAAGGATATAACGTAAAAAAAGGAATAAGACGTAGGTACCTATTTGTTTTTAAGTAGAAATAGTAAGTAAGAAATAGTAGTATAGCAAGTAAGTAGAAATTGCCCCCATGGACACCGCCACGAGAAGAGTTGCAGATTGGTGACCATTTTTTAAGAGCCATTACGAATGTTATATTGCCAGAGCCCCATCAATCGAGAGGGGAAGCAAAAGTCGAAACACATACAAAGGTGTCTTACGACAGAGTCAGACTTAAGGTGGTTAACGTAGAATGCTATGCATATCAACAAACTGTGGATTAAAATCAGTAAACTCCTATTTAACCCTACAAGTATACTTTTGATTTTTGACTTTGATCGTCTTAATATTATAACCTAGAATAAACACCCGTTACTCAATACGGTAAGATAGCCCGCCGCACCGCACTGCTGTTACAGCCATCTTGAGGACCAGTACTGCCACCTATATACATATAGTTGAACAGTAACTTCATATTTTAAATATAACAATATTGAAAAAATACTCAAACATAAATCAATTAGATAACTTAGTAATTGATTGATTATATTCTACCATAGCAAAATTGTTATTACATTTTATAACTTTCTACAATATTGCATATAACTGGTTTGTAATGTTAATAAATTATTATTTACATATAACTACTTCGGTACAGTATATTACATCAGCAAATTTTCACAATATATTAGAAAGCACACAGAAATAAATGCATTCCGGTAAATGCTGGCTAGAGATATTTTAAGCAGACATTCTCTACCTAGTTCTTAGAAAGGCCTCTGACACAGTCAATTATAATATTTTATCATTCACGCTTTGCGTTCTAAATTTTATATAGCTAATATCAATTTTCCTAGTATTGTATTAAGTCTGAGACGGCTAAAATAAATTAAAGTAAAGGATGTTGTTTTTTTATTCACACATTATCATGGGTGTACCCCAAGGTAGCATATTGTCTCCTTATTCTTCTTAAGATTAGGTGGTGCTATAGATACATTAATTGCATATAACTAAATCAATTTAATGCGTGATGGTATGAAACAAGTATTGTCGTAGTTTTATAGGAGAATTTCTCTTCGAAATCTCTCTATTTGCAATGTCATGCGTATGAATTTCATATTGCTCGTGGGTACTAGCAATTATATCCCTAGCATGCTTCGCTAATTATGTCATTAGGTATTTCATATCGGTCGTAACCAATTTTCTCCAGAATCAATTTATAATGCAGAATTTTATTTGCGCTTCTATTAATCTCAGATTATTTCGTATAAGGCTTTGAATTTCATGCATCGAATCATAATCAGGTAATGCCTTCGAGTCGTAAAAATCTTGATCTAGACACGCGGGAGCGTGTCAAGCCAAGTTCAAGAAACAGAACTGACGAGCCGCACCGTGTGTAAAATTACACGAACCATTTGGAGCCACTTTTGACCCCCTCATAAATCAAAAACTATTTTACATAAACGTATCAAATTTGGCTCATATATTGAGACTTGCGAGATACATATGTGTTCTAAATTATTATTAAGTACCTACTTTTACACAGTCATGGAAGAGCCTTATGTTCGATGGGTAGTTTCTACCAGCAAGCCAAATTTTCGGAATAATAAAATAAGAACCGAAAGGTAACAGGTTTAGAACATGCGAAGGCTATATAATTCGTATGGGAAAACCAGCCAAGTCAGCCCTTAGAGCCCTCAGCCCTACATATTTGGATTTTGCATAGAACTTGGCACTCAATCTCAGATCTCCATTCTTTTTGCGGCGAAGCCCACAGCAGAGAATAATTTTTGTATTGAGCTTGGCTCTCCTTTTTTACATTTATGTTTTTGGTGGGATAAATACTCTCACACTTCATCTAGATATCAATGCTTCTCTTGATTAATTTATACAGAAAAACCTTTTGATCAATAATAATTTGATAATCATTATCAAATTGACAAGCGTCTACTCTACTTAGACGTCTTATCAATGACACCATGTTTACCGCTATAAGAGCTTCACTTTTCCCATTTAACCCTACTTTATAATTAAAACGAAAATAGTATCGTATAAAACAACGCAACGAAAATTTGAAATCTTTAACAGTTTTATGCGGATTGCGGTAATGTTCTTAACATTACCGCAATCCGCTAATTGAAAATGTTCGCAGTCAGAAAACCCTTAGTTTCCCCAAACCTAGAAAAATACAATATTATTTCTTATAAATTTCACATTTTTTGCGTACGAAAACCTTTTTTAAAATCAAAACATGCATAACAGCAATTTTCTTAATTTGCCAAATCATTGAAAACACAACAATATATATTCTAATATAGCATTCAATTGTGTACTAGATGCAAAACAGGACGTCGATATTATACATAATAGAATTGCGTTTAATCATTCAATTATTGTTTTCGATTTCATGGTATATAATGTGACATGTCAATCAATTATATACTGTGTATATTTCAATATATTTTGCAGACGCTACTGAGGTTCCGATACGCCATAATGATTTTGCGCTTAGTGTATAGTTTTTTTTTCTTTAGTTTAGTAACAGGAGATAAGCAGGTAAGTTTTTGAAATTAAATGTACCTAAATGATTATAAAAGTGCAACGTTCAGGAACATAGTTAGTTAATAGTTCTTTAAATAAACAAAAACTTTTTAAAAGACAGCAATCGTAATAATGTTGAATGATGAATAGTTGGACCACATTCATTTTGAATCAATTTGGAATACTTATGCAGGGTCGCGCGAGAGTTAAGCTAATCCCATGCTTATTTTATTCATTGGTTGCGCTTCCGGAGATTGGGAATATCATTCACAGACTCTTTATAACGAGTACTGATACATTCTTCATTATAATCATGTTCAAATTTTCATTGACAAAAAGACCTCAGCAGATATTTTTTTTAAATTCGATCTCAAACATGAAGAAGTCATCCTACATGAAGTTATTCAACTAAATAACTGGCAACTAAAATGCTTTCAACCTTCACCAGTGCTTGGTTTGAAGATCCAATCTTGATCAGGTGTCTTCTTTTCTTTTTATTTTTACTTGTCAGTATTTGACTGGAGATTCTAAAATTCCTATATATATTCTAGTACGTCACGCCAATGATAGGTATTTGCAACGATATGGCAAGTATGACATACTACGCTCTCTTTTCAGCATCGTCCTTTCCCGTTTCTTCAATATAATACGCATCCATAAGACGCTATGTATTAGTAAACTTACAGTCAATGGAAGAAATGCAAATGCCAAAGTCCTAAGCAAAGGTCTCAGTGTTTAGATTATCGATTTGATAGGTGTTGAAGTTTCTATAAGCAGAATAGGCACCTAATAATATTATTATTTGAAGTTGGACGACACAAAGAAGACGGACAGGATGAGTCTATGTGAAAATAAAGTTTGTTTCTGCCAAGATGATCTGGTAGCAAAATCTACTTTTCTTTCATCGCCATCAACTTCGACTTACCACCAAAAAGTAATCCAGGGATCGCCAATATTGTCACCGCAATTAAAGTTTGAACAGGTAAGGCTTTTCACTATTTCATTCATTTCACTGTTTTGCTTGTACACACCAAGCTATACAAATCCAGTTTAGACTGACCTCCCATTGTTAGGGTTTTCCGCACCATTCAAGGCCCGCTAATACTGGTTTTGTATAGCTTGATGTGGAACCAAATATGCGTAGCAAACATTGGATTTCATTTACTACATTTTAGATCATCCAAAGTGGCATTACGGCATAAACTCATGCGCATATTCAAATTAAATCAAGAAAAGCTTTTCAAATACGTTAGAGTGGGAATAAGGTTTGTTTCACACGTACCACAACCATCCATCCATCTATCCAGTGACAAAAGGTGGTCAGGAGCTTGACCACCTTTTGTCGCGACGTGTGAATGGTGATGCTGTGGCTTCTTGCGGTTGCGTTGTGGTACGTACAAAATGTGAATGATGTGTGCGATGTGGCTTGTCGCTAGTTCGTTGTGGTTGTGACGTGGCTGCGATGTGGTCGGTATGACACACGCAGTCGATAATGACGGCAAAATTTAGTCTGTATGAATTTAACCATTTATTTTTATACAAATTAGCGTCCGCTCATCTGTGTAAAAATAAATGGATTTGTGTGAAACAAGCCTCATACGGCGGGTGATCACAGTATTGTATTTTAGTGTTTCCAAATCATCATCAGATAAATATATGCCACCGCGTGAGGATGGGTCATGCGTCATGTAAACATGTATCATGCTGGGTTGTGCATACGTGTATCTGCTACCTTAATCCCGCGAGATAATGCTCCAAGGACTTTCCATATTGTTTTTTTTAAAATAGGTTTTAGTATTAGGGACAGAATATGGCGAAAAATCACAATGCATTCTAAAAAACTATGAATTCATCATCCGAAGAAATTTATGATTATGTGAAAGCAATTAGGCCAATGGGGTTCAGAGATCCTTATAGGCGTTCCAGGACAATCCATGCACTTTTGCTGGTGACCGAACACCTGCTCAAAATTGAGCTCTACGCGGCCACGCCTAACGTCATCAAGCTCTGAGTGGTTCACTCCAAAGTCATAAAATTTACAGTCTAGAATGAACAATTTGCAAATTGTAACGACAGCCTTAGCGGGACACTTTCCTAAACAATGCATGTGCTTGTTCAATCTAAGGCTGAGTAACACGCAATCCTGTAGACGTTGAGGGGGCTGATGACACGCCATGTCACCTACTAGGACGGAGATTTTTTTTGATTAAATTTGTAAAATCGTTACATATTTTGGTTCCTAGCTTGAAAGGGACCCTAGAAAAAATACCTAAAAAAATCTTACTATTTCAGTTTCCTGAAAAACCTATGTCCATTATACTGTACATTATCAAGTTCATATGAAACTGATGCACTTAAACCATGTGCAGTATACTTCCCATTGTAAAAGAGAAGGAATAAAAGAAACAAGTGATTCCGTAGGAAAATACTCATACTATATTAAGAAAATTGTCTCATAATTACATTTTCTTATGCTTAAAACTAATAGGATATCGTTTCGAGACTAAAAATCCCCCATTGTTCACGTAGACACCACATCAAGTCGAGCGTACATCATTTCAAGCGAACAGATAGGTGAGATAGGATACCTATCAGTCCTCATCCGAATTGAAGTTGTCAACAATGTTGCGTTAAATCTGCTCGAATAGTTTCAATGGCATGACATTAGCCACTTGGGCATATCTGAATTCTGTAGAGCAATAGTCTAGATAGGAGGGCATTTTCACTATACCCAAGATAAGAACAATCTTGAAAGTCTTTCAACCCCTTGATGTCCAATTGCCAGTACTTTGAGATGAGTACAAGTTCATGTTGTTGACGGTATCAGCAAGTATATCTGGGGAGAAGAACCAATGAAAATAGTCCTTCGGAGAGTCAATATCTCGTAAATCAAACACAAAGACGTTTGATGGAATGTCAGCCTTGTGTCTGAATTGTCTTTTCTTCGACATTGGACACAGCTCATACAGGAAGTTTCCTCTTACGCCTGGTTGTTCTCGATGTTGATGAACTAGCAATAGACGATGCATTTAGACTTTGCAATAGACAATAAATGAAGCCAAACTGGGTAGAGCATTATAATTTACTTCAACAGTCGGTGGTAGCACGTTTTAAAAAAAATAGGCGTCAATGGAGGTCACTCATGGTTTAAATTGTCTCCGACTTCTAACACAGGTTTGTTCTCACTGCCACTGATGCTAAGATTGTCCTCTGTATGACGATTTTCGTTTAATCTCTCCATTAAAGTAGCAGCATCAACGTTAGTCTCAGCACTGTCGATTGAAGTATTATCTTATGTATTACTTTTCTGAGCTGTCTTATAATATTCATGCGCTCTATATATGAATCAATGGAAGGGCAAGGTGAGGAGAACAACTCTTCAGTTCTACGAACAGAAATTTACTCTTCGTTCTCATGTTCTCATCTACTATCTAAATCGGAAGGCATTTTCGAGCATTTTCTGGCGACATCAATGCTACTAAGCATTTTCTTCTAGACTTAAAGCTCTGAAAAACGAAAAGAAGTAAGGTGTAAAACATTTTATCTGCGGATCCCTAGAAATATTGTTACGAGATACAACAAAAGTTTATTTTCTAAAACGGCAATGGGAAAAATACTGGACATAGTAATTGGCAGTTACTTTACTAGTACTTCGACGATGGGAAGTATGCTGGACATACAAGTTGTGGGCGTCGTAAAAACTAAACAAAACTCAGCGAGACAATCAAAACATTATGAGTAGCAGTCCGGGTATGTTATCTTTAGTTTTCAATAAAATTGCAAGGTAATAAGCTGTAACACAATGAATAAAATACAACTTACCGTGAGCCCGTGCAGCGAGTCCTTCCTCCCCCCCATATTGCAGGCGACTACTCCCACCCCATGGATGTCCAAGTGATGCCGATTTTTTACAACATAGTTGGATAGTTCAGCATGTAATTACGGCACCTTGAACTCAAGATATACTGACTATTTTTGATGTAGATTTTTTTTCATTCAATGGGTAGTATACTGCACAGTATCGAATTAAGGGTTAAGGTGGTTCATCTTACCTAATACACCACATTAATTTCTTTTCATTTTTTGAGATGCGTTATCGAGCCTATTTAGGGGGAAGGGAGCGGACGAAGAAAAGGAGAAGGAAGGGAGAAATTGGCCTTCCGGCCCTCTCACTCACCAAACGAAGCGCACTCGGACGTCTACCGTCTGCGAGAGTGTGGTACTTCCCCGGTCAAGCCGGCCCGTTCATGCTGCGACCAGCGTGGCCCTACCATAACAAAAAACACCTAACATGGGTCATTGACCTATCAGAAAATGTTGAGCGCGTTAAGCAAGCTTTGACTGCTGACTAGGGCGTCGCCAGCCGATGGCCTAGGATGGGGGGGGGGAGGGCAAGTTCATATACATAAATGCAGAGTGTAAACGTATGAATTGGTTTACATTTGATCATGCATTCGTTTGATGGCAACTTTTTTGACGACGCGTTCCAATAACAAATAACTAGATATTTGCTCACTTGAGATAGACTATTGACATGACTTGTGGGCATGGATAATGGACATAAAGTCAATAAGCCTACCTACTACACTATTTACCAAACTTAATGGCCGCTCTAAATTTGCATTCGAGTGCAGTAATGCAAAGAAATAAGGCTTATTTTGCACTAACGATTACAGATGAGAGCCATCTTAAAGTTTGGTGATACCTGTACCTAAGTAAATCTACAGTCTGTTTTTTTTATTAGAACCTGCCGTAATAAAGTCTCAATAAGGGAATTCGTTCTTCCGTCCACTAATTCGGATTTAACACACAACAGCATGAAATCCAACCAATGACCGTTTCGAATGGAGCGTGAACATTGCACATGGGCGCTACATTATATTTTAATAAGTAGTTTATTTTTTCTCCTATAATGACGTTATAGTCTCATATTTTTGAAATAATTATGTATCAAACAATAGTATATTATAAAAGGTGCTATATTTTATCAACATCGATTCTCACTACATTATTATTGCGTTCATTTTGATTGAGTAATGCTTCTGTATACATTAAATAGTGTTGTCCCTTTCTCACAACCTAGAAATAGTCGCAATAACACATGGTGGTCTGTCAAATCATACTAATATATAGAGTGAACGAGATGTAATGTCCCCCAATCAAAGGGAAGATCCTGTGACCATTATCCGGCGGGCCATGACCCGACGCTGAATGGTCGGAAAGTAAATGTTGTTTGCGCGATTCAGGATTTGTTTCGATGTAGTTCCATGTAGGGCGCTAAATGTCGCTAGATGATGTGTTGAATTTAATCAAAATTATAGGCCTTTTATAAAATAAAAGGTATAAGACGTATACTGAAAAAAATATTTAAATAGATTAATAAAGTTCTAAGACACAAGCGTTTAAGTTACTGGTGGGGACTGAGAGGCTGACTCTCTCTTTCAAAATTGTGCATAGAATGTATAGAAATTGTATGGTATATCGGATTGTGACTTCATAAGCCGATATAGTGCGCTCTCTGTCTCGCATTAAATGAAAATGCTTCTAACTTCCTTATTTTTAAACCCTTTTAATTTTAATTCTCTCGGGCAACCAGCTGGTACGCATGGCTACACATCAAACTATACAATACCAGTATAGGCTGGACTTGAATTGTGCGGAAAATATTTACAATGGAAGGTCCGTCTAAACTGGTACTGTATAGTTTGATGTGTAGCTGTGTGTACCTATAGAATAGGTTATTAATGCCCTTATGAACACTAATGTGACGTCTTTTTTGCCCAGAGATCGTATGGGTATGCTCCGAAGGTAAGCTCGGGCCCTGGACGTATTCCTGCAGCCCGAATAGATACTCAGAACTTAGATATGGGAGTAGTGTCTGACAATGACAGTCCAAGCTATCAGGTAAGTTTTTATCTTCTAATATACTCGATGTGAAATGTCTTTAGAAACTTTCTGCCTCGCACAACGTAATTGTGGAATGAATTGTATGAATTCACGTTAAATTAGTATACATTTTAACTAGCCGCAATTCATAAACTTCAGCCTATATAAAAACAGTGAACAGCTCAAAAGTTCGGTCACTTTTTTACACGCGAGCTTTGCGGGTTCCCTAATTTTTTTTTTTAGTTGTAAGGTTGTCAATATGTCAACCTCCACCGTTATTTTTATTTACCACTGGGGTGGCAAACACGTATTCGGCCCGCCTGATGGTAAGCGGTTACTGTAGCCCATGGACGCTTGCAACACCAGGGGCAGCACTCGCGTGTTGTCGACCCAAAAACCGAGGGGAAGGAGAAAAGGAATCAAAAAATTCTTATATCTCGAATGCATGAGACTTTTCTTCAGCCATTTTTGTGTGGCTGGCCTATTTCCAGTGTCGCTGTGGCTTTCTATTTTTAGGACAACCTGTATAATTATACGTGAGACACTCAGAAAGTTTCGAGAAACTAAAAAAACTAACTTCTATGAAAAAAATATTTTCATTAAATCTTTTCAAAGAACTCTCCACCAGCCTCTGTACAAAGTTTCATGCGTCTGAACCAATTTTCAAAACATTTTTTCCAGTCCTCCGCAGACACCTCTTCCACGGCCTTCTCAAAGGCTGCTAGCGCGTCTTCCGGCGATGAAAACTGTATCCCTTTGAGCTGATTTTTAATTTTAGGGAATAAAAACAAGTCACACGGAGTCAAATCAGGACTGTAAGGAGAGTGTCCCAAGACTCTGACCGGTGTGGAGTCCAGGAAGTCCCTCGTTTTAATCGCAGAGTACGCGGGCACGTTGTCGTTATGGAGAAGGACCACGCGTAGCCCGATGTTGCAGCATTGCAGAAAAAACTTCTATCTGGCATTTTGTGCTATACCATTCGGCGTTGATGCTGCTTTGGTCTCGAAGTGGAATTGAAATTAGGTACCCCATCAAAATTTTTCCTGCGTTCCTCGATCGCTTCTCTTTTGTAGGTGTTGGTTCATTTTGAAACAGCCAAACTGGCGACTGACACTTTGTTTCTGGATCGTATTGATAAATCCAGGATTCGTCACCTGTCACAATGTCATAAACGCGCCGTGACGGGGACAATCCACACGGGGCTTCTGAGCTTCGGTGAGGTTGTGCGGTACCCAGCGGGAAACTATCCTCCTTACGCGAAGGTGCTCGTGCAAAATCCTGTGAACACTTCCTGAACCAATCAGCAGAGTATGCTGAATCTCTTCGTACGTAATTTGTCTGTTTTCTTGAATTATTTTTTTTTACTGCCAAACACACTTTTTTCGGTGACAGCCGTCGTAGGATGACCACTCCTTTGTTCATCCGCCAAAGTAAGAAGACCGCGTTTGAACTCGCTATACCAGCGGTAGATGGTTGATGGTTGCTCTTGAAGGTCCTTCATCCATAAAAGCAAGTCGATCAAATGACTCATCAGGTTTTAAGCCACATTTTAAATAATATTATTATATATTTTTTTTTTATGAGACAAGAAAATTTGAATTGGCGCCTAAAAAATACGCGGACGGAAATTTGAAAATCGAAGAGTGGTATTTTTACTTTTAATAATGGAAGTTTTAAAAAATTGCAAGTGGCCAGTGTCTTATACATAAAAACTTTTTGTCGCAAACCTTTCTGAGTGGCCTGGTTTATCGAAATCTCACCAGTTCGTATTATTTGAAGCATGGTATCTTCTTATCTTAAGACAAAGATTTAGGATCGATTACGTCAACCAAATCAGGGTTGGAATTGTTAGTTCTAAGACTTCGGGGTCCTCACAATAGTCTTCTCGACCGCAAATTACGTAAAGAAATGAATATTAATAGTAACTACCTAATGTTCTCAATTAATATTTTTTAGGTACCGCGACCCGCTCAACACGAGAGAAGAGATTTTTCAGAAAAAACTATATGCTTCACACCCAGAATGGTACATAAAATGGTTAAAGCAGCACTAGATTACGTAAGCGAAATACCAGCAGATATTAGTACCATTGTAGGAAAATTAGAGAAAGAATTAAATAAAATGCCGGATACAAATTCTTTCGAGGATCTTTATATAAAGAAACCATTGTATCCATTAGATTCTAGAACTATATTCCAAATGCTGAATAAACCAAAGTCTGAAGCAAGAAATAATTTAGTATTGAAATATGATTTGCCAAGCGGACAAGAACCTCAATGTAAAGACGCACTAGAGAAATTAATTGAAATAGCATACAAGGCGTACTTGGAATTGGAGCAGCATCCACAATGTCGAGATTATTTATATAAATTCGCTAGCCACCAACCAGAAGACCGCCCCAAAGGTCATCTAGATAATGAGCCAGATATGAAATCCCTAGTAAGTTCAATTTTGGAACAAGTAGACAAACAAAGACCAAAGCCTCAAACTAACTATGATGGTCCTGAATATAAATTCAATACACCTGAAATAGATGTTCCAATGCCAGAGATCCCAATCCCGCAAATTCAAGAGATTCGGGAAGTTCACGTACCACAAATTCCTGAATATAATATTCCAAAACTTCATGAAATGAATATTCCTGATATGAATATGCCGCAAATTCATGAAATGAATGATCCACAAATTCATGAAATTAATGATCCACAAATTCATGAAATGAATGATCCACAAAGTCATGAAATGAATGATCCACAAATTCATGACATGAATGATCCACAAATTCATGAAATGAATGATCCACAAATTCATGAAATGAATGATCCACAAATTCCTGAATACAACAACATGCCGCAAATTCATGAATACGACAACATGCCGCAAATTCATGAAATTGAAATTCCACAAATCCATGATATTCCAAAAATTCATAAATACAACATTCCAAAAATGTATGAATACAATATTCCACAAATTCCAGATATTCAAAAAGTCCAACCAATTGAAATTCCCAACTTTCCCGGTAATATACAGGAAGCCATGCCAATGCAACCAGAAGAAACTTATGATTTTCTCGTAGATCTTTTGAAAAACAATGACAAAACTGACAATAGTGGCTCACTCAATCGTTTCAGGAAAGTTGTGGCAGATAATCAGCATAATTTCGATCCCAAAGCTTATAATATCCTGACCACTTTGTTGAACAAGCAAAAGCAGCAAAATATTCCGAGGTTGGAAGACATATTATTATTTATTCTTGATAGTGACAGAAAGAAACAATGGCCTTGGAGTGACAGTATAACTGACCTTATCCTGTCTTTGTTATTACCAGATCGATACGGCAATATTGATCCTAGAATAGTTGACACTATACTGGACTTATACAACAAACCCACCAATGAAAAACAGATAGAATATATTTTGTCTCTCTTGAGACCTATTAAAGAAGGAAAGATTGATCCTGGAATAGCTGATATCGTAAACAAATTGATTAAATCAAATATAAATAATTTATTGCTTCCAGAACACATAGAAGTTTTACTGAAGCTTTTAAAACCAACGCGTAGCGGTAATGATCCCGAAAAAGTAAATATCGTCGATAATTTAACGAGGTGGAATAAATTGGGAATAACTCCAAACCAATTAGACGCATTAGTTACACTTTTGAAACCAGATAGTCGTGGAAACACTGATCCACGGTTGATTGATATCATAAATTTCTTGTTAAAACAAAATAAGTATTTGAGTCCAAAACATTTGGATTTCATACTTTCATTTTTGTATCCTGAAAATGGCGTAGTGGATTCAAGACGAATTGATGTTATACACTTCTTGCTAAACAGTGCACTACACCCTAAACATATAAATAGACTGCTTCAATTATTAGAAGAAAATCCACTCAGAGTCCTGAACTCAAAATTTTTGGATATACTGATGCTGTTAAATGATAAAAGATTATTAAGTCCTGAACTTGCGGAGACCGTTATACAACTCTTGAACAATGATTTAACTGGACAATTAGACAATAATCAAATTAAGTCACTCTTCTTCCAGTTAGCGCCAATCAGAGAGACTAATCCTAAAGTAATAGTTGATGTTCTAAATCTTTTAAATCAAGATGGACAATATGGTGATATAGTTAAGTGGATACAGTCTCCGAATAACAATATAGGTATACCAAATCACGACGCCACCCCGCCGACTAAACATGTTCTTCCAAGTAAAGTTCAGAATTTGAAGTTAATAGACTACAGCCCTATTGACCAATTTAAGTGGAAAGACCACGACCCTACTGATAAATTTAAGGCAATTGACAAATTCAAGGGAATAAACCATGGCCCTATTGAAGACCACGAATACCACGATCAATATAGAACACCAGATGATGGATATCAAACGGATGACGACTTCATGACAATTTTGAAGTGGTTAGACACCCAAGGATTATTAAATGCGGATCAGGGATCCAATGCCGATTTAGTTAATAATATATTAAAGATCTTGGATATGGGAGAAAGCGAATTAGGTGTCGTAGAATTAACGTACATGCTGAAACACGAGAAACCTCTAATTTACCAGCCTGTATATTATGTCAAATATAGACTCCCTATATTGAGTTTCATAGCGAACATGAAAAATATACTATTGGAAAATCCACAGCTAACAGCAGATCCCATGAAACTGTTACAAGAACTAATAGTTGTTTCCAATGTAACGGAAGTCTCGCCTAACTTGCAAGGATATCCCAAGGAAGAAATATTGAAACTAACTGTTAATGATGGAGATTTAGTTCAAGCAAAGATTTTGGATGAGCAAAACTTGAATTTGAACGAACAGATTAACCATGTACACGAGTTAAACTCTGATATATCACCCGAAGAATTACTACAACAGAATAAAATTAATGAAGCGAAATACTATCCAGATGTTTTACAATTCCGAGGTGAGTATCCTGAAAAAGTGACTATGCATGAAAATAAATTAATGAAGTTCCCTACCGTACATTATCACCAAATCCAAGTGAAACAGCCGGTACTAAATCAGCCAGTATTAAAAGCTCACACGCATCTACTCAACGGCAAAAAGATTTCTCCACAGCACAGGAATGCTCTCCTGAGGTATTCGAAATAGAAGAAGAATTTATAATTTTGTTTAATAAACAATTAAAAATAAAGAACAAATATGTGTGGTTTTATTTGAATGGAACGAAGAGAAGCGTGATTAATTTTCGTTATAAAAAAGCAAAACTGCCTTCAAACCGTAATAAAAATAATGTTAGGTTCGTGCAAAACCGTTCTGAAAGTAGGTGCCTTTAATTTGTTTTTTCTTTTATTTCTCGAACGGGACATGTTAGATTAATGTTTTCTTGGAGTGATCACTGATCACAATGCACTAAATTCAAAAGGTACTAAACGGGAAGTAAATAGGTAATCCCCTCTCTAACAAAAATAAAATTTCCATATCGGTTCTTCCTTAGACGGAATTCTGAGGGAACAAAAATTTTTAAAAATGCAGTCCAATGATAGCCTTCCTTTTTTTTACAATATCATCAAAATGGGTTCTTTGGTTTAAGAATTTAAGCGTCCAATCGTCTTAATGTCACAAACAGACAGACAGGCTATTTTCGCATTTACCTTTATTAGGCTCAGATCCAAAGAGATTTAATAGTACTAGTATATTAAATGTCTTTGCTCAGATCAAATAAAAAGTTAAGATGGAACTTTGCGAACAAAGAAGTGATGCCGGCTAAAACTACGCCATGCCGTGTAGGTACAACACTTAATTAAACGATTTTATCACCGCGGTAGTTCGGAACTGCTAACTTCCGATCGGCTTACGTATTTCGAACAAACTGTAGAATGTGTTGTAGCCGAGCAATTTACGAAAAACCAAGTAAAAATCGAATTTTGCGCCCAAGAGTAATCCTTTAGCCATAGCCCCGCTAACATTGTCAATGGGTTTAGTTCAATCTTTTGAACGGAGTAAATAAAAAACTGACAGAGGTGTCAATCCCTTACAAAGAGATGATATTACTAATAGGCTGAAGGCACTAGAATAAAGTCTCATTACTTGGGACTGCTCGTTTCTTATTTACATTTCCGAACGATAATTCAAATATCAGTCAGGTGTTTTATTGATTTTTGAGCGCGTTCCAGTCACCTAAATATATTTATTCCGATGTTAAGTATTATCTTTCCTTTATCCTCTTCTTTTGGTACGAGTTAGACAAAGCTAACGATATATCAAATATTCATAATCCTCATAATGTCGGGACCTGCAACGCCCACAAAAATCAATAACACATCAATCATGCTAACGCGGTGGACTGTTGTGAAATCTTTACAGTGTAAATAAATAGAAAAACAGTGTAAATACGTATGTTTTAGTGAGAAAACAGTACGTGAAGTGTTTCCTATCAATTGTAATCATGTTAGGGCAAAGACCGAGGTTCATCAAGCCAGGTAATTCATATTTTGTAATAGGTTACTATAGGAAAAAGTACCGCTCTATACGTTTATCTATAAATCTAGAAATTGGCAGAACAAAGCTGTAAGATTGCTATAGTACTCCTCTTATTCTGCTTTCTTTTTGAGGTAATACAGGCGTCACATATAACTTTATGCCGGTTATTGTAATTGTATTGGCGCTGATGTGCGCATAATGAAAATCTTTCAAGACATTGAGACCCGACTAGAAAGCATCTTCAAGCTGGCTCTCATAGTTATGTTATTATATTGTACTGCCATACAACTTCCTCTCCCGATCACGCCTTAGACTTTGCAAAAAATGTTCCTATTCTGATGCCTATTACAATTACATAAACAAGATGGGGGAGGCCTATGTTCAGCAGTGGACAGCAATAGGCTGATATGATGATGATGATGAAACAAGATGGTGTTCATACATGTGCAAATGTATATATAATGTGCAGCTTGTTGAGAAGACAACTAATGCAAATCATTCAACAAAAAGTTGGTGTAGCAATTAGCAATGCGAGAAACCGCTCAATGAAAAGAAAAGAGAGATATATAACTCTTTCAATCAAAAGAGATGTATCACTCTTTTAGCTCTCTAACTCATTTAGCTCAAATGGAATCTTGAGTCAATGAGTTATTTAGTGAGCGAGAGATATACTTACATTCCTTATCATCGAGCTAGATATGTAAATATGACAAAGCATTTTCTACTTTGTATTGATAAAAATAAAGATCAATTTACATTGAAGAACCATTGAGCTAATTGATCCGGAGAGCTAGATATGTAAATATGATAAAACATTTTCTACTTTGTTCCGATAAAAATAAAGATCAATTTACAATGAAGATCCATTGAGCTAATTGACCCGAAGAGCTAGTTTCTCAGCAATTGAGTGAGTGAAAGCCAGATTGGAAGCAAAGAGCTAGCTTATTTTTATCTCTCGTTCCCAAGCTACCCATCGCTAGTAGCCATTCTGAATTGAAATTAAATAAAATGATCTTGAAATGAAATGATCTTTATTTGTGTTAATATTTCTTTTAAATACATTTTTATGGCCATTGAACCATTCTGTCATTTAAAATGTGTACTAGGCGTTATTTCTGGTGTACAATAAAGTATAAATAAATAAATACAAAAAAAAATACACCATCTATTTATGGGTGAGATGGTGGCCCAGTGGTAATGGCCGAGACTTAGGAGTCATAGGTGTACCCAGGCAGGCGCTTTACTTCGTGTAAATTATTCATTACTACTGCTCCCAAAACGGTTAAGGAAAACATTGTAAGGAATCTGACCGGAAACATGTCCTAGACCTAAAAATTCTAAAAAATTTGACACCTACCAACCCATACTGGGCTCGAATAGTTATTGTGCCCCACTCCCTCTCACTGGAGGAGGCCTGTGTCCCAGCAGTGGGAAAATTATAGGCTGATTATGCATCTATCTATCTAAGTAGGTATATGAGGATGATAAATCACATCAAAATAATCTATTACAGGAGAAGAAACATTATACCCGACAAGAAACAAAGATGGTGTTGTTGAGACACTGGTAAACCCTAACGTAGATTCTGCGTTGACCATAGACAGTGACTCTAGTACGTCATTTGTTTACAACCGTTACCACCATCTACCATTAGATGCTCAACGACAACGGTTACCAGTGTTTCAGTACAGAAACCATATTTTGTATCTCCTGGAGAGGTATCAAACATTGGTGCTCATCGGTGAAACTGGCTGCGGGAAGTCCACACAAGTACCTCAGGTGAGTTTTTTTATACAGTTTAGTAATTTTTGTTGGGTGACCTTTTCAATTGAGATTAGGCAGATTATGCTGGAAGGTAAGTAACATTGAAATTGTTGATTTAAATCTGTGACCTGTCAAAAACTATTCTAGTAAACTTGAAAATCGTATTGCAGACGATTTAGGACCGACGCACACTGGTGGCACGTCCCGAAAAAGTATTTTAGGTGAAGAATCATAATATAGCATATTATTAGGCCATTGACTTTGACATTTTTAATTCAATAGCCGCATATTCACTACAGGCAGCGAAAGTGGGGACGCTGCATCAAGGTGAGGCACGGCGCGCCCTGAGGGAAATTCGCCGCCATGGCCGAGCTTGAAGTCGAGGATCGAGTTGAGGCGGCACGCCTCATTTCTATCCGCAACGTGCCTTGAGCCTGCCTCAGTTTGACTCAAGTCGAGGCTACTCGGCCTGAGGCTGCCTCTAATGAATACGCGGCTAATGATCATAGCACCAAAAAAATAAATAAATCCTTACAACCTGTATAATTGAAATGTTGTAATGGGTATTTAGGAACAAAACCTTAAAATCTAGACTGCAGCCACAGACCTAAATCTAGCTAGGTCTGTGACTGGAACTGTAAATGCGACTCTATTCCATACGATAAAGAAAAATAATTGACATTATATAACTTTTTCACACACTTTAAATTAGCAGCAGAATGAACGCCTGATGAAGTTTTGATCGCAATGACTTTCGTTTTGTAGTTGCACACTATTATTTATCTAGGCTTCGAATTCTAAACATTGTGTTAAGTTACGCCTGGACTGTCTCATTAGTCTAGTGGTCCCAAGCGCGACTGCTATGCTACAGGTCCTGGGTTCGAGCAGTGTTATTGTGTTTTCTATAAAATACCCAGCAGCAGCTCTGGATTTGTGCCCGGTTAATGGCAATAGGCTGGGCTTGGGACCACCCAAGCGCGACTGCTATGCTACAGGTCCTGGGTTCGAGCAGTGTTATTGTGTTTTCTATAAAATACCCAGCAGCAGCTCTGGATTTGTGCCCGGTTAATGGCAATAGGCTCGCCCCCTATTACATGGGACCTAAACATACCGGCGAAGTGTGGGTGTACAGTTTAGTAGTACACGTCTGCCTAACCCTTCGGGGAATACAGGCGTGATGGTATGTTATGTTTATGTTAAGTTATATTATCGCCTGTCGCCTAAAATTTTCAATGCTACAGTGTGCGCCGGGCCTTAAGAATCAACTAGGCGGAATTTAGGAAAAAATCTTTGGGATTAGGTAAACCTGTGGGATTTTTTTGTAACTATTAGGGCAAGGGATTCCGTCATAATATTTTTTTGTCTTGACAAAGGGGTTTTTTAATTTCCACTCGAGGATTTCCTCAAAGTACAAATCTTTCGATTTACTAACTCACACAACTTGTTTACATTCTAAAACCAAGTATTACGTATGAGTCAATATAAACTTTAACAAAACAAAAAACTGTGAATCATTTATAAGCCATATATTTATGCATACAATATTATGATCATTTTGAAATCCACGTGTCTTAAGTAACCTTGGAAGCCGAAAGGAAATAGGTCAACGATCGCGTGGGATTCGTAAAAAAACGCGGCTATAAATAGGTTTTTTTTGGTGGGGAAGTTGAGCAGCTGTGGAGCGGCACTGGGTGGATACTTATGTGATTGCGGGAGTATGGAACGCGCGTCGTAGGGGGCGTTGGCGTCGCACAGTCCCGTAGTTGCCCCCATTGGCTCGCAAAGGAGAAAATCTTTCGCATTATCGGCGCAGCTATTGTTCAAAAGGTGGGCCTAGTGGTAATGGCCGCGACTTACGAGTTGTAGGTCGTAGGTTCGAACCCAGAAAGGCGCTATGCTTTGTGCACTGCTCCCAAAACATAATATACCATCACGCCTGTATTCCCTGAAGGGTTAGGCAGGGTGCACTAATGTACACCCACACTTCGCTGGTATGTTTAGGTCCCATATAATAGAGGGCGAGCCTATTGTTAGGGGGCCCGCGTGGTGGACTACGGCCAACTGGTGAGAGGGACTCACTGAGTCCCAGCAGTGGGAGCATTAGGTTGATTGCCCAGAAATTGAGTTCAAGAGTTCTGATGGCAGTCGCTTCTTGTAAAATACTGATATTTACCCACCTATGGCTAGACTTGGAGCCAACCCCAACATATAATGTAGTTGGCAAGGACGATGCACCGTAATCTAAACTAATATTATAAAGAGGAATCATTTGTGTTTTTGTATGTACATTTGTAATGTTTTCACACAAAAACTATTCTACCCATTAAAAAAATTATTTCACCATTAGAAAGCTGCACCTTCACTGAGTGACGTAGGCTTTATTACATTTTCAAAAAAAATATGGATCTCTAGTAAAAATGCAATAATGTAACCCAAGGTGTGAAAACGCGGGCGAAGCTGCGGGCGGAAAGCTAGTCTTAGATAGTGTTGCCAGCTGTCCCGATTTTGTGGGTCTGGGGACGCGGCCCGATTTGTACTTGATCGGGACGCTAAATGTCCCGATTAATCAAAAAATGAAAAACTGGACTGATTACTTGTTATGTAAGATTAATAAATACATATTTAATTTAGGTAATTAATATAATACTATACTTGCACTAGTAGTTTAAAACGCAATAAATTAAACCCAGACTTAAAAATCTCTTGTTTTTTGTTTACTGTCCCGATCTGCAACCTTAAATCCCGATTTTTTTGACCTCATGTACCGATTTAAAACAAATCGGACCTGGCAACACTAGTCTTATATAACATTACCGTGGCGGATGTTAGTAAGTATCAAGTTATAAGTTTATAACTGTAATATCAAGTTACCTAGTGGTTTGAATAGCTTCGAAGAATACCCTGATACGGAGGTACTTTGTTTTGTCTTGGCTGTTACTTAGAAACACTTGACACCTTGATACAGGTCGTTTATCGTTCAAGTTATAAATGCGCTCGACTGCAGTTAGATGGAATATTAGCTGAATGGTTTTGAACCTTAATCGAATTCAAATAGATATAAATTTTCTAGTGAAAAAAAAATACGATAACATAAAAAACCTTATGAAGGGCAGAGGTGTACTAATTTACAGTGACATTTCGCCGGTACATATCCAAACTCCGAGCTGCTACTGAGAATTTCATAGAAAAACCCATAACTGCTCGAATTGGGAATCGAACCCAAGACCTTATCGCGTAGTTATCGCGCTTAGGACCACTAGACTAATGAGGCAGTAAATGTTTTCAGTCAATTTTTTTATTGAATTCCAATAGTTAGATATACATTTTCTAGTCAAAGAAAAATACGATCTCAGGCAAAATTCGAATCTGCGTCCCTCCAGTTAAGATACTACACGAACGCTTTATTTACTACTATCTTAAATAATTAGCGGATATTATAAAAAAATAAAAAATAATTACCTACACTTTGATGTATTAATGGCGTGAATAGCTATTAGTTGATTTTTAACACTTGATTATGAAATGAAATGAAATGAAATGAAATGAAATGAAATGAAATGAAATGATATTTATTTTCTGTAAATAGATCTTTTAAGACACTTTTACAAGTCGTTTTTTTTACATATTTTTTTTAACTAGATGGCGTCGACGTTTCCTATCTGACGACCTCTGAGAAGAAACGTCGAAACAAACTCAGAGAATCATGGTCTCTTTTAAAGTCCAGACAATAGTTATATTATATGCGAGTTCAATGTAGGGCAAAATCTGAACAGGCCTTTTGAAGAAAGAACCATACCAGCTTTGAGTTGACCTGTCCTAACTGACGGAACGCATACATCAGTCATCGTGTAGCTCAACCATTTTTTAGGGAGCCCAACGACCCGACGCACAACGATACCAGATCAGCAAGACATTTGCGTAGGTCATGGGAAATACTCAAAACTTTCAGAAATCTTTAATATAAATAAATGTTAAAACCGACATAGTACTCACATTTACATTTTGTATGGTACAGTGTATATTAATAATAATACTATGCATGATAACTATGACCTACAAGGCAACTCAGTCAACTCGTAAATGGAAAAAAATAAAAAATAAAATATTTGAGACACGATAGCCAGCAAGTCGACCAGTCACCGATTAGTAAATTACAACCTTTTACTGAAGACAAACAAATTAGGTAAGTGGCCAAGATTAAAAAAAAACGTGTCTAATCTGTTACTGAAAATCAAAAATAAACTTGGCGCTAATTTAAGACCCATGCATTTTTTTTATCACACAGTTAAAAAAGGAACAAATTAGTGCTTCAGTGCTAAAAAAGTCATTTTGAATGAACTCGCTAAATATTTGTCATTTTGACGTAACTTATGGCGGGAAAAAGCGCCACTGTCGCTGCAAAACATTCAGCGAGCTTCTCCCGCATTAAATAAGTGTTGCTAGCTTGTAAGGCTTGCCGCAAATCGGGGAAGTTGAGTAGGAATTAAGTGAGAGAAATTTTACTTTTGTGAAAGTATTTATTAAGATTAGTATGAAATAAGAATACTATTATTATTAAAATACCATGTACTACTTCTAACGATAATCTTACAACAGAAAATCGCAATTATTTTAGTGAAGGAAACTGATAAATCTTTACTAAAAATGTATTGTTTGTGTTCTTTATAGTTTCCGTGACGACGACCACAAATGTTTATTTTGATGCGTTGATGACTTTTATAGTTTGATCTACTGACTTTTTTATAAACGTACTTATTACAAGATCATCTAAACTTTACTAGTATGATTATATATAATTTATTGTCAAACAATATCGAATTGTATAACATGATCTCGGCTGTCATTTATTAAAAAAAAAAGGCAACATCGTTCGACATTGAACTACCTGTAAAGGCAGTCGTGTTGGTTGAAAGACATAGTAATGTCTTCAATAGATGGTGCCGACGTCGCCTCAAGACGTAGAAGGTGGAAGAGAAACTCGACATCACAGGCAGTGGTCTCGGTAGCTTAGTTGGTAAAGCGTCTGGTGTACTTAACCAGAGGGACGCAGGTTCAAACCCTGCCTGAGATCGAATTTTTCTTTCACTAGAAATTTTCTTTAATTAGAAAATTCATTTCTTTGTGAAAATTTCGCAATATTTAATGCTAAAAAATAATAAAAAATAAGCAAAAAAAAAAGGAATTTAAAACCACCATCTGGCTACCCCGACCCGTAACTTCGTTATTTAGTCGAACGCGGCGTCTCGTTGCGCGCACATCGTGTATCGCACCGCTAACAAGCCGCATAGTCGATCAACAACAAAAATAAATACGATACGCATTCATAAAAGAAAACAGTTCAAACAAAGCGAATTGACAGCAGAATAACTGTTATGGTTCCAACGTTACAACGTTACTGTTTTGATAACATTACCGCGAAGAACTATTGTGATTTTGTGGATCTTACGCAGAAAAAAGGAATACTTGGATTGAAGTGTTTGAAAAATAATAGTCATAAGTGATTGCTTAAGGTCCTTGTAGGACTTTGTCAAGTGTGTGAAGTGCATAAAAATTAAGTAACAACAATTTTTTCGAAAATAATGTTGTTATAAAATTGTGAAGTTTGTGCAATTTATTTATGGAATATTGTGCGTGGGCTACATTGCCCACACTGCTTCTAAATACTGCGATTTGACTCACCTATTTATGTGAACGTGCGAAAGTGAACATGATGTGGCCGTCATCGCAAGCGAGTAAAATATTGACATTTCTACTTCTAACTATTCTTGTGTACTGCATTTGTATGGACACGTTCTTATTTTTAAGGATACAAAATTATAAAATAGATATATTCGATTTTCAAACTAATGTCACACAAGAAACTTCAACGGTAAAAGATTGGAAAACTTTGCCGAGCTACGAAGATGTAACATGGGTTCCGTGTACGATAAACCCTTTATGTCATCCTACTGTGAAAGCTCTAATGGTGGACCATATCAATCACTACATTTACGGGCCTTTGTGCGCGTTAATGGATATAGGTCTTGGAATTTCCGATAATATGCTTGTTATAACTCCGAACATGATATCCTTCTTCCATGTTTTCATTGCTATAATTGGCGCGAAATTGCTCACATGCCCGAATTTAGCATCAAGAAGATTCGCAATAGTTTTGTTCCAAATTCGAATGTTTTTGGACGATTTAGATGGTCATGTAGCGAGAGAAAGAAAGCATATAAAAGGTGAAAGGTCCGAAGTAGGATCTTTGGGGTATTGGGTTGACGGGATCTGTGATTTAGTGGGCGTTATTGCGATGATGATAGGGATAATTTGGTATCTCAAAAACAATCCGCCGAGACGTGGTTACAAGGGCACGCCAGTCAGCACTCTTCCCTATCACCAATTAAAAGAGATTAATTCCACAGAGGATATAGAAAAAGAGCACAACACCGATAACGGCATTTCATACAAAACTAAAGTGACCTTCCAACGGATTGTTCAAGTTATTGGATTGTTTTCTGGACAAATGTTGCTATCATCTCTAGCCTGGAACAGATACATAGATATTTATCAAGATTTGTTGGAAAATTGCACCGATTACGACGTTTTTAGGCGCGAAGGTATGTTTAAATCTGGGAAATTCTTCTTCGCGTCGGGCATATGGAGGATAATGAATCCGCATAGCTATCTCCACGTATTATCCTTAGCCGTATTTTGTGATAAAACTTGGTGTTTCTTGAAAGCGGTACATTACGCTGGTTATTTAGGGCTAGTTGTAGCGGTTGGAACTTCAGAGTATTTTATTGATAATATTAGGAGTTACGTAATAGGTGATATGGAGGCGCGGCGATTTCTTTAGTTTTTTTTTCTGTAGGAACAAAGGCATAACTTAAGTATTCCTAAAAATAACTGTAAAAAGGGGAAGTAGTATCAGATGAGGGTGGTTACTAGGTAGGTAAGTCATCATAATCTTACTGTCTTTTCTCAATTTATTTGGGGTCGGCTCAGCCTGTCCATTTCTTCCATTCATCCCTGTTAGTCGTCATCTCATCAATCAATTCCTTTTCCATCATATCTGACTTCACACATCCATCTTTTCTACCCCTCCATCCTTCCCCACATTCGAACTCATTACTCTTTTGGTTACATGCGTTTCATCCCTCCTCATCACGTGCCCGTACCCAGACAAATGATTCCCTTTTTACTTTTCTGTCACCGGCGATGGCGCCACTTTCAAAGTCTCTAAAAATTCATTCCTTATTTTATCCATACTAGTAACTCCACACATCCTCCTCAACATTCTCATCTCCGCTGCATGTATTATTTATATTATCATTCAAAATGAAGGTAGGCATGGTGCTCTGTTAGGATTATACATATTTATATTTTAGGTATCTATAGACTATTCAAGTTATCTCTTCTAAAGAAGAATGGGAAATGGATGTGATTAGGTAAGAAAGTACCGAAGGTTAAATTAGAGTAGGGGATATTATTAGATGGGTATTTTGGTTTCAAACCAGTTGCGTTCCACTTTGTTTATGGCAGTTGAAATTGTTTAGAAACTTGTCTATGGTTTTTATAGAACAACCGGTTGAAGGTGTAGGTACCTATTTATTTATTTTTTGGGTTGCAACGATGATATCTACAACTTTATGGTATCAGTCATACAATCATTTCTTATCGTAGATAAGTCCTGTTATTGATCAATAATTAGTGGTAAATACAAAAATAAAATATAATCTTTCTGTAATCTAAGACTTACTTATCAGATAAATATTTAAGCACCTGTTGTAAGTAACATAACATAACATAACATACCATCACGCCTGTATTCCCCGAAGGGTTAGGCAGAGGAATACTTAATGTACACCCACAGTTCGCCGGTATGTTTAGGTCCCATGTAATAGGGGGCGAGCCTATTGCCATTCACCGGGCACAAATCCGGACTCCGAGCAGCTACTGAGAATTTCATAGAAAAACCCAATAACACTTTGCTCGACCTTGGGATCGAACCCAAGACCTTTAGCGTAACAGTCGCGATTGGGACCACTAGACTAACGAGGCAGTCGTTGTAAGTAGGTACCTACTTATAGAAAATGACGGCGCTAGGATCCAAAAAACCTACTAGCTAAGGCTAATACTTGTAAAACCTCTAACCATCTAAAATTCTCAGTAGCGGATCGGAGTCTGGATTTGTGCCCGGTGAATGGCAATAGGCTCGCCCCCTATTACATGGGACCCAAACATACCGGCGAACTGTGGGTGTACATTAAGTACACCTTTGCCTAACCCTTCGGGGAATAAAGGCGTGATGGTATGTTTATGTTGTGTTAAAGTTTGTGATTTTGTAGGGGGTAATCTCTGGATCTACTGAACCGATTTTGAAAATTCTCCACCAATAATTCACCAATAGAAAGCTACATTATTCCTGAGTGACTTAGGCTATATATTATTCCGTAAAATGAAAAGAAACGTATAGTGCATAGAACCCAAGACCTTTAGCGTAGCAGTCGCGCTTGGGACCACCACTAGACTAATGAGGCAGTTCCTTACTAGAGTTTGTGCCTACCTGTATACTTTTTTCTAGTATCAGATTATGTAATTCCTCTATTACCGAAGTATATTATTACAACTAACAAAAAAAATAAGTTATAAGCATAAAAAAACAATCGATAAAAAAAATATAATTAGGTACCTATTCACTTGCATTGTGACGAACTTGTTTTTGTTTTAATTAGACAGAGAACCCCTAATTTAAGCGTATTTTTTGCACAAGTTCCGATATCGCTGTCCTTGTCACACTTACACTAATGGCGTAATCGTCAGGCATCGTCGGGGCATCCACAGTTAGAAAATAGAACGAGAAAAAAGTGGAGCCACCAAAACAAAACTGTGGTGACCACGAATAGAGATGGGTTTATGCCGAGGTATTTTGGGCAAGGAAAAAAATATCCAATAGAACAGGGCTCTCCAAACTTTGAAGCCTTAGGTCCATAATGATTACTTCAGAATGTTCCAAGGGCCAAAATTGTTTAAATTTTTCTGCCCTTAACTTTATTTCTAGACTAGTCGCAGAGTGCGCGACTTAAGCTGTCGTGTAATAAAATACCAGACAATATCAAATATATGCCTCTAGTAAAGTTTAAAAAAGCTCTCATATTATTACTAATTGACAAATGTTATTATAAAATTGAAGATTTTTAAATGATAATTTGATATGAGGGAGAATTTAAAGTATTTTAATTTAATGTAAACTACAAATTCATTATATTAATATTACTTTTCAATAATTGATAAGTTCATAACTACGCATGCATGTATGTTTCCTCTATTAATATTTGTATGTCAAAATTGACAAGACATAGCGCACTATTGAGTTCTTAAGATCCATCACAAATAAATTGATTTGATTTGATTTGTGGGCCGGATTGATGGAACTAGTGGGCCGGATTTGGCCCGCGGGCCGTAGTTTGGAGACCCCTGCCATAGATCAATCTCTAATCTCAGAGCGTTTTGTTTTCGTTTATTCATGCGTAAGTACAGTTTGTTCGAAATAGCTAAGCCTGTCTGAAGTTGTCCGCAAGTGGCTTTGCAGTGGTAAATTTTAATACATAGAAAGAGTAGTTGTAAAGACAATTAGGGTCATGTATGTTTCCCATTCCTGTTTTTTTTCGCTTTACTAATTTCGATATTTATGTATAAAACACTTAATTAAACGATTTTATCAGCGTGGTAGTTCGGATCGGCTAAGTTCAGACAAGCACACTTATTTGGAACAAACTGTACGGCTATGCATTAAAACTCCTTTTCTACAGTTATACTTTGAGGGTGTCTAAATTAGCCGATTTTTCGACTCCACCCCTCACCCCGTGGCGTTCACTACGAAAAGCATACGTCTAACAGTGGACGAATGTTAGCTCATGATGATGATGACAAAATATCTCATCAAGAAGTGGTGAGTGACCGTCCCTGCTGAATGACGTGAGTTTTAAGGGTATTACATCGCTCAAATCCCAAAAACACCCTAGGTTTAAAGAAGTTTCTAGATGAATCCTTATGTGCCTTTGCCATATAAAAAATATATGTTATACTTAAGGTCATCACAAATAAATTGTATTGTTTAATTTTTTCATAAAATTGCCCCATTTTTTTAAAATAAATCGAAGAAAATAGTCCTTTTCCAAACTAAATTGCATTTTGTCTCTTTAACCGCTTAATAGTTTGTCATAAATGTTATACCAAAAAATTTGTAATAACACACTTAACAACTTGTATTGTTTAATTTTTCCTATTTCTTTGAATATTTTTAAATAATAAAGAAAAACCCGAAACTTCACTAGCGCCCCCCGTGAAGCACCCCCGCTATGCCCGTGATGAACACTCAGGACGCGAATATCAGTGTCTCGACGACTCTTGCGACGGGTGGGCTGTACGTGCGTTATTGTTTGCAAATAAATTACAAAAGTGATGATTTTTGAATGATTTTTGAATTAAGCAATATCGTAAATAGTACAAATATAAATATTACGTAGAAATTAAGTTTGTAAATATATTTAAAGTAGTTTATAATTTTGTTTTTGTTCTTGATCATTATCATAGACTAACCAGTAGTGTAATGAAATCTACGGGCGCACTCCTTTGTCTGGCTCTAAATGCCGACAATCTTTTTTAATCATTTTAATTCAATTATACATAATAATCATGTTATCCAAAGTTTTAATGAACCTCGGAGTACCTAAGTAGGTACCGACTGAGATACTAGTTTATCTGACCTCGTAAGTAAGCTGACCTTTTATTGTATGAAAGTCTATATAATGCGAGCTCAGCTTATATGTATAACAAGCTATACCTACATCACCAGTACAAACTGACCGCTTATTGTACGGACAGTCTATACAATGCGAGGTCAGCTTATACTGGATACTTAGGTTTAACAAGCTATACATAATCACCAGTACAAGCTGACCCTTTATTGTACGGAAAGTCTTTACAATGCGAGATCAGGTCAATAGGAGTTGCGTATTTTCATGTCACCAAAAGTCGTTATTCCCCTCTTTATCGAGACGTATTTCAAAATCCAAGATGGCGCACATAATTTAAATAAATTGATATGGGTGTCAATTTCGAGGTATCTTGGGGTACTGATGATGATAATGACATTAATTTTGAAATCCAAGATGGCGGACATTATTTTTCTTTATAAATTGATATGGGTGTCAATTCCAAGGTTTATCGGGATTCTTATTACGAAAATGACATTAATTTTGAAATCCAAGATGGCGGACATTATTTTTCTTTATAAATTGATGTGGGTGTCAATTTCAAGGTTTATCGGGATGCTAATTACGAAAATGACATTAATTTTGAAATCCAAGATGGCGGACATTATTTTCTTTATAAATTGATAAGTACCTATGGGTGTCAATTTCAAGGTTTATCAGGATGCTTATTACGAAAATGACATTAATTTTGAAATTCAAGATGGCGGACATTATTTTCTTTATAAATTGATATGGGTGTTAATTTCAAGGTTTATCGGGATGCTAATTACGAAAATGACATCAATTTTGAAATCTAAGATAGCGGACATTATTTTTCTAAATAAATTGATATGGTTGTCAATTTCAAGGTTTATCAGGATGCTAATTACGATAATGTCCGCCTTGAAATATATCTAAAATTAATATCATTTTCGTAATTAGCATTGCGATCATATCAATTTAATAAGAAAAATAATGTCAGCCATCTTGGATTTCAAAATTAATGTCATTTTCGTAATTAGCATCCCGATAAACCTTGAAATAGACACCCATATCAACTTCGACTTCGACTTTGACTTTGACTTCGACTTACGAAACTTTATGCATTTCATGCATGTTTGTTTGCATGTATTTTTCTCTGTAAAGAGAAACAAACATGCACGTCGTTACACTTTTAAGTGTCGTTTTTTTCCGTCTAGTCCCCTTTCGCAACGCGCGATAAGGAACTTCTTTCCAAAAAGTAAAGTGAATAATTTATCATGTAGTAGCACCCACACTCAATTTGATGAATGTTGAAAGCCAGCTCATCCTAGCTATCTCCGTTTCTGAGAATCTAGAAGGACTTACCTGATCATCATCAGATCCTCAGAATGTATCATGTAGTAGCACCCCACACTCAATTAGATGAATGTTGAAAGCCAGCTCATCCTAGCTATCTCCGTTTCTGAGAACCTATAAGCACTTACTTGATCATCATCAGACCCTCAGAATGTATCATGTAGTAGCACCCACACTCAATTAGATGAATGTTGAAAGCCAGCTCATCCTAGCTATCTCCGTTTCTGAGAACCTATAAGCACTTACCTGATCATCATCAGACCCTCAGAATATATCATAATTATAGTGGCACCCGTATTCAATTATATGTAAATATAAATAAATGTTTTAAGCCAGGTCACCCTAGTTATTTTCATTAGGTACCTACTAAAGTAAAATGTAGAAAGGTGTAGGTATCCCTTATTTAAAAATAATCAAGAATCACCTATAATAATTATAGATGTAGGTAACTCGTACAAGACTTTTATCTAGAGGAACAAAATGTCTTAAATCTTTCAGAGAACGAATAAAATAGGTAAATACGATGACGACACTGCGACTTATCTGTATTCTTGCTTAATCTTCAGTTCCTTTTATTGAGTACGATCAAATGTCGATAGATGGCGCTGAAGTAACAAATACTAGCACAAAAACCCGAATCCTCAAGGTCATTCGGCAATGTAATACCCTTAAGTTCTTTTCCCCCTGTATTTGTTCCGCGAGACCTACAATTTAGGTGTCTTCAAGACGAGAGTGAATAGGATTCTTCTAGGCAAGCGCGCTCCATCGTAGACTACATCGTTGCTTATCATCAGGAGAGATGTGGTCAAGCGCAAGCCTGTCTATTAAAAAAAAGGCATGCGTGATTTCTTAAATAGCGTATTTTTAGTCCAGGGCATACTATGCTACTTTGTGGCGATCGCATAACCGCCAAATATGTTATTGTGTAGGATTAAGAGATATTTTACTATACCCAGTCTTCTCGAACTTTTAGAGTTTCTTGTGAGACGAAAGACGTGATGTTTACCGAGACAGATCGATGTCCGATATTAACCCTTTCAAATTTCTTGTTCAGCTAAACAGGGGCGGGAAATGCGGATCAAGCTAGCTTAAATTGAAGAAAGATTCCTTGTTTTATTACAGTATCAGATGCACCTCTCATTCGATATGGCATGAGTTTCGATTACACACCGCTTCATATACAAGTCAAATGTACTCAAGTCTAAAGACAACAATAGAGCTATTATGGTTTTCAGACCGTGAATTTGGTTCCTACTAAGTGATGGACGTGATGGTATAAGAATATATTATGCTTATGGTAAATATGGAGGGGTAGATGGCGAGGGAGGGGGAGAAAATAGGGTCGTGGCTAAGCAACATCCTGCTTTTCCAATCACTTGAATGAAAGTATCGGTGGTTGACTTATGGGGACTCCTTCGTGCCTCGGAGAGGTCTTAAGAGGATTGTATCCGCTACAAAAGTAATTTGGTCCTATCTTGAATCATAACCAATGAAAGCCTTTGAAAAATTTTGCAGTTACTATCTTATCATAAAAATTCGTGTTCCTTGAACGTAAAACTTCATTTCAATACACGGTTAAAAAGTTACATGAGCCCAATTTTCGATGAAAACGACCCAACTGTATGCTAGTATTTTAAGAAAATGTATCAATACAGAACCATTTTGACTTATGGGGAACCCAGATAATATAATGAATATCCTTTTACAAAAAATATAATCTACGTAATAACAATATTAAAAGGGTAATCACCAAATTTTGGAACAAGAAATACGCGCGAAAATGTATTATTGTTTCACTGTAATATTGTTGCGTTCGCGAGGTACACTCCTTTTAAAGCCATCGCTCCTGGTAGCCTTGCTTGCCGCTCTCGGTCTATGTATGAGTGACTATAGAGCATATTGATACCCCTTTCTTATAGTACAGGAAATCCGGATAAATTATTTGCCATCTAGGGAGCCGGTTGTCGGTACGACTCCAAACAAAAAACCTCACTTGCCTTCGCTATAGGATTCATAAATTCGCTACGATACTCCGAAATTTACCAGCTGTGTTACCAAATCTTAGTACAAATTAAGTAGTGCCTTAATTACATTTTAACATCTAGATACGGTTAGGTTTCGTCATGCAGCGCTATGAACGAAAATACCGTTTAGGAATTCTAAATAATAAGTATTTTTAAAGCGCAGTCCAACTGGAAACCACGGATTGTGCATACAAATTTTGTAAGTAGGTAATGTAAATTTGACTTTGACTAGTTTTTACAAGGTTTCTGCTTGATGAAAGTTATGTGTGCTAACACTGTCAGTTTAAAAAAAATGTGAGTGTAGGACCTTGTCAAGTTAACTTGTCATGGCAAATGTTACGAATAGTTGTAACTGTAAATTTTCCCGTTGGGGATAAACTGGTTGAAAAAACAGTCTAATTTTCGACTAGGGTGAACGTGGGCGTCATCAACGAAGAAAAAGAAACGATGGCATTCATCGTTTCTTTTAGGTTGCATGAACGAACTGCTGTTCATCGTCGACGTTATCAACCAGTTTATGCATGAACCATCGACTAGTTTATCCGTTCACGGCGATAAACGGTCTCAGAAACAGTTCGTTCATTCAACGGTAACCACTAGTTACAAATCCTGACTGTAGGGCAAGGAATGGCAAGTGCAGTATCGCGTCAGACATACCCTGGTACCTCCCTAGGTGGTAGACGATCCATGACGATTTTTCGTAATATAACAAAAAGGAACTTGACTCGTTAAAATTTAACATTCGAAATATCGAATCGACTAGATAGAATAGAAACAAAATCTACACTAAGCTTCGATTCGACAGATTGGTTTCATTTTTCGTACAGTTTGTTCGAAATAAGTAAGCCGATCGGAAGTTAGCCGTTCCGAACTACCACGGTGATAAAATCGCTTAAATATGTGTTTTAATACAAAAATATCGAAATTAGTATACAAAATAATTAGAAATGTGAAACATATACGACTCTAATTATCTTTAGGTACACCGACTCTTTCTATAAAAAATTACCACTTCTAAACCACTTGCAGACAACTTCCGATCGGCTTACTTATTGCGAACAAACTGTAAAGTTTGAAGAAGTCTCTAAGAGAGTCTGTGATTTGCACAGCCGCTACTAGATACATTTTACGGCTAGTCTTTTCCTTCTTCTGATGAAACAATATCCTTCTGGAGGTGTTAGAACTCTGCCAAGATTTTCTTTGGCGGTATTACCGCATTGCTAAATATTCTGCCGCTGAACAATTATACTGGTTTCTAACACCTTCGCGATATTACACGATTTTAATAATATTATATGAGTATGTATGTACGATTAAGGATATCCGGTCACTTCAAGTTCAATTCCTGTTGTTCTCTCAAATATTTTGTAATAGCATTCACTGCTGAAAATGTGCGTTGGCTGTTGAAACAGATGGCGCTCATCGATGTATGTTATGTTTATGTTAATTAGGTTATTTGTAAGCCTAACTTGTATTGGTTTACGTCGATCGCACAGATTAAGCGGTGTATCGATGTGCAGTAAAAGATGGGTATTTTTTGTTAACTTTAAAATTCCTATTTCAATATTTTTCTGTGCATTTAAATTCACTAACATGACGCATCTGTCATAGAAGCATTTTCGATCGTGATTCTGATAAGCAATCTTAATATCTAAAAAAATAACAAATACAAACCATTGCCTAAATTATTTAAGTTACTTATTACGAAAATCCTAATTTTCTAATCTATACTAATAGAATAAAGCTGAAGAGTTTGTTTGAACGCACTGGATTTTTCAGTTGTATTGAATTTGATAACACATTTCTTGAGAAAGGTTTAAGGCTATTTAAAATCACGCTAGGTCCTTAGTAGTTGTGCAAAGCCGGTCGATACGCAGATCACAGCTAACATTACGTTGAATTGCTATTACCTATTTGTTTTGTAACTTTCACCCATGATTGTTTGCTTGACTGTCATTAGAATTGATGTTCATAACTGAATCGGCTTTACAGAAGATAACTTGGTATGAATACAGAAGATGATTGGTAATTTCGCTATCACTGAGTAGTTAAGTACTCTTTCTAGATAGCCCTTGAAAAGATTAAACCGATCGATGAATTGTAACAACTACGCAACTCTGATAGTGAACTTATCTAAGCACTCCATCGTGTGATTCATAGAAAGACTTGTTAGAAAACCCTGGGGCTAACTTATAACTAAGCAGATCCACGGATCCGCAATGTTCAGATCAGCTTACTGCAGTCAATTCATTGATGAGGACCATTCTTAGCACATGGAGACCCCTCCTCATCTCGAAGAACTGTTAAGCCGTTATTGTTAAGCCGTCGGTACCGGTTGTCATACGTACACCTATGACAATCTTCTGTGGTAGTAAGAAGCTCAAAAATCCAGAAATCCATTTTATAAGGAACATATTGCCTCAAATTGGGTTGCGAAAGTCAACTAGATATTCCTTTCAATTACGATACTAAAACTGCTGCATATCTGTCGTAAAGTATCCCAAATATTTGTTGCTGTGTCTTGCCAGCAAATGAATCCCAAAAATACAAATATTTACATTCCAACATAAGATTCTACAAAACATTTGGGTCGGCTTCCTTCAGGCTCTTAATCTACAATTCAATAGCTTAGATTTGATCAGTCACGCATTGGACTTCAAACGTAGCGGATGTTTTTTCGGTATAACAATATAAAGTATATTTTACGGTGTCTTACGTTGTAAACATGGGCGTGACCTTGTTTATTTTAGGGATGATGATTAATATAAACCAGAAAATCAGTAATGATCTTATTTTTTGTGAATATACTATTGGTTGATTGATTGATTTCTTGCGTTTTGTTACTGGGTAACAAAACAGTCTATCCCTCACCCTTGGGAGTGATTAATTAATGATCCTGACAATAGTCAGACTTCTTGTACCTCCGTTAATATTGTTTTATTTAATTTAGATCATTTGAATTGAAGCTAGCCTTACTGTCACGATTATTACCTACTCCTGAAACTTTGCCTTAAACTCTTCTTTATATATTTGTTCTTATAATTGACAACCTTTTTTCATCGTTTTTATAAAGCTAGTTCACTATACTGCACAAGACGGAGAGAGAGAAAGCACAGATGATAGTTACATTCATTAACATTTTGATAATGAATAGAAATCTATTTGATTTCAATTCTTCTAGATCGAGAAGCAGTCTTGTTTTAGGCTTTTTAGGTCTAGGCTATTAATGTGAATGTAATAAAATTTCATGATCACCTTCCCAGATCACTCTCAAAATCATATATATATACTGATATATTGAAATCATATATATAGACTGCCTCGTTGGTCTAGTGGTCCCAATCGCGACTGCTACGCTAGAGGTCTTGGGTTCGATCCCCAGGTCGAGCAAAGTGTTATTGAGTTTTTCTATGAAATTCTCAGTAGCAGCTCGGAGTCTGGATTTGTGCCCGGTGAATGGCAATAGGCTCGCCCCCTATTACATGGGACCCAAACATACCGGCGAACTGTGGGTGTACAATGAGTACACCTCTGCCTAACCCCTCGGGGAATACAGGCGTGATGGTATATATATATGTTTTATATGATATATTGAAATGGATTCACATAATTCTTAACTGCTTTAATTGACGGTTAGTTAAAGCAGTTTATTGCCAACGATTCCTTTGGTATACTAGAAAAGTCATATTGACAAGGTGTTAGTCTTAACACTCAGTAGTTGGATAGTATTCTAGTATATTACTATTACTACCGTACTGCATTCAATTGTACATACATACATACATATTGTCACGCCTGTCTCCCATGGGGGTAGGCAGAGACTATAGATTTCCACTTGCTACGATCCTGGCACACTACTTTCGCTTCATCTACATTCATTCATTCAATTGTATAAGCTAATAAAAACGTTAAATGTCTTTGTTAACCATTTACGATGTATTTTTCAATATATATTTACACACTTCTGTAACAATATGGCTCCCAGAAGCACAATTTTCTTATCGTAGTGCAAGTATCAGGCGCTGCCGCATTACGCTGAGTGGGGACGTTATTGCTATGAACAGTGGCGACATACCTTATATTTATTGTTTATTTATTTATTTTATTTGGAAGAACAAACAGTTACATATTGTACCTTATAAAACTAACTTATAAACTATGGAAATATGAATATGCAACTCACATCGTTATCCACAACATATAAAAGAGTAATAATTTGAACATTACGAGTGAAAGTACCAGAAAATATATTAGATTACCTATTTAACTTGTTACTCGCTTTTTTATAGTAATTAAATGTTTCTTCATTTCTTTCTAACACTTATGCTTACTCCAATTTCCGTCTCCGATTAATTTTGTAGAACCATTTGAACTTGAACCTCCCTCTAAGCAATCATCTCTTACTGGTTGATTTACAATTGGTGTTACTCCTCTAGTCTTGAATTCTATGGTTCAGAGGTCAGGTTCATAGACCTCTTGTTAGCAAGGGAGATTTGGTGATGATTATTATTTCATTGATTGATATACTAAGTCTTATGCCTATATGTATAATCACTCTAAGATACTTCAGTTCCATACTCAATCGTCGTGGAAAGATAAGAAATTGTAAGTGTTGCATTGCTCTATTACGTTATATGATCCATTATGTTTTTTAATGTTATTTATTTTATTAGCTTCCACTTGCATCATCGTCCTCATGGTAGTTTAGTGAATAGATTTAGTTCATAGATGAAAGTATTCAGCCCCTTTTTGATAACATTTTTGAGGATCTTGTTTGGGCTTCCACAGAGCTGCTCCCTCACTTTTTTGTAGGCGTCAAATATTTCAAGAAGCAAGTTTCAAGGTTATGCAACCACGCCCAAGTAGGTTAAAATCTACATTTCCGAATTGGCGTTAAAATTCCACAGTTATTCCGCAAAATGTTACCGAATACTTCGGATTCTCCTGCCAAAATCGTTTGGCACGTTGCCACGTTATTTTATTGTTCTTTCGACCCTGACTTGACCAATGGTTCATATTTTTAAGACATAATTTATTACACAATTTTTCCATAAGATCTGTAAGCTTTTTGAAATTAAGGAGTACTGTCTCCCTTCGACTAAAAATTGTTTTTTTTTTATCACTGATAGGCTTGCGCTTGACCACAACTTGCCTGATGTTAAGCATCAAAGTGGTCTACGATGGCGCGCGCTTGCCTAGAAGGTACCTATTCACTCTCGTCTTACTTAGTAAGTTATTTACTCAGTAAATAACTTCTGCTCAATCAATAATTAATTAATGTCCCTAAACATTACTCTTTTTGTTTGAGCAAGAATTGTATGTAGATATAGTTCTATTGGAATATTGACCTTAGTTTACTTGTCTAGATAAAAATCTGGTCTAGACTTATCAGCAAATGGCTTTTTTCTAAATTCATTTATCCAATTACAGGTTTAACGATTAATACCCAGTTGGCTTCTCAACCAAGTTTTATCGTGGAATATCATTTATAAAATAATTTTGTAGAATTTAAATTTAACTGTAAATAATGCATGATATGATGAGGAAAGTGGTTAACGACTAACTTTGCGGCTTTGGTTTCTAGCATCGAGCGTCATTCGTTTTTGTATTACACCAATTTTTTTTTGCTAGTGTTGGTCCTTATCGAAAAGTCGTTGCAAGTTTCTCGTCCAGAAATTGTTCGTTTGGTCATCTTATCTACGACCGTCTTTTAAATTAAAGTGTACCTATAGGTATGATTTTAGGACCAATTTTTTTTTAAAATGTGCTTAGTAAGGATATTTTTTTTTGAACTAGTTTAAACGTGTGCCAGTTTTATATGAGTAATCCGAGTATCTAGTTTAATTTTACCAAATTCAAAACGATACCTATATATGTATTATGTAAGTAAGTGCATTCATTCGATGATAACTAATCAATTCTCCTTTTAGTCATCCTTAGGTTATAATTGGTGTAATTGTCTGGATTGTGTGTGACCTAAGACCATTTAAGCGGCATATGTCATCGATTAATTCGTTAGATCGTTCGTTAAGATCCTTCAGAAAGGTCAGGTGTCGTAGTACCCGCAACCGGCGAATGTGTATGACTAGATGTATGAATGAGGACGAAGCAAAAGAAGTATGCAAGAATCGTAGCAGATGGCGTTCTATAGTTTATGCCTGCCCCTATGGGAAAAAAGCGTAAGTGTGTAATTCGTTAGAAGCATTTATTATCCTCCAAAATTTGGATATATGACATGTGTATGACTAATATCATAAGCCATACGGCCATACTAAATTACGACGATAAGGTCTTGCATATCTTTAGGTACTTGTACTATCTGTAATATTATAACGAGGTAAAATTTGCCAGTTTTTAGGTAAACAGGTAATTACCGAAAGTAATGATCCGATTCTGCATTTTTTTCTGATAGATCTAGATTAGATAGGTACATTATCCTCAAGTGATATCTAGGCTATTTATAATTATGAACACATCTACACGAATGGAGTTGCAGGCGAAAGCTAGTTTGGTATACATACATTCATACACTCACCTCTTTTTCCCATAGGGGTAGGCAGAAACTGCAGAATGCTATTTGCTACGATTCTTGCATAATACTTTTGCTTCGTCCACATTCATACATCTTGTCATACACATGCGCCGGTTGCGGGTTCCACGCACTTGACCTTTCCTAGTTTGGTATACAATCACTAATTCTCTATACAACGTGTAACATTGTGACTTGCGGAAGACCTGAAAGCAATCTGTTCAGAATCAACTACTGAATCTAATACAGTGGTTTGAAACAATAATAATTATAATACCTAAAATCCTCCCTGATCTGATCAGTTGGTCGAGTTATAATCAGTGATTGTGATTCTGTGCGTCTTGGTCATCAAATTTAATAGCATATGCATAGAATAACGTAATCAGCCTATAATGCTCCCACTGCTGGGTCACAGGCCTCACGATGTTTTCCTTCACCGTTTTCGGAGCAGTGGTGATGAAATAATTTACATCAAGTAAAGCGCCTGTCTGGGTTCGAACCAATTTTTAAGTCGCGGCCGTTACCACTGGGCCATCCTTTCATCAAATTTAATATTTCGTTTTAGTTAAGTTTTACTTCTTTGACCACAAGGTTCAATTTTCCATAACTGACCATGACCAACTCAACTAACATCAGGTATAATAATTATTACAAGGGAAAAATTGACTCTAATACCAATATAATCGATTTAGTAGTAGAATCTGAACCAACTACTTTCAGATTTTGCTCTTATTATGTTACTCTATGTATACCTATGCATGTATATCACACACCATCACGCCTTTATTCCCCTAAGAGTTTGGCAGAGGTGTACTAATGTACACCATATACACGTATATACAACGTTAATTTTTGTTTACTTGAAAGCCGAAAGTAGTTTGTTCAGAATCAGTAACAGAATCGATTGCAATGGTTTATAGCCTATGTTATATTTTTAGATTTAAAAATTATTCAAGTTGGACACCCATTTTTATTGCAAATATCGGCGCCCGGCGCCCTTAACTCTTCGTACCTACCCGCGCAAATTAGGTAAATTGGTAAATTAGGACAAACTTTTGAGCAAGCAAAAATTAACGTAGTATATACCTGAGGATTAAAATGAGTCATTATCAAGGTGTATCAGCGTTGTTTTTATTTCGCTATCGTAAAGCGTGACGCCACCCGTTTCACGCGCTGCCATTTTTTTTCGTGAGTCAAGTTTAAGTTCAAGTGTATTTTTTTTCTTTATTAGGCGATGCCGTTGTTTTTATATCTTGTTTAGCTAAAACTAGCTATTGTTCGCGGTTTTACTTAAATAGTACCTACTACTTTGCTTCTAGGTGGTAAACCGATTTAACGTGAGACCTCCATTTATAGAACTGTTAAAATCGTATCCAGCTTCGAAAAAAAAATTAAAACATTGTGGTTTTTTTTATGGGTCACGAGTTACCTGATGGTAAGTAGTCTTCTGCAAAACCAAAGGAATTGCAGATACGTTGCCGAGCCTTTTTAAGGAAAAGGGAGGGGAAGGAGAAGGAATGGGACTGAGGGAGAAATTGGGCCCTCGGCGCTCCACACTCACCGTACGAAACGCATCAGTATGCATACTACTATTTGACGTCAATATTCTGTGGGAGGGTAGTTAACCCGGCAAACGTAGTTTGCACACCAAGTGTCCAAAAAAATTTTGCGATTTTTTTTATCATGGAAATTCGTAAAACTATATTTTTCCTGCTCTAATTTGAAAAAATTGTAGGGAAACGAAAAGGATGGCAATAATAGTCATATATGCACCTGCATACTGCACATTTTTGCATAGGTTGAATTCTAATCGTGGGAGAGGTTAAGTACTTCCCCGGTCGTGCAGCAGGCGCTACTATTACTAAAACACTTCATTGTTTCGTCTTTTATTGTTTTTATAAAGATCTCATATATATATTTTTTCTAAATTATCTACTGTCTGTCTGTCATTGTATAATAAAAACATCCTTTTATTATACGAGTGTGATTATAAAACACGAGGTCGTACTTAGTTTTGATGTCGTCATAATATCTAGAATGTGTCGAGTTCAAGTTCAAATATCGGATAGGCTTTCAAAGTCTCTTATAGAAAGGTCAGGCATTTTGTTTCACAGTACCAAATTACTCTTACGAATTCTAGTAAATATTATCTTTAACTTCCAAAATATTATTTTGTTTGTTGCTGGAATAACTTTTCCTTTTATCGTTATTACAGCTGCCCAAATCACGGCATGGATTCGATCAATAACTCGGTTTTAGATAAATACTCGTTTCCTCGCTTCGGCCTTCGGCGAAGAAATTTTCGGGCGTTCAAAGTTTTTATCTCATTACGTAATTGTAAATGTTTTTAGTTCGTGCTTCGTATATTTATGGCCAGACTGTTTGCTAGAAGTAATTATGAAGTTGAGCATTTCTCTTTTTTTTGCCACTACGTACTTGTGGGATGTCCCATAATTTTGTAGATGAATAACTTTTTTAAACTATATAAGTTTCTGTTACCGTTTTGCTTAGGAGCATGTTTATTTTACAAATTCACATAAAATATTTTAAGAATCGTACATAGTATAGTACATAATTAAAATTTTCAACTAAATACAAACCATCGAAATTTACAATGTATATAAATTCGCATGTCCCATTTTACGTTTCGTTATTTCAAACTCATTTATTTTGATAAAGTTCAAAGAAACTATACCGAAATTTTTGTTTTAAATTGTTACGTGCGGTATAAAGGTTCTAATTACGTTGCCTTTGGAGTAATTTGTTTTAAATTTTAAAAGATATATGAATTTTAAACTTGTCCCAGAGAAAGTTCCAAAAATGAATTTCAGTTTTTGTTACCCATTTATGATGTGTTAAATTTAGAAAACTGCCATTTAGATACATTATTTATAATTTGGCAACACTGTATGCGCTATTTAAGACGGCCATATTGATTTATAAGTCAGTCCCGTCTCGAGGTTTGAGGCTCAAACACGTGTTCCACTTTTCAAATAAAACTCGCTCCAGTATTTGTGACTGTTTTTTTAAGATAAGCTGAACTTATTTACTACGTGTTTATCATACCATCATAGAAAAACAACTAACATTCAATTTTGGTATAAAGTAATAGGCGTTACTTCAATTTTAACTAACAAAGTAATATTTTGAAAAAATTAAACACTTAGTACGTTACTTTTTTTTTGTTACTTTTGCATAGTAACGTATAAGCGGAAATTTGAGTAACAAAAACGGAATTATAAAGCTATGTTTACATTCAACAGTACAAGAAAATGCCATTAACTCCGGCAGAAAAAATTAAACGCTATAGAGAAAAATTTAAATAAAACCCGGAAAAGTTAGAACAAATTAGGAAAAAAAATTAGAAAGAATTAAGTCTAAATATAAATATAAAAAAATATTTTCTAATAAATAATAGGCAATGTAGATACAGCTTAGTATTTTCTATTTCGTTACCAACGACTCCTTTTTTGTTACTGTCCCAAAAACATCTCGTTCTTATTTTCTGTTTTTTGTATTTATTTATTGTTATAAAACAATATAATTTATAATGGAGCTGAAGGATGATCAATTTTTTTATAAAAAGTAAGTACAAGCCTTCCATTTTGCTTATTTTTCAAATTATCAAAACTTTAAATTTATTTTATGTCAAGGGTAACAAAAAAAAACTTAAAGCGCCTAATTTAGATATGGTTTTGACTTTTCTTAGACTTTCTTTGCAATGGTGTTATTAAATTAATCATAAAGTTTAAGAAATTCACCATTCTGGACAGAGAAGCCGCGAATTTAATGTAATATGTTGACAAATAAAAGTAACAAAATAAAAACCTCAAGCCTGCCTCTATTTTGTTTTTCATAATATTTTCACAAAAATCCTAAATAAAAAATGGGTCCTTGTCAAAAAAATAAAAGTTAATGAAATAAACTATATGTTTTCAAAAAAAAAAATAGATTTTTCTTATATTTAAAATTTTGTCGACTTTTTGAAACTGTGGCAAAAAAAAAGAGAAATGCTCAGTTAGACTTAGCCACCACGGTTAAAAAAGTTCCCTTAGCTAGATTTTTTTGAAGTTCACTAGCAATGTGGGTCGCACATTAGTAGTAATCTTAACCCCTCGTACTTAGCATAGCACAAGGGGTTAAGATGATTGTATTATGAGATGCAGAATGAAGCTGATGAAAATCATGTGACTAAAAAAGATATAAATGTGGAGCTTAGAGCAACACGGAAATGTTGCTCGAAGATGTGGAGGGATGGAGGGGTAGAGGGAGAAACCAATGAAAAGATAAATGGATTGTGTAAGTCAAATATGATGGAAAAGGGACTGAATGATGAGATGACGACTAACAGAAAATGACAAAAGATGTAAAAAGGCAGAAAGATAATGATAAAACGCAGAACAAGTATTACATTCTACCAAATCTTGGCCTACTTAATAATAACTTGGCCAGCCCTACGCAATTTCCGCTTCGGCGACAATGAAATAAAATTCTCGTGAGTGCTTCTAAGGCTTCTTTGATCATTGAGAGGCGTTATTTTTTCTATTTTCGTCACAGTGGCTTATCTTCGGCGGTTTATAGTGGCACTTTACGCCTGGTATTACAGACTTAAAAAATATTATTAATATAATCAGCTATATTAACATAATATGTTTAGGTAATGAGGTTTGCAAATCAGAAGGTCAATTGCTGGACCTAAGTATTATTAAGGAAACAAAATATAATTAAGGAAAACGCAATATAGTAAAAAAATAATCACAATTGAATTGTGTTCTCGAAAAATTTTGGGAAGTTTTCTTTAATTTTCTACAATGGTCTTATCAAGATGGTCTTATCAACGGTCATAATGAGACAGCGGATTTATTTTCACTTCCCACAGAAAGTGTTGCCATTGGACAAGCATTTATTTATTCGTCAGAAGTTAGAACAACAGTAGCGACGGTTTGTACGATGTTAAAATAATACCTTCTATAATTTCAACCCAGTTTTGTAGAAAGTAGTGTGTTGACACTCCCCATGACATACCAACACCAATCGATAGAGACTCATTAGAAGAATTGATCCAGTAATAAACACGCCATGTGTGCATAGGAAATTATACGGCTGGATGGGTTGAAGCGTTTAATCATCAGTAGATCGCTTGATGAAAAGTTTATTTTAAAACTAGCGACCCGTTGGCTTTGCTTATATTAATCTTACTACATACTTTCCCACTATAGAAAGCCATTTGCTATGATTCTTGCATACTTCTTTTGTTTCGTTCGCATTCATACATCTTGTCATACTACGCGCCGGTTGCTCACTTCACCAGAAAGCTCGGTGTCATGTCTTTCGGCGATCCTTCCCTGAAGTTCCACGGACTCTCATCTAATTTTGCTGTTGAAATGAATGACGAAAAGTAGCCTGATTGTTCTTAAGATAGATTAGAAAGACGGCAAGGTGGTCAAGGATTTTCTGGACCCATTCCACGGGGCGGATTGAACAAGTTATAAGGATCTTTTAAAACATTTGTGGCGAACTGAATGTTCCACACACCTTTATCATCGGATAACACGGCCTGATGTTGTCATTGCAAAAAAATATTATTATTTGAATTTAGATTTTACTTATGCCTCTAATGAGATTTACCTACCGTTCGTGTACGTATGACAAAGTAATCTATCTAAACAGCCAGTCTAGAACCAGTTTGTGGCACCTAATGTGACTTGCGACCTTCAAAATGTCACGCGCTCGTCTGTGATTCGAGTGTTTGTCACAGGTTTCTCCTAGTTTAGGAGGCAGGGTTTCCATTATTTAAACTACCTTTATTTATCTGAACTTGTAACCTAATCGTTAAGTACTTTTGTAAAATACTAGCTTTCCACCCGCGGCTTCGCCCATGTAGCCTATACGTTCCTTTTAATTTTACGGCATAATATATAGCCCATGTCATTCAGGAATAATGAAGCTTACTATTGGTGAAAGAATTTTCAAAATCCGTTCAGTAGATACAGAGATTTACCCACTACGAAGTTACAAACTCACAACATCACACTCAATTTTACCTCTTTATAATATTAGTATCGATTTGTTATTATTATTTGAATCTCCACTTTGGATCACGGCATGCCTCCCGTGTGGAAGACATGCTGTCCTTTGGCAGGAGTGCGGGGGGTCACAGGTCCAACGCGCAGAGGCCCCTTGGAGAACTTTGATCTATTGTGAGATTATGGCTTGCCTTTTTAGGGTTCCGTAGTAAAATGGCAAGAAACAGAACCCTTATAGATTCGTCATGTCTGTCTGTCTGTCTATCTGTCCGATGGTGTCACAGCCGTTTTTTTGAAACTATAAGAACTATGCTGTTGAAACTTGGTAAGTAGATGTATTCTATGAACCGCATTAATATTTTCATACAAAAAACAATAAATATGTATCTATGGATAGGTCTTCAAAAACGATATTGACGTTTCTAATAGTTTGCGCGAGAAACACTTCCAAAGTGGTAAAATGTGTCCCCCCCCCTGTAACTTCTAAAATAAGAGACCAATAAAACTAAAAAAAATATATGATGTAAATTACCATATCAACTTCCACCGAAAATTGGTTTGGACGAGATCTAGTAAATAGTTTTTTTTTAATACGTCATAAATCGTAAACGTAACCCTCCGTGCGCGAGTCCGACTCGCACTTGGCCGGTTTTTTTTGTTTGTTAGAGTCTTCAAAGTTTTGTGTCCTCTGACAATTTGAAAGCAAAGTGAAGTCTCAGAAGGAATTCCCCTATGAGGAAACTAAGGAAATATTACGCATACGGATGACTAATGTTTTTTTTATTTGTGTCGGAGAACTGTGTGACTGTTCCTAGTGATATGAATGTATTCGTAACGTATTTGAGTGAGATAAGATGCCAATATAAAGATTGGTATCGATAAATTTATATAGGCTCATGAATGCCTTTTTCCCAGAGGGAGTTAGAAACTAAAAAGAAGGAGTTAGAAACAAAATTACCAATCTTTGAGCGTTTTAACCGTGTATTGAAATGAAGTTTTACGTACAAGGAACACGTATTCTAAAGATAAGATTGTTAGGTACCTACTGCAAAATTTCAAAGACTCATTGGTTTAATTCAAGATAGGACCAAACTACTTTTGTATGGAGCGTGGAGCGGATACTATCATCTTAACTTATTTCGATTTTAATGTATAAAAACACTTGATTAAGCAATTTTACCTGTGCAGTAAGTAGTTCGGAACGGTTAACTTACAAACAAGCTCAGTTATTTCAAACAAACTGTAACTGGAAAAACCGGCCAAGTGCGAGTCGGACTCGCGCACAGAATGTTCCGTTCCATTACGATTTATGACGTATTAAAAAAAAACTACTTGCTAGATCTCGTTCAAACCAATTTTCGGTAGAAGTTTACATGGTAATGTACAGCATATATTTTTTTTAGTTTTATCATTCTCTTATTTTAGAAGTTCCAGGGGGGGGGGGGGAACACATTTTACCACTTTGGAAGTGTCTCGCGCAAACTATTCAGTTTAGAAAAAAAATATGTTAGAAACCTCTAAGTATGGGGAACCCATTTGTATGAAAATCTTTAATACGGTTCTCAGAATACATCTTCTTACCAAGTTTCAATAGCATAGTTCTTATAGTTCCGGAAAAAAGTGGCTGTGACATACGGACGGACAGACAGACAGACAGACATGACGAATCTAAAAGGGTTCCGTTTTTTGCCATTTGGCTACGGAAGCCTAAAAAGGGCATGGCCAATGATGATACAGAAATGACTGCAGTTTATAAGTAGCTGTACAGAAATGAATAACACGTAATATTTATTTCAGTATAACTGCAAGGATACCCATTTAGGAAACGCTAATAATAAGCCATGACATATGTGTGCTCTCACAACATCGACATAAATGTATAGCATATTGGTAGCCAAGTATAGTGAACATGTGGGGTAATTTTCTGAAAAATATTATCATTGTTTTAATTTTGTTTAAATCTTATATATAAAATTCTTGTCACAATGTTAGTTACCATACTCCTCCGAAACGGCTTGAACGATTTTTATGAAATTTTATATGCGTATTCAGTAGGTCTGAGAGTCGGACAACTAGTACCTATATAAATATCTCGTGTAACGGAGTTTGTGGGCGCACTCCTCCGAAACGGCTTGATTTTAAATGAAAGCGTCTGGTGTACTTAACTACCTAACGCAGGTTCAAACCCTGTCTGAGGCTGAATTTTTCTTTCATTAAAAAATTTATATCTTTGCGATTTGATGTATGAACGTTCCATCGGTCAAAACTTTGTATTTAGTTTATAGGAGTAAGCCTTCCCTCCAGACCAAAAACAACATCAAACACGCAACCAGTCTCAAAGCGTTTCAGAATGATGTCACCATCTACATTCATTAATTAGTTAAACTTAACAGTCGTCAAAAGTAGGTAGTTTCAATTATTCCTGACTAGAGAGTTGATCGCGGCTTCGCCCGCATTGTCAGTATAATTAATAGCCTATGTTAATCGGGAATAATGTAGCTTTCCAATGGTGAAAGAATTTTCAAAATCGGATCAGTAGATTACCCCCTACAACCTATAATATTAGTATAGATATATATAGGTGTTCTCTGTTTTGAGGACCTACTAAGCTCCAATTCTCATTTCCACTTGTCGAACAAAGCTCCTAGAAACACATTTAAAATTACACCTAAGAAAATTGCCATTAGTCACGGTAAAATACGTGCTTCAGACTCCAGTTAAGCATTTTATGACGAACAAACTATGTAGGAACATAATTTAAGAACTACTGGCGAACACCCAACACGTGTCAAGCCCAAGAAACAGTTTTACCACAGAAGTGAGGGAAATATGACAATTTAAATTTGATTCTGCGTTTCGGATATCTTGAAGAGGTACCAAAGGGATTATGTAAAACTATTTGGTGGAATCTCCATAAATAAACGTTGCAGAGACACTTTTAATTAACATTCCTTTATCTGTACTTAGGCTAACATTTAGTATTACTGTCCATCCAGCATTTAAATTGTTACTTCTTCTTATTTAGTTTTACTCTCACTTTAGGTAATTTTTCATATATGTCTGCAATCAATAGAATTGTCGACATCAGCATCATATATCATATAATTGTATTCTATTATAAAAGATTTATCATCTCTGCACGTTTCATCCAAATGGATTTTCCCTTACCCACGAAAACTTATGGCAAAAGTAATCCCGTCGGATAGACTGGCTATTGTAGAGGAATACTTAGAGCAGAGCTTTGTTCTCTTCAAATTATGTCCAAAGACATGTGCATGACAACTTATCTTAATCTTTTTTTAAAGGCTCTAAATAAATGGGACTCCCTAACATAAACAATTGTAAAATCTCCTTGCTTCTAATTATATTCTAAGCTTTCCGCTCGAGGCTCCGCCCGCGTGGAGTATCTTGTTAATTTTACGGGATAATATATAGCCTACTTATGTCACACAGGAATAATGTAGCTTCCTATTGGTGAAAGAATTTTTCAAATCGGTCCAGTACTTTCAATGCAAACAATCAAATCTTTCCTCTTTATAATATTAGTTAAGATTATACCATTTCAGATTGCGTGCTGAAGTTTCATAGTATGGTAATGACATGGTAGACAAACAACATATAATCACAAAAACGCTGTAGACGTCACAAAATAATGGATCTAAATCTGGAAAGGGTTTTAATGATAGAGTGTTGACTGAAACAAACGATTCTGGAAGGAATATTTTAAGCTAGCGTGATAATTGAAGGTTCTACAAAAGCAGTATGTTAGTGTGTAATGTTGATCAAATTGTTCCAAAAACTTGAGCAATCCTTTAAGGAGAAATAGGACAAAAAATACTAGCAGGAGCTATGATTTCACTATGTATTATGTAGAACGGAAGAACACTATTATGTACATATACATTTAGTGCTACAAGGGAATTTCCTTGTAGACGCGGCTATTCATAAAGCTATTCAAAACCAGTATAGGCTGGCCTTGACATCTACGGAAAACCTTTACAGTGGGAGAACAGTCTAAACTGGTTTGTATAGCTTGATAAAGCTTTACATTTCCCGAATAAGCTGGAGTCTCATTTTACGATACGAGGCCAGCTTTTACGCGTTTTGTATAGCTTGATTTGTAATGTGCCTTTGATTTTTGTAGTTTATAAGTTTTATAGTCACAGAATATGTGCTGTGTGATTAAAGATGCCTTGTGATAGGACTCCTTGTGCCAACCACGTTTCGGCATGTAGAATATAAAATGTAAACGCTAGATAATCGACTGATTTCGATTTAAGGAGTTGATGGTTACAATATTGTAAATATGCTTTCAATAAAATGTTAGTTTAGACACTAAAGGACAGAGACTATATATGTATAGACAGAGCTTCTCAAACACATTATTGATCAATTGATATACATTTTCAATTTACAACAATTCAAAATTCTTTCTTCTTTCTTTTTGACTTAATTTTGTAAACCGTTTCTTTATTGTCTATTTTTTTTATTGATTTATTTCTAAAAACATGGTTATCAAAAACGTGTGCTTATTTTGATATAAGATTGTTAAGAGTTTTAGTACATTTTCTTATTCATAGTGTTGATGTAAATTTGTAAGGACAATTATTTTGTCGGTGCAAAATAAGTTGTTTGCCGCGAAAAGTCTGTTATTTGAAAACTAACTTCAAAAACCTTACTGAGAAACTAAAATAAATGTTTAAGAAGTAAAGTTACAATAAAAAAAAGGTGGAATCCAATTTCTTCAAAATCTATAAATCACAACTTCTTGGAAAATGACGGAAGCTAAAGCTTTGCAAAAGGAATATCGAGAATTTTGTCCAGATGACGTCAGCCATCCTTAGACATGACTCCGTATGAAGAATGAATGATGAATGTACCTTTCACGTTTGTTGGCAATCACTTAGCAATACAAACGAACAATTAAGTTTGTTGTTAATGAAATTCAAAATTCTTATTAAGAATTGCCATCATATTTTTAATATGGTCAGTCATATTGTATTTAATTGTAATCTGTGATTAATTGTTAAAAATGCGGGTAGTTTAATTACATTTTGATTTATTTTTAAGGTGAAAATGTTGAAAAGATTCTTATTTATATTGTTGCGCGTGCGATATTTTAAAAGACAGTTGGACTGTCTGAATTTAATAGTTTAATTCTAGAGTTTATTGAAATGGAGGATAATAAACCGTGTTAAGACAATTTTGAGCATTTTTATTTTGAACTCAACAAAACGCACGCTTAATATTAGGCTGACCTAACTCATAATTAGCCGCTTGTTGGAAAATCGCAAAATGTTTCTTTATTTATAACTGGTCTGACTTTCGTCATAATAACAAATTATAGGTATATTAATTAAAATTGATTTTGTAATTGATTTTGTAGTTGAGAAAAATCTGTAATTGCTCAGTCTATTATTAAGCGTGCGAAAAGAATGTGCAAGTATCTAAAGTTGTTAAAGATCGGAGAAGGTTTTTGCTATTTTTATCACAAGGGTTTAAGTTAGGGTGAAGCACTCCCGTAGTCCCGGCACTAGAGCGGTGACGCCAAGGTTGGTTGTAGTCAGTAGATCGCTCTTTTAAGAGCGGAGAACGACACACCCCATCGCTCTCCCCGGAGCGGTGGGTAGTGCATAAAGCATTTCCAACCACAAGGTAGAACAGTGCGGTTTTTTGGAACTCACGATTCATAGCAGAATCAGAATATTTATTTGCTAAAATACTGTGACAAATGGTGTTACAGACAAATATATGATACAAGTATTTTGACCATTATATAGCGTCATGCAAAACATCAAGTACAAAAAAGGCACAATAAATAGTTAATTAAAAAGAAACATTATATAATTCATTTAGATGTCATAACTGAGAACCTTTTTCTAATTTTATTCCTGACTTCAGGCTAATTATGACATAAACCTCCGATGTACTCACATCCTGTTATCGCCATATTGTAAAGTGGAATAATGTAAAATCTTTTATTTTAAAAGAGTGTCCGCGGAGTTCTTTCCGGATTCTTCTCCATAGGATCAACCTTTTGGAACCGTGCAACTAGAGACAATAACGTTTCATAAACGCTTGTAAAAGCTTATTTGAAATAAAAACATTTGATTTGATTTGATAGCAGCCTTTCTTGGAGGCAGACCAGCCACAAGGATTTACACAGTTACAAAAAATATGGAACCTTGCCGCGTGCTTGATAGCCTGTTCTGGTTTTTCCAACTAGCTACATATTTATTTGGTTTCTAATATCCAGCCTTATATGCAGTTGGCATATTTGAGTGGGTGTCCATTGATAATTTCCAATCAGTCATTACAAACATGAGTGCAGTGCGTTAATTGTTATCAGCGTCAAGTGCTGTGCACTGTTTTATTGCGTTGCAAAAAACAGGAAAACTACAACAATGTATGTATATATAGAAATACATTGTTTAGGTACTGTAGTCCTGTATTTTGTATAGAGTAGAGCCTCATGCCCGCTCACTGCGATTATGGGTAAAACCCAGATTTTTATAGTGCGTAATATCCCCATGGATCACCCACCAGGATTTTGTTTTATTTTGTTTTTTTCCTTTATAAGCTTACTAGCAACGTGGGTCACGCATTACTAGTATTCTTATTAACCCCTCGTACTAAGCTAAATGCTTGTGTTACGAGTGGGTTCACGTCGGTAGTGCAATGGGTGGGGTTCGAACCGGCAACCATATGATCGCAAGTCCGACAGCCTAGCCATTACGCTACCGCCGCTTCTATTACTAATAGTCTATTTCTCAATTATATCTAGATTTGTAGATGACCTCTATCTCCTTCCTCTAATCATGTACGTGCTGTTATGAACGAATGAATCCTAACAATACAATATTTTTCATGAAAAAAATACAAATAAGAAAATAATGTCATGATTCGACCTCAACTGCCATCGTACCTTGAACGAAAAAGGTCACGGTTAGAAAAAAATATAAGAATGTTGTTGACATGGCAATGTAAACTCTAAAGTTGACAGATTAAGGTTGTAATTATCTATTGTGGGGCTCCCGCCTGGGATTTAGTGAAAGTAATAGCTATTGAATCGAATTCGCTGGTCCTTCCCGAGGGAACTTGGCCTACAAACATACACTCACGCCTCTTTCCCACAGTGGTAAGCAGAAACTATTAACCGCCACTTGCTACGACTCTTGCATATCTCTTTCGCTTCTTCCACATTCATACATCTTTTCATACACACACGCCGGTTGCGAGTACTTACTACGCTCCTGACCTTTTTGGAGGGTCTCGCCGATAAGATTGGTGTACTTCTAGGCAATGGTGGTAGATTTTATAGAAGAAGATAATCAGCCTATTAATGTTCCCTCTCCTGGGACACATGCGTCCTCTCGGTGAGAGGGAGTCCATTCCATATTACCTAGATATTATGTATTATATAGAAATAATATATTAGATAAATGGCCAAAAGGTCAGGTGCCTAATACTCGCAATCGGCGTGTGTATGAAAATATGTATGAATATGGAAGAAGCGAAAGAGATATGTAAGAGTCGGAGCAAGTGGCGGTCCATAGTTTCCGCCTACCCCTGTTGAAAAAAGGCGTGATTGTTAAGGTACGTTGGCACACGTGGTAACAAAGAACAATTTTAAATCAAATGGATTTGCCAATGTTATTTCTATACATTTCATGCGTGTCTAAATGTATCTAATATATTTTTAGCACATTGTTTTATTAATATTTATAGCGGCAGAATACTTATTCATTTTGTTTATCCTGACGCTGTCCTACCAACTCAAAAGGTTTATCATGAAAAAGTTTGTTGTAATTTTTTACCAGACAAAACGATGATTTCAACTGTTTTGATTCATGCAGCGAGCATTATTGGATCGATACTAATGTTACTATTTCTGACCCTGAGGTCACCGATTGCACGCGACGATGTGTAGTTTACTACAATAAATCACTGTAAGTCATTTGTTAGATATTGTTTGAAGGCTTAAAACGCGGCGTAATACGCGTTTGCTGAGCATTGGGGACTTGTGTTCGATTCCTTTGAGTACCTACATTGTTAAACTCTCATATCTAATAACCAGTGTCGGAAATTCCGGAGCCATCTAGTTCAAAAAAAAAAGTAAAACATCGACTTGTAAAAGTGTCTTTATAATAACTATTTACAGAAATAAATACCATTTAACCATTTAAAAACGTGTAATTGTTTTTTTTCTTCAATGGTCGTTAGTTTTCCGAGAGGCAGATTATCCAGTCTTCTATACTCCATTTGGTTAGGTACTTAACTAAAGGTAAACAATAAAAATGGCGGCGTTCAGGGCTCTTCAACCTTTATTACCATGGTATCTTATGAATTGGGAGTGAAATTAATAACAACACATCTAATAATCAATAAAAACAACGAACAAACAGAACAATAAATAATTAACACCATTTGCGGCAAAAGAAACACAAAAACGAACGAAAGTAAAGTAAATGCAAACTGTTACGTATGGCGTCCGGTTACCCGACTAAGTATAATATCGGTTAATTATTTCGCTCCGCTTCCTCGCAGTACTACTTCTCAATTTTTTCGAGTTATCTAAAGTCTACTACGCAGAAAAATGTTTTGAATATCTGTATTTTTAGATTCGTTTTAGTGGGCACATTGCAATACTTTTTGACATAATTATAAATTTTGATTTAATTAATTGTTTGCAAGCTTAAGAATAATAGTAACTATTTAATATTAAGCAAAGTAGTAAGATATGCTAGTATAAAAGGAGAATGTGATTTTGAGTTATTGAATAATTTTATTTTGGTGACGTTTTATTTCGAAATGAAAAATGGCCCTTTATAAGAACCTTTTTTATGATTTGTTTACCTTAAGCTAGGTACCTAACCAAATGGAGTATAGATAATCTTTTCTATGGTCTTGGGAAATGTCAGGAATCCCTTGGCCGTGACTAGGTATACGGGAAGGGAAGGCGAGTGTGGTGTATCATCATCATCATCATCATCATGTCAGCCTATTGCCGTCCACTGCTAGTGGGTACGAATCCGACATACCCTGCTGCCTCTCCAAGTTTTCTATAAAATAAAGGGCGTTCCAGAACCAGCGTTCGTACTGTTATGAGCGTCCGGTGTATTTGATTATGCATCTTAGAACCCTGCATGAGGCCGAATTTTTCTTTCGTTATAATTTAAAATTCTATTTACAGTTTTTCATGTGGCTAGAAAAATAGTCATCCAGCCTATTATTTCTACTAAGTAACAATGCAGTCGTGATAGCCTTGGGATATGACCTTAGGACTGCCATGTCAAAGGTCTCGACTTCGAATCCAAGGCCAGCACTGACTTTTCGAAGTCATGGTCGAATTGATACTTAATTATCACGCGCTTAAACGGTGAAGGAAAACATCGTGAGGAAACCTGCATTCTTGAGAGATTTTCTCGATCAAATCAAATCAAATGTTTTTATTTCAAATAAGCTTTCACAAGCGTTTATGAAACGTTATTGACTCTAGTTGCACGGTTCCAAAAAGTTGATCCTATGGAGAAGAATCCGGCAAGAAACTCCATGGACACTCTTTTAAAATATATTGTTTTAACAAATCGATGGCGTGTAAAGTCTGCCAACCCGCAGTAGGTTAGCGTGGCGGACTACAGCCTAATCCCTCTCATTCTGGGAGGGATCTGTGCCCAGCAGTGTAAGTTGATGAACAATGCAGAAGGACAAGAATTACTATATCAGGACAAGATCGCAGCTGCTAAAGATATTCAAAGTCCAAAATCAAATGTTTTTTATTTCAAATAAGCTTTAACAAGCGTTTACGAAACATTATTGACTCTTGTTGCACGGTTCCAAAAAGTTCCGAATCCGGTAAGAAACTCCATGGACACTCTCAAAACAAAAGGTGTTACATTATTCACTGGTACATTATGGCGATAAGGGGATGTCAGGCCGTAAGCACGTTTGCCATAAAAAAAGTCTTGTTTTATACTAGGTCTTTTCTAGGCTAAGTTAAATATAACCTAGGCACAGGGGCATCGACCATTTACAGAAACTAGTTTGTCATGTACCTAATAAATTCTTCTTAGATGCCAACTTTGTATTGAAGTGAATACTTGGGGACGGACAAAGTTGCAATACTTTTTTTTCTTAAAAATGTACGCACGGCTACATATCAAGCTATGAATAACCAGTATAGGCTGGCCTGGAATTGTGCGGAGAACCCTTACAATGGGAGGTCAGTCTAAACTGGTTTTGTATAGCTTGATGTGTAGCCGCGTCTACAATTTTAACGTAACATCACGCTTGTATTCCCCGAAGGGTTAGACAGAGGTGTACAAATGTACATCCACACTTCGCCGGTATGTTTAGGTCCCATGTAATAGGAGGCGAACGTATTGGCATTAACTGGGAACAAATCGAAATTAGCTGATACTGAGAATTAAATTGAAAAACCCAATAACCTCTACCATAGAAGTCGCGCTTAGGACCACTAGACGAATGGGGTAATAAGTTGCTAAGTTTGAATTGTACTAACCATAAAAAAATTCTGTCAAAGATTTATTGCCTACAGATAACATTTCAACATCACGCTTAAAGACGACTTCATGTCTGTTAAAGTACGTTGAAGGATGTAATAACATGTCATCAGAAAATGTTGCTCATCAGAGAAATTCAACATCACGCTTTTTCTTTATATCAATGTTCTCCTCAAATCAAATCAAATATTTCAAGCGTTAATGACTCTTGTTGCACGGTTCCAAAAAGTTGATCCTATTGAGAAGAATCCGGCAAGAAACTCCATGGGCACTCTTTTAAAATAAAAGACATCCTGCGTTGCGTTCTCGTCACTCATAATCATCATAATCATCATCAACCTAGACACTGCTGGACGTAGCCCCCCCCCCCCCCCTAGTGTGCGCCATTTCACTCTGTTCTCCGACAGCCAGCTTTGTCAGCCAATCTCGTAGGTATGTATCGATGCCCTATTTCAGCCAAATATTAGTTTAGATCTAGACTCTAGTGGTTTAAAGCGTGACTTATCACAAGTAAAGTGTAATTGTGTTTTTTTTGTGAAACTCTCCGTAACACCTTGGAGTTTGTGCCCGGTTAATGGCGATAGGCTCGCCCCCTATAATATTAAACCTAAATATACCGGCAAACAGAGGGCGTACCGGTGTACATGGTACACCTCCGCCTACCCCTTCGGGGAATACAGGCGTGATAGTATGTTATATTCAGCATATTTGGCACAAGTTTCTAGATTAAGTTGATTCGCGGAAAGGCTTTTAGATTTTCCTTTGTCACAAACCACTGGCTGAATAGATTGGCAACTTGCCAACGTCTATAAAAAAGGGCTTCAACGTCAGCGAATTTATGACTGTGTCAATCACATGAGTCAGTCACGATATCGATAACTTTTTTTTTTATGTGATAACTCGGCAAACGGGTTAGTAAGCCACCTGATGGTAAACAGTCATCGTCGCCCTTGGACATCTGCAATACTAAAGGAGTTGCAGATTTGTTGCCGAGCTTATTTAAGGAAAAGGGCCCCTCCCTTTTCCTTAAATAAGCTCGGCAAGGACCAAAGGAGTAGGAAGGCAATAACATACATACCGTCACGCTTGTATTCCCCGGAGGCTTAGGCAGAGGTGTACTAACGTATACCCACATTTCGCCGGTATGTTTAGGTCCCATGTAATAGGGGGCGAGCCTATTGCAACTAACCGGGCACAAACGTAATAACACTTTGCTCGACCTGGGGATCCAGGACCTCTAGCGTAGCAGTCGCGCTTAGGACCACTAGACCAATGAGGCAGTTAAGGAAGGGGATTGAGGGAGGAATTGGTCCTCCAGCGCTCCACACTCACCGTACGAAACGCAACAGTATACATACTGCTACTTGACGTCGATATTCTGTGGGATTGGCATAACATCATCATTCTATCCTTTTCCTAACTATATTGGGGTTGGACTGCCTCGTTGGTCTAGTGTTCCCAATCGCGACTGCTACGCTAGAGGTCTTGGGTTCGATCCCCAGGTCGAGCAAAGTGATATCGGGTTTTTCTATGAAATTCTCAGTAGCAGCTCGGAATCTGGATTTGTGCCCGGTGAATGGCAATAGGCTCGCCCCCTATTACATGGGACCTAAAACATACCGGCGAACTGTGGGTGTACATTAAGTACACCTCTGCCTAACCCTTCGGGGAATACAGGCGTGATGGTATGTTATGTTATGTTATTGGGGTTGGCTTCCAGTCTAACCAGATGTGGCTGAATATCAGTATTTTACACGAAGCTACTGCCATCAGACCTCCGCAACACAATTTATGGACAACACCGATATTCATGCAACATGAAACAACTGTATCTGGTTATTAGTAAAGTAATTAATATAATATGATATAACAGTAATAAATATACCAAATAATAAATAAATATACTAAATAATAATATAGCCTGACGTTTGTTAGTAACATAATATATAACTTAAGTATACTTATAAGTGCAGTGATAGACTAGTGATATAACCATTGGACTGCCAAGTCAAAGGTCTTGAGTTCGAATCCAGAAACGCACCTCTGTCTTTTCGAAGTCATGTGCGTATTAATAATTATTATCACGCGCTTAAATGGTGAAGGAAAACATCGTGAGGAAACCTGCATGCATGAGGGATTTTCTTGAGGGCGTGTGAAGTCTGCCAACCCGCAGTAGGCTAGCGTGGCGGACTATAGCCTAATCCCTCTCGTTCTGAGAGGAGACCCGTGCCCAGCAGTGGAACAATGTAATGGGTTGATGATGATGATATAACTGAATAAATTTTGTTAGTAATGTAATAATAGTAATATAAATTATAATTGCCCATCAATACATACATCATTATAAATTTCTGCATGCCTATTACAGGCAGAATATAGCTTGAACAATGCACCATTGTAAAATCTGGTATCACCTGAATTCTGTGCAAATAAATGTTTTCTTTCTTTCTTTCTTGCAAAGGATAGACTGCTTGTATGGCTTGGACTTCTAACTACCACTAACGATTGTCATAGGTGTTCGTATGACAACCGGGACCGACGATTTTACGTGCTCTTCGAGGCATTAGGGGTCTCGATATGATTACCCATCCACAGTTTGACCGCGGCAGGCGGAGCATAACCTTGCAGATCTGAATATCAGCGCAGTTATAACTTAGCCACGGGTCCCTCGTATCTATTGATCGTTTATTTATCAATCAATAAATACTATTGACAAAAGATATGATAAAATATATTACAAACTAAATTGCACCTATATTATCGTGTCGGCACATAACCACTATAAAGGATGACGCGTTTATCCTTTTATCGCGGCAGTAATTTTTATATTACTGTAGCGTAACGCTGACAACGATATTAGATAGCTAAATTTTCGTAACATAACATCACGCCTGTATTCTCGAAGGGTTAGGCAGAGGTGTACTAATGTACACTCAGGTTTCGCCGGTATGTTTAGGTCCCATGTATGCGGCGAGCCTATTGCCATTAACCGGGTACATACCTAATTCATAAGTCATAAGTAGTTTAGGTATTTATTAACAATATACATTGTGTTGAAAATATTTGTAACATACATACATACACTCACGCCTTTTTCCCACAGGGGTAGGCAGAAACTATGGACTCCCACTTGCCACGACACACGCGCCGGTTGCGAGTACTACCTACGCACCTGACCATATTTGTAGCAATTAAACAATAATCAAATTAATAATTATTATAAACTATACAAAGTTCAATGACATTAAATTCACATACAAATCTAGATTCCGAGCTGCTACAGAGAATTTTATAGAAAATCTCAACAACACTTTTCTCGACCTGGGGATCGAACCCAAAGACTTCTGCGTAGCAGTCGCGCTTGAGACCACTAGCCTTGAGGGAACTTTAAACGCTTATACCTTAGGACATTTATTAGTCGATTAAAATATTTTTTTTCAATATACCGGCGAAATGTCGGTGTTCAAAGTGCACCTCTGCCTAACCCTATTGGGAATATGTAGTATGATACTGTGTATAAGTATATTGTACAATACGATCGTCAATCCATCGACCCTTATATCTGATATCGTCACTTGACCGCGTTTTCAGTTACACTTTTTCATGAATCCGATCCATTTTTATGTAACTTGGCTTTCTTCCAAAAGTTTTTATAGAGAGGCGTTAAGCCGGTTTCGTCCGCGACTCTGTTAAATAATGTATTGGAAGTTGAACAATACTGATTAGAACATGTATAAAATTTCGATTAGAAATCCAAAACGGCAGAATTTCATCGAAATATACCGACGTCCAATAAAATTCTGTCGATTTGTTCAGATTATGCCCTACATTGTTAAACTCGCATATCTAATAATATAACTATTGTCTGGACTTTAAAAGAGACCACGATTCTCTGAGTTATTTTCGGCATTTATTCACAGAGGTCGTCAGATAGGAACCGTCAACGTGAACGAACGAAAGGCGTTAGTTAAAAAAAAGTTAAATATTGACTCGTAAAGTGCCTTTAAAAAGATTTATTTAAAGAAATAAATATAATTTAATACCATTGAGTCCCTTCTGGCTTCATTGACTCAGATTCTGGCTTCAGATCAGGGAGCCAGTATCCGTGTTTGTCAACTCATTCAGGGCTGTCTTTCGCCATCCAGGGACCCATTTAAGGCATTTTTAATAACTACTAAATTAAAAATTTAGAAAACCCCCGAACACTGCTTTATATCTCGACCGATTTTCATCAAACTTAGCTATGAACACTCCCAACTTATTCACCTTTCAAACGAAAAAACTAAATCCAAATCGGTCCATCCTTTCGGGAGCTACGGTGCCACAGACATACACACACAGACACGTCAAACTTATAACACCCTGTCGTGTTTGCGTCAGGGGTTAAAAAGTGCATGATTTTATGAGCTGTTCCTAAGGGGTCCTAAGAGCCGCAAACATCATCTTTGTTTAAATAAACGTGTTTCCTTCCAGTACCTACACGAGATCGGACACAAGGTGTGCGTGACACAGCCGCGCGTCGCCGCGGCCGTGTCGCTGGCGTGCCGCGTGGCCGACGAGCGCGGCGCGGCGCTCGGGGAACACGTCGGGTATGCTGCCGCCAACACCAGCTGTAGGGACGCTAACACTGGCATCGTTGTGAGTACACAGATCTAGCTATAGGATTAGACATTACTAGCTTTTCGCCCAAAAAAAAAATAGCCTATGTCACTCAGTGAAGATGCAGCTAGATTTCTAATAGTGCAAGACTTAAATTATTTTACTGAAGGAAAAATACGACCGCGGGCAGGATTCGATCCTGCGTCTTCTGGTTAAGTACACCAGACGCTATGACCGCTAAGCCACCACGAGTCCCACCCGCCTAGTCGAAATTTGCCTTCACATTTTAAATTTACGTCTTAGAGGTTACGTCTTTGATGAAAAGATGGTAAAAGAATTTTTGAAATCGGTCCAGTAGTTTTTGTGTGAAAACATTACAAACATACATACAAAAACACACATATGTTTCCTCTTTATAATATTAGTTTAGATGTCGGGGCGTGGTTTTTAATAAGATTTCACATGGCCCTAAGCCAAAGTGGACAATTTGCAGAAGGCAGCTGGCAGTAACTGGATGAAAAGAGCTGAAAATCGGGCTCTGTGGCGTACACTTAAAGAGGCCTACGTCCAGTAGTCGACGAATTTTTTTTATGGCATAACTCTGCAAACTCGCAGGCGAGCTACCCGATGGCAAGTAGTCATCGCCGTCCACGGACATCTGCAATACCAAAGGAGTTGCAGATGCGTTGCCGAGCCTATTTAAGGAAAAGGGAAGGGAAGGAGGAAAGGTGTAGGAACTGAGGAATAAATTGGGCCTTTGGGAATACGGGCTGATGATGATGTTGTTGATGATGATGAAGCCAAAGTAACAATTTACAGAGTCAGGATTACATTAGAGAAAACACACAATAATTACACGTAATGATCGGACAGAGATTCGTCGTCACTATCATAATTACTAGCGGACAAGTGTCTGACAGCCTCCAAGCTCGCACGCAAAAGTGAGCGAGTTGAAGTATAGGCTTGTCTTACAAAACGGACGCATGTCACACTTCATCAATCTCCTAAGTTTTTAAATGACAACTATAGAGGGAAATTGGTGTTATCTATTTAAATGTTACTAATAACTACCACGAAGACAGAAGAGAAGAGTTACATACATACATACACTCACGCGTTTTTCCCATAGGGGTAGGCAGGAACTATGGCCTGCCACTTGCTAGGACTCTGCATATCTCTTTCGCTTCTTCCACATTCATACATCTTTTCATACACACGCGCCGGTTGCGAGTACTACGCACCTAACCTTTTTGGAGAACCTCGCCAATAAGATCGGTGTACGTCCTTCTAGGGCGACCTCACCCGACGCTGCCACTAACATTCGCCTTATAAATTCCATTCGTTAATCGTCTTTCATTAATTCCCTCGATAGGACAAGAGAACAGTTGTTCGAAGAGTAGAAGGAAAATAACCACATTATAACCCGACAATGGCAGAATAGTCGACGACGACTCAATTGCCATCAAGGAAAAAAAACTATAGTTATACTAGCGGACCTGATAGACGCTGTCCTGCCCAAATGTTAGGCAGCGCCATCTATCGAATACAATTGTGAAACTAAAGCATCCAGAGATGCACTCAAAACAACTTAACATACATACCATCACGCCTGTATTCCCCGAAGGGTTAGGCAGAGGTGTACCAATGTACACCCACATTTCGCCGGTATATTTAGGTCCCTTGTAATAGGGGGCGAGCCTATTGCCATTAACCGGGCACAAATCCAGACTCCGAGCTGCTACTGGGAATTTCATAGAAAAACCCAATAACACTTTGCTCGACCTGGGGATCGGACCCAACACAAAATGACATTAAAATCAGACTCGCTACAAAAGAACTGCGTTGAAGTTGAAGTTATTCTGAAACGCGCAACATTTTACCATGCAATTATTAGCAATGGTGAAGGTTCCGTACAACTTGATTCTTATCGGATTCCCGTTTGAAAATTTACCATCATTGTCAGTCTAGTATTGCCTGAAAGTAAGTCAAAGTTAGCCTCTTTCGTTCACGAAAAATGAACCTTCACCACTGGTACCAAGGTATCTAATTAGTTATTCAATTCTTTCTCCGTTTAATCATTTGGTCTATTGTATAAAAAATTCGCCATTCTTACAACCGTATCAAAGGCGGTTCTGTTGTCTATTGGTAAAAGGTCGCGACCGATAATTGTCCATTATTTACGGCATTTGCCCAATTGACAAGGTAAGTAGTACTTTAACAAAATAGTATTGTAAAAATAATGATTTTTTTAAGTGGCAATGTGGGTCGCACATTACTGTCTAGTATTCTTGTTAAACCGTCGTGCTAATCTTTTTTATGCTTGTGTTTTTCTATTTTATTTTAATCCAAAGTCCAATGCCCTAGCCATTTTTTTATTTTTTATGGAATAATTCGGCAAATAAGCAGGCGAGCCACCTGATGGTAAGTAGTGATCGCAGCCCATGGACATCTGCAATACCAAAGGAGTTGTAGATGCTTTGCCGAGCCAAGAAAAATGGAGGTGAAGGAGAAAAGGAGAAGGAAGGGGATTGAGGGAGGAAACGGGCCCCCTTACATTGTCATTGTCCTGTTGGGTACGGGTATTAGGCCATAGTCCACCACGCTACCCTACTGTGCCTACACGTGTTTTCCTTCACCGTTTAGCTCGTGATAATTAATTATTAACCTTTTGAACGCCAGAGTATAAACGTATCGCCGTACCCCTGACGCCAGGCCACTTTTTCTGTCAAATTACACAATGTAGTGAAAACACACTAGAGTAATGATGAAATTGTTTATTTCATAATATGGTGCGACGTATATTTTGTCATATATTTGTGACGTTGGCGTTCCGGGTAAGATTTCGTTTGTCACATATATGTGACAATGGCGTCCAAAAGGTTAATACGCGCATTACTTCGAAAAGATAGAGGTGCGTATTTGCACTCGAAACCTTTGACTCGGCAGTCCAATGGTCACATCAGTAGGCTACTGCACGTATCGTCATAACATCAATTTAAAGCAGAATCAGTAATGATTATTATTTTACTAGTTGACCTAACCTGTCCTTTTAGTTTTCCTCAGTTTTCCAAAAAACTTTTCAAATATTTCTTCCGGGAGATTCCATTTTGCAAAAATAGCCAAATTGATCCAACCGTTTTCGATTTTTGAGCTTAGCAACATACATACTTATTTAGCCATGATTTTTATATTTAAACTTATCTAACTATATAGATGTATTTATGTGTCTTATCTATTACTAGCTTTCCGCCCACGGCTTTGCCCGTGTGTTTTCTCGCCTTTACTGATTAAATTTTTTCCCGTTTTTGCAACATTTTTCATTTATGCTCCGCTTCTATTGGTCTTAGCGTGATAATAGAGCCTATAGCCTTCCTCGATAAATGGGCTATCTAACACTGAAAGAATTTTCCAAATCGGACCAGTAGTTCCTGAGATTAGCGCGTTCAAGCAAACAAACAAACTCTTCAGCTTTATAATATTGTATTAAAAAAATATAATATAGTATAGATTAAATAAATGAACTAAGATTTCCTCATCAATTATTATGTTGTTGTTTTGTTTTTATAATTTTTTCCTGCGTTAATTTGTAGAATGAAGAATGTTAACGAATTTTGATTATTAGCACTCCATATTCTCTGTTAAAAATAAAAAATACCAGTGAAAGAATTACTTCGATACGTCAATTAGTTTCCGTTTTAGAAGTAAAACAAGTTGTAACCGAACGACGCGGGCCGCCGGTTACGGTGTGACGTCATAGGACAACGCGCTCAGTCTGGCTCACTCAGTCCGCTCGCAGTCGCGCGTCTGTGCCGTCGAAATTATACCTAAATTCTTTAAAAAATGTCCAATCCCAATACTAGGAAATCGTGTGTTGTGCCTAAATGTAAAAATACATCTAAAAAGTTGTTTTTTATAGTTCCAAAAGACGTTAAAATGCGAAAAAAATGGATAAAAGCTATTTATTTATTTATTTTTATTATGGCACTAAATAAATAAATAGCTTTAATCCATGTTTTTTGCATTTTAACGTCTTTTAGAACTATAAAAAAACCGACCAAGTGCGAGTCGGACTCGCGCACGGAGGGTTCCGTACCATTACGATTTATGACGTATTAAAATAATCTACTGACTGACTGAGATCTCGTTCGAACAAATTTTCGTTAGAAGTTTACATGGAAGAAATGTACATCATCTATTTGTTTTAGTTTTATTATTCTCTTATTTCAGAAGTTACTGGGGACACACACACACACATTTTACCACTTTGGAAGATTCTCAGGCGCAAACTATTTAGTTTAGAAAAAAAAATATCAGAAACCTCAATATCATTTTTGAAGACCTATTCATAGATACCCCACACGTATGAGTTTGATGTAAAAAAATAATTAATTTCAGTTCTAAGTTTGAGGAACTCCCAAAATTTTCTGTTTTTAGGGTTTCCTAGCCAAATGGCAAAAAACGAAACCTTTATAGATTCGTCATGTTTGTCTGTCCGTCCGTATGTCACAGCCACTTTTTTCCGAAACTATAAGAACTATGCTGTTGAAACTTGGTAAATAGATGTATTCTGTGAACCGCATTAAGATTTTAGAACTTAGAACTAAAACTCAATTTTTTTTTTCATCGAACCCATACGTGTGGGGTATCTATGGATAGGTATACAAAAATGATATTGAGGTTTTTAATATCACTTTTTTCTAAACTGAATAGTTTGCGCGAGAGACACTTCCAAAGTGGTAAAATGTAACTTCTAAACCCCTATAACTTCTAAAATAAAAGAATGATAAAACTAAAAAAATATATGATTTACATTACCATGTAAACTTCCACCGAAAATTGGTTTGAACGAGATCTAGTAAGTAGTTTCTTTTAATACGTACATACAAACATACATACATATTGTCACGCCTGTCTCCCATGGGGGTAGGCAGAGACTATAGATTTCCACTTGCTACGATCCTGGCACACTACTTTCGCTTCATCTACATTCATTAATCTCTTCATGCATGACAGTCGGTTTAGGGTGCTCGGAACCTGGCCTTTTTTAAGAACATCCGCAATTTGGTTGCGGAACGTTCGCCGAGGTCTTCCCCTTCCAACTCGTCTATCCATACTCACCATATATACTTGTTTCGTCAATCTACGTTCATCGATTCTCTCTACATGACCAAACCATCTTAACATACCTTTCTCAATCCTTGTTACTCAATTACTCAGTTACTCAGTTACTCAATCCATCTTCTTTCATTCCACAACGCTCCCTTATCACACTGTTTCCCACTCTATCTTTTAGCGTCACACCACACATACTTCTTAATACGTCATAAATCGCAATGGTACGGAACCCTCCGTGCGCGAGGCCGACTCGCATTTGGCCGGTGTTTTTTTCTATTTTTGTGTGAAAATCTTAATGCGGTTCACAGAATACATCTACTTACCAAGTTTCAACAGCATAGTTCTTATAGTTTCTGAGAAAAGTAGCTGTGACATACGGACGGACAGACAGACAGACATGACGAATCAATAAGGGTTCCGTTTTTTGCCATTTGGCTACGGAACCCTAAAAATAACTTTTCCGGCGAATTGGTAGTTGTATTTTTATATTTAGGCACAACACACGATTTCCTACTATTTATTATAAAGAGGTTAGATCCATTTGGAGATAAAAGTACAGTTTCTTGTTGTGAAGACCATTTTGACTTTAGTTTTTATTCCTCGCATTTCGGCGGCAACGAAATGACTATATTTTGTTGATAAATAATGCGCAACCATTAATCCATCTATTTTGGGTAGATTATCCCTTTTTCGAATCCTTAATCCATTTTATTAATCGAATAATATTTACTATTATTAGACTATTAATTTAATACGCGGACAAAAACACAACAAAATACTGCGCAAGCTATTACACCTACTACTGTAACCGCTGGCGACTTGATACTATAGTGTAATTAGATTTCATTACACTATGTTGATAGTAAGCGGGCCGCGGCCCGCGCGGCGCGTTGTAACATGACGTCACAAGCGGTCACGTGACTGTTAGCGGGACTCGATATTTTTCGAAACTTTGAATGCCAATAAAATCAAAACTACTAGGTATTTTTGACTACAACAAAAACTAGTGTATTTGTATACATACAGGCTTTACGGAGACAACATTTCAAGCGATTTAGCATACCTAGTAACATTCTCCATTGTAGATACGTTAGTTACTATTTCTAGAATTCTATTATTACCGGCTCATTGTTATTGGGATTTTCCTATGAAATTCCCAGTGGCAGCTTGGAGTCTGGATTTGTGCCCGGTTAATGGCAATAGGCTCGCCCCCTATTATATGGGACCTAAACATACCGGCGAAATGTGGGTGTACATTATTCACCTCTGCCTAACCCTTCGGGGAATACAGGCGCGATGGTATGTTATTCTTCGTATCAGGCATCGATTGGTACCCAGTTAATAGCACCAATAGTAAGAGCGGTGGTGGCCCAGTGGTAACGGCCGCGACTTACGAGTTGTATGTCATAGGTTCGAACACAGACAGACGCTTTACTTAGTGTCAATTATTTCATCACCACAGCTCCCTAAATGGTGCAGGAGTACATCGTGAGGAAACTGGCATTTCTTAGAACCAAATATTCGTGTACACGTGATAATTACTAACCCGCGTGGTGGATTACAGCCCAATTCCTCTCACCGAGAGGAGGCTTGTGCCAAAAATGGCAATGAAATATAAAAAAAATCTTGGTTTTTCGCAAATTATTCGGCTATAACACATTCTAGGTACATCGCAGTAGAAATTGCGACATCAACAATAACTTATACACGACTAGCTTTTGCCCGCGACTTCGTCCGCATGGAATAGATTTTTCCCGATCCTGTGGGAATTTCCCAAAATATCGTTATAAATTAAAGCCTATATGTTATTCTGATGTATAAACAATAATACTGTAAAGTTTCATCAAAATCCGTTCATTACTTTTTGCGTGAAAGAGTAACAAACATCCATCCATCCTCACAAACTTTCACATTTATAATATTAGTAGGAAGTAGGATTGAGTATTAAAACTTTTGCTTTGTCAAAGATTTTGGTGTAAAATCATATCTTATTATCTGTGTGTAAAATAGTGGATTCGGCAAAAAATTCAATTTACACCTAAATCTCCTACGATATCGATTTTCGGCAATAAGGTCGCTCCCTATAAGAAACATTGGACCTTCACATACCGGCTAACTGAATATGTACACCTCTGCCAACCCTTCGATGAATACAGGCGTGATGGTATGTTTTGTTTATATGTCTTTTTTTTTCAGTTCATGACAGAAGGCGTCCTGTTAAGAGAGATGTTCGCCTCGCCTCTGCTTATGCAGTATTCTTGTATAGTGCTTGATGAGGTAAGTACCTATTTAAAAATATTATTTTTAAAACAAACTGAATTAATTTCGAAACTGTGAAGAGATGTTGGTGCGAATGATTACGGTGACAGTATTTTTCTTTCATTAGAAAAAGTCATGATTAGTCTAGTGGTCATCATTAGTCGACTGTCACGCTAGAGGTCCTGGGTTCGATCCCCTAGTCGAGCAAAGTGTTATTGGGTTTTTCTATTTCAATTTGTGCCCGGTCTGTGGCAATAGGCTCGCCTCATGGGACCTAAACATATTGGCGAAGTCTGGGTGTGCATTAGTACACCTCTGTCTAACCCTTCAGGGAATACAGGCGTGATGTATGCTAGAATTTATGAATTAGTATGTATGTAATGTATGTTACAAAAATTATAACTTTATGATATAATTATGAAAAGATGTATGAATGTGGAAGAAGCGAAAGAGATATGCAAGAGTCATAGCAAGTGGCAGTCCATAGTTTCTGCCTACCCCTGTGGGAAAAAGGCGTGAGTGTATGTATGTATGTATGATATAATTATGTATTTGGAAAACATATCTTTTGTGGGTATTCTAATAGCTCACATCTTTTTTTTTGTATGATTGCCTAATAACATGACTAGTGGACTGCCAAGCCAAAGGTGTCAAGTTCGAATCCAGGCACGCACCTCTGACCTTTGAAGTCATGTGCTTATTAATACTTGCTTAATTATCATACGATTAAATGTTGAAGGAAAACATCGTGAGGAAACCTGCATGCCTGAGAGATTTTCTTTACGGCGTGTGAAGTCTGCCAACCCGCAGTAGGCTAGAGTGGTGGACTATAGCCTAATCCCTCTCGTTCTGAGAGAAGACCCGTGCCCAGTAGTGGGACAATATAAGGGTTGACGATAATTATTATGATTTCAGGTTCATGAAAGGACACAGATGACGGACGTCTTGATGGGGCTCCTGAAAAAAATCATAAAGGTATTTAATACTATACATTTCACGTAATGTGCTAACTCTAGTACCTACTATATCATCATAATATGATATTATTGTGTCATCTACGGATATTAACCAATTATTATAAAATAACTGCCTCGTTAGTCTAGTGGTCCCAAGCGCGACTGCTACGCTAGAGGGCCTAGGTTCGATTCTAAGGTCAATCAAAGTGTTATTGAGTTTTTCTATGAAATTCTCAGTCGCATCTCGGAGTTTGGATTTGTGCCCGGTGAATGGCAATAGACTCGCCCGCTATTACATGGGACCTAAACATACCGGCGAACTGTGGGTGTACCTTAGATCACTTCTGCTTAACTATTCGGAGAATACAGGCGCGACGTCACATATTACCATCACTCCTGTATTCCCCGAAGAGTTAGGCAGACGTGAACTAAATGCCGGTAGGTATGTTTAGGTCCCATGTTATGTTATGTTTATTTCTTCTAGAAACGCAAAAACCTCAAACTGGTCGTATCTTCAGCGACAATGGACGCTGAGTTCCTTCGTGACTTCTTCAATCTTACTGATAGGAAGGAGCCGGACAGACGCAGCACTTCCACCATCATGTCCATGCAGGGGAGAACCCATTCTATTGATGTTTTCTACACTGAAGGTGAGGGTTTTTTTTTAAGTTAACTCGGCAAACGATCTGGCGAGCTACCTGATGGTAAGTAGTCATCGCTGCTCATGGACATCTGCAAAAGCAATACCAAAGGAATTGCAGAAGAGCCTATTTAGTGAAAGGGAGGGAGAATGGAGAAGGAAGGGGATTGAGGGGGGGAATTGGGCCTCCAGCCCTCTCGCTCACCGGAAGAAGCGCGTCAGCGAAACGCTACTACTCGGACGTCGGTCTCCTGCGAGAGTGCGGTACTTCCCCGGTCAAGCCGGCACATTCATGCTGCGAACAGCGTGGCCCTACCACAACACAGGCAATATACATGTTTTTTTTGCCGTTTTTATAGATGGTACAGTTTGTTCGAAATAAGTACCTAAGCCGATCGGAAGTTGTCTGCAAATGGTTTAGAAGTGGTAAACCGTATTTTTTTATAGAAAGAGTCGGTGTAAAGGTAATTAGAGTCGTATATGTTTCACATTTCAAATTATTTTGTTTACTAATTTCGATATTTATGTATTAAAACACTTAATTAAACGATTTTATCACCGCGGTAGTTCGGAACGGCTAACTTCCGACAGGCTTAGTTATTTTGAACAAACTGTACGGAACCCTTCGTGCGCGACCCCACTTGCACTTGGCCGGTTTTAAAAAAAATGTTTCTATTTATATTGTCTCGTATTCTTTCAGAGCCAGTCCCCGACTACGTCAAAGCAACAGTAGACACAGTGATCAAAATACACGAAAATGAACCGTTTGGTGATATCCTAGCGTTTCTTACGTCACAAGTAAGTGTTTATACACGATGACTTTTTGTATGTATTTTATTACTGCCTCATTTTCAAGTGTCCCAAGCGTGACTGCTACGCTAGAGGTCCTGGGTTCGATCCCCTAGACGAGCAGTGTTTCTAAGAAATTCTCAGTAGCAGCTCGGAGTCTGGATTTGTGCCCGGTTAATGGCAATAGACTTGCCCCCTAACACATGGGACCTAAACATACCGGCGAAATGTGGGTATACATCAGTACACCTCTGCCTAATCCTTCGAGAAATACAGGCGTGATGGTATGTTATTTTGTATATATATTTTTTCAATGTAAAGTAATGAATGGGATCAAAATCTCAAGCGAATAGTTATGTTATGGTTTAGAATTTGATTTCAAAGCGCCGGTGTCGACTAGAGTTGGAAAATAAACTGATTTACAGCTTGTTTAATTTATTTACACGAAGATAATTTCAAAAAGTTGAGAGAGACCTATAAACTTAATAGTCCATTAATCTAACGTTGTTTTATAGTGTTTAGTGTACTTGAATAGAGAGAGAGAACGAGAGAGATGGAGATAGAGAAAGACCCCTCTCGACTCTCCCCTCTCGGGAAGAGAGAAATATTTATCTTTTTGTAATTTTAATGCATTTTTCATGCTAAGATTATAAAGTTATTTTAGTGAGAGAAATATATTTTTTTCGGAAGGATATGAAATACACCTCTGCTTAACCTTTTGTGGGGAATACGTGCGTGATGTTTATTTTGGTCTACAGGAAGAAATACACACCGCAATGGAGACACTACGTACATACGCCGACCTCAATAACGACTCGAACAAGACTCGAACCCACTTCCCCAGCGGTATCAAAGCGGCCAACATGCTAGTGGTGCCTATGTACGGTAGTTTGCCGCACTACAAACAGATAAAGGTGTTTCAGAGAACAGATAACAATGTCAGGAAAGTTGTTCTTGCTACCAATGTTGCGGAAACTAGTGTGACGATACCAGGTGTTGTTTATGGTAAGTTAAGAGGATAGTATCCGCTACACGCTCTATACAAACGTAGTTTGGCCCTATCTTGAATTTTAACCAATGAAACTCAGATCAAATAAAAAGTAAAGATGGAACTTTGCGAACAAAGAAGTGAGGCCGGCTAAAACTACGCACTACACTACTAACACAATTACACGCACACACGTATACCGAAACTATCTTTACTTATTTCCATCTTTACTTTTTATTTGATCTGAGCAACGAAAGCCATTGAAATTTTGCAGTAACAATCTTATCATTATAATACGTGTTTCTTGAATGTAAAACTTTATTTCAATAGAAGTTTAAAAAGTTACAAGAGCTCAAAGACTGGTAATTGTCGATGAGAACTATCAAACTTTATGCTAGTTTTTCAAGATGATGTATATCAAATATTTTTTCAATTGTAAAAGATGGTGATAACATACCATCACGCCTGTATTCCTTGAAGGGTTAGGCAGAGGTGTACATTAGTACACCCACATTTCGCCGGTATGTTTAGGTCCCATGTAATAGGGGGCGAGCCTATTGTCATTAACCGGGCACAAATCCAGACTTCGAGCTGCTACTGAGAATTTCATAGTAAAACCCAATAACAATACTCGACCTGGGGATCCAACCGAGGAACTCAAGCGTAGGTAGTCGCGCTTAGGACCACTAGACTGATGAGGCAGATAACAAACAAATTTAATTATGGTCCTAGTAATAGATAGTGGTTTTCACAAGCTGCCTTACTTCGAGCCAGCGGTGGGAGTGGAGAGTCTGGCTGTGACCCCGCTCTCACAGAACAACGCAGCACAGAGGGCGGGCCGGGCCGGCAGGACTAGTCGAGGGAAATGCTACAGGTGAACATACTTACTAATAAACGCTACAGGCGACCACGAATAATATTAGACGCTACGGGTGATCACAACTAATAATAAACGCTACAGGTGAACATACATACTAATAAACGCTACAAGTGATCATACATACTAATATTACTAACGCTACAAGTGAACATACATACCTACTAATAAACACTACGGGTGATCACGAATACTAATTAACGCTACAAGTGAACATAATACTAATATTATAAACGCTACAGGTGATCACCAATACTAATAAATGCTACAAGTGACCATACATACTAATATTATAAACCTTACAAGTGATCACAAATACTTATATTATAAACGCTACAAGTGATCTTGTATACTAATTTTATAAACGCTACAGGTGATCACAAATACTAATAAACGCTAAAAGTGCTCATACATACTGATATTATAAACAATACAGGTGTGCATACAAACTAATAAACGCTAGAAATGAACATACATACATACTAATATTATTAACGCTACACGTTAACATTAAAACAAATATCATAAACACTACAGGTGAACATACATACTAATATAATAAACGCTACAGGTGATACAGGTGGTAACGGCCACTACTTACGAAATGTTGGTCATAGGTTCGAACCCAGACAGGCGCTACTCACCACTGCTCCCCAAAACGGTGAAGGAAAAAAACCATGAGGAAACCTACATGTCCTAGAATAAAAAATAAGACATGTGACATCTACCAACTTGCACTGGGCCCGCGTGGTGGATTAAACCTGCCAACTCTATTTGACCTGGCCTGAGGCCTGTGTCCCACCAGTGGGAACATTATAGGCCGATTATGAATGTATGTGTTCCATCGTTACTGCTGTTGTTTTTTATAACAACTAGCTTTCCGCCCACGGCTTCGCCTGCGTGGTTTCTCAACTTTTCTATACTATAACTAGCTTTCCGCCCACGGCTTCGCCCGCGTGGTTTCTCAACTTTTCTATACTGTAACTAGCTTTCCGCCCACGGCTTCGCCCGCGTGGTTTCTCAACTTTTCTATACTATAACTAGCTTTCCGCCCACGGCTTCGCCCGCGTGGTTTCTCAACTTTTCTATACTATAACTAGCTTTCCGCCCACGGCTTCGCCCGCGTGGTTTCTCAACTTTTCTATACTATAACTAGCTTTCCGCCCACGGCTTCGCCCGCGTGGTTTCTCAACTTTTCTATACTATAACTAGCTTTCCGCCCACGGCTTCGCCCGCGTGGTTTCTCAACTTTTCTATACTATAACTAGCTTTCCGCCCACGGCTTCGCCCGCGTGGTTTCTCAACTTTTCTATACTATAACTAGCTTTCCGCCCACGGCGTTGCCCGCGTGTTCGTTTCAATTTGACAGCAAAATCCCATTAACAAAATGATCCGCCATTTATTAAATTCATTTGTTACAAAACATGTGATAAATGAAGAACCGCTCGACCGATTTTGTGCAAACTTCACATAAACTATCTACTAAATAGTCCGAACAAAGCCTAAACATTGGGTTTGGATAGGTGAGCCCATTCTTGAGTTATACAATTACAACGAAAAGTGGCATTGATTTATATATATATATATATACAAGCTTTCCGCCCGTAGCTTCGCTCGCGTGGACAACACGATTTTGACTGTTTATTTTTTTCTATTTCTGGCGGGATATTGCAAATTATCCAAAAATAAAGACCAAATAATTTGCTCTACTATATTATTTTATTGAAATATTAAAATAACATGTAAATTTCTTATTAATTAATTCATGTCCTTTTATCTAGAGCGATGGTCTATCATTCTGGAGGCCTCGTAGGGTCGATTTCTATGAGCAGGTACAAATAGGGCAAGACCAATTTGCTCACAAGAATTAAAATTACACTTCTTTGTATACCACATTGATGGTTTTTCTGTATGGTATCAAAATAACCAGACTGCTATTAATACTGATTCAGTAACAGGCAAGGTAGAATTTCCCGTGTGAGAAGCATTTCATTTCCCGTGAGAGTTTTGTATTTTATTGAAATCCGGGATGGATTTCAATAAAATACAAAACACGTCTTCCATCAATTCTGTTAAAGAATCTCAGTGCAAAATTTGAAGTAGATTGGACCAAGGAATCACGTTGTCCCATACAAACTTTGCCCCCCCCTTTTCACCCCCTTAGGGGTAGAATTTCGAAAAATCCTTTCTTATCGGATACCTACGTCATACAAAGAACACACTCTCCAAGTTTCAGGTCTCTACGATCAGCGGTTTAGGCTGTGCGTTGTTCCGTCAGTCAGTCAGTCATTCAGGACAAAGCATTTTATATGTATAGATATGTACGTATTATTCATATATGTTATAGTACAGAATATCAGCGCTGCAGCTTGATGTGCTTGCTGCAGCATAGTGCTGAGATGGGGACCCATTCTGACATCGCAAAAGTGAATTTTGATTTGATTTGTTAAATTGATTGTTTGGTATTTTGTATTGTGTTTGACTGTCAAAATAAACTTTCTTTGTTTCTTCATATAAAACTTCCATTTGAATCAATCTATCTATTAAAAAAAACTGCATCAAAATCCGTTGCGTGGTTTTACAGATCTAAGCATACATACGGACAGACAGCGGGAAGCGACTTTGTTTTATACTATGTAGTGATATTGCTTTCAGGTTATACACAGAAGCAGAGTATGAGAAGCTACCTCCGTCAGTGCCCCCGGAGATGTGTAGGAGTGACCTTTCAGGAATGCTGTTACTGTTGAAGGCATTGGGCATACACAATTTACTGAGGTAAGATACTGAAAATATACAACGTAAATTTTTGTTGACCCTAAAGCCGAAACACCCCAACTTTAATTTGATTTGAAAAGTAAGAAAAAAAAAATGATTAAACTCACGCGGTGATGAGTTCAAAAGTTTGTCCTAATTTACCCATTTACCTTATTTGCGCGGGTGGGTACGAAGAGCTAAGGGCGCCGGGCGACACAGGCGAGTGATAGACCTCCCCGTTCGGTGTTTCTTGCGCCGATTTCCGCAATGAAAATGGGTGTCCAACTTGAATAATTTTTAAATGTAAAAATATAACATAGAGAACCATAGAGATATGAATTTTCTAATTAAAGAAAATTTCTAGTGAAAGAAAAATTCGATCTCAGGCAGGGTTTGAACCTCTTTCTGGTTAAGTACACCAGACGCTTTACCAACTAAGCTACCCAGACCACTGCCTGTGATGGCAAATTTCTCTTCCACATTTTACGTCTTGAGGCGACGTCAGCACCATCTATTGGAGACATTCCTATGTCTTTCAACCAACACGACTGCCTTTACAGGTAGTTCAATTTCGAACGATGTTGCCTTACCGTATTGTGCTTATTTTGTATTATTTATTAAGCATTAAATATTGACATAGTAATGTCTCTTTCACTAGAAATTTCTTTAATTAGAAAATTCATATGTTTGTGAACATTTCGCAATATTTAATGCTAAAAAAATAATAAAAAATAAGAATATAACATAGGGTAAAAAATCATTGCAATCGATTCTGCTACTGCTGAACAAACTACTTTCGGCTTTCGGGTTAACAAAAACTAACTGTAAAGGTAATTATTTGGTTCGAAATGTATGCGACATTTAGAACCAAATAACTATATATATATAGATTTAAATGGGGGCGGCGGTAGCCTACTGGCTAGGGCGTCGGGCTTACGATCATGTGGTTGCCAGTTCGAAACTCACTGCACGACCCGGTAATCAAATCCAAGACTTCAAGCGTAACAGTCACGCTTGGGACCACTTGAAAAATGAAGCAGTTTTTCTATGAAATTTTCATTAGCAGCTCTGTTAACGACAATAGGCTCGCCTTCTACCATTCCATACCATATACGCGGACGCGTCCCCCCCGCTGAACGCACACAATAGTGAGAGCTCCGTAAAAAAAAATCGAACTAATTAAATATGTCGCTTACTTAGCATTAAAATTTATATAAATCGAAAGGAAAACTTGTGTTTTTAAGTGTTGTCAAAACAGTGTCGTGATAAATCAAAGGGATTTCAAATAAAAAGCGAAAAACAATCACAACAAAATCCACAGTGACTAGTGAACAAGTGACTCAGTGACTCATCGTAACAAGTGCGTAAAGTGACTCGAGTACCATATATGGTCACAAGTTAACCCGATTTCGATGAATCATCAGACAAGCTGAGTAAATAAATCAAGTTTTAGAAGTGTTAAAACGTAGCGCCGTGGCGCAGCGGTTACAGACACGGTTCATAAAGAAGCAGTCCTATGTTCGAACCCCAGCAAAGAAATTTATACTTTTTGTGTTTTTTTTTTTTTTTTCTACTTTTTTAAAATTATTTTTCGAGTTAATATTACAAAAATCGAAATGGATTCAGAATACATCACTATTCGTAAACCACAGAAATCGTCCTCATTAGAAAATATTTTCAATGATAATTCCGCTTTACTGGATGCAACTATGATGAGCTTGCCGTGCACATCATTGAATGAAAGCGACACCACCTTGGATCTTAAAGACACAATAAAAAGATTAACCATAGAACTAGAAAGCGCACACCTGGAGATTGATAATTTAAACAGCGAAAATTTCCGTCTGAAAATGGATATTGGTCAGTATCAAAAACTTATCGAAACATATAAGAAGGTAAACTTATTGGAGAGAAAAAGCATGACACCAAAGTCTTCACGCCAGTTAAATTTAATAAGAACAAACAGTTTTTCGACGCCTACAAAAACAAATCCCTATCCTAAGGTGACTAATAATCCACTTTTTACGGCCGAACTTACGAAGAATGCTAGTCATAGCTGCGACAATTCTTTAAACTCAGCCATATCTGGCTGTGTTATTTCTCAGGGAAACTTACAGGCAAAGTCGCCGAAAAATGTCATCTCAAACCATGTTTCGCAGTATGTTGATGAGTCAATTACCACATCGAAGAGAGAGGGTAATATTGAATGTACTTCTGCTGACAATGAGAAGTCGACCATTATCTCACAACCTCATTCGCAAAAAGAAACTTCCCAAAGAGTCATGATCTTCGCTGATCAAGCTGGATATGGTCTTCGTAAACTCCTACAATATCATCTGGGGTCAAAGTTCATCGTGACGTCTTTTATTAAACCAGGTGCAACTACTGAGCAGGTGTTGAAATCATGTGCAAGTTTGTGTAAAGACTTTGGTAAAACCGATTTTGTTATAATATTAGCTGGCTTAAATGACAACAACCCTATGAATATTCAAACTTATTTATATTATACATTATGTCAATTAAAATCCACTAATGTATTGGTAGGTCAAATTTACAAGCACAAATTTCTGAATGTAAATAGTGTAAATAAACTACTAAAATTTGTGTGCGGTAATTGCACAAATTCAACCTTTCTGGCGTTACATAGTGACATTTATATGCCTTACATAAATAAATTGCATGCTTGTAGATTACTATATAGACAGATTCTACATATCAATTATAAATTCAATTATCAAACTTATACTGAAAATCTAGTTAGTCGGAGTGGCCAGCAGTCTACAAAGCTTGCTGGCGTACAAACGAAATTTTTCAAGACCATTGGGGTACAGACTGATAATGTTGATTCAGCGATAAAAATAAACGACGTAACTCCAGAGGTACAATCAGAATTTTTTCGTGTATAATAACAATGATTTACCTGTAAAATTTAGTAACAATGTTAATACTTTCCCAATGAATTGTACCAATTTAATAATCTTTCACCAGAATATATGTGGTATTTCGAACAAGATTAATGAATTAGAAGCCTATATACAAACTCTTGGAAAAAAGGTAGACTACCTATGCCTGACTGAGCATTTCTTAAGTTGTGTTTCAGTAACTTCTTTTAACTTAGATGGTTATAATTTAGCGTCTTATAACACCCGAAATAAGAAAAAGAGAGGAGGGAGCTTAATTTTGGTTCAATCGGGTAGGAAAGTGGAGAATGTAATAGCTATTGATAGACTATACGCCGTAGAGAGTTTTGAGGTATGCTGCTTAAAGGATACCACAACTGGAGTGTATGTATGTTGTGTGTATCGTAACCCTAATGATAAGAATTTTTATATTTTTATGAGGAAAATGGAATTATTACTTGAGTTTTTATTCAACAAGAAATGCATTATCTGCGGTGATTTTAATGTTAACTTACTCCTAGAAAACAAAACGAGTGCTGAGTTTCTGAGTCTGCTGGCATGTTACAATTTTAGATGTCTTTTCTATAGCCCCACTTTTATTCGTAACCACTCATATTCCTGTCTAGACAATATTATAACGAATCTACAAGAAGAACAGGTATTAGAAAATATAATTGACCACAATGGTATGGGAGACGGACATGGTGCACAGTTGGCTGAATTTGTACTAGAAAATATAATAGGAAATTATAATACTCAAGTCTTAATAATGAATAAAAGAATCTTTAATTGCAGAAATAGTTTATCTTTTAAAGAGAAACTATTAAATCAAAATTGGAGTTCAATGGGAATAAACTCATTTTTAAGTAATTTTATTAATACTTTTCGGATATGTTATAAAAAACGCGAAATAAGAATCAATTTGAATAGAGGATCACAGTTAAAATGGGTATCGAAAGGAGTAAAAACGTCTAGCAAAATGAAAAGATTTTTATGCACAAATACAGGTAATCATGTTCATGAAAGTGTACTCAATTATAAAAATAAATATATTCGCATATATAGAAGAGTAATTACCAAAGCCAAAAAAATTGCGGTCGCAGAGAAAATTAATAATTGCAAAAATGTAGGTAAAGAAGTTTGGAAAGTTATTAACAAACGCACAAACAGATTTAAAAATAATCAACAAGAACCACTTTTATTAAGGCTTAACGATCAAATCATAGACTCGCCAACTGCTGTAGCTAACATATTAGTAAAACAGTTCTACCATAACTGTGATTCAGCCGAAACGAAGACGGAGGAAGCTCTGTTGCTTCTTCAACAAAGTTGTGAAAGGGTTTTAAATGATATTTCACTCACACCCACTAAACCCAAAGAAATAACACAAATAATCAAAACTATGTCTAACAAACACTCCAGTGGATATGACGAAATTCCTATTGCTATTCTTAAAGAGCACATACAAATACTGGCTGGGCCACTGTCTACATTCTTTAACAACTGCATTGAGCAGGGTATTTTTCCAGAACAATTAAAAATTGCAAAGGTTGTGCCAGTTTATAAAAAAGGTTCAAAAACGGACCCAAAGAATTACAGACCAATTTCGCTTCTACCCACAATATCAAAAGTCTTTGAAAAAATATTGAAATCTCGTCTATTGACTCATCTTAATTTAAATAAAGTTTTACATGATAGACAGTTTGGTTACCAGAAAGGGATTGGCACCGGAGATGCAATTTATACGCTTTTGGATGATGTAATCGGCAAACTAAATCAGAAATTAAAAGTAGCAGGGATTTTTATGGATTTGTCTTCTGCATTTGATACGATTGATCATAATGTACTTATTGCTAAACTAAATTATTATGGTGTCAGAGGTAAAGCTCTAGAATTATTTACATCCTATTTAAAAAACAGGAAAATGTATGTAGAAACCAGCACCATAGGACAAAGGGGACATCGTACAACATACCAATCATCCATGATTAATATTACTACCGGCGTACCGCAGGGCTCCATACTAGGTCCCATTTTGTTTATTACCTTCACAAATGATTTGATAAATTACATAAAAAAAATCATTCCAGAAATTAATCTCACTGTGTTTGCCGATGACACCAACGCTATAGTGGGGGCCAAAAGTATTAGTGAATTGACAGACGAGGTCAATACCACATTGGCAGCTTTTCAGTTTTGGTTCAACACTAATAGATTAATAATAAATATAAAAAAAACTAATATCATGTTATTTCGAACCACAGCAGGTAATAAAGATAATATGAATGTAACCCTGGACAGTGTAAAAATTGATTTAGTGAGAAACGTAAAATTTCTTGGTATCCATTTGGATGATTTGCTGAACTGGAAAAAAGAACTAGCACATATAGACTCTACTATATCATCTGCGTGTTATGCGTTGAGGACACTGAGAGATGAAATAAATATGGAACAGTTAAAGATAGTATATTACGCTCTTGTCGAGTCGAGACTTCGATACAGTATACAGTTCTGGGGAAAAAGCTATGGTTATAATTCACAGCGAGCCTTCGTTCTCCAAAAGAGAGCTATACGTACAATTGTCAGAATCACCCAAAGAGAAAGCTGTCGATCTCATTTTCAGCGTTTAAAGATTTTGACATTGCCTAGTTTATACATTCTTGTATTGTTGGTTAATTTTAAAAAACATATCCATGAATACGAAACAGCGGAAGAAAGAATAGTCAGAGAAAACACTCGCAGAAAGGACTTTAAAAATAAACTTGTACCTAATTTTAATACTGTCAAGCATAGCTCTCATTACCAAGCTGTACAAATTTTCAATAGACTGCCAGCGGATTTAAAAGTTATGTTGTACACTAGCTCTTTTAAGACTAAGCTCAAAGCATTTCTGTTAGATAAAAACCTGTACTCAATGGACGAACTTTAACTTTAGAAAAACAAAAATAACACTATTTATTGTTTTGTCTTATTAACTATGTTTTATTCTTTGTTTATTGCATGTAATTTTTTTTTAATCTATATAATATTATTGATAATGATGTATGTATTGTATCAAACACAATGTAAATTGTTAATGATAAATAAATAAATTCATCCCATTAAATGGGACCTTAATATACCGGCGAACTGTATGTATATATTAAGTACACCTCTGCCTAGGGAATACAGGCGTACATACATACATATTAACACGCCTGTCTCCCATGGGGGTAGGCAGAGACTAGATTACCACTTACCTACTGCGATCCTGGCACACTACTTTCGCTTCATCTGCATTTATTAGATGGTTATGTTATAGTTATGTGATGGATATTTTATATTTATTACTGTATTTCTATTGTCAGGTTCTCATTCCCGACCCCGCCTCCAGCTAAAAGCATTCTGTCGGGCTTAGAAACTCTTTACGCGTTGAAGACCATCGACAAGCGAGGCGAGCTGACAGCGTTGGGAGAGATCGTCGCAGAGTTACCTCTCAAACCTATGTGTGCTGCCATGCTATGTAATAGTGGTGAGTATGTCATATAGAAACGAGAATGGTTCGATCATTAATCATATGGAGTAGGGCAAAAGCCTCCTTCTCCTTCCACTCTTTAATTTTGTAAATTAAGTTTAAAATGAAAGCCATTTAAAACAAACTTCAGTATTAGTTTGATCAAAGGACAATGGTGAACTCCCAAACAAATTTTCGTTGTCATTTTTTTGTTGCGTCTGTGCATGAAAAATATGTCAAAATATAGATTTTGTATTTCTGATCATTTTTTGTATTTTGACCGAGATTATTGAAAGTCTGGAATTAAAGATATTCTAGTTTGAAGTATTAGAGGTTAAGTTTTGACAATAAACACTTTAAACAAGTATGAGTGCAAATAAATAAATACCATGATCAGGTAGATTATAATCAGCGTTTCTCTACTTTTAAATATATTTACATAGTTATTAAGCCTATTTAATGGCAAACTATTGCAGATAAGTATTTTATATGCAAAATAACGAAACGATACAAAACGAATAACGAAACGTAACAGCTGTCGGTGAGCCGATTGACAGGTGACGGACGGATGTCATTTTTGTGTCGCCTTTGTTGCCATACTAGATTCAAGGTTAGAATTATTATTGCGATTTTATTTTATTTATTTTTACAACTAAAACGGTTGTCTTCGTAGCAAAAAAATAATGTTGTCATTTTCGTATTTATTCTGATAATTTGCATTATGTACATTATTGAATATAGGCCAAACACTTTACGTAACTGGGAATTTAATTTAACACATATGGCAACACTTAAAGTTCAACTGAGTATTCAACGAAAGATGACGTCAATTGTGTTTTCAAATAAGATGTTTTTTTTCCATACTTAGACAGACTTTATTAATTACTTGAAAAAACTTAGGAAATAATTTTATAAGCGTCTATAAAGTTGATATTTATAGACGCTTATTAATTCCCTCAATTTTTTTTCCCCATTGTCCTTTATGGGTTCGATCATTAATCATATTTTATGAAGTAGGGCAAAAGCCTCCCCTTCCATTGATTAATTTTATAAATGAAGTTTAAAATGAAAGGTATTTACATTTTTAATTGCTATTTATAATTTATTAGCTATTTATTATTTTATAGCTATTAAAAATTTATTTGAAGCGGCGGTAGCCTAGTGTCTAGTGCGTCGGACTTCCGATCATGTGGTTGTCGGTTCGAAACCCACCCATTGCACTACCGACGTGAACCCACTCGTAACACAAGCATTTAGCTTAGCACGAGGGGTTAACAAGATTACTAGTAATGTGAGCCCCACATTTCTAGTAAGCTGTAGGTTGAGCCCGGTTGGAATATATATTAAAAGTCAGTTCACTTAAAAAGGCAAAGTTTATATTGTTTTTTTTTTTTTTTTTTATGGGATAACTCGGCAAACGAGCACGCGAGCTACCTGATGGTAAGTAGTCATCGCCGCCCATGGACATCTGCAAAACCAAAGGAGTTGCAGATGCGTTGCCGAGCCTATTTAGGAAAGGGAGGGGAAGGAGAAAAGGAGAAGGAAGGGGATTGGGGGAGGAATTGGGCCTCCGGCCCTCTCGCTCACCGAACGAAGCGCAGTAACGAAACGCTACTACTCGGACGTCGGTCTTCTGCGAGAGTGTGGTACTTCCCCGGTCGAGCCGGCCCATTCATGCTGCGAACAGCGTGGCCCTACCACGACAAAATTGTTCTACAACACACAAGTTATTCAAACAGAAAATTCGACAATTTAGTTTTCGGTAATTTTTATATCACACTAGAGTAACGTGTTTGCCCTTAGGAATATACACGGAAGAGATAAATAAGATTGGAATGGCCATGTGGGCGGGGCAGGCGCGCCACAGTTACGATTAGACAATCATAACTCGCCCGAATCATACATTCGCCGCGTTTAGTTTGCTTAGGACTACTTCAGAGAACACAGCTCCGCTTTAAAATGCCTTGTTGTGTTATTCTTACGTGATAGACAAATTGTCAGACCTCCAGTATATAGCGAGGAGGTATATCTTTCCGTCTGTAAGTCAAAAATAGCATTTATTTACAGAATAATTGGTAAAAACATAAAAATATACTGATCAATATGAAATTCCAAACATCAATCATATTATTGCAACAAGTTACAAATAAAATGCATTGCCCGATGTGTTCGCGCTTAATCAACGCGATGTCGTAGTCCGCTTGCAATGTACTGCATACATTGCGTTCTCTACACTTCAACCATGGCCGTAGTTCGTCGTTTACCGGGGATGGCCGTGAGTGACGCACGGCGTACATCTATCGATATCGAGGTGACCGTCTAGTTAAATAAAAGCATCGATAGAATTCTCAACTATATTTACGTTTGACAAAGATTATTTTTGAAATATTAAGTATGTTACATATATTTTGGACATTGAAACTGCTGACATCGATCACCTCACTTCCCACGGATTGCAACAGCGACCGACACGAGGCGCCGACTCAGCATAACGTGCGATTAACGTCATCGTTCATATTTCTATACCCATTTCCCACACTCATTGTTCTAACATCGAACAGTAGGCACTAACTCTAGAATTAGGAATTAATGTAATTATCTTTAATTCTAAAATATAGTTTTATTTTAATTAAATTTTGGTTTTTTTTCGATCCTCCGGCAGTAGCCTACGTAATTGGCGCAGTCGGTAGGATACTCGAGATAGATCGATTCGTGTCGCGTGAAGATTTCCCCTAAAATCGGACCGAAGTCCCGCGTGGCTGACCGATTTCGAGTATCCAGAATCTACGAGTGCTACGAGCAGGAGGTGTATCCAGCCATCGATACGCAGAAAGGACCAAAATGTATATGTGAGTACCTTAGAATCGTTCTGTGGTTGCTCTCCCTTAATTCCCTAAGTTTTCCTGGTAATTGTCCAAAATTTTCCATCCAAGGAAATCCAGTACCCCTAGGTTAGATAGCGTTAGTAGTAGAAATAGATCGCAAGACGCAAATAGAGATTTTAGTTCTTTAAAAATGTCGGAAGTAGAAATAGTGTACAAGGCCCTTCGTTTAGTTCCCGAATTTGACGGAAACCCAAATGTCTTGACACGTTTTATTAAATTGTGCGATCAGCTAGTTAGAGAATACGTCAGTAGAGAGCCGGGACATGAATTACGTAACCTTGCATTGTTTAATGGAATACTTAATAAAGTAACAGGACCCGCAGCTCGCTTAATTAATTCTAATGGGATACCCGAAAATTGGGAAGGTATTAAAAATGCTCTAATTAATAGTTTCGCTGACCAACGTGATGAAACCTCTTTATATAATGATTTAGCCCTTCTAACTCAAGGATCATCATCACCCCAAGAATTTTATGAAAAGTGCCAAAGCCTTTTTAGTACCATAATGACATATATAAGTTTGCACGAGACCTTGGAAAGTACAATAGAATCTAAACGTATGTTATATAAAAAGTTAACACTTCAGTCATTTCTACGCGGACTAAAAGAACCATTAGGGTCGCGCATAAGGTGTATGCGGCCGGAAACTATAGAGAAAGCACTTGAATTTGTTCACGAGGAAGTTAATACTTTATACTTACAACAACGCAATGAGAATTTTACAGATAAGAAAAATTATGTTCCTCATGCACAAATTAGTCATTCCTATAAATTCCCATCCATGCAGGTAAGTCCTTCACGCATGCCTATGCTTAACATGCCAGGTCCTTCACGTCAATTTGGACAATCGCAGTTACCTCAAAGGATGCCCCTTTGGAGGCCTTCACCAGCCCCACAATATAGAGGCCCTAGCCGTACCCAACAAGTATTTTTAGAGTTTACAAGGCTTCATAAAATTCAGCATCATAAAGTCCTTGCTCATTCCCCAAATGATAATGGAATAGTAGAACGATTTCACTCAACGATCCTTGAACACTTAAGAATATTAAAATTAGAACACCGCAGTGAGTCAGTTGTCAATCTTATGCCATACGCCGTATTAGGTTACAATAATTCTATTCATAGCTTCACAAAGTGCAGGCCCATTGAATTAATAACCGGTCACTTCGATCCAAGAGACCCGTTAGATATTAAATTAACAGAACATTTACTTCAACAATACGTACAGGATCATAGGAATAAATTAACTAAAGTATATGAAATTATTAATGAATCATCCCTTCATGAACGTACACAGCTTACTGAAAATAGAAATAAAGATCGCGAATCAGAACAGGAACTGTTACCTGACCAGCAAGTCTTCATACGGAACCCATTAGCTAGTCGTCAAAAATTAGCACCGCGCTATACGCAGGACACTGTCCTTGCCGACCTACCTATACACATTTATACTCGAAAGAAACGAGGCCCTGTAGCTAAGTCACGTTTAAAGAGAGCCCCTAAAAACCCTTTGTTGTTACAAGATACCTCCAATATTGCTACTACTTCAACTGACGAGCGCACAAGATGTAACGATTGACTCGTTACAAGACGGTCCAGGCCTGCTACCTTTCAAACTAGGACAAGCTAAAATTGTATCTCACTACCACTCCTTTTTACAATATGTCCATCTCAAGGACATTAACTCTCAAATCCAATCAGTTAAATTGCAGTTATCAGACTTAAAACCTTTGTTAAATAATAAAACGTTATCTCTATATGACCCCCATATTGGTTACTTGAATTATAAAATTAATACTCTATCCGATAGATTAGAGACATTTGAACCGCACCGTAGTAAAAGAGGACTTATAGACGGTTTAGGTTCAGTGATTAAAAGTATATCAGGTAACTTAGATTACACAGACGCGTAAAATACGATAACGCTATTCGAACATTACAAAGTAACGAAAATACATTAGAGTCGGAATTTAATAATCATGTTAGTTTGACAAAGGAATGGATGTCCCAACATTCCCATATTTTAGATAGTATATTAGATAATCAAAATAAAATTTCTACAGCATTAAATTCTATCATGGATAGCGAAGCTACCAGAGATATGGAGTTAGTTAAGTATGCCCATCTGGCCCAAAACTTGCTAATACTAGGTGATAACATAGATAGCCTTTCTGACGAAATATATAAGTTAGAAAACGCGCTCGCATTCATACGTGCATCGGGCACCTGTAATGCTATACTTAGTTTAGAGTCACTTAGAAGTATGTTAGATAAGATAAGGATATTGTACCATAAGGAGCAAATCCTCAATGTAGATTTTAGGGATTATTACGATATAATCAAATTAGGCTATTTTTATCTTGATAAGCAAGTAGTTATAGTATATAAGGTACCGATTATCCTATCCTCTACCTATGAATTCTATAAACTTTCAGTAGTACCTAATAAAAATAACCTTGCCCTAATACCTACCTTACCTTATATAGCAATCCATAGTATCGACTCTATGTACATGGAGGCTGAATGCCCGAAGGCGAATTCTTGGTTCCTTTGCGAAGATAAACTTCATCACCGAGGTCAAGGTCAACCTGACTGCATCCATCAGCTCATCACCAAACAGCATCTCGATGAATCCTGCAAAATGACAAAAATTATACTTACCAAACCAGCACTTGAAGAACTCGACGAGAAGCACTATTCCATCAGCCTTCCGAAGCCAACCAAAGTCAAATTATCCTGCGGACAAGATCAGTTTAAGACACTACAAGGAAGTTTCATAGCCGTCATCCCACGTGGCTGCTATCTGTCTACGCCTGAATTCACCGTCTTCAATACAAACGATAACGTCAAAGGACGAGCCTTGAAGATATTGGAGCTGCCATCTGTGAATGAAACCTGGAAGAAAGAAGAAACATTAATACAGTTAAATTCTGTAAACCTTGAAAATCTGCATCACACGAACACGAAGATATCTCTACAAAAACCTGCAAAAATAAATCAAGTTGAAAATTTCGCTATCTATCACACTACAATTCCAGTGTATGTAATACTATCCGGTGCAGCTGCACTTAGTTTTGTATTACTGTACAAACAACTACGAATGAAACGCCCTGCGAAACAGCAAAATCACGTTCCCGATTCTAATGAAACACAAGATGTGAATGCTGAAAACCCTGATGATACGAAGATACATCCCATGCAGATAAGGATTGATCCCAACAACATCTCAGCAACTCTTTCGAAGATTTCTCTCAAATAGTTGCTGATCTACGGGGGGAGGTGTTACATATATTTTGGACATTGAAACTGCTGACATCGATCACCTCACTTCCCACGGATTGCAACAGCGACCGACACGAGGCGCCGACTCAGCATAACGTGCGATTAACGTCATCGTTCATATTTCTATACCCATTTCCCACACTCATTGTTCTAACATCGAACAGTAGGCACTAACTCTAGAATTAGGAATTAATGTAATTATCTTTAATTCTAAAATATAGTTTTATTTTAATTAAATTTTGGTTTTTTTTCGATCCTCCGGCAGTAGCCTACGTAATTAGTATAGGTACATTATATTTACGAGTAATTGATGAGAGTATGTTTTTAGTTAGATGTATTTTATATTATATGAATCATTGAATGAATGAAGATGAAGCGGCATGTAGACCATTTGATTTTACTTAGATTTTAATACTGAATAGATACAATATAGTCTAGTCAAATAATATACCTACTATTTTATATATGCTTTAATATTGGATTCTATTCGATATATTATTTATGCAATCTATAATATAAAAATGAAGCGCAAAATGTGTTGGTAAGCGCATTTACTCAACAACGCCTGCACCAATTTGGCCAATTCTTTTTTTAAAATGTTCGTTGAAGTTCAAAGATGGTTTTTACGGCGAGAAAAATTCGAATAATTGCCGGAAAATCCCTAAAAACAGCCCTTTTCTTTTTCCCATACAAACGTTTTCTAACTAAAACGAGCTTTATTGCTATTGTATAAAGTTCATATAGAATTACAAGCACTCACTGTTGTTTAAACAATGTAGGTATGTGCCTAACGTCAAAGAGTCAATTTGCACTTTATTAAAAATGTCACATTACAAATCATTTTGACAGGACTTTATTGCAATTTAATTACGCAGTACGAAGTCTGCCGGGTCAGCTAGTTAATTATAATAATGTTATGTATCTTTTTGTATTTTTAGGCATTTTCCATGCAAAGATTATTAAGTTATTTTAGTGAAGGAAAAATACGACCGCGGGCAGGATTTGAACCTGCGTCTACTGGTTAAGTACACCAGACGCTAGGACCGAATCCTGCCCGCGGTCGAATTTTTCCTTCACTAAAATAACTTAATAATGTTATGTTATAATTCTGTTATGCTATGTTAGGTTTCCCCCAATTGCTTAATGATTACGTTTTGTTTCAAGGACATTGTTTCTTTTAAATCAATTAATATTAAATAAAAATAGTTCTTGATTTTTATGTTTCACTTTTACCCATTCAATATAAAAATACATAACAGATAGAATTTATCGATAAAAAATATCGGCTTTTCAAGCACTAGCGTATGCTTGTTGCGTGTGTGTGTCTTATGCCTACGGGAGCTTGGAGCTAGTGTGTGAACAAATTGCTGCCCACAGATTCATGTGTGTGTGATTTGATTGTGTGCGAAAAGCTTGTAAAGATAATGTTGCGTATGTTTGAGAATTGAAATAGTGGGAGTAAAGCGGCGACACTGGTCCTAGTACAACATAGCAGCTAGGGCCATTCCAATCTTATTTATCTCTTCCGTGGGAATATACAACCGGACTGCCTTTGTATAGCAGTATTCGGGAAGTGATGCAGTGACACCCTACACTTACATAGCTATGCATGTGCACTTACATAGATATGTCTGTGTGTGTGTCCCTACATAAGTTTTTTAAAAAAAAAAAAACAAACTTCAATATGTCTTGTTCGTGAGATATCGCCCGGCTGAAATATTTTGTATAATAGGTATGTCTCGAGCAAGTTATCAAAACTAATTACTTATTAAGCCTACCGACATATTCATAAAATTTTCCGCAAGTTTGATCAATAGACAAGGGTCAATAATATTTGAAACCAAAATAAATATAATAGTAGGATGAAACCCACTGGAAAACACGCTTTCCGTCCGAATTTGTAGTGTATTTTTGAGAGACATTTTTCTTTTACAGGGGAATGGGGTTGCATTGATGAAGCTCTGTCAATAGCTGCCATGTTGCAAGTGGACAACGTGTTCGTTAAGCCCAGCGGTGGGAAAGAAAGTGTCGCCGCTAGAGTAAGCAGGAGGAATAACTTTGAGGTTCGTTAGTAGGGTCGATTTTTTTTTTAAAATAAATTATGTCGCCCACGTCTTCGATACTGATGATGATGATGATATGATAATCTCTTACAATAGATACAGTCAGCATCAGATATATCGAAGCGAACAAACTGTTCACAATTATCTGAGCAACTAGGAAAATTAAACTTTATCTCATTGGGATAAAATACATGTCAGAATGACAACTGCCGTTTACGGCGTTCATTCTTAAACATGTTTTTTTTAATGGGATAACTCAGCAAACGAGCAGGCGAGCTACCTGATGGTAAGTAGTCATCGCCACCCATGGACATTTGCAATACCAAAGGAGTTGCAGATGCGTTGCCGAGCCTATTTGAGGAGAAGGAGAAGGAAGGGGACTGAGGTAGGATTTGGGCCTTTGCGAATGCGTTTGTATTGCAGAGATAAAGTACAATTTCCGTAGTTGCTCAAAAAATTATGAATAGTATATTCGTTACGACACATTTGACTCTGACTATGTAATCATCATCATCATCATCAGTGGCGACGAACCAGTGGAAATGGCCGCAACTTATGAGTTGTATGTCGCAGGTTCGAACCCAGACAGACGCTTTACTTTGTGTAAATTACTTCAACACCACTGCTCAAACAACGGTGTAGGAAAACATCGTGAGGAAACCGACATGTCCTAGAACCAATAATTCGAAGACATAACAACATTTATTGGTGTGTACTCATCTGCCTAACCCCTCGTGGAAAACAGGCGTGATGGTATGTTATATATTTTTCAGGTTGCAGAGGGCGATATCATAATGTACCTAAATATTATGGACGCGTATTTAAAACTGAGAAGCTCCCGAAACGAGAAGAGTATGAAAAAAACATGCAAAGGATGGTGTCAGAAATATTATATTAATTATAAGATTATGGAAAAGGTAATTAATTTTCTTTATCTTATACTAGCTTTCCACCCACGTGGACTATATGTTTCTTTTAATTTGACGGGATAATAGTCTGTGTCACTCAGGAATAATGTAGCTTTCTATTGGTGAAAGAATTTTCAAAATCGGTTCAGTAGATCCAGAGATAATCCTCCTACAACGTCACAAACTCACAATAATTTACCTCTTTATACTATTAGTGTAGATGTACAACCTGTTACTCCTATTATTTATGTGAGGATGAAAATATTGTATTTGTCTGTTTCTATGTACCTGTTATAAGTATGTGTTTAAGTATTATATTCATTGTCTAGTACACATAGTACAAGCTATACTTAGTTTGCGACGTAAAATTATCCCAAAAGATTGCCTCATTAGTCTAGTGGTCCCAAGCGCGACTTCTACGCAAGAGGTCCTGGGTTCGATTCCCAGGTCGAGCAAAGTGTTATTGGGTTTTTCTATGAAATTCTCAGTAGCAGCTCGGAGTCTGGATTTGTGCCCGGTTAGTGGCAATAGGCTCGCCCCCTATTACATGACCTAAACATACCGGCGAAGCGTGGGTGTACATTACCTCTGCCTAACCCTTTGGGGAATACAGGCGTGATGGTATGTATGTATGTATGTATTGTATAAGTGCCATAATAGAGTTTGGAGGTTAGTATAATACATATGTTTCTACAATTTTCAGGCTTGTGAAGTTCGAGACAGTTTGGAGAAGCTAATAAAAAATAAATTTCAAATGGAAAACAAAGTATTTGAAGGAATTGACCTAGGATCAGGTAAATATGGAATAGAATTCAGATAAATATATAAATATAAATTCTATGTATGGCAAGATGTATGAATTTGGACGAAGCAAAAGAAGTATGCAATAATCATAGCAAATGACGTTTTTTAGTTTCTGCCTACCCCTATGGGAACAAGGCGTGAGTGTATGTATATAGAATTCAAGTAATAGATTTGATAATTTAAGTCCAGATGAGGAAGGAAACTGAGGCAGGAATTAGGCCTCTGGCGCTTCACACTCACCGTACGAAACGCAACAGTATAATTATTACTACTTGAAGTCGATATTCTGTGGGAGGGTAGTCCCCGATCGTGCCGAAACATGTATTCTGGCATTCAGATATGCCAGCGAGACACTGCTACTACTAAATACTCACTGATTCAACATTGAATGTCTCAATACTCATTGATTCCACATTGGTTGTCTAAATACACATTGAGTGACTAATTACCCATTGATTCAACGTTGGTTGTCTAAATACTCATTGATTCAACGTTGGTTGCCTAAATACTCATCGATTCAACATTGTATGTCTAAATACACATTGACTCAACATTGGTTGTCTAAATACACATTGATTCAACTCAACGTTGGTTGTCTAAATACTTATTGATTCAACTCAACATTGCTTGTCTAAATAAACATTTATGCAACATTGATTGTCTAAATACTCATTGATTTTCCATTGGTAGGTAAAACGGAGCGTATAATGAAATGCGTAGTATCTGGCTACTTCCCCCAGGCGGCTTACCTGAGCACGGACTCTAGTTACCGCGGCATTCGCGGAGCAATGCTGCACATCAGCCCCGACAGCTGCCTCTTCAGGGTGCAACAACCTAAGTGGTAACCTTGCATTATATTTACAACAAGTTTTCCGTCCACGGTTTCGCCCGCGTGGTTTCTCGGCTTTTCTGCACTATAATAATAATAATTCATATAAATCTTCCTCTTGAATCTCTCTCTATCTTTTAAAAAAACCGCATCGAAATCCGTTGCGTAGTTTTAAAGATCTAAGCATACATATGGAAAGACAGACAGTGGGAAGCGACTTGCGCGATTATGAACAATTTTCCTATAGGACCAACCCTGAAATCGTGAAAAAATGTCATCAGTTTCATAGAAAAGTATTCTTCAATATCAGACATTTAAACTATTTAATAAATTACCACTAGATTCGAAAGTATACCTATTGTATTCAGGGTTATTTAAAAACAAGCTCAAAGTATTCCTATTGGAAATATATTGCTAAGATATCCCCTGAAACGTAGGAAATAGCTGTTGTTTTCGCTATTTTGCGCCTGAACCATGTTTCCCTGATCCATCCTAATTAGAGGTCCCAGGTCTAAAAAGGGTCTCCCAGGTCCTAAATTGACCAACTCAATTTATGTATTGTTATAATATTATTATTTAAAGCCACTGTAGTCGATTCGGTAATCGATTCTGAACAACTTACTTTTTGATCTACTCGTTTTATAAAATCTAAGAGCGAGACGATCTGATTGACGAGCGTTGGTTGACATTATAATTTCAATATTATTCAATTTATTAACTAACTCATTATTATATTGGTTCTAAGTGCAATTGCTACGCTAGAGGTCTTGGAATATGTGTGAATATTTTTATTTGACGCCGATCGAATTTTTTTTCAGGGTAATGTTCGCGAGTGTACAAAGTACAGGCGAGAAGACATATATGCGAGAGATGATGACTTTGGACCAGCGATGGCTGCTAGAACTAGCGCCGCACTACTACAAACAAACGTGACAATAAAACTGTATACGTGGCAACGCTTTTTTTTATTTATATTTTGAATTAACTTACATTACTTACAAATTACATTAATTTGTTACAAGCAATTATTATGAATCCGATATCTTTAACCGATTGAGCTGAAATTTTGAATACGCGTTTAGTGTAGATAACAATGCATGGCTAGCTGTGTGACGTCATTCGACATCCAAGATGGCGGAGTAGTTATTTTTTACTACTTGTTAACTACCGTTCTGACGTTACGTTACGTCAGATGTGTGGCGATCTTTAGCCGAAGATAACCGAAGTCTTCCGAAGTTAGCCGAAGTCTTCCGAAGCCAGCCGAAGTCTTCCGAAGCTAACCGAAGTCTTCCGAAGCTAACCGAAGTCTTCCGAAGCTAGCCGAAGATAGCAAAAGACTCGTATCCATCATGGTGCAGGCTGGAACATAATTGTATGGAGTGTTCAGTCGTCCATAAAATTATGTTCCAGCCGAAACCTGATGACACCTCTACTCATCAGCCTTCCACCGATGCACGTACGAGGTATATATGTGGGATTTTTATTTGAATGTTGATACTGAATCATACCTACCTGCTCTTTTTTTTATTAGTAGTATACACGCCAATTCGTCTATAGCCTAACCCTTCTCACTTTGAGAGGAGAACCTTGCCCAACAGTGAGTATGGGACAGTAAATGGGTTGATGAAAAACGTTAAACAATGTACCTTTAATTAATTAGCGATAAGCAATTTCTAAAACAGCTGAATATAGCCGAACACTACCGAAGATAGCAGAAGTCTTCCGAAGTCTTCCGAAGATAGCAAAAGACTCGTATCCATCATGGTGCAGTCTGGAACATAATTGTATGGAGTGTTCAGTCGTCCATAATATTATGTTCCAACCGAAACCAACCTTTCACCAATGGATAATTTTAATATCTGGTATTTTTAAGGATTTTTAATTGAATGTTAATAAGTATCATACCTACCTCCCTATTTTTCATTTGATCAATGGGTATAAAATTATAGGTATAAAAGTCAACACGCAATAGGCTACCGTGGTGGACAGCCTAACGCTTCTCACTGAGAGGAGATTCTTGCCCAGCAGTGGGACAGTAAATGGGTTGATGATGATGTAAAACGTTAAACAATGAACCTTTAGATATTAAATTTAGCAATAAGCAATTGTTGAAACAGCTGAATTTAGCCAAATACTTCCGAAAATAGCCGTAATCTTCCGAAGATAGCCGAAACCTTCCGAAGATAGCCAAAGGCCCGAATTCGTCATGATTCCGGCTGGAACATAATTTTAAGGAGTGTTATATCGACCCTAAAATTATGTTCCAGCCGAAACCTGATGAGACTTCTGCTCATCAACCGACCACCGATGGATTGAGGAGGTAAATATGAAACTAATTAAGGATTTTTAATTAATGATGATAATATGTTTTCGCATATATTAATGTGCGTTACTTTAAACTATAAATTAAATATACATAAGTGGTTGCTGCATTTTATAGCAAGCGAAAGACGTAAATTGTTCCTGCTTGGAGTGTTCCAAATAAATTAATTTATAAGTACCTAATTTAGTAGTTATTAAATGGACGTACACCGATCTTATTGGCGAGGTTCTCCAAAAAGGCCAGGTGCATAGTACTCGCAACCGGCGCTTGTGTATGAAAAGACGCATGAATGTGGAAGAAGCAAAAGAGATATTATTATGCAAGAGTCGTAGCAAGTGGCAGTCCATAGTTTCTGCCTACCCCTGTGGGAAAAAGGCGTGAGCGTATGTATGTATGTATATTAAACAAATCTTTGTTCCTCGAGACCTACAATTTGGGTGTCTTCAAGACGACAGTGAATAGGTATCTTCTAGGCAAGCGCGCTCCACTGTTGACCACTTCAATGCTTAACATCAGCATCATCAACAAGTTGTGGTCAAGTGCAAGCCTATCTGTTATAAAAATAAAGTTGTATTTTATCCAAGTATTTGTCTTACATTTAGTTTGTGTTCTACGTTTCCGTAACCTAACCTATAAAGTTTCTATCCATGTCACTTCTTAGCACAAGGAAAATCAAAGAAATACCGGAAACAGCCGAAGATGGCCGAACGCAATTCGTCAGGTGGTCGGGTGTAACATGGCTTTGTGAGTATACTTCCACAAAATCATGTTCCAGCCGGTGACTTGTGCGAACATTCTGCTCATCGCTCGTCCATCGATGGATGGATGGATCTTAGGTATGGAATTTTACTTGGAACTAGCTGACCCGACAGATGTCATGTCTTAGCTATGAGTATTCGATTCGAACTGGAATAAATCATGTGGCCCAATTCCTTCTCCTTTCCTCCTTCTTTTTCCTTGGCTCAGCAACGCAACGCAATGCATTTATTCCACTTTGCCCCACCAAGCTGCCTTCAAATTTGCAGTGGAATCCTCCACACTAAATAGACTTTAATAGGGCTGGTTCCACTAGTTAAAAATGTTGTGGAATCTGCCCCACTAGTGTCGGAACTTTAGAATAGACTCATATTGTATCTAATATTCTTTTTTTTGGTAAAAATATTTAAGTAGTAATATATTTTTAAAAAAAACTACATTTTTTTTTTATATACCTATACTGTAATATTGATGGATCTTGTGTCTGAAATAAAGATATATTATTATTATTTCCTTTATTCTAACACTTTCACATTATGTTACATTTTTAAATATTTTTATAAAAACTGAAGACAAAAACATTTAAAAATATAAGAAATAGTAACCCACCGGCATCGGGAGCAGGGTCCAAGCCACCGGTGGTCAGGGCCCCAGAGAAAGAAACCTCCTAACAATGCGGGCCGTGTCTAAAAGGACAGCTCTCTGTATCGAGCCCTTGATCCAGCCACTCAACGAGAGCCTCCTGAGATGTTGATCGAGGCTCTTAGCTATTAGGCCATTAGCTGACACAACGATTGGTACAATGATTGCTGAATCCACCCCCCACATGTCGACAACCTCATGAGCTAAATCGAGATACTTTATTTGTTTATCTTTTTCAGCTTTCACGAGGTTCTCGTCATGCGGAACGGTGATGTCAACAATCACTGCACGACGCTCTAATCGATCTATCACCACAATATCAGGCTTATTAGCAACAATAGTCCTGTCTGTGATGATAGATCGATCCCAGTACAATGTAGCATGACCATTTTCGAGAACTGGGTCGGGCACATACCTATAGTACGGTACCTCCGATTCCACAAGATTATATTTCAAAGCAAGCTGCTGATGGATAATCCTGGCCACAAGGTTATGTCTGTGCAAGTACTCGCCGTTAGCCAGACGCGAACAACCTGAGATAATATGTCGAATAGATTCTCCCGGACGGTGGCAAGCCCGACATATGTCAACCGTACCATCTTTAACGATATATTTCCGATAGTTGTTCGTCATCATAACTTCGTCCATAATTGCACAAACAAACCCTTCGGTTTCTCCAAAGAGATTTCCGAAGCGTAACCAGGACACGGACGCTAGAAAATCTACTTCAGGCTCATGGAGAGCCCGGTAATAGCGTCCGTGCAGCTCTTTGCTTTGCCATATCTCCCTGCGTTCGTTAGTACTTAGTACTGCAGGTTTGCGCCAGTTCTCTTTAGCCAACGAGAGAGGGGTAAGTCCCTTGTCCTTATTATTATTATTATTATTATATGTAACTATGGGTGGTGACGTTAGCAGAAGGGTTTGCCATCAACCGGGCACAAATCCAGACGCCGAGCTGCTACTGAGCATTTCATAGAAAAATCCAATACCACTGCTCGACCTGGGGATCGAGCCCGGTACCTCTAGCGTAGCATTCGCGCTTAGGATCTCTAGTTTAATGAAGTAATCCTGTCCAATCTATCTAGGAGAGGAGATGGCTATCGTAGCATCAAGCAAAATGAATATAATTTAGGCTACCTACAATATGAAATTATGTACACTTATTGTGTACAGGCGCCTAGAATTATAAGATAACACCAGTACAAAAATTGCTATGATGTTAATTGCTATTATTTTTATTTCAGGCACATTTGTATTTTTTTTTGTATAAGGTCAAGTTGTGGTTCTTAGCAATAAAGGAAATATTTGTCAAAAGTCGTGCGTTTTATTTTATAAAAAAATGTGTCTTTCAAGTTTATCGTGTGGTTTTTATTCGATAAGAAGAAGAGTGAGGTAATTGACCGTTACTGAATTTATTTTCCAGGATTTTTTTCTCTCAGAAACCCTAATATCGATTAACACTAACCAACAGAAGAAGAAGCGTCGGTAGCCTAATGGCTAGGGCGTCGGACTTGCGATCATATGGTTGCCGGTTCGAACCCATCACTGCACTACCGACGTGAACCCATTCGTAACACAAGCATTTAGCTTAGCACGAGGGGTTAACAAGAATACTAGTAATGTGTGACCCACATTGCTAGTAAGCTTTAATTTAAAAAAAAAGCAACGGTAATGTATTTAAGTAGGTAGGTATATTATATAGGTAAGTAGGTACCTACTTAGTAAAGGATAAAAAACCTTTTATAAGTAATCTTAGGGTCTTGAACTGTTTACTTATCCAAGAAAGGATATTGACTGTTCAACTGGTGATTACCTATAGGTAGGTAGGTAAGTACATACACTCAATAATAATGACCATAATAAATTGTGAAGTTGTTGAAATATGTTCACTTACAAAACTTACCTTATAAAAAAATACCAAATTATATATACCTACCGTATTTTTTTTATGAAATTTATTACACCTACAGTTCGCCTATGCTTAGGTCCATGCTATAGGCGGCGACCCTAATACCATTTACCAGGCATCAATCCAAATATCGTGCTGCTGTTAAGAATTTTATAGAAATACCTTAGGTAAGTACCTATAACACTTGCTTCTACTTCGTTTCTAACGCTACTGGTTCCTAGGTTTACCTAGGAATCGATCCAAGGCCTCTAGCGTAGCAGTCGAGCTTAGGATCACTAGATTAAAGACGCAGTTATTAATTTCAGTTAGATATGCACGTCTACACGTCGAGCTTTACATATCCAGTTTACGTTGGCCTCTTATTGTATGGAAACCTATACAATGCGAGACCAGCTTAAACTGGACTTGTATAGGTTGACCTGTAGCCGTGTGTACATTATATTGTTCCGGCGAAAAATCTAATATCTTTTCAAAAATCATTGGCAACACAGCTATTTTGATACATGGCCGTCCAATCGCAAGTGACGCCGCGGGCGCATATCTCCCGTCTCGGAATTCAATCGTAATACAATATTATACCTACCCGATAACCAGACGGTTACTCAGTTAAAAAACCTAATTGCTAAACAATAACAATCCATCATCCGTAGAGATTGAGTGGGGGTAACGGCTATTTATAAATACAGACTATTTATAGTTAGTTGAACTCCTGCGCAAGATGCGCAGACGATGATTCATATGATTGATTTGTCTGACGGTGTGGGATGAAAGCGGAAGTAGCTACCGGCAAGAACATCAAGTGGTGAAGGGTCAAATATGGTAAAGGGGAAGCCGGAGCAAGGAATGCTTACTTTTGTTTGCTTTTTATGGGAATATTAAACACGATAAATGCCCAAGGGCGTCTCTAGCTGATGGTATTATGAAACTTTAAAAAGTAAGAATTGAAGAAATAGAAATGCATAGTGCGACTGAGCAAGACAATTAAAAAAAATTGAGTGGGCTGGTTGATTTGGCTTATTTTTTTAACAGTAGGCAGGTGGGGAGCTGCCCTACAAACCGCGTTCGCCAAAAGGGGGGAGATCTGTAGATCATTATAATTATTGATGTCTGAAAAAACGTGGAGTATTCCCATCTTCCCGCAAGTGTCGTCCCCCGAATGGGCGGATGGGAATTTTAGTGTCATCTTCCCCCAAATTCATGGAAGTAAAAATTTCATTTGCCCCCGAAATATTTTTAAATCTTAGATGCTGCCCCCGAATGGGGCAAAATGGGAATTCTTCTTCCCATCGTCCCCCAAATCCATAATTGGGGGAAGATGGGAAGAAAAAGTTTCATTTGTCCCCGATTTTTTTAAATTTAAAATTTCGTTTTTGAAAATTATCATAGCGCTCAGCTAAGAGAATTCTTCTTCTCATCTTCCCCCAATTTTGAATTTGGGGGAAGTTGAGAATTGCAATTTTCCCCCATTCGGGGGCAAGCACTTAAGATTCAAAAATGTTTCGGGGCAAATTCAACTTTTACTTCTCATCTTCCCCCAATTATGAATTTGGGGGAAGATGACACTAAAATTCTGATTTTTCCCCATTTGGGGGAAGATGGGAATACTCTAAAATCGTTGTAAAAGTAGGTAGGTACTGTTGAGATCGCGTTTACTATACAGTTTAACTTTTTACCTGTTAAATACTGAGTGTTTGGCAAAACAATAAACACAAATGGTGGATGGGTGGGGTCAGGGCTAGGGCTGTTTTGCTACGATTCGAATTCAACACTTTAGTTTTTTTCATGCAAGTTGAAATTAAGCTTTGAGTAGGTTAAGTTAGTCATAATAATTATAATAGGTATGTCATCATCGTGATGATGATGATGATGATGATGACATACCTACCTATTATAAACCAATTTGTTTTCTTTTAATTTTTAATGTTGCTAGATTCTCATTAAATTATTACTTCATGCAGATGTTACCTAACTTACGAAAAGATGTAAAAAAATACTCAAAGCTTAATTTCAACTTGCATAAAAAAAAAGAAAATCTAAAGTGTTGAATATGGTATCAGGTATGACACATTCTAGGTAGGTAATATGAACTTCGACAACAACAATAATTTATTCACACGATTGAGTATTAAAACTTATGCTTAAAGTGGAATTGGGCTGGACATTGGCCGCATGTCGGACGAACTGTGGGCATAACTCACCACTGAGTGGAGCCCACACAACGTCAGACGACGTCGCGGCAGTCCCAGAAGGAGATGGCGGGACGAACTAGACCTTTATTTGAGGGATTGGCAGCAGAAAGCTCTGAATCGAGAGGAGTGGAAGGAGGGTACTACATGGTTTTTCCCTAACAGTGGGACGATAATAGCTGAATAAAAAAAAACATTAACTTTAAATGAAAAAAATTACTCTGCCAAATAAATAAATAAAATATGCTTAATTAATTACACTAATTAAAACAAGTATTCGCGATAAACTTTGCACGAGAACTTATCGTGGTTATCTCGGTAGGTACTTAGGTATTATTTTAAAAACATGTGTTTATTATTTCGTCAAGGTTCAGCTGTCGCCATGCTGTTTGGGTAAAAATGCCTTTATAATTAGGTACATAGTGCTTATTTTATTTACTTATCAGTGAATGTTGCTTGTGACTTACAGATAAAACCCAAGCTAATTATGAGTAGGTACCTACCTACTATGTAGCGCTGCACAAGTTCTGGGGTGATCTATAAAGACTCAAGCTTCAATCTTGGGCGCGAAATTAAAGTTTTTCTTGGTTCCGCAAATTATTCGGCTATAACACATTCGATGTATATGCCAGAAGAAATTGTAAAATCAACAATTACGTCATATTCACGATTCAGTATTAAAACTTTTGCTTAAATACTTTTAGAAAAAAAGAAAAAACCGCTTACAAAAAATCATAAAATAACGTTATGTCTTATACAGTTTGGGAAGTCGGTGGCGAAAACAAAATGACAACTCAAATTAAAGTCACCGACTTACCAAACTGTGGTAGACAGTTTCACTTTTTTGTTAAAGGTAAAAGTACCTAAGTAATTTTATTTTTAAATTGTTAGTGGAAAGTTTTGTTTATAAGTAGGTAGGTACCTACTTTTAAGCCAACCTAATGCACTGCTCTTATAAGACAGCGATGTTTCGGAGTAAACGATTGTATCATCGATGTATTTATATTTTTATTTTTGTTGATTTTTTTAAATCAAACAAAAATCAATGAAGCGACGGTAGCCTAATTATCAGGCAAAGGCCTGCTCGTAATACAAGCATTTAGCTTAGTACAAGGGGTTAACAATATAACTAGATTCTAAAACCGCTCAACCAATTTCGATAATATTTCAACGGAACCACCGCCGAAGTATGACCTATCAAACAAAAAAATAATCATTAAAATCGATCCATAATTGGCGGAAATATCGCGTAACAAACATACAAAAAAAGACAACATACAGACGAATTGAGAACCACCTCCTTTTTGAAGTCAGTTGAAATTGTAATTTTTCGCCGAATCCACTATTTTATAGATACCAAAATCTTCGACTACCTATAACGATTTTTAAGCTTTCGTCTTTTCGACCAACGTTTGCGATCTGAGTTTTGTAGCACACTATATTTACTGTGTCATATATATATTATTACTGGTGACCTGTAATACAGGCTTCTGTAGAAACCTACCTCAGGCACCAGTCTCTCACAAAGTTAACTCCTTGTTCGTTTTTACACCGCATTTAAGCCTAGTATTAAGTAATAACTTGTGAAGAGTAAAATAAACGTTTATATTTGTTTATATTTATATATAGATATATCTACGGTCTGATAACCGAACTCCTTGAATACTCCTTGATATTTCGTTAATCAAAGTAAATATAGTAGGTAGGATATATATTATTATCAATTATCTATGTAGCGTATACTACTGTGTATTTATATTATTCGAATTTAATAATGGAATTTATAAGGCGAAAGTTAGTGGCAGCGTCGGACTCGGGAGAGGTCACTCTAGAAGGACGTACACCGATCTTATCGGCGAGTTTTTCCAAAAAAGGTCAGGTGCGTAGTACTCGCAACCGGGGCATGTGTATGAAAAGATGTATGAAAGTAGCAGAAGCGAAAGACTTATGCAAGAGTCGTAGCAAGTGGCAGTCCATAGTTTGAGCCTACCCCTGTGGAAAAAAGGCGTGTGATTTAATCTAAGTGTTCAGTTTATTTTATGTACGCCAGACTACTTACGAGTACCTATTATCGCCTTACCTTTCTCTTGAGTCCATCCAAAGGTTGTCTGTAAGAGATCGCTTTAAGCGATAAGACCGCCCCTTTGTACCATTTTATGATTTATAACATGAACTTGACAATATGTTTGCAATAAAGAATATTCTATTCTATTCTATTTTCTCGGTACCTACTTTTAAATCCAAGGAGATATTAAACTGACGGCATTATAAATTATGGTGAACACACCATAAAATTACAATAATACCTACTCATAAAATTTTGATGATTTATAGTTAAACAGTGGTCGGTCATCAAATTTTGAGCAGGTAGTTGAAGAGAGAAGTGAAAGAAGACCAAACATTGCTACTATTTGCATACTTTTATTGTGTGGCATCAGGTTCGGACTCCTTACCTAATGAGCACCCACGCTAATCACTTCGTTGGCACCTAGACTAAAAATTTTTTTTCTCTCTAATTTGTAAATCTTATTAGCGCATAATATAATAAGAAATGCCATTTTCAACATACTTCAAAAAGGAGGAGGTTCTCAATTCGTCTGTATGTTTTTTTTTTGTGTGTTTGTTACGCTATGTCTCCGCCAATTGTGGATCGATTATAATGATCGTTTTTTTGTTTGATAGGTCATACTTCAGTGGTGGTCCTATTAAAATTTTATCGACATCGGTTGAGCATTTTTTTAAATATCAACAAAAATCTAAAAATTGTTTACATCGATGATACTTATTATCGTTTACTCCGAAACATCGCTGTCTTATTGGAGCAGTGCGTTTAGTTGGCTAGCAAATACTTATAAACAAAACTTTCCACTAAAAATTAAAAAATGTAATTACTTTTAACAAAAACTTTAAACCGCCTTCAAAACATAATAAAATAATTTTGTCTAAAACAGTTTGGGAAGTCGGTGGCGAAAACAAAAGACCCACTCAAATAGAAGTCACGGACTTCCCAAACTGTTTTAGACAAAATTATTTTATTATTTTTTGTAGGCAGTTTTACTTTTCATATACTTCGGTCATAATTTTTCGTCACCCACAATTTATACAATTAAAATCTAGGCACCTACAGTGATATCCTTAACTTGCTTTCCGCCCATGGCTTCGCCCGCGTGGTTTCTCGACTTTTCTGCATTTAAGAGGATAGTATCCGCTTCGCGCCCCATACAAACGCAGTTTGGCCCTTGCTTGAATTTTAAACAATGAAAGTCATTGAAATTTTGCAGTAACAATCTTATCATTAATATACGTGTTCATGTAATATAAAATTTCATTTCAATATACGGTTAAAAAGTTACACGAGCTCAAAGATTGGCAATTTTCGTTGAAAAACGGCCCAACTTTATGCTAGTATTTCTCGACAATGTATCAATACAGAAACATTCTGATTCGAAGGAAACCCAGATAATATAGTGAATATTTTTTTACAAGATTTTTTTTTTACATATTAGCAATATTATAGGAGTAATCTCCAAAATTCGGAACATACGAAATACGCGTGAAAATGTTGCAAATGTATTGTTGTTTCACCATGCGTCGCGGGAGCTGCGGGGGGTCGGGAGGTGAGAAAACGTCCTTGAAACAACCGGCTCGCGGTGCATGTGAGCGACGCGATGATGTCGTGAATTTGTTCTACTTATTCCGCCAGGTGCGACATATCGAAAGAGATATTTAGATAGTTTGATGGACAACGAGAGCTTACGCTCGAGAGAGGTTTATTATTAAAATATACCTACATAGACTGCCTCATTAGTCTAGTGGTCCTAAGTGCGACTGCTACGCTAGAGGTCCTGGGTTCGATCCCCAGGTCGAGCAAAGTGTTATTGGGTTTTCCTATGAAAATCCCAGTGACCCAGGGACCTAAACATACCGGCGAAATGTGGGTGTACATTAGTAAACCTCTGCCCAACCCTTCGGGGAATACAGGCGTGATGGTATGTTATGTTATGTATACCTACATAGGTACGTAAAGTTAATATATCGGCCGTAACTTACTAGACTACCTAAGGAAAAAAAAATGTGTATGATAGGTAATTTTATTGTTTTACCCGTGATAATACTATTTTATACCTAGGTATATCTTATTATATTGTAAATTAGAATTACTGTTGTTTACACACCACATAGGTACCTACCTACATGTACATACGTGGGTTGATTTTATCTGTTACTTAGGTACTTGTCTAGTAATAATAATAATAATTTATTTATGGTTGCGTCGCGCGTTGGTTTTGATTTAGAAGTTACAAGAAACAGTTTGAGCCTATATCTGTAAAAAAGTTTCTTAGATTGGCAGAGGTGAAAGCAATCATTTATTGTGGGTATATTATAGATAGCATGGCAAGAAAATAAATGTATGAATGAAAATAAATGGTGAAGTGGCTAAGAAATCGGGTGCGCTATGAGTAATGTAGTATCACTAGTGGGTTCGATTCCCACACGGAGCAAATATTTGTATGGCCTAAAGGTATTTTTCCATGTTATCTTCTTTTGTTAAAAGAGTTTGGGTTTGGTAAACGCACTAAAGATCCAGAAAAATCCTAGTGTAAATAAAAAAAAGAAGTGAAAAACATAAAAATGATTTTTAGGTAAGTAAGTACCTACCTACGTAAAGTTTATTTAAGTCATAAGTTCTTATCCTAAGGTGTTTAGTGATATAATGCCTACCACGATTAGTTTTCATGTAAAGTTCACTCGTAACAAAACATTTAAATAAAAGCAGAGCCAAGTCTCATTACTCGATTACTACATGTTGCTGGTGATTCATAATATTATATGTACATGTACGCACGGCTACACATCAAGCTATACGAAACCAGTATAGGCTGCCCTTGAATTATGCTTAAAACCTTTACAATGGGAGGTCAGTCTAAACTGGTTTTGATGTGTAGCCATGTGTACAAAATTTTCAGTAAAGAGGAAAAATTTCAAAAAGAATGTTGTGCTTGACTGCCAAAATATAAAAGAACGGTTTCAAAAAAATAATTCCCGAAACAAAATCAAGAATTAGGGTAGGTATGATAAAATAGGATATTAGGATTATAGCAATCATCAAGTTATAAGTAAAATTATTTGTTAGCTAAATACATTTGATTATGATACCACTCATACCACTGAGTCTCTTTCGGTTATATCGGATTAACACGCTCATGTAACTAATTATACAAACATACTTTACACAAAAACTCATATGCACACACACACTCTCTGTCTCTCTCTTACACACACACACACACACGCAAGCGCACACACACACACACAAGCAAAAACACACTTTTTTATTATTATTTTCTTTCCTATGCTAGGTACTTAGTAGTTCGAAGGCCAAGGACTCATAAAAAAGATTCATATGTAACGGTTGATACTAAATAATTATTTTCTATTTTTTCTTAATGTAAAATAATATGTGTGTAAAAAGTGTGAATAAAGAAAATAATAATAATTATTATTTTGGGTATATATATTTTTATATCTCGGCTCTGGTTGGCCGGTTTTTTAGATTAGCACGGGCCGAAGCCAAGTGCTAACCTAGGCTAAAATGTGCCGGGCCGCTTAAGACCATTAAGTCTGGTTGTGAGATTGTGTGTGTGCGTTGACTGTGGTTGTTTGTGGTTCTGGATATGATGTGGCTACTTCTGTCTCATTATCATTCTGTAGGAATTTTCTAACAATTCTGCACGTGTTTAGGATTGCTGCTTTCTGTAGGCTTTGATAGGTATATGGTGCTAGGTCCAGAGTTTTTAATGATTGGTGTAGTTGCTTGGGGATTAATCCTGTAGTTATAAAACTACAGGAATAATACTGACGTGACTTAACCGCCACATTCGGCTAATTTCAATTTTCAAATCTGTATATTTACAGAGTTTTTCTGCTATGGTACTTTGTAGATTGTGCGTGTTTGTTATGGCTATGTCTATGATTTGTGCTGTCTTGTTAATTTTATCTATTAATGTAATGTCTGGCCTATTGTAGTGTGTTGTTCTATCGGTGAGGATTGCTCGATCATAATACAACTTGTAATTGTTATTTTCGAGTACAATTTCCGGATTATATTTATTGTAAGGTACTGGTGGTGTAGAAGTTAAATTATATTTGAATGCTAATTTCTGGTGAATTATCTTTGCTATTTGATCGTGTCTATGTTTATAGTCAGTCTGTACCATTGATTTACATGCACCGGTTATGTGTTGAATGGTTTCGGAAGAACTATTACATCGCTTGCAGGTATCTTGTAGGTGCTTTTGATAATTACGTGTGTCTATAACTTGGTCATTTATTATTATTATGTGTTACGTATCCATTTGGATTTGGACTCTCAGCATAGCTTGTGAATGTGACGAGTCAACCATGGGCTTACATCAAGTGAGTTGGTTTTTTCTTATGAAGAATGTGTTTGTGAAGTGGATATCAGGAATCGCTTTACTATGGAACATGTGTCTATGATAACTGATTTTTGTAGTGGAATGTATGTTTTGTGTAGGTCTAGTTCTTTTTATGATGTGTGTAGTGATTTAGGGATGAGTCCGGTAGATGATAATATTATCGGTATTATTTTAACTGTATTTTGTTGCATATCTGTCGTATTTCATCTGCTAATGATATATGGTTTAGTATTATCTCGGTGTATTTCTTTCTGAGTTAGACACAGATATATCTACTAAATTTGTTATTTGTGGTTGTTTTAAAATTAATGCTATGTATGGTCTATTGTTCCGTGTGATTTTATCTGTAATTAATCACTATCCCAGTATAATTTCGCTATGTTGTTATTTAAATTTTTTGGCTTATATTTATAACATTGTCTTATTGCATCTATTAAATTATATTTTTTAGCTATCTGTAGGTAAATTTCTTTATTATGTCTATCTGTGTACTGTTTATTTGCTAAGAATGGACATCCTCCTGTCATATCGCACACCTAGATCTAAAGAGAGTTAATTCAAAAATCTGTGTGAATGAGTTATGCTCACCATTTCATTTGCTATACGGATACCTATTCTTGTTTTAACCTGTTGTTTTATTGGTCAGATAAGTATACGGCATACCTATCTGACCAATAAAACATTTTTTTAGCAAAAAGATACGTATCCTATAGGAAATGAAATGGTGAGCATAACTCATTCACACAGATTTTTGAGTTAACTCTCTTTAGATCTAGGTGTGAGATATAATCTATAGTTTATTGTTGGGAGTTACATAATCTACATCTATCTGACATTAAATTCTAACAGCTTAACATAAATATTTAATATTACTTAGTAAGAAAAGGTTTTTAATAAAGTCTACAGACTTCGTTAATGTGGGTCTAGTATTGACTTACAGCTCCCTTCATAAACCTTTCTTTACTTAGAATTGCTCTGTGATTCGTTTGTACTTGGCGGTCAGTACCCCTTTTTGATTATCAGAACGAGACAAATAAATTTTAACTTACCAACGCAAACGCAATGAATTCAAACACTTTTCTTTCCAACTGTAACTTCCATTGTTTTCGTAGAATCAAACAAATTCGTGCATAGCGGACCTTTTTAGTAGGTATTTTTTGAGTCGAGCATAGCGAAACTAGAGAATAGCGGTACTAACTAATAAATAATATTTGATATCTATTATTATAAATAACAAATATTATTAGTATTATTAACGAGTACTTAGTATTATCATACTACTTGTTACTACTAATAATATTTGTTATTTATATAACTATAAGGTAGCCTTTATAGTTTCTTAAACTTCATAATGAATCAGTGAGTGAGTGATATTACGCTGTAATATAATTTTTCATTTTTGATTAAAAGGCTATATTAATCTAAACAATATTGTCTTGTTGGCGACATGACTTTTTTGTAAGTTTAATAATGACTCATTCGTCATCTGCTTATCAGCTTTTAATTTTTAAAGGATATTCAACATAAAAGAGAAAAGTATCTGGTGTCGCGAAATTTTACGGCACATGCGGATTTGTTTGAGAAGTATTTCTCAAACAAATCCACATAACTTGATATCTTCTAAATTACAGATATAGATTATATTACACGAGACTTGGCTCTGTTTACAAAAATATTTTTAATATGTTAAAATTACTGTTAATGTACCATTTTATTGAGAGCTTACGAGTAGGTCATGGAAGTCTTCAAATATTGTAAGTTTCCTATTCCCCTGATGGGAGCATCAAGCATCTGAAAATCTTAGAGATGCCGTTTTTTTATGATTTATGTAAAAGCTTTCTATGACTTTTAGTGCATTACCCTTTCTATTCATAGCTACTTTTATCATAAAATTTATTAAAAAAATACGGATTGTTCAGTCTAGAAGTGAATAGGTAGGTACTTATTTTTATTAAATGCAATTTCCAATCGTTACGCGTCATTATATTTTACAAGTCAAAGAAAATAGGTACAATACAATAAAAAAACCTTGAACGAGCGCTCAGTGCACATCACCATACGTACTTAAGTAAATACCTAAATTTTATTATGTAAGTACTTAGGTACTTTGTATCAAATGCAATTAGGAACTTTACTGCTGCTGATTTTGTCATCAATGCGACGGTTTATCATAATTTTACTATGAAAATTGCATTTAGGTAGGTACTTATGTAGGGACTTACATATCCAGATTGTTTTATTCGAATAAGTCAAAATTTACACTACACCTACTTAGGATCAAAACATAATATTTTGTACGAAGTAGTACAACTTATTGCTCTAATCTTGAAAAACCTTATTTATGGTAATACAAAAGAAATAAATAGGTAGGTAGGTAGGTACTAAGTTACTTTCTCATTAGGTAGGTAATTTAATAAAAAAATAAAAAATAGATGGTATTTGCTATACTGAATCTTACAAAGAAATAATTGACCTAATAATAAATTTGAACGAACGAACGAGGTACGAAAAAAATATCGCTTTCATAATTTCATTACTTTAGAATTGGACCCAACAACGAGAATAAGCGCGCGGGTGGTAGCGAGGGCGCGCGGGACAAGCGACGCCCGCTCGCATCGCAGGCGATAGGGACAACAACACAAAAACCAATACCTAAACTGCGTGAGCGCTGTCGAGGTACACTCCTCTTAAAAGGATTATTTTTTCCCGTTTTTGCATCAAGTTTCATTTATGCTCCGCTCCTATTGGTCTTAGCATGATGATATATAGCCTATAGCTTTCTTCGATAGATGGGCTATCTAACACTGAAATATTTTTTCAAATCGGACCAGTAGTTTCTGAGATTAGCGCGTTCAAGTAAACAAACAAACTCTTCAGCTTTATAATATTAATAACAGCTTTTTAATATTAGTATAGATAATAATAAAATATATTAAATTAAAATTAATAATAATATCATATATTAAATATAAATATTATAAAAAAAATATCGACGTCGCCTCAAAGACGTAAAATAAAAAGGTGAAGGCAAATTTCGACATGGCGGGTAGGGGTCGCGGTGGCTTAGCGGTTCGGTTAGAAGACGCAGGTTCGAATCCTGCCCGCGGTCGTATTTTTCCTTTACTAAAAATAATAACTTAAAATAAATATAATAAAAAAAAAGTATAGATATGCGGAAATACCTATATTTTATACATGCGTGCATCTTGTAATAGGAAGGTATAAAGATCACTTGTTGGTAGGTAGTCTAGCATTTTCCCTCCTTTATGAAAAATCTGATCTGACGACTATTAATTTCTTACACGGGTCATATATCTATTATAAACATTCCTTACCTTCATAAACAGAAATAGCTGTTATCAGGCGCAATAAACCGTGGTTAATTTATTTATTTATAACAATTGTTACAAACAACAATGTCAAAGACTCGTGAGGGTCATGAGCACCTGGTTTACGACTTCAGTTTATTTCCATAAATACTTACTGCGGAGAAAACAAGCGCGCGCGCAAACAGATCTACGAAGATTACCAATACTCTAAATAATATTTGCTTTTAAGGGATAACTCGGCAAACGGACAGGCGAGCTACCTGATGGTTAGTAGTCATCGCCGCTCATGGACATCTGCAATACCAAAAGAGTTGCAGATGCGTTGCCGAGCCTATTTAAGGAAAAAAGGGGAAAAGGAGAAAAGGAGAAGGAAGGGGATTGAGGGAGGAATCGGGCCTCCGGCCCTCTCGCTCACCAAACGAAGCGCAGTAGCAAAACGCTACTACTCGGACGTCGGTCTTCTGCGAGAGTGTGGTACTTCCCCGGTCAAGCCGGCCCATTCCTGCTGCGAACAGCGTGGCCCTACCACAATAGTTATTTTTGCAACAAGAGAGCAAAGTCGTTTTTTGCTGCGAGTGCTGATTTTGAATCCTGAGTGTGGCGAGGGATTCAAAGGCACGAGATGCAAAAAATCTTTGCTCTCGTGTAACACACATAACTTTTCACTTCAGCAGCGAGAACACTTTAGGAGATAATAAATATTTGCAGGTTACTTAAATATCAGTTTTATTTGCAGTAAATGCTTATTTTCGTTTAAATACAACAATAAGTTAAAAATTCAATAAATTACATTAAAATACATAATTTTCTTTTTTGCAATATTTCTTTAGTTGGTACGAAATCCCGAACGTTTGTCTTTGAGATCGAATTCAAAATCGGAACTTTGAAAGGGCTGGTCTTTGTCTCTCTCTCTTTCTATTGGCGGGAAAGAGATAGAGTGTGAATGTTTCGAATTGTATGATTAACCCAAGGCTGAATAAGATATCCGCGGCTTTCTAAAAAAAAATAATTAAAGGTTACTTTGTCTCCCTCAGTGAGCAAAATCGCATTTTGCTCACAGATTTCAGGCAGCAAAACTTACATGTTTGAGCTACTGAAGTGAAAAAACAATTTTATGTATATTATGCCCATTCTAGTGCTTCTAAGCGCGACTGTTACGCGAGAGGTCCCGAGTGCGATTCCCAGGTCGAGCAGTATTATTGAGTTTTTCTATAAAGTTTTCAGTAGGAGCACGGAGTCGGTATTTATTACCTTATTATGCTCGCCCCCTATTACATTGGACCTAAACATTCCGGCGAAATGTGAGTGTACATTAGCAGAACCTCCGCTTTGCCCTTCGGGGAAGAGAAGCATGATGGTATGGTGATGGGGCCATTATCAGGTCGCACGTGACAACTCCTGGAGGCGCCTCTCACTCACCTCCAGAGGTGGATAATTCTATCCAGAGTGGATAATACAGTGGAAAGGGTCCACCGCGCGAATATCTAGTTAGAGCAGAGGTGTAGCATGCCTTGGATCCCTGTTTCACAATAAGTTGGGGGGGCCCAAATGAAGGGTAAAGATTTTGGGCATTTGCTTATTTTTTAATATTATTATTGCGAAATGTTCACAAAGATATGAATTTTCCGAGACCACTGCCTGTCATGTCGAATTTCTCTTCCACATTTTTCTGCTGACGTCGCCTAAAGACGTAAAATGTGGAAGAGAAATTCAACATCACAGGCAGTGGTCTCGGTAGCTTAGTTGGTAAAGCGTCTGGTGTACTATACCAGAAAGACGCAGGTTCAAACCCTGCCTGAGATTGAATTTTTCTTTCACGAGAAATTTTCTTTAATTAGAAAATTCATTTTTTTTTATAACCTCCTCCCTTTTCTGTTTTTTGTATGACAGTTTTTTTATGTTTTTTTTTCCGGGAAGCACGAGATTAAGTGACGTTGGGGATTTACTCATTTTGCTTACACACGTTAGGGGCCCCTGTAGCCCGGGGGCCCCATATCATTGATACAGGGGTAGCTACGCCCCTGAGTGCGAGTAGTTTTAGCGTTATTCAGAAAACTTAAAATAAATTCTAAGGATAGGAAGTATAGTTTTCGTATCTATATTACCTAGTTTATAACACGATAAGACATGATAAGCCTATGATAGTTTTATTGTCTGTCTACTGTCTAGAAAGATTAGGTAACTACGCGAGATGGTGTAGCTCTATAGTTTGTAAACAAAACACTATTCAAATACCTAATATCTTCATTATAAATCTATTTTATACATCTAGCTTTCCGTCCACGGCTTCGCCCGCGTTGTTTCTTGCTTTTCTGTACTATAATATGTATGTATTATACATAGAAACCTTTCTCTTGAATCACTCTATCCAGACCCCTCTTTCCCATTGGGCACTTTGGGCAAGTGCCCAAAGTGTATTTGATCTTTTCCTAGTTCCTGTCAGATCACCAAACGATAACCAATATTTATTACCATAAAACCTAAATTGCTGACCACAATACCAACTTACTAGCTTTTACATGCGCGAAGCTATTCTACTCTCGCCCAAAAGTTAGGCTTCCAGACTTCAAAATTACTTAGGAATCGCATGAAGAATCTTTTTAAGCATGATGGTAACTAACTGCAGTGGGGAAAGCTCCTTCTCCAAATCAAAAAGAATTAAAAATGAATTGAGAAGTACAATGCTTCAAGAGAGATTAACCAGTTTGTCGCCGATGTCCATAGAATCTGATGTGCTAAAACGCATAGATTTAGAAGAAGTTATTAACGATTTTGCCCATCTGAAATCTAGAAGGGTTCCTCTTCAAATAACACAGATTTTTAAGCATTAACCTGTAAATGCTAAAAGCGTTACTTTTGTGGACTGTTACATTACATTTGACTATACGTTTCATGTGATTGTTAATTAAAATAAATATTTAACCTTGTTTATCTACTTTCTTTGTCTATTCTAACAAAATAGTCTCCTGGCAAAGTCATAGGGGCCCCATTATCCTAATATGCCCAGGGCCTCCAATAGGTTAAACACGGCCCTGACTCTATCTATTGAATAATACCGCATCCAAATCCGTTGCGTAGTTTTAAAGATCTAAGCATACATAGGGACAGACAGACAGCGGGAAGCGACTTTGTTTTATACTATGTAGTGATCTATCTATTACAATCTGTAATTCATTGAATTTGTAAGTATTTAAATAATTTAATGTCATTTAGTTAAACTGTCTCGTTAGTCTAGTGGTCCTAAGCGCGACTGTTACGCTAGAGGTCTTGGGTTCAATTCCTAGCAAATTTTTATTGAGATTTTCTATGAATTTCTCTGTAGCAGATCGAACCCTGGATTTGTGCCCGGTTAATGGCAATAGGCTCGCCCCGTATTACATGGGACTTAAACATACCTGCGGAGCGTGGGTGTACATTATACACCTCTGCCTAATCCTTCGGGGATTACAGGCGTGATAGTATGTATGGATGTACCACTTGGTCTTTTAGACTATCACCAACTAGGTACCTAACAGTAAGAATTTTGTAGTAAACAAAAATACTTTTGGGGAAAGACAGAAGAAATGTTGTCCTGTCAAAATAAAACTTAATAAAATAATCAATATTTATCAACATCGCTGTACCTACTCGTATTTCCGACAATTTTTCCAATAGATGACAATAATTATTGTCATTTTATAAGTACTTTACTTTGACAGTTCTCACTATTTTCTGTCCTTTTTCAATCTTAGTTAGTAAGAAAGGGACAGAATGTGATCATCCTCGACATTGCGATTGTGTTCGAATCAACTTGATCTGATTTTATTACAAACTACCCTCAAAATTGTTGTTTATTTTTAATATGGCCGGTAGATGTGTGCAAAATGCAATCATTCGTGGGCGTGTTTCTTTGTCCTCCAAACTTGACGTTATTTTTTGTTTGCGTTGAATAATTCGGTTTATTGATTGTGGATGATTGTTCCATTTCACGCGAGTTTCAGCTGCAACTAGCTCGCAGGATTAGTGACAATATTGTGATTGATAAAAGACAATTAGATGTGTGGTGTGTGAAATGATTTGTGACACGTGGTAGAAGAATCAGGCGAAGGCTGCGTGCGCATTGGATCCATGAGACAAGAGTATATTTGAGTGAGTAAGTTCACTTTGAATATCCTACTTATCTATAGAAATATTTGTAGGTATGTACTTATATATTTTGCTCGGTGAGAGGATCTCTTGAGGAAAGACTGGTTGACAATCATCCTTTTTTATTGTTGTTTTGTGGCTATAGTATCACTGCGACCGTAATCGGTCTATTGTGATCGCCGGTCAGTGGATACGAAACGAAAAAAATACTACCAAAATCCATAGAAATTTCACCAAAATCCATCGCCTTATCAAGTCTTCGGGACCCGGCGGGATGTGGGAGTAGTAGGGTGGGGGAACACCATAGCACACCTCAAGGGCATTGACCTTGACCTCAAGGTCATTGAGGTCAAGGTCAAAATTCCGAAAGTCGAACTCCGCGATTCTCACTAACCTTGACCTCATGGTCATTGACCTTGAGGTCAAGGTCAACTGAAGGTCAAATCAGCTATTCTTCTGAGGTTACTAACCTTGACATCACTGTCTTTGACCTTGAGGTCAAGGTCAAAATTCCTAAAGTCAAAATCCGCGATTCTCCTAAGGTCACTGACATTGTCCTCATGGTCCTTGACCTTGAGATCAATGTTAGAATTCCGAAAACCAAGATCCGTGATTCTCAGAAGCAGTAACAGGTTAATATTCATGGTGTCCTTGAGGTCAAGATAAAGTGATTCCGGAGGTTATATCGACGGAGGCCCGCTATGCGGGGCTCATACATCTGGGTGGTTTAAAAAAAAATAACCATTAAGGGGATGGTTCCCCTTCTAACCTAACCTATCCGAGTCGGGATGCCCCAAGTTCCGAGCTCGCTACGCTCGCTCTTGTATCCTAAATTCTCCTAGTGCAGGAATAATGCATTTTGTAAAAGATCCCTTCGCCTTCGACATCGTTTACAACAAACTGTTCGTCGGAGACAAAAATCACCCAGATGCTTTTCGCCATATTTTTATGTGTTCTATACGATAGAATCACTACAAAAACGATTTGAGAAAAACAAAAAAAAACTTTTTTTATTCTGTCCCTGCCGTCTTTAAAATAGATTCCCTTCGACATTGCTTTTACGACAAACGGTTGGTCGGAGACGAACAGCACCCAAATACTTTTGGCATTACTTTTAGGTGTTCTATATGATAAAATCGACAAAATAAACAATTTATGAAAAATATTTTTTTTTGCAAAAAAAAAACTGTTTTTTTTCCTCAGTGCCCCGTTCCGTATACTCCAACCCAGCAGTGTACTGTTAAGGCTTTCGTGACAATGCGCAGCTTATTCCTACTCAGCGTTAGGCGGTTTGTTTGCCTTTTACTGTAGGTTTTTATCAAAGCTTTAGAAATGAAAATTAAATGATGAAATGATATTTGACTGCCTCGTTGGTCTAGTGGTCCCAATCGCGACTGCTACGCTAGAGGTCTTGGGTTCGATCCCCAGGTCGAGCAAAGTGTTATTGAGTTTTTCTATGAAATTCTTAGTAGCAGCTCGGAGTCTGGATTTGTGCCCGGTGAATGGCAATAGGCTCGCCCCCTATTACATGGGACCCAAACATACCGGCGAACTGTGGGTGTACATTAAATACAACTCTGCCTAACCCTTTGGGGAATACAGGCGTGATGGTATGTTATGTTATGAAATGATATTTATTTCTGTAAAAAGATAATTCATAGACACTTTTACAAGTAAAATTTTTAGGCGCCGGCTCCTATCTTACGACCTCTGAGAAGAAACTCAGAGAATCATGGTCTCTTTTAAAGTCCAGACAATAGTGATATCATAGATATGCGAGTTTTACAATGTAGGACAAAATCTGAACAGGCCTTTTGAAGAAAGAGCCATAGCAGCTTTGAGTTGACCCGTCCTAACTCGCGGCACGCATACATACGTCCTTGTGTAGCTCAACCATTTTTTAGGGAGCTCAACAACCATAGACCGAGACGATCATAGAGTGGGCCATACCCGCCGATACCGACGACCACCCTTGCGTGGGAGTCTGGTGTAAAGCACCTTGGTAAGTATTCTTGAGAGACACTTCTCCCTTGGTGGCTGCGATTCTATCAGTCTGCAGTCCTTTGGTTTTGGAAATGACCATGAGCGGCGATGACTACTTACCATCAGGTGGGTCGATTGCTCGTTTACCAAAAATTATAATAACATACCATCATGCCTGTATTCTCCGCAGGGTTAGGCAGAGGTGTACTAATGTACTCCCACGTTTCGCCGGTATGTTTAGGTCTCATGTAATAGGGGGCGAGCTTATTGCCATTAACCAGACACAAATCCAGACTCCGAGCTGCTACTGGGAATTTCATGGAAAACCCAATAACACTTTGTTTGACCTGGGAATCGAACCCAAAACCACTAGACTAACGAGGCAAAGGAAAAAAATAATTTATTTTTTCAAAATCTTAATAAGTTTCCAAAAGTTCTATGATTTTTTTTCAGGGGGCCCTGCAAGAATTTTTTTTTGTTGTAATATTACGGTTATGAATATCATATATTTTTATGAAATACCAATTAAGCAATGTACCTATATCTATTTATGTTAGCGACCGAGGTAAACAGCTACGGAAATATAAACACGGGTCATAGTTTAGCTTATTTTAAACACGCAGATAATAAATAATTAAGTAGGCATGTTATTTTTAACCTTAATCTTTTGTTAAACTGTAGACTGCTTTTTTGTTCCTATGCGACGAATTCGTGATAGCGTTAAGATTAATAATGACATTTTATGTATCAGGCTGGGCAAAGGTTTCTTTAAACCTATGTTATGTCTGTAACATAAAATTGGGTATCAAACATCACATACACACCATCTTGCCTGTAGTAAGTGTTAGGAACAGATATTTTAATGTACACCCACCCAACACAGCCATTAGCCCGATTCACGTACCTAATTAAAACCGTAGCGATGTCGCAGTAGGTAATCGTTGCAACAGTTTTTAGGGTTCCGTAGCCAAATGGCAAAAAACGGAACCCTTATAGATTCGTCATGTCTGTCTGTCCGTCCGCATGTCACAGATTTTTTTCTCTGAAACTATAAGAGCTATGCTGTTGAAACTTGGTAAGTAGATGTATTCTGTGAACCGCATTACGATTTTCACACAAAAATAGAAAAAAAAAACAAAAAAATTTGGGGGTTCCCCATACAACTGAAACCCAAAAATTTTTTTTTCGTCAAACCCATACGTGTGAGGTATCTATGGATAGGTCTTCAAAAATGATATTGAGGTTTCTAATATAATTTTTTTCGAAACTGAATAGTTTGTGCGAGGTACACTTCCTAAGTGGTAAAATGTGTGTCCCCCCCCTGTAACTTCTAAAATAAGAGAATGATAAAACTAAAAAAAATATATGATGTACATTACCATGTAAACTTTCAACGAAAATTGGTTTGTAAGAGATCTAGTAAGTAGTTTTTTTTAATACGTCATAAATCGTAATGGTACGGAACCCTCCGTGCGCGAGTCCGACTCGCACTTGGCCGGTTTTTCAGTGTTATGTGAATACTGTCAAGACAAAGTTTTAGAACAATTCTCGCCCAACGAACATGTGTGAATACGGTGCAACGATTTTTCAATAGGACGACTCCTAAATCGGTCTGATCGACGGATATGAATAGGAAAACTGTTTCAAGTGACATCGCTACGGTTTTAATTACGCGAATCGGACCTATTTTTCTTTTGCAATTTTTTTTTCTAAAATAGCATTAAAAGAGAAATGATTACTATTATTGTGACTGACACCTTCCTACAAGAGTCGAAGTCATAGGTCAGCAATGTGCACCCGGACTTCAACCGCACTTCGTCGTTGCTCTTATCAAGACTTATTTACTATCAATTTAATTTGTTTATCAGAAACTACGAGAATAGCCGTTGCCCACTACCCAAAAGAATATCTTACTATCTCAGCTTCTAAAAAAAAACGTGTCAAGATGAAACATGTTAAGAGGAGTGTCCCTCGCGAACGCAACAATATTGCGGGCCCGCATGGTGGATTACGGCCCATTTCCTCTCACCGAGAGGAGGCCTGTGTCCCAACAGTGGGGGAATTATGCTTAGAGTGCTTAAAACTTTGATACTGGTTTGTTATATTTATATAACTTTAGTTGCCTGTTTATATTTTTAAGATGGCCTCGAGTTAATTGGTTGCAGGAAGGATTAAATATCTTTAAACACAAGAACACTGATAATTTCGTAAATTTACTTTTGGTTGGTCAGAATGTTAATTATACTATTTACGAAAAATACTCTGCCGCAGGTCGTAAGTACGACTGCTACACAAGGTTCTGGGTTCGATTTTCTGGTTAAACATACCGGCGAAATGTGGGTGTATATTAGTACTGATCTGCCTAGCCCTTCGGAAATACAGGCGTGATGGTATGTTATGATATGGATATAAATTTTTTTGGTCACTGTCCTGTAAAAGGAAAATAAATAACATTTAAAATATTTTTTATCGGGTGAACTTTGGGAACTCTTGTTTTTAACAATGTTCTAGCTTATTTTGACCAGTTGAACTTAAAGTATTATCAAACTGCGACACACATTTTTCTTAGTTCACAAAAAAGTCATAATCATTATTAGGTACGAGTATATTATGTTTTGACTTCAGTTATAAAGTTTGACAATAATACGATGTAACGCTTCAAGAAAAGGTAGGCATTGTCCTCCTTGCCTGCTTAGACCAATAGGAGAGTTAGGTTGTTTTGAATTGTCAAAACTTAATGTAGTGGGTCTTATGTAGAAGAACTTACTATCTAGTAGGTATAGTAAAGTATTGCTTCGTAGTAAAGATATTAATATTTTTTGTTGTGAAAGAAAAATACGATCTCAGGCAGGATTCGCGTACCTATCCCTCCGGTTAAGTTCTCTTCCACATTCTGGTGACGTCATATTTTTCTTACGCTGTTGTGTGTGCGTGTGCGTGTGCGTGTGCGTGTGCGTGTGCGTGTGTATGTGTGTGTGTATGTGTGTGCCAAATACCTATACACACAACCGGAAAAACTATCTACTTTTTTATACATTTAATTGAAATGATAAGACATCAATCGCAAATGACTCATGCAGGGAAAAAACAAGTGTAATCAATTAAATGTTTATGACCAAAATAATTAAATGAATTCGCATTGTTTACTAGAGCAAAAGTGAATAACCGATATTAGGCCTGGGTTAATGCTCCTAAACCCAATACAAGGGTACAGATACACTGAGCTATTCACACGAGGTTATCAAACAAGAAACTCATTTATTTGTAAATAACTTTATTTACTTAAAATAGAAAAGGATTGTCTGATATCACGCCTGTATTCCCCGAAGGGTTAGGCAGAGGTGTATTAATGAACACTCACATGTTTAGGTCCCATGTAATAGGGGCGAGCCTATTGCCATTTACCGGGCTCAAATCTAGACTCCGAGCTGCTACTGAGAATTTCATAGAAAACCCGAATAACGATGCTCGATATGGGGACCGAACCCAGGACCTCTAGCGTAGCAGTCGTGCTTAAGAACACTAGACTAATGAGGCAGAAAAGGATTTTAACTATTTTTTAAGTAAGTATATAACGTACCGCATGGTATTAGATACAATTATTTGGAAAGTAAGCAGTGATAGCCTAGTGATATGGCCATTAGACTGCCTAGTCAAAGGTTTCGAGTGCGAATCCAAGGCACGCTCCTCAGACTTTAACCGAAGCCGAAACCGAACCATGTGCGTATTATTCATTAATTATCACGCGCTTTAACGGTGAAGGGAAACATCGTGAGGAAACCTGCAGGCCTGAGAGATTTTCTTGAAGGCGTGTGAAGTCTGCCAACCCGCAGTATGCTAGCCTGGCGAACTATAGCCTAATCCTTCTCTTTCTGCGAGGAGACCCGTGCCCAGCAGTGGGACAATGTAATGAATTATGTGACTAGCGTAAGTCTAGTAATAGGTATCAAGGTCATGCTTTCGGATCACCTGATAATCAGCTGTTGAGACACGAATCATGACATCGTCACGCCGCCGCCGTATCTTTTGTTGAAACTTTATCTATTAGGTACTATAGGTAATTGTTATCTGCACGTGAAGATCACCTAATTGATAATTACGAGTAACTCATTGTAATATACATCATAGTTTTATCTGTCTAGTATTGCTCGCATTTCCTTACTCGACTTTTAGGTGGAGTATCTAGACGAAACATACACCAAATTTTAAGTTAGAACTCCAGAAATACAACTGTAAAAACGTTATTCAATTTTATGCAGTAATTTCCATGTGATTCGTATACAAACATACATCCATTTAGGTAACGGGGACTTATTCGGCATTGGTGAAATGCGTACTTCATATTATTACATTACATTTGTAGACTAAATAACTGCCTCATTAGTCTAGTGGTCCCAAGCGCGACTGCTACGCTTAAAGTCTTGGGTTCGATTCCCAGGTCGAGCAAAGTGTAACTGAGTTTTTCTATGAAATTCTCAGTAGCAGCTCGCAATAAGGACTTGTGCCCCGTTAATGGCATTAGGCTCGCCCCCTATTACATGGGACTTACACATACTGGCGAAGTCTGGTTGTACATCAGTACATCTCTGCCGAATCCTTCGGGGAATACAGGCGTGATGGTCTGTATGTAATTAAACTATATAATTATTATCTAAGACTTTTAAGATGTATGAATGTGGACGAAGCAAAAGAAGAATGCTAGAATCGTAGCAAATGGCGTTCTGTAGTTTCTGCCCATCCCTATGGGAAAAAGGCGTGAGTGTATGTATGTATGTATAATTAAGTAGATAAAAGATTTTTTGGAGCAAAAATAATCAATACAGACAAACAATCATTCATGACCGGCTTTGTTTGATAACGTACTTGGACCATTAAATTTCGATAAGTCTAGACTTGATTTGCTACACAAAAATGTATTTCAATGCCTCGCACTCGAATGACCTACAAATTGCTGTTCCGGATTTGTTGTGGGATTTGTAGATATACACTGGCACTGCAAAATTAAGTACTTACTACGCTTTAAAAATTTCATGTTTTTTTCTAAACGATAAGTAAGAGATGCTACATATGAAACGTTTAATAGCAAATTTTATCAGCTTTCTTTGAAACTATACATTAGTTATTCAAGTCCTTTTTATTTCGAAAGTTTATCTTTTGTTAAACAGTTATTGCAATTTTAAAAGTGTGATTCATATTTTTGCAGGCCAATGTCTATCAACTACCTACTAGCGCGGTTTCACCCACTTTGCCCCGCTCCTTAGGATCGTAGCGTGATGATAGATAGCATATAGCCTTCCTCATTAATGTGGCTATAACATACAAAAAAAAAAACAAATCTGACTGTTCCAGAGATTAGTGTATTCAAACAAACAAAATCCTCAGCTTTATTAAATAAATTTTATTAAGTACCAGCTTTCCTCCCGCGGCTTCGCCCCCGTGAACTAATACGTTTCTTTTAATTTTTCGGTATAATATATACCCTATGTCACTCAGGAATAATGTAGCTTTCTATTGGTGAAAGAATTTACAAAATCGGTTCAGTAGATCCAGAGATTACCCCCTACGTAACAAACTGTACCATTTTATAATATAAGTATAGATAACATAAAGCACGCCTATATTCCCCGAAGGGTTAAGCAGGGGTGTACCAATGTACCCCCCCATTTTGCCAGTATGTTTAGGTCCCATGTAAAGGAGGGGAGCCTATTGCCACCCGGGCACAAATTGAGACTCCGAATTGCTACAGAGAATTTCATGGAAAAACTCAATAATGCTAGCGTAGCAGTCGCGCTTGGGACCACAAGACTAACGAGGCAGTAATGTCAGTTATTTATTTATTGTAAGAAAATAGCATTAGCAATCTATACTTTTTTTATATTATAAAGCTAAAGAGTTTGTTTGTTTGTTTGCTTGAACGCGCTAATCTCAGGAACTACGGGTTCGACTTAAAAACATATTTCATTGTTAGATAGCCCATTTATCGAGGAAGGCTATACGCTATATATCATCACGCTAAGACCAATAGAAGCGGAGCATAAATGAAAAATGTTGCAAAAACAGGAAAAAATTAAATGTAGTAAGCCAAGAAACCACACGGGCGAAGCTGTGGGCGGAAAGGTATTAGTATAATAATATTGAGTTGATGATCACTATTTCAGTCACACGTGGCAATTAAGTTCATTATATTTTCAAGTTGTTAATTAATTTGAAAACACCACGCCGCCGCGCAAGTTATAAAGGTTATCAACGAGAAAATTCTCAGTTCCAAAACGACATTATAAAATTAGTGACACTTTCGTGAACATTAGATGCTAACATAAAATAAAAACCGCCTTCAAAAAGTATGTTGTGGACAACAGTTTTGGAAGTCGGTAGTCGGCCTTTAATTTTATGATGATGATGAGGATGAAGACGATTATAAATTTGTTTTACTTAAGTCTGTTTCAAGTGCAATATGTTGCAAGTGCAGTGATAGCTTGTGATGTGACCATTTGACTTCCAAGTTAAAGAGTTCGAATCCAAGGCGCACCTCTGACTTTTCAAAGTTATGTGTGTTTTAAATACTTAAAATAATCACGCCCTTAAACGGTGGAGGCCTGCATGCCTGAGAGATTTTCTTGACAGCGTCTGAAGTCTGCCAACCCGCAGTAGGCTAGCGTGGTGGACTATAGCCTAATCCCTCTCATTCTCAGAGGAGACCCATACCCAGCAGTGGTTTCACTAGTGGTTTCTGATAGTTTTTTTATCCTATCAAACTTCACTCGATCGAGTGAAGATTGCTTGAAAATTTTATCAAAATAGTCCAGTCATTTCGGAGGTCATAGAAAATACATATATAATTTTTTTGTCCAATTTAATCTTCCACCTTCTCTAGTAGCCTCATGATATGAAAAATTGCTAGTCATGATCATCTTTATTAGTCGTGTGGAAATCAGGTGCAAACATTTATGGCCAAGTTCGAGTTGGAGTCGCCTGACAAAGTTCTGTAGTTACATACTGAATCCAATATTTATAATTTTCATGTAATCCTAAATTATTTAAGTGCTTTTCATAATGTATTTAATTTAATCGATATTAACTAACTTGTAATGTTTAACGAAGTTGTGCATGTTGTGTTAGCCTGGAAGTAATTGTTGCACTCTTAAAGTTAATTTATTATCTCCTTTTTCTTGTGATGGTAATGGTGTATACAATTGTTGACTAACCTAATGAATGAACCACGGCAGGCCCAGAGATGGCGGGCTGAGCTCGACTCCCTTCAAAAGTCCTGAGGTGCTTGGTTCAATTCCCAGTTCCAGCAGTGTTATTGGGTTTTTTATAAAATCCTTAGCAGCACTTTGGAGTCTCGATTTGTGCTCGGTTGTTGGCAAATAGCTCGCCCCTGTTACATGGGACCCAAACATAATAGCGAATTGTAGGTGTATTAGTACACCTCTGCCTAACTGTTCCAGGAATATAGTCGTGATGGTATGGGTTTTGTTTAAGGGTGTTAACACACTAGTGATTGCACGCGTATCAAAGCTTTGGAGTTTGCTCCGCAAGCGAACAAACACGATAATTTACATTCAAAGTGGGATGCGCCAGATAATTTAATGATAGTTGAAACTAATCACTAAATTAATCGGCGAAAATATTCCTCTCTAGATAATATTTTAAATAGATGTTGGTGAAAGTACAAAATTATTAAAAACAAAAACAATGTCTGGTATGTACTTATCTGTGAAATGAGCAGTTTGTGAGTCAACGCACGGTAGCGATTACGATTACTTATGTAGGTAATTTTTGATAAATATATTTGTAACAGGCTGTATATTATTCATGGTGACTATCAGTCTATATATTTTAGATATTGAAAACTATTTTAAAAACTAAAATGGGGAATCTTTAGGAATGGGGGAGCTACAGAAGCCAAAACAATTTTAGAAAAGCTGTCTGTATGTTTGTACATATATCACGCAAAAACTACTGCATGAAATTGGATGAAGTTTTCACAATTGTATTGCTGGAAGTTTAACTTAAAATCTGGTGTACGTTTCATGTTGATACGACGTTAATAGCCGAGTTAGTAAATCCTTTTGGAAGCTGAGTGAAACCGCGGGGTGCGACTAGTCGTTATTAATAAATTAGCAATGTGTCATCGCTGTCATGATCTTTGGACTCATTTAAGCTGATCATCCGAATAAAGGTTGCTGTACGCTGTAGCGTAACACGATGATGAAAAAGTTACAACTATGACATAAAAGGCTACTGCGAAATGAAAACAGTTCGTGGAAAATAATATTTAGTCTTAAATTATAAGTTGACACCTGATAAAATTATAAAAAAAAAAAAATTTACATCAAATACAACGTTACAGTAATGAAAGACGAACAAATATTTCGCACAGAATGAAGAAATTAATAAGACCGAGATCACTATATTTTTGTCGTAATTTTTTCTAAATGATTGAGTTTTTATGACATAAATTATTATTTAAAAAGAACTATCTTTTGAGTACCTATAGGTAATGTGAATACTTGCGTTATCTTTATTGTTTTTGTAAGGATATTTCTTTGTAGCAAAAAAATAGATATTTTATTTATGTATGCATATTACAAGTACTTCCAAAAAAACGTATGTTTCGAGATTAAATTAAATAATAACAGAAAAGTTTTCACGTTTATTTATTTAAAAAAAATTAAGCTGTTGAACCACTTAAGTGTTTTACAATTGATTTAATATTGCACCAGAGGCCCCTAAAATTTTATAATCGATATCACTAATAAAGCACGCGCGGCGCTGATGTTCCTGATATATAAGACGAACTAACATAAACAAATTATTTACATTTCACACACCGTACATACTTATCATTTTGTTTAAAACCTCGTGGTGAACCGCACCTCCGATACCGGGATTCTTTATTCAAATAAAATAAACATTAATTATTTATTTTTGGTAATAATTAATTGAACAATATTTTATTTATGTTATTTTTGAATATAATTAATTGAACAATATTTGATATCTGTTATTTTTCGAACAGTATCTTGGTGTTTGTGTCTCCTGATTTTTTGGAATAATGGCCGCTAAAGTTATGTCGGTGAGTACTTTTTTTATTATATTATGCGTTTAATTTTGATTTATTTGTTTAGGAAATTGAGATTAGAGATTCTTTATTATTCCAAAAAGAACATACATTGCTCACCTATAGGATAATACAAGTCTTGTGTTGAGTGTAGTCCAGTAAATTACATGATTTTACAATTGATTTAAATTAAATTTATAAACACTAGAACAGGCTATATAATTACTTAATTGAGCAATTCTATGTTGTTAGTGACATAATGTCTTAATTTGGTTTAAAATATATTATAATTAATTAATATTTCCTAATTTTTTGTGTAGGTATTTTACAAAGGCTTCTCTTTATTGACATGATTATTTATATGCACTTCAGAACTTGTAAAACCATTTTTTTTAGATGTATTTCCCGAAGGGTTAGGCACAGATGTAGGTAATATTTATATATACCCACAGTTCGCTAGGTTTACGTTCGATTTAATGGGAAATGATACTATTGCTATTTATGAGGCACAAATGACTCCGAGCTGCGACTGAGACTTTATAACATTTTTCTCAAAATCAAAATCAATTTATTGCTTCAAATATGGTAGGTACAGAGATCTTTTTAATAACGAGTAGGTTTTACATATTTGACCATTGTATGGCATGCAATAGTTAATGGTCAAAAGTTATTAATTAATTTTATAACATTGCAATTCACAAAACAATATATATTATACTAGCTTTCCGCCCACGGCTTCGCCCGCGTGGTTTCTCGGCTTTTCTATACTATAATATATATATATATATATATTATACATATAAACCTTCCTCTTGAATCACTCTATCTATTTAAAACCGCATCAAAATCCGTTGCGTAGTTTCAAAGATTTAAGCATACAAAGGGACATAGGGACAGAGAAAGCGACTTTGTTTTATACTATGTAGTGATTGAAAAACAAAGTTACAAAACATGCAAAAACTTATTATTAAATATATCTTTATTATAGATGCCTGTATTTTAAAAGCTCGTTCATGAGTATAAAATTTACAGGGGCATTTATTAAAGAAATCATCAATTGTATAAAAACATTCTCTACCTGAGAATCGAGCCATGAACCTAAGTCACGCTTGCCACCAATGGGGTTATTAAGAAAAAAATGCCGTGCCTCGTACAGTACGTAAAGCCATCGGTCCCGGTTGACATACGAACACCTATGACAATCGTTAGTGGTAGTTAGAAGTCCAAGCCTGACTACCAGTAGTATCCTTCTATATCGGTGTTGCCCAGAAATTGTGTTGCGGAGGTCTGATGGCAGTAGCTTCGTGTAAAATACTGATATTCAGCTGTATCTGGTTAGACTAGGAGCCGACCCCAACATAATTAGGAAATGGCTATCATCATAATCATTTATCTACTTGAAATATAAATTTGATCAGAATAGAATAGAATATCATTTATTTTCAACCGACTTCAAAAAGGAGGAGGTTCTCAATTCGTCTGTATGTGTTTTTTTTTATTTTTTGTATGTTTGTTACGCGATATCGTGGTGGTCTTCTATCTTCAGAGGTGGTCCCATTCAAATTTTATCGGAATCGGTTGAGCAGTTTTAAAAATATCATTATAAATCCAAATTTTTTTTATATCGATGATATAATCGTTTGCTCCGAAACATCGCTGTCGTATTGGAGCAGTGCGTTTAGTTGGCTAACAAGTACTAATAAATAATTTTTTTCACTAAACTGGTGTGGTAGAATTCCCAATAATATCCTACTTATGCCTATGTTTCAATATTTCCACGCCACACTTGGCAGAATACGCTGTAAAGAAATACTATAACACCTGCATGTTACCGTTTTCTTGAAAATTACTTTTAACAAAAAAGTAAAACCGCCATCACAAAATAATAAAATAATTTTGTCTAAAACAGTTTGGGAAGTCGGTGACTTCTATTTGAGTGGTTATTTCGTTTTCGCCACCGACTTCCCAAACTGTTTTAGACAAAATTATTTTGTGTGGCGAGGAAATATTGAAAAATAGGCATTAGTAGGATATTATTGGGCATTTTACCACACCTGCCGTTCCTACATCTCACTTCGTTCAGCTCCATCACTTTCATTCCGTAGGATATTATTATATGTCTTACTACTGGCATTTATGATTTCGTAACTTAAAATTTATGAATTAGTTACTTATTTAATTTATAGACATTATACAATATACATTTTTAAACACATATTTTACTAGTTATTTAGGCATGTAAATCACAAAAAAATAATTTAATATAAAATAATCAATTCATGAGGAATAATCAATTCATCAAAGCTAGAAATACATAATAATTAAGTCATATTATTTTAGTACAGAAAAATACGAATCCAGGCAGGATTCGAACCTGCGTCTTCTGGTTAAGTACACCAGACGCTATGACCGCTAAGCCACCGCAAGTCCTACCCATAAATTAAAAAAGTGTGAAAGAAAATTTCGACCTGGCAGGTGGGAGTCGCGGTGGCTTAGCGGTCATAGCGGCCTTCGAATCCTGCCCGCAGTCGTATTTGTCCTTGACTAAAATAACTTGATAATCTTTGCATGGAAAATGCCTACAAAATACAAAAAGATAATTAAGTCATGTAAAATCGGATCTACCTAAATAATAATCTGGCAATATGGTGCAATGCATTTCAATAAGCGCAGTAACGACAGGTACTTTGTAGGAGCTGGGCTAGGACGAGAATGATGATTAAATAGAGTAAGTATAATTAAATAAATAATCTTTACTATCTTTTTGTATTTTTTAAGCATTTCCCATAGATTCCAAAGATTATTAAGTTATTTTAGTAAAGGAAAAATACGATCGCGGGCAGGATCAACGTCACCTCAAAGACAAGTACCTAAATTAAAAATGTGAAGGAAAATTTCGACTATGCGGGTGGGATTCGCGGTGGCTTAGCGGTCATAGCGTCTGGTGTACTTAATCAGAAAACGCAGATACTGCCCGCGGTTGTAGTTTTCCTTCACTAAAATAACTTAATCTTTATTACTCAATAATTGTACATGGTAAAACCTTTAGGTCTTAATATATGAGTACATTATATAGTAGTAAAACTCTGATCTCTGGATTAGGTATAAACCTGTATTATAGAAGTCAGTACCTGCATTTAATTACAGGGCTTAAATTAAAAATAGCTATTGTTTTTAATTGACAGGAAGCGGGATAGTTAATATTAAGATTACTAGCATTCCGCCCACGGCATCGCCCGCGTGGTTTTTCGGCTTTTCCGCATTTAATTTTTTCCCGTTTTTGCAACATTTTTCATGTATGCCCCGCTCCTACTGGCTTTAGCGTGATGATAGATAGCCTATAGCCTTCCTCGATAAATGGGCTATCTAACACTGAAATAATTTTTCAAATTGGACCCGTAGTTCCTGTATTTAGCGCGTTCAATTAAACAGACGTGTGTGTGTATGAGTGTGTGCGTATTTATTCATTCGTGTGTTTGTTCGTGTGTGTGATTATTAAAACCACGTGTTGTCTGAGTGTTATAGTTAAACATTACAAAGCAGTATCTACGCCGGTTACCATGCTGTCTGTAACTGTACTCAGAGACAGTTTATAATAACTGTTATCTAAATCCAAACAGTTATTGTTTGTCTCAGTATTTATACCTACTTTAGATCCTTTCTTTTGGATTTTTAGAGAAAGTTTTAAGGTAAAGATTATTGTTATTGGATCCTAAGCAAATGGAGACTAAGGGTTTGAGCTCTGGGTCCAAAACAATAATAATAATAAAGTTTTTATTCAGATAACCTTGATTCATGACACAAAATTATTAGTATGATGATAAAACCTATGATATTTAATAATTACTTACTTTGTATTAAAAAAATCTGTGGTCCTATACCTTGTCCATTATGTGAACCGTTTTTTGACAGACGCCTTAGACTGCCTTAGAGCGTAGCTGTTCCAGATTACGTAAAAGTTAACGTTGAAATGCGTAACAAAATAAATGTAGTATCTACCTTATGTTATTCAATTATCTTAATTATGATTCCTTGCAGACATTATAATACCATAAACGTAACGGATTTTCCAAAAAAAATGATTATTGTTAAGCGTATTAAATTTAGCTACATTCTACCACATTCTTCCGTGTCTAGTGATGCAATCGAATGTATTCGCTGCAATCATTTTGAACAATGACATTAAATCAGTATCGGAAAATGGCATCCACTCTAATATCAATAAAATATAATTTAAACAATCTTTTTGAAAAGAAATGTATAGAAAATTATTATTATACAAAAATTAATACAATCAGATGAATATTAAACATATTTATTTATTATTGGTCGTCGTTGCACCATTTTCGATTCGATAACCTAACAATCGATAATCACTACTAGACAGTAATCAAAGTGTCAATAATCGGGTCGATAATCGCATTGTTACGTTCCTGCAATCACTAGTTCCATCTGTCAAAAAACGGTTCTCATAATGGACAAGGTATAAGAAAAAAGTCTCGTAAACTCCATAATGGAGAACGAATAAAAAGAACTTTTTTCGGGTTAGGTTAACCCGGTTAGCCCCACTGCTACGTCTGGTCCGTGGGTCTCCTCTCAGAATGATAGTGGGATAGTTATGGTTTAGGACCACGTGACACGGCACCGGGTCGTAACTTCAAGACTTCACAGAATAAAATTAGATTGCAGTAAATTACATACATACATACATACACTCACGCCTTTTTCCCACAGGGGTAGGCAGAAACTATGGACTGCCACTTGCTACGACTCTTGCATATCTCTTTCGCTTCTTCCACATTCATACATCTTTTCATGCAGTAAATTTTAGGCGAAAATACTAATTTTAGTCTAATTAAAAAATAATTATTAACTCAACGATGAGTGACACGGCCCTTATCGTAAAGGGGTTCCTATTGGAGTACTGGGTTTCTAACCGTCGTGTCGGTAGCTTGGATCCTGCTCCCGCTACCGGGTACTAATTCTTATGTTCAAGTTCAAGTTCAAATGTTTTTATTTCAATAAGCCTTTACAAGCATTTATGAAACGTTATGACTCTAGTTGCACGGTTCCAAAAATGCTTTTATTCTCTATTCTATTTTTATAAAAATATTTTTCGCAAAATTTAAAAAAGGAAAAAACATAACCTACCATCACGCATGTAGTCCCCGAAGGGTTAAGCAAAGGTGTACTAATGTTCACCCACATTTCGCCGGTAGGTATGTTTAGGTCCCGTGTAATACGGGGCGAGCTTATTGCCATTAACCGGGCACAAATCCAGACTCCGAGCTGCTACTGAGAATTTGAAAGGAAAATCCAATAACACTTTGCTCGACCTGGGGATCGAACCCAGGACCTCTAGCGTAGCAGTCGCGTTTAGGATCACTAAGTAGCCTAATGAGGCAGTCAATAATAAAATAAGAAAGGCAATAATAAATATTTTTTATTTTATAAATATTTCTTACAAAAAGGGTAAGTAGATATTTGTGGTAGTTATTAGGAGAACTAAAATATGTCAAAAACATTATTTTATTACGATTTCCACAACCAAGTCTTGAGATTCGACTCGAAAGTCGGGACCCGAGAAAACTTAATTTAGAAAAAGTCCCGAGATGAATAGTCCCGGGACCATTGGAACATTGTACGTTGGCAGACTTCACCCAGTCTTGAAAATTACGATATTTTTCTTGCTAGAAGGTATCTCCCGGTTAAGAATAATCGAACTCAAACACATATCGCATAATGATAAATGATAGATCCTATAAAGACTCTATCTTTTTGTATTTTTTTAGGCATTTTTCATGCTAAGATTATTAAGTTACTTTAGTGAAGAAAAAATACGATCGCGGGCAGGATTCGAACCTGCATCTTCTGGTTAAGTACACCAGACGCTATGACCGCTAAGCCACCGCGACTCCCACCCGCCTAAGTAGTCGAAGTTTGCTTTCACATTGTTAATTTACGTCTTTGTGGTGACGTTAGTGACATCTGTTGAAAATATGCTTTTCAATCGACATGACATACTTTACAGCATGTACGATGTCGTACGATGCCACGTTACCTTTTAACTATCATTTTGTAAATACTTTGATACTACTATAATAATATAATACTAATCTTTGACCTGCCTGCGGTCGTATTTTTCCTTCACTAAAATAACTTAAAATTACAAAAATATAGTTCGCTGTTATGTTTTAGGTCCCATGTAATAAGGGGCGAACCTATTCCCATTTTCCGGGCACATATCCAAACTCCGAGCTGCTACTAATAATTTCATAGAAAAACCCTTGACCTGGAAATAAAAGCCAAGACCTCTAGCGTAGCAGTCGCGCTTAGGACCACTAGACTAATGAGGCAGTCTAACTACTCATTAATAAAATTAACTAACTAATCATTTTTAATTATGATTGGCATACCAACATCGTAATCAACCTAAAAGTGGGCGGCTGTGGGGCGGGGCCTGGGCGGTATTCTTTTTTTATAATTATTATTTTTATAGGTCATTTATCTGAGAACATATCGGCGCAAACGCTGTTCCGATAGCTTGACCCCGCCTCACATCAATAGTAGGTACCTACATAACCAATTATAATGATTACTCTTGATATAAGTATATAGACTGCCTCATTAGTCTAGTGGTCCTGAGCGCGACTGCTACGCTAGAGGGTCCCAAGTCGAGCAACGTGTTATTGGGTTTTTCTATGAAATTCCCAATAGCAGCTCGGAGTCTGGACTTGTGCCCGGTTGATGGCAATAGGCTCGCCTCCGCATGGGACCTAAACATACCGGCGAATTGTGGGTGTACTTTAGTACACCTCTGCCTAACCCTTCGGGGAATACTGGCGTGATGGTATGTATGTATAAGTATGTGACCTTTAGGCTAGTTAAAAGCTAATGAAATAATTATGTTCCTATTTTATACGCCCTGCCGATTAAATCATTTGTACCTGATAAAGGTCATAATGACCAACTATCGCTCTGAGACCAAACTATCATCAACCCATTTTCGTTCCCACTGTTGGGACACAGGCCTCCTCTCGGTGAGAGGGAGTGGGCCGTAATCCACCACGCGGGCCCAGTGCGGGTTGGTAGATGTCACATGTCTTCGAATTTTTGGTTCTAAGACATGCCGGTTTTCTTTACCATTTTTGGGAGCAGTGGTGATGAAATAATTTACACAAAGTAAAGCGGCTGTCTGGGTTCGAACCTACTTCAACCTACGACCTATTCGACTACTTACTTCGTAAGTCGCGGCCTGTACAACTGGGTCACTACCGCTCCGTCACGAAGGAACAGAGTATCCGTGCTGTCTCCAGCATTCCCTCTCTGTCCGACACCAAAACCTTAAAACGCTTATCCTAATATCATAAAGAGGTAAAGTTTGTGAGTTTGTCAGGTTGTAGGGAGTAATTTCTGGATCTACAGTATCGATTCTGAAAATTCTTTCACCAATAGAAAGTTACCACATTATTCCCGAGTGACATACCATCACGCCTGTAATCCCCGAAGGATTAGACAGAGGTGTACTTAATGTACACCCACAGTTCGCCGGTATGTTTAGGTCCCATGTAATAGGGGGCGAGCCTATTGCCATTCACCGGGCACAGATCCAGACTCCGAGCTGCTACTGAGAATTTCATAGAAAAACCCAATAACACCTGGGGATCGAACCCAATACCTCTAGCGTAGCAGTCGCCGGTCCTGAGTGACAAAGGCTACCTATATATTTTCCACGCGGGCGAAGCCGCAGGTGGAAAGCTATATCTTATAATTTAATTAGTCTATTTGAATTATTTTTGCAGTATAAGTTCTATTTTAAATATTTCACAATATATGACTATTATTTTTAATAAATTCAACACCAGTCAACTACCTACAATAAATAATTTGATCGTGACGTATAAACATAAATTACACGTGGACCCGTGACGTCAGATCCTGTACCGGAAATCGAGCATGAAGCTATTCCTATTGTAATCTCAAAGTTAAGGTTATCTCCGTCGGCAGTTCGATCCGGTATAAACCGGTTTAAGTTATAGCAAGATAATGGTTTCGGATCACTGGCTAAGCAACAATGTATTGCTTTTCGGTTGTTATACGATACAAGTTGTGTCTTTCAGTGTTGCCTGTATGTCACTCCCAAAATCGTAGGAATAGAATATTTATAATAGTTAACATGGTGCCTGCGGTTTCCCAAAACGATTACTAACTGGGCGGCTTATCAAGATGAAACATGTACCAGATTTTAAGTGAGACTTCCAGCAATACGACTGTGTAAACCGCATCCAATTTCGTGCCGCAGTTTTGGCGTGATACGCGTACGAACATATATACATACATACAAGACAAACAAAAATTCTAAGGATTTGTTTTGGTTTCTTAAACATCTTCCTATGAACAAACATCGACCAATTACATTATTTAATAAGTGCCAGCATCGTGGCAAGTGGAAATCCATAGGCTCTGCCTACCCCCATGTGAGACAGGCGTGATAATATGTATGTATGTAAATACATAAATAGTGACTCGCTAAAACGATGACGGAATAAGTGCCTGAGAGATTTTCTTGACGGCGTGTGAAGTCTTCCAACCCGCAGTATGTATGTATGTATGAGTGTTAATATATAATTTGTATGACGCACGGAACATTTGACGTCACATTTTCCTTGTAACAAATTCAGAATTCAAAAACAAAATACTTAGTACTTAAAATTAGGTTACCTAAACCAAATAATGTCAATTTTATCAACAAATCTATATCATTACTATATAATTTATGACAAAAAAGCCCTTGTTATCAGTAAGTTGTTTACATTCAAAGTTACTAGTGTCAATTGGGTTAGTTTAGTGGGGTCAAATAGGTTACAATAGTACTATTTTGTTGTGATTGTAATCTTATTCATATTATTCTATGAGTTTAGGGCGGGGTTCCATTGAAGTTCTGAAGCGATTTATAGAACTAAGCAATGCGATTAGTTTCTTAACTCATTTATAAACAAACATGAATGCCTATTTTCCCCGAGACGTTAGGCAGAGGTGTACAATGTACTCACAGTTCGTTATGTTAAGGTTCCATATAATGACCTAGCCCTTAACCGGGCACAAATCAAATATTTCAAAAAAAAATCCAAACTTCGAGCTGCTACTGAGAAATTGATAGAAAAACGCAATACACACACACAAGACTTAACAGTTGACTCGGTCGACGTAGGAATCGAATCCAGAACCTCTAGTGTAGCAGTAGCATATCAGTAAAAAGAGGTCCACTGCTAAAAAAAAGGCCTCTTACATAGACTTTCACAATGAACGGTTATATGCCGCCTGCATCCAACGACTCCCAGCGACCTTTACCAGGTCGTCTGTCCATCTCGTTGGAGGTCGTCCCACACTGCATTTTCCAGTGCGTAGTCTCCACTCGAGAGCCTTTTTGCCCCAGCGGGCATCAGTTCTACGAGCTATGTGCCCCGCCAACTGCCACTTAAGCTTGCTAGTACTCTGAGCTATGTCGACAACTTTGGTTCTTCTACGGATCTCCGCATTTCTCATTTGGTCGCGTAGAGAAATGCCAAACGTAGCTTTACTATTGTTGAGAGAATCATTCAAAATCATCAATTAAAAAACAGCAATTCCTCCCTCAGTCCCCTTTCTTCTATGTTTCTTCCTCCCCTTCATTTTCCTTAATAGGCTCGGCAACGCATCTGCAACTCCTTTGGTATTGCAGATGTCCATGGGCGGCGATGACTACTTACCATCAGGTAGCTCGCCTGCTCGTGTGCCGAGTTATCCCACAAATAAAATCGTATCATCTTCATCCTCCTATCCTTTTTCCAACTATGTTGGGGTGACTTCCAGCCCATCCACATGCGGCTGACTATCGATCCTCCTGCCATCAGATCTTCGCAACCGAATTCCAGGGCAATACCGATATCCGAAGAATAGACTGATTGACAGGTTTTTTATGCTTTTGACTGCTATTAACAGTTATTATAGGTATGAAAAGGCCGGGACCGATAAACCGACGTTAAATATCATGTTTTAGAAGCGTTCATTAATTTAAATAGTAGAGCAACTTGAATCACAGAAATCATAATACAACTCATCAAGGCAGGCCAATTTTTATCGTTATTGTAGCAATTTTGTTAAATTTTTTACACTAATGATTTTTAAGGAAAAGTTTTAGTACTTACTCAGTTGTGAAAACATTATAGTTGATTTCGCAATTTCTACTGTCATGAACCTAGATTGTGTATTAAAAGTAAAATTTGTGAAAAACCAGAAAAAATGCCACCCAGACAGAGAAGATTTAAGGCGACTTAGTATGGGAACAAATCCAAAATCTGAACTTTTACTGAGAATTATGTAGACAGGTCATAAAATTGTCATCGATACTTTTGTTTCGATCTAGACATCGAACTCAGGAGATTACGTTCACCCGCCAACAGTCTAAGAACGGAAAAGCCACAATAATATTAAAATAGTCTACATGAACGTATTGTGATGAAAAGCTACTGTTTAATTGAATTTACCCAAATTGGGAAAATCCAAAGACATTTAATACACTAATAAAGATGGAAAATTTTGAGCCCATGTGGGGCTCAAAATTTTTGTTTGACAATGTTCCCAATGTCCGCTCTGTTACTACTACTATTAAATCCGTTTGAGAAAATCCTAATGAAAGCGGGTCAAAATATAGTCCATGCTCTACGATGGGATTCAGAGAAATTCCCATAAGATTTGGTAAAAATTAATAAACATCGGTTATGATGCCGGACGAAGTGTATAAGTATGTCAATAAGTTACACCACTGTTTTTCAGATAAATGATCTCTTGAACTCATTATTTTCTTGACCTGATTAACAACCTGGTACTCACTAAGGCGATACGGACTTAAGTATGTGCCTTTTTACGTCGTATTATCGTCACGATTCCAAATAACCTAATTCCGTTGCATAAACAAAACATGGCCTCTTTTCGAAAGACTTTTTGTCATCAATCTGGCAAATAATTAATGATAAATTCATTGTTTATTGCTGATAAAGTGATTCCAGTCAATTTATTGTTTTAGATAAACTTATTGTTTGGTTACAAAATAGTGTGGTACTCTTTATAGGGTTATCGTATGGTGCAACTAGCCAATAGGGTCAATGGGATGAATGGGGTATCTACCACAGAGTTATTGTGACATAAATTATTGAAGTGACATAGTCATTTTCTTTTCGACAAACAAACTTTTCGGAATTTTTAAATGAAAAAGTTGTATAAGTACCAATTAGTACTTATACAGTAATTGGTACTTATACAACTTAATATATTAATTTAATATATTTTTTTTAATATTTACTTAGAACTTAGAAATTAAAAAATAATAATTCAAGTTTGAATACCTATTTGAAGTTTCGTACTTAAAATATTCAATTGACACGTATTAATTCAAACGTTTTTAATTAATTATCACTTTGAAATAATACTACTTTTTACGGATTTTATCGCACCCGTCCACCCGTGACCATGGTTGCTGTAAAGGATCCGAAACGTTGGGACTTAAAATAATCATTAAAATCCGTAAAAAGTAGTTTTATTTCAATGTCTAATATTCGCGTAAGTGTTAGAAAACTTGTTGAAACGGTGATGGAAAAGTTCTTGAGGAAAATACGCATTTCCTAAAATGGCCTGATATTTTTGAATTAGTATTGTCATAAATAAATATAAATTTTCTTTGTCCTTAGAAAAGCACGATAGCGTGTATTCTGGTTGTCCTATGCCTGGCGGTCCTCGTGAGGGAATCGAACGCACGACCCCCATGGGCGAGCAATAAGGCCTTAACAGAATCTGCTGAATGTCATACAGATGTAAGTATATACATGCATGTAATATACATGGTGTTTGGTTCATCGGTTGCCAATTTTTCTTTAAAAAATAAGCTTACTAGCAATGTGGGTCGTACATTACTAGCATTTTTATTAACCCCTCTTATTAAGCTAAATGCTTGTGTTACGAGTGGGTTCACGTCGGTAGTGCAATGGGTGGGTTTCAAACCGGCAACAACATGATCGCAAGTCCGAGCCCTAGCCATTAGGCTACCGCCGCTGAATTGAATATTAATTGAGTTAGTAATAGCAGTGTCTCGTTGGCATGTCTACATGCATGAATGTGTCGGCACAACCGGGGAAGTACTACCTTCCCACAGAATATCGACGTCAAGTAGCAGTATACATACTATTGCGTTTCGTACGGTGAGTGCGCCTGAGGCCCAATTCCTCCCTCAGTTCCCTTCCTCCTCCTTTTCTCCTTCCCCTCCTTTTTCCATAATTACGCTCGGCAACGTATCTGCAACTCCTTTGGTTTTGCAGATGTCCATGGGCGGCGATGACTACTTACCATAAGGTGACGCGCCTGCTCGTTTGCTGAGTTATCCCATAAAAAAAACTGCACATCAACGCGTTACCTTACAAATACAAATCGTTTATTTTCAATTACACAATAAGTTAAAATACAATCTTTGGAGATCACCTTTTAAGGAAGGGATTGCTTGTCTTAGGAGGCTCCGCTCTTCCATGAAACATTATCCAGAGTTAATCCTTACGGATCATGAACGCTGAAATATAAAATTCCTCTCTTCTGTTACAGGATGAGCTCCTAGATTTATGCCAGAGATGCGCCAAGCTCACGAAGTCCAAACTAGCATATCCAGCTTGCTGCTCCACGGATTTGCAGGCTCGGAAGTGGTGCTCAGATTATGTGTATTTCGGTAGAGGACAGTATGACTTCGAATAGTCCTCGAATAGGTTATAAGTATTTTTGTATAACTTGAGAGTGAAAGTGTGATTGGGTGTAATAAGGCCAAGTTGCATTTAAAAGTAATGGCGGGTTCACTACTTAAATTGATTGTTTTGTCTTTTAAAAAGAATGAATGGAAGTCTTTCTGACCCGTGCTTGATTGATTTTGACAGTGTGAATGTAAGTTTCTTTTCAAAAGAATGAGTGAATGTTGATCAGATAGTCGACCTTTTCTGTGAGGTGCTTCGGCGCTTGTGTGTAACAAGATTATGTAAGAATTGTAGCAAGTAACACACTCAATAAGAATTTAATTAGGTCGAATAAACATCAGACACGTGTCATATGAGGTGATTTTTTTATAAGATTATATTTGAATGAAGTTAAAATTATTAAAAATAAATATATTTATAAAAAATATTGTCAACTTCCCACTTATTGTTTCTAAATAAGCTTTCAATCAATGAAATTGTTATTCAAATTGAATCGTATAAATATTCGTGTGTCAAGTTTAATTGCTTAATTTTTTTATTATAAAAAATTCGAGTGCCTCTATGTGTTATTTTACCTACATTTAAATGTAGTTATATCAGAGGATGTACTGTACATAATTATAAAAAAAGAAGTAAGGTTTAGCTTTTGATACAGTGAGCATTTAAAACTTTAAAGAAAACACGAATTTACTGGAAAGTGTCTACACACTGGGTCACATTTCAAATAAAAAGGTACAACTATACAGAATAGTATAAACCATAGTTTCATATTATTTCAAACTTCCAACTCATATAAAAATTCCACGGTCAAAAAGCAAATTAAATTAAGCGAAGAAATAAAAGACTAAAATTGTATTTTATTTAAGCGAATTATTATAATTCCGAGCACATTATACAATTACAATTATAGAAACTGTACGGGAGGATGCATATTCAATTAAATTCTAAATATTACCGCTATCAAAATAAATTTCAGTCACATCATGGAAATTGTCGCTTGGATGGAGTTGTTTATCATAATTACTAGTTTATTAATGTTTTGATCAGCTATAAAATATGAGTTTAATGATATAGCTAAGAGATTAGACATTTTGCAAAATAAATTAGTGTTGAGAGCTTAATTAATATGACACGTAGGTACCCGTGTACAAGAAAACACGTTATTAATCTTAATTAGATTATCTTTATTATTTAGCAACCTTTGCCCAGCCGTAGAATGACTCATATGTAGCAATGTAAGAGCAGAATTCAGCATACAAATAAAATAATGAGATACAGCATAAAATGATATTATGAAATAATAATTATCAAATGAAAATGTAATTTTGCGTGTAATTTAATTTGAAATGTATGACCAATTATATTTTAAAATTGTTATAATTTCATTGTTTATAACTAAAATACTGTACACCTCGAATTGTTCACGTCGTCTTTAAAGCATGACATTTGAAAAGTAAATGTTAAATTGAAACTAAATTTGTTTCAAAAATATAACTGTGATAATGACATTAATTTGTTGTAAATATTTTATTAATGTATTAAAATTAATTGTATTTCTTTAATACAATAGAGTTTAAAATTCGATAGTGGATAAATTACTAACAACTAATTTACTTTGTCAACTTAAGGTAGGTATAGGAGATTTTTTCTATTTTTTGTAATACTGTAAACTAAGTTTCTAGTAAGAAATATTTTATTAAAAATTTAAATAAATTCCTACTTACATATATGATCTACTTATGTGGAAAACAAAGTTGTCAAAGTAGCGCGTAAGTATTTTTTTCCTATCGAATAATTTTATCAGGCTTTGTTAGAAGGAGGGGAATGAAATAAAAATTTAAACACATACCTATCTCATAGTTTGATTTCAATTTTTTTTTCTTATATTGTCAATGTGAGATTACAGTTTTCTATGCAATATACAGGGTGACTGGTAGGACTAACGATACTTAAGGAGGGTATGTACTCGGTACTCCATTCTCGTTCTGATTATGTAATATAAATAGGCACTTAATTTTTTAACAAATTTCCCTAATAAACAAATGTAGTGTGGATACATTCTCAACGCGTGAAGTTGATAACGTTAATTCAATATAAGTAAATGTAGGTACCTATTGTGTGTTGATAGCACAGCACGTGCACGGTGTGTCCGCGCGGTGTCCATGCGTTGCGTAATTAAGTACTTAACTTTCGGTTAAGTTCATTAAGTAGTCAAATAATATTTATTTTTGAATTGTTTTTTCTTCATATTGTTATCGCCAAATATCATGTCCTCGAGTATCGTTAGTGTTTCACCAGTCAGCCTGTAAAAGCTAAGAATGTACAATCGGCACAATGCAGTGTGACACTCGCCTTACGGTCGGAAAATGGCTTCGATCTTCTGAGACTGGTACGGGTGTCGCTGAATTAAGAAAAATTCAACCGCGGGTAGGACTCGAACCTAAACCCTCCGACAGTCCGACCCTTCTGAACCCACCGTCCATGAATTAAAAAGTTAGGGTTTTCTTTGATAGCACATTGTATGGGAAGTAAGTAAATAAAACTTCAATTAAAAATCCATAAATTAATTTATTAACACTATTCGACATACTATAACAAGTTTGTATGTACAAAACCTCATCTAGTACCTTTATTTATTTTGTTTCTATATGCTGGTGTGACATCGCGAAATTATTTCAATATTTAACATTAAAAAAAATATTTCAAAAATATTTTAATCGGCATCGGAGATAGTGTTAAAATAATATACCTATGCATAATATACAATCTTATAATTATGTTCAAAATGACAGGTATGTAACTAAATTATCTTCACTATGATAAAACCTTTTTTACATGTTATATCTTAATCAAAAACATAGTTTTAATTAAAAAAGAACGACATTTGAATTGAATCGTAAATTTAAAAAATAATTTAAAAAAAATACAGATATCTATTGGCGTCAATGTTTTAAAAATAGTGAATAAATTTCGAGGATGTCACGGAGAGCATATGTCTAGTGCTTTATTGAATACGAAAAAACTAGAAAAATATCGGCAAAAAAAATTATTCCAAGTCGAAAAGTAACCAAAAATTTAAATCGGTTTCTTTTCAAAAATTGGAATGCATGCCAATATCTCACAATTTTTTCACTGGTTATATATTTACATTAGTACAACAATTAAACTTATTTATAAGTACGAAGGATTTTTTAGTCTCACAAAGATCTTTATTTAATCACGATTGCATATTGTTAAAAAGAAATTACGTTGAAGCTGAAGATGTAAAAACTAAACGCATTAATACATTTTTATTGGAACCAAGAAAAAGTTAAAATTTCAGACTATTATCACATTTACATCAACAACTTTATTACAATATAAAAAATACTAATTTTTAACTAATAAAAACATTTTCGTTTCGTTGTTTAAAAATCGGTGAGAAAAATGACAAAATAAATGCCTATTGCGCTACTGGCCACATATTGGCATAAACCTTTGAACACACCTGCTCGATCATGCTATTTTTCACGATTACATGGTTTATGTGCAAAAATCTCCCTATTTTCATCTATCTTTGGATAGTCTTAGGTCTTTCGACTAATATTTTACACGATATATACTAAAATTTACAGAGATACGGTTTTTAGCTAAAAATCAACTAATTTTCGTAAACGTTCCCGCTTGGACGGATATAAAAATCTCTATTTGTTGTCATTCTACATGAAGCATTACTGTGCAGTTGTCAAAATTTATTTTGTAGCTCATAAACAGTTACAAAAAGAAAGGAAAATATTTTTGAGCTACAAAATTAGATTAGATCAATAATTGTCTATTTTAATTAATGTTTCCTCTGATAAATATAACATTATTTATAAATAATACTAAATAAGATAGATTTGCCTAGAAAAAAATAGACTTCTTAATTTAAAGTATTACGACAAACGATTACATTTTTAATTCAAATGAGACTTGGCTTAAGCATTTTAAAAACATAATCAGATTTTAACAAACTTACTTAATCCAAGTAATCGACATAAAGGCAATAGTGTTATTTCCAACTGAATAACATTTAATTTGTATCAAGTATATAAGTGTAGCCTTGTGATATTTGACCATCAGACTGCCAAGTCAAAGGTTTCGAGTTCAAATCTAAGGCACATGACTTCGAAAAGTTACGTCTTTTGCCTTTTCCAAGTCATGTGTGTTTTAATAATTCAAAAAAATATCAAAATTAGGTCACGTTTGTGTGTATGAGGATATACGTTTGTATGCCGAATTTATTATTGCATAACACAGCTACAAAATGACACATCAGAAATCACAATTCGTTTTATCGGTAAATATTTAATAAGCAGAAAAGATATGAAAACCACGTGAATACCAACTGACCACGCTACAATAAAATTTAATGGTGTCTAGTGTAAAAAATATCTTGATAACACAATCATATATTAAAGATTGATTTTTTTCCTCGTAATTATATCACGATATTGAGAAGTGCAGACATTTTTCGATAATTAAACTTCACGTTAGTTTAGGGGCCTTGCTCAGTATATCGTACCAAATGACAAAAAAATATTCACTCATTTTTCAACGGTCGGGCAAAGACGGCATAATATGTCAGATTTGTGAAAACATTCGCCACAAACCTGACAGTCTGTAGTCCAGCACAATCCCTAGACCCCATCAGGGTGCCTTGCCTCACTTCCTACTCGAAGCCACGCGCGTAGCAAATAAATATCGCCTACTGGAGTCATACCAAACCCGTAACATGCTAAATCATTTTATTTTTATAAATATTTTTTTGAAAAAATCCTAAATTGGCTTCACAACGCGTCAGTGTGATAATCAAATAACAAGTTTTTTGTTAATCCTGTTACATGCCCACTTACAGTACACTGGACGCAGACCTTTATTTGTTAATCGTTTTAAATGATAAAGGTAGCGTGATAATAATATTTAGACGATAACTAGACTGTTCAATATAATAATGATAATGGTTATTAACATTTTCAAGTAATTTGATTGATTGATTTTAAATGTTGATTCATGTATCATAGACTGGATTTAAAGCTATTGCGTTGCTTTGCCTTTTACTTGGATAAAAATAAATAATTTTGAGGAAAAAACAACAGTTTCTTTCCCCTAGTGTTAGATAAAAGAAATAAATGATCAGTTAATTTGTTCAATATTCTCAGAGAATTTTCCAAAAATATTTGGGCTAACAAATACTAGTACATGTTTACCTTAAAATATAGGCTATTTAGTACAGAATTCATACTAAAACTGACAACTAGATATTTTCATAGTTAAGTACATTTATATAAGAAATCTATTTTTATTTACAATATTTTAAACGACAACATTCTAAAATGTACAAATACAGGAAAATTATTTCAGCATTTGGTTAATTTTACAAAATGTATCTAGATATATTTAAATTTGACTTTGATCACTTGGTTGTTCAAAGAATAAAGAAAAGAACTCAAAAAGATAAGTTAATACATTCTAAAGCATGAAATACATATAATTAATGACGAGTCAACAATTAAAATAACTAATTACAAAATAGAAAAAAATGCAATAACATTCGTTGCTTAAAATAATAAACAATGACATTAAATGTTATTTAAAGAGTTTGTTACTAAATGTTAGATGGATTCTTTTACAAATGAAAATATTTAAAGCACCAAGAGAAAATACAATCATTTTTGACAATATGAGTATTATTTCTAAACAAATTCAACTGTTTAAAGTTCTCGTTATAGATTTACTTCACTCTGAAAACACGCAACATTTCACCATTAAAATAACAAAAACTAAAAAAAAGTTTTTTTTTTCTTTGACAACCAAATCGTAATCACAACATGTCTTCGTTCTGTTTATCGTAAATTTCCTGTAATTTTTGTTGCTCTTTCACTTTTTTCATTTGAGCGTAGATCGATGCAGCTTTGTAATTGATTGGCCCGTAGTCTTTCATGTCAGCGTCTGCGTATATGAACTGGTCTTCGGGTCTAAATGGCTGCAGAAAACAATGCGAAGGATTAAAAATTAAATAAGTCCTTTTTTTATGAGTAAAGAGTAGACAGAAAACACATATAATATAGAATACAATGGTAATATGTGTTAAGTGCAAAGCTATAAGAAGTTTTATTGGTTTCAGAAAAATTAAAAGCCAATTAGTATAATTTATGAACGCGTTTTTGATATTTTATTTACCATTTTTTAGTAACAGTAAAATTTGAAAAGCGATGATTTAATAAGCGGAAGAAGACCGAAATGAATTTTGAAAAAAATATTACCTTATTTTAATAAATGTACGTGTCACTCTTGGTAAAGCGCTCCTAGAAGAAAATATAAAAAAAACATCACAACACTGCGATTACATGCTTATTGGAATCTCATAAATTTACATAAAAGCATTGCTTTCTAGCTTTAAATGAAAAGGCTAATAATAATATTTGATATTAAAAATTTAAGATTTTTTGTTTTTCACTAAAATGTTAACGGGTTGAAATGAATAGAATTTCATATAAATAGCAAGCCGAGTTTTTGATTTTAAATTTCTGGTGTATTTTTAATTTTAATTTCAATAGAATATGCATTGGTTAATAATGTCAAATATGTAAATGTATGAGTATTTAACAAGTACTGAGGCAATTTATTGTGAGGCTGTATCGTGTGTCGGAAATTTCAAGCTGTGAAAGCAGATAGAATTCCACTTAGGCACATATTACCATCAAAAAATTTCAAGGATATTTTATAAATAAAAATTATATCAATTGAGAAATAAACTATAATTAATACTGTAGATGAAGATTTTGATAAAATTGAAATAATTATTATCATCATACATTTTTAGCGTGAACATGGGATTGATACTTTCATTTTATTTATGCAAAAATACAAGAGAACACAACAATAGGCCAAGTTTGTTTATAAAAAAAAAAAAACAAAATATAATTCTAATCCAGTACATCTAGACTAGATTGGAACTATATTTTGACCATTTTAAATTAGCACAATTTGGCCTTCTAAGTATGTAGTTATATTAAGTATATAAGATCTAATAATATTTGACACTGAAGACTATATTCAGTCAATGGATAAACAGTGATAACAGAGTCAACTCACCTTTCAGACATCGATCTCATTGAATTTCAGAGTAGCGTAGTCACTTCTCGGTTGCCCGGGACCACTTTTTCTCTGAGTACTAGACGTATTCTTATAACTATTGTTAGTATCTTTGTTAGCACTATCTGAACCTACTGTATATGTATCATACAAATGTCTATTTGAATTGACAGTGTTTTTAAACTTCATATTATGGTTACCTAAAGCTAAATCAGCGTACACTAACTTTTTTTGTTTAGGCTTATCATCTTTGGGACCCAAATAATTGGAACTGAAATTATCTGGGCCCAAATTTCTCGTTGAATTTGATATGTAGTTGCCTTTAAGCAACTGTAAGTAGGATTTTCTTTCTGATTCATTGTATTCAGGCTCTGGATAGTCGGGTTTCTGATAATTATCGTAAACACCGACACATGATAGTTTTTCTCTCAAACTTTCAGATTTTTTCAAGCGATTTAGTTTCTGACTGTTCTTTTCTCTCGTCCTGTTTAATGTTTTTGTATAGTATTGAGCTTCTGAAGGCTGGTAGATGAGAGGTCCTATCGTATTGTTGTACGACCTCTCCTGATCAACAGGGATTCTTTTATCGACTCTTATAGGTTGGAAGTAACAAAAACTATGATGTTTTTGGATTGGTATTTGAAAGTTTTTCTTGTTCTTTCCTTTGTTGCTTAAATTTGTGAAGTGATTACGTTTTTGCATGTATTGTTGTTGGAGAATGTTAGTATTCTGAAAAGGAAATTAGTTTGTTAGTGATTAGAACACACACGTTAGCCAGAAGGAACATAAAAAAGAAAATAAAAATTAAAAAGCGTTATACCTGACCGTTATCACTATCCACAGTTATACTACTTTGTACTGAATGACTACGTTTAATAACTGATCGTTTTGGCACTGGTTTCTCAGTCAACTTTGGTATTTGTAGCGTTTTATTTGGTGGTATAACTTGCTTCTTTGGCAAACCAATTTTGTTTATGCCCTCATCGTTCAATTGCTTTACCACTGACTTTACTAGAGAAGTGGATGGTAATATAACAGAAAGATTTCTTTTAGGAGTTGCTCCTATTATATTTGGTTTTGATACATCAGCTTTGGCATCGTCAGAATTTTTTTCTTCTTCACTTTCATCTGCGTCAACAGCAGTGAGATTTTCAAATTTTGTTTTAGATACATCTTCTGCAGATTTAGTTGGTCGCACTGGGGCGTCAATTGTATCGATGGATTTGGAAAATTTTGTATTAATCAAAGGCATAGAAAGATTAACATAAACATGATCACTTTTAGAAGGTGACACGAAAGGTGAGATTTTAGTTCGTGGTGCTGGTACTGGTCTGTTTAGAGAACTAGTAGATTTATTTAGATTGGTTTCATCACACACTTGAATTGAGTCTGTTAAATTTTCAAATTGTTCAACACCACTGATATTAGATTTGACTTTGAGTAACGATGGACAGTTAACGTATATTGTATCTTCATTGGTAGGTGTAGAATTTTCATTCTTATTATTATTGATTTCATTAAAATTCTCTCCATATTCGGTATTAGGATAGAATCTTTCGATGTTTCTCTTTCTCACTAGTCTCATTGATTGGAACTGCGGCGGTTTTCTATGCACTCTTGTGTTTAAAGAAGAAAACTTCCTTTTGTCACCTTCAGGCATTTCTTCATCGATTGTCGGAAATTGTTTCAAGTAAGATGTTTGCATTGGTGGCAAATATGGATTCAGTAAAACAGTTTGATGTAACGGATACATCTGTTGTATGGGAGATAGCATTGGTATTCCATATGAATATTGTGAATTTGAAGGCATGGGGTACCCCATAGCATTTTGCACGAATGGTGGGCAAACAAGTCTTGGTGTAAACGATGGGTTTGTTGTTAGTTGTTTTTGTAAAGTTTCTATTCCTTTTGACTGTTTTGGATTATCAATAACCCTAGGTTGTATTGCTTGCACAGGCTTTACATGCAAAATTAATAAACATGAAACAAAAACAAAAGCAAATTATAAGTTAAAGCAAATCAATAATAAGTAGCACAACATGAAGGTTAATTATAAGGTTTATTATTATTATGGTTGTTTTATCTTCCAATAACATAAATAAATTGGTATTTTCAGGTATTTAACTAAGGTAATCATTATTATATCTCATTAAAATAAGAATATCTGATGTTATTAAATCATATTTATTTCTATAAATAGATCATTGACAAGTAGTTTTTTTTTTATACTATTTAGTTAATATTATTGTTACTCCATTATATCGATGGCTACAAATATATCGATAATATATACAATAATAAATTAGCAGGTTCTTGATATAATAACACAATCAAGTATTGATTATTAAGATTAAATAAATAAAATATACATACATCTCAAAAATAATTAGTCTGTAGACTTTTAAAATAAACCTTTATCGTTTATTAACTCTTCTGACTTTAAAGATACAAGCAAAATGTTTAATGTTAATCATGCCGCATCGTTACTCGCAACATATTCGACTGTATTAGTTAAAATAAATACTAAATATTGAAATAAAATAATAATAAAAATGATTTCCAAACAAGAGTGAGTTCAGATTTCCAATTCGATACTTTGCTATTGGGTCAGTTTGTAACAACTTTAGCCATAAGCAGTCAATCAATCCGTTCCTAACTCATTTCACATTGAGCAGTATATGAATTATTTCCATTTGTATCTACGTTATTGAAAGATTCAACTAGATCTAGACTTAGTATTGTATTATTCTCAGTTTTAAAATAAACTGTACCTTATTGGGTGGTTGTTGTAGTCCATGGAACGGCAGGTTTTCATAGAGCCCTGGGTTGTCCGCTCCAAGGTTCCCATTTGCTGCATTATCTACGCCATTCGTAGGTGGGCCTGTAAGAAAAAGTTCTATTTTAGTATTATAAACAGCGCATTCTTTTAATCAGTCTCTTGGGCTGTTCTTAAGGAGTTTTTGGTTTATTAAATTGTTTTTTTTTTTTGTATCTTATACTGCAATATTGATAGTAGTGTTTTCTTTTTTTTGTTCATAGAATATTATTATAAAAGTTATTCTTAGAAAATATAATTTTGCTCTATAATTTTGTAATTTAATATTCAATCCTTGTTTTTGCTCAGCATCGTTGATCTCATACGATAGATACAAAGCCACATCAAACAATACCATGCTCTACTTACTGTCGCCAGGTTTCTTCCGTTTCCTTGTATTTCTTGGTTCTTCATCACTAAATGGTTTAATTTTGGCACTAGCAGTGGCAATTTTATCAGGCCTTTTGAACGACACAACTAAAAACATGCGCATATTAAAAAAAGGGCAATTAAAACCATGCTTTGAGATAAGCAGTACAAAAAAAAAACATTAAAAAAAATAGGCGCTGGATTGCTAAGTGTATCGATGAAAGGTGAAATAATTTATGGAGGTATAATGAAACTACTTCAGTAGGTATTAGAAATTGTACCAACATTTTGTTCTCATTTTTTACAGTTTTATAGAAACGTTTTCACGTTCTTCATATTTATTATTTCATCTTTCTGTTACATCTTACAGAAAGGTGCACCATTAAACTTTATTTGGTAAGATTTTTTAAATGTTATATTTAAAGCTGTTATGAGATTACTTACTAACGTCTTTAATTGAATTCATTTTCGAGGGTCAAAATAATGTCTTATCTATTGTGTTTTCTAAACTACTCCATCAAGGAGTAGTTTAGAATTAACTAGTTAGGCAGATAAAAGAAACTCAATAACTTCAACCCTCGAGAAGATTTCTTTAAAGAAATATATATTTGTGGTATTCACTAAATATTTTAACGATTTTGATTTAGAGTTCATGCCCAAGCAATGTAAGTACGTTAGAAGCAAAAACAAAATGAAGAAGAACTTGGAAATGTTTCAGTGATTAGTGTAGTGTTTGGTGATAATGCGTGATACAACAATAATACAAACAAAACATAAATACTGGCTAATGTAAAATCAAATAGTACTTTAAAAAAAATATTTTTTTAAGGAAACATTTTATTGAACTGTATGAAACATTGTTTCACTCATTACCACTGTAGAAAAACATGTTTGTAACAACTACCTCCTTCGGTAACAATAATGTTAGGTTTTTCACTTTGAAACAATGATCTGAGTCGTTTTTTTTGTACGATATATCCTGGTTTATTCATATTGACTAACGACATTGCCCGTTTATTCGTTTTGTTAATCTTTTTATATTTCCCACTATCGTCATCTGAATCTTCGCTCTTTCGTCTTAGATTTTTAAATATTCCAGTCATTACATTCTGCCTAGGCTTTCCGTTTTTCTTAGAATATTCCACTTTAGTTTGTCTTTCTTCGCTTTTATTTCTTTCAAGCAGTCCCAAATTAGACTCTTCAGTTGCCGCTTGTAATCTCGCTTGATTTTTAGGACTAAGAGTGTGGTTAGAATTGACATGCACTAGAACGCCAGGTTTCAAAGGCCACTTGCTAGGTGTCACCACAGTTTGAGCTTTATTGCCATCTACTTTAAGTTCTGTTTTTGGCGTTTGCAATTCAGTTTCTTGATTCGCTTCAGTCTGTGTAGTAATATTTTGGGTGGGATCGTTGTCTTCAATTTTGCTCATTTCTAAGTTATGTGGGTAGCTTTGGGAGTCGACCAGTTTTGTTCTATCAGATGTATTAGGACTGAACGATAAATTTAAGCGAGGTGACAAGGCGGGCAAAGCTTGAGATATTATTGATTGCGCGATTGATACTTCATTTATACAGCTACCATCTGGACTGAATTTGGAAATAAAAAAACTAATTTTGAGTGCATGACATTGTTTGTGTTATAAATATTACCTAATTAAACTGAAAATGTGTAAATGCTAGGCTAACACGTGATAATATATTGTACTAGAGTTATTGAATAAGAGCGGTAAAATTCTAGCCATACAACACAATAAAAATAAAATTTAAATTATTAAATGAGTTCATCTTATATTTTGATAATTTTGTACCTACCTATCTAAAAGTAAATAATAATATATAATGTTTATAAATATGTTAAAACATATATAATATACTACCTAAAAACTTGGTAAGGATACGTAAATAAATATATACAAGAATAGAATAAATACAAGAAGAATGCTTTCCAAAATCATGTAAGAACTCATGCATCACTCGATAATATACTTGTATGTAAGAACTATAATAATTTTGATAATATTGAAGGCTACACGATATATTTCTACTGTGGTCACACTTTAAATACGCCAAAAAATCCAAAACAAACTAGCCAAACAGCGTTTAAACAATAAGAAAGCATCCTCCGTTAAAAAAACTCTTTTTAAAATCCTTTTTGTTAGTAAAAATGTACCTGAAGTATTAATTGTTGTCAATCTGAGAACGTCCGGGGTTAGTGCGGTTAGGAACCTACACATTAATAATTATTAATAATAGTACACAATAATAATATAATAAATACTTCTTTTCGGAAATCCAGTGTTATTTTGTAAAGAGTACAAAAATAAAAACATGCGACTACTTTTTTTTCTATTCTCAAGCTCAATTTTGTTTAAATATAACTGACTTTTTAATGATTTGACAGCTAATTAAGGAGAACATATTTTTATTATTTTGCCTATTAAAGTTTTTGAAAAAGAAAATGAAAAACAAAAATGAGTCTTTGAATTTTTTAAATAATATTTCGGTTTTCAGATTGCCTCGTTTATACCTTAAGTAAAACGAACACAAAGTTACTGTCAAACCATTAAATTATCCCATTAAAAAAAAATCTAGTTAGATTCTTAAACCAAAACTATCAGCCGTTGGTCCAAGCAATACAGCGTTTCACTCAAACTCAAACTCAGTGACCTTGGGTTCGTCCTTGACCTTCTAATGGTAATAAGGCCTCGGCATGGGCACAACTACAGGTGACCTTGAGGGAGGCATTGATAACGTATGCCATGAATCTGCTCGGACCAATGGCGTCGCTGCAAAATGTATTAATATTTTTTTACTACAAAATAAAATGTATTTCTCTGTATTTAAACAAAAAATATATAAATAAAATAATAATACAATACATATCATTGTTACCTAGTTAAATATAAATTAAACTCGACAATCTAAATATTAAAAAATGTGTAATTACATAAATTCTTAAAATGTATTTTATTTGAGGCATAGCTAACTCTAAAGGCTGTGATTTTTTTAAATAAAGAAATCGTTTTTTATCTGAAATTAACAAATAGTTATGGATGTTCTATTATTACAAAGTTTTTTAAATTTATATTAATGAAAACAAAATTGGCTAAATTGATAAAGGAAAAAAATCAAATAATAAAAAAGACTTTCTAACAATACCTAAACTGGAAAAAATCTAGAAATGTTTAAAAATGGCTAGTACTAGTCAATCTAGGAGACAAAAGAAACAAAAAAGATAAAAGAAAAACTTACTTCTCACGCTCCTCTAATTCAACTGGATTATTGTCTATATGTTTGTTTGTTAGTTCACGATGTTGTGTTTAGTAGCAGCATCCGGGAAAGATAGGATGAAGAAAAAAAAGTTAGTTTTCGAAATAAAAAATAAAAAATTGCAAACAATGTAACTAACGTTACGTTACGTGGTCATGAAATGAATTTTACTTATAAGACACATTACTAATGAATTTGAAAAATATGAATATTAATACAATGACCAAAACATTATATCCTAAGTGACAATGCTTAATAAACATAGATGAGTTAAAACATTTAAATGAAATATACAATACAGACGACATCATATCGAAAATACAACACTAAAAACAAAACAAAACAAGCATACAATAAACACTGTCTGTCTATATGACATGTTGGAAGTAACTACACATAAAATATATTTGCACTTCTTTTATTTAACATTTTCAGAAAATATGAAATAGAAAGGTAATAGAGAGTATGATATTTATTTCTGAATATCAATGAAATCTCTAGCATTGTAAATACCAAAAAACAAATGATATTAAATAAAATGTTCCTCAATGTTTCACAGGAATTATGTTATCTACTACAAGTCTACGTGCATAGATTTTGATAGGTCATTTCAAATGATCTTATTAAGCAAATCCAAAACAATTTCATGAAAACATTTAACTACTTACAGTGATTAACATTCGCGACATATAATAGCGAATATTATAGTGACTAGATACTTTTACCTTCCTAAATGTAGTATGTAGTATACTTAAATTTAGATACGCAACTTGTCGTATAGATAGGCAACTGAGATTTGGCATGACTTACATTTAGACTTGGCCCTCATCCGCCGGCAGATGCAAATGATGATAATGCAGAGGATGACAGTGATCACCAGGATGGCGAGTGCTATTCCTCCTATGAGGATCAGCTTCTGTTGGTCCCGCCACCAAACCTTTGTACCTGGAAACCAAGGTTAAATCTTAGATAAGTAATTTAAAAAAAATATGACGCACAATATTAGGAACATGATAATATAGGGTAGGGTATGATAATATTACTTAAACCATAAATAATAATGTTTCATTTAAAATGTGTTGTTGTTAACACAAATTAATAAGTCAATGATAATATAACAGAAAATATTTAACCAAATCAAAGGTAGGTATAGAAAAAAGAAGAAACGGGTACAGAAGGTGAAATTAGGATGTAAATGTTTAAAATAAAATCCAAAAACAAAATTGTGCGTTTCAAATCCTTTCTAAGCAAAGCCTTCCCTAATAAGCTATAATTGTGTCGTTAGATAATAATAATATTTTTAATCGTTTCTTTGTGAATTCAACATAAACCTTAATAAAAAGCCGATAAAATTGCTAATTTTAAATAATGTTCATAAATATATAAAACAATAAGACAGTGCAATATTCATAACGCCTTTATATCATAGATTTTTATGTAAATGCATAAAATTAAAATATTGCTTGCACCCAAATCACCGATGCACTTACCAAAACTTTCCAAGTTGGCTGTAAACCAGAAAACTAGATTAACTCAAGAAGAAATTACCGATTAAAGGAATATTTAATGACAACATATTAACTACCATTGCATAGACTGTGAAGGAAAACATAAGATTTCCACCTGATATAATCGTACTACATAATCTAATATTACAAATTAAAAATAATGTTATGTAAATAATTTGGATAATCCATTATTGTAAAATTCCATTCTTTAGTTATTGTATGCCCGACAAGGGCTGATTGATGTTACACTCATATATGCATGTATAAGAACTTTATATACTCAATCAGGAACAATAAAATTTACTTAAAATTTACTTTACTATACTTTTACACAACTTTAGCGTCATCTGCGCTCAGTAACTTCCTTATCGTTGTCTACTTTAGGAGTTTGCTCTTAATCGGGCCTCTTTTGAGAACACTCGCTATCATTTACTCTTTCCAATTCATCATCTATACCTTTCGTCCGTCTTCTGCCTTCTAGTCTCCTTAATAGATAAAAAAAATGTATGGACATACCCATAACATCACGTTCACACGCTTTAGACATCCCGACAGAGTTGTTGGCATAGCATAGATATGTCCTGTAGACATCGACGCTGGTGCTCAGCCTAAGGAAACTCTGAGTTCCCACTTGCCAGATCTTCTCATCTGTTAGGCTATCGTTATCATTCTTGAGCTTCCAAGAAAAGTTTACCTGAAATAAAATAAAAATAGAACGTTGAATAATAACTTACATGTCCAACAACTTTGTCAGCAATACAAAAAATAATGCAATTTTTTGTTATATCATACTTACCACAGTAGGATTGGCATGTGCAGCGCATACCAGTACTTGCTCTCCATCAATTTCAGTCTGTTTAATACCGCATTCAGGAACATCTATAAAGTTAACATAAGTTTTACAGAATAGGTAATCAACCGACATGAAACATTAGGCATTTCCATGTCATTAACAATCATGTATCAACATGATTATTAATAAAATGGAAAAGCGCAAATTACGCAAAATTTGAAGAAATTATAATTGCAGAATTAAACAGGTCCTAATACGCTGCCTTGCGGCACTCCAAAATATTACGATTAATATCAGATATTATTCAATATTTAAATAAACAAATTTAAAAAAACATCATTCATGGTAACTATATCAAAATGATTATACATGAGTATCTAAGGCTTTATTCAAATCAAACAAACAAAAAACTTACACATAACATCCAGATACACAGTAGTATTAACAGAGCCGTGTCTATTGTATGCTTCGCAGACGTAGTTGCCTACATCCTTCCTCTGCACAGGTCCCAACAGCAATGTGTTTGAAGATGAGAGAATGAGGGAATTATTTCCATGTTCCTTTCCAGCAGCTTTGCTGGGGTGTTCACGACGCCACGAGTAGGAGGGCATGGGGAAACCTCTGGAATAATAATTTAGCTAAATGTTGAGTTTCATATGCAGTATATAATAATGTACGATCGCCAGCACATCAGGTTACCACAAAATTTCAACTTTTCTTAGTCGATTTTGAACTTAATTATCAACATTGCATTTATCATTTGGAAAGAAATGACAGTTTTGGGATCCATTATTGGGAATCTTAAATTGACTTAAATTTTTATGTTTCTTGCACTTGTTTTTGATAAACGTAAATAAATAATATGTTGCTCTTTCACAATGTCAACATTTCCATTTTGTAAGAATTTATTTATTTACATTTAATCCACTGCATTATTTTTTTCACAATAAAACTGTTATTGAGTAGCTTAAAGCAAAACCATAGAATATGAAGACGAAATAATATACTACAGCAATTACCAACCTGGCCGAGCAAACCACTTTAGCTGGTATCTCATTTTCAGTCACTGATACAACTTTAGGTGTTACTGTGATGTTTTCTGGTTCATCTGAAAAAAAAATAAGTGCGTTAAGTTTTATACCAAATATAATAAGTACATATTAGTTTTAATATTTATAACTAACTTTTCCAATTAAATTGTAATACGAAGAGATGGCAATTCTCTCAATAAACGCAGACGCAAACACAATTACCGCTGGACATGTTCCCCCATACAATAGGTGATGATGAAAGGCTAGTATACATTCCATACTGTAGATTGAAGGAGCCATCGCGTCCAATCCGAAACGAGGAGGCGGGATGACTTGGATATGTACCATGAGAAGCAGCTCGGCTTTTACCAAGCAGTGGGCACAGCAATAGGTAATAAAATACTCACATTCAACAGCAAACTTAGTAGTGCTGTTGACGGGAGGTCCTGCTAAGTTCCTTGAAGATCTACAGGTGTAGCTGGCCGTGTCAGCTGCTCGGTCCAGAGCATTGCCTGGCCATGCTGACATGTTCCAGTGCTGGAATAAACATAATTATGGTTGATTGATGAAGCTTAATTTACTGCTCTATATAATTATCAGTACTTAAATTCAGCTATGATAATAAAGTAATAAAAATATTCACTCAATTTTTTGTACATTTACGCTGCTACTTGAAAAAATCTCTTATTTATTGTTATGTTGATGATTTTATCATTTTCTCCTAACTCGAAAAAGATCTGAATTTTTATATTGTGAAAGAGAACACTTTACAGGTTGCATATTATCAGCATCTCTCTCTAACAATCTAACTAAAAAGTATTCGTATTAACTGGTGCTACGCCTACCAAGCTTTTATTTATCGAAACCTTAACTATTATTACTATTATAATTCGTACCAGAGTAGACTCAGTAGCTTCGAAATCATTTCTATTGTCTTGAGGATCAATCGTTCTCTCCACGACGTAGTACCTATCAGTCTCCTTTGGGTTTATGACTTGTCCATCTTTCAGCCACTGCACGCTGCATAACGGCGCACATTCTACCGTACACGATAGAGATATGTTCTGTGGAATTACAATGATCAATACTATTGATAATAATCGTTGTTTTTGTATAATAATTATTATAGTTCAAAGGAAAATCTGAAAAAAAAAATATATGGAAGCTGGTCTATCGACTAATAAAGAGCAGACAAATAATTCGAAAATCCATTTAAATTATCGTAGTACATTGAAATAGCTATCTAATGACATAATACGTTTCATCTCATTTGGTAAGTTAGTCAGTTAGTCAGTTTTTTCCCGAAAATTTTAAATCAGGTTAACTTTTTTACACAGCTATTTGAAATAAGCCGTAGTACAAAGTATTTTAATGCATTAAAATAACTTTGTAATGACATATTATAATTAATTCTTATATAAATTGGTGAGGCGGACCGTTTTGTCCAGTTCTTGTTTCAAATATGAAAAATTAACATAAGTTTACAAGTTCTTGGCTTCTCAAAATTCTTTACATTTGCAGCATGCACACCTCGCATTGTATCTTTCCGCATTTTGAGAGGTTGGCTTATATTGGATATAGATGCTCGATGTGTGTGTGCGTACCTAAGATTTCTGCTAAAATAAATCATTATTTAAAATCATACCTGTGATTTGTATAACGCCCCGCTGTAGTGATTCATCGCGTATTTGAAGCTTGGTGGAGCTAAAAATTAAACAGATGATGAATTAATTACTATTGATGCAAACAACACTATAACAAATCTGAGTAACGTTATTTAAAGTTATATAAATTGTAGTAGTTGTAGTAGTAATTGTAGTAAAAAAAAAATCGGATGTAGGAATTAAAACAGAGGACCTCTAGCTCAGCAACTGATGAGGCCATTATATTTTTTTTTATAAAACTAATTTCGTTCTTGTTTTTAAAACAAATTTTTGTGCGTAGTAAAGGAATACACTACTTACCCAGTACATCAATAGAAGTGTAAGCTGGTTCGCCCCCTCCACCAGCGTTGGTCCCCCAACACGAGAAGTTGGTACGGTGAGCCAGGGTCACTGGATCAATGGTCCAGTTCTGTGACACGATGTCGTTTACCGGCCGTCCACCGCGCGTCCATCGGAATCTAGTGAAAACCATTATTTAAATCTAGTTGTTTTAACCTATCAGGGTCAACATTTTTAAATATTTGCTAATAGATCTGTGTTTTAAATGTTGACGTTATTGCAAGACGTTACTCGAAATTGAAAGGAAATCACAGTCCCACAGCTATTAGGGACGGTTCTCCTCTCAAAATAGAGACTACACTCCACCAAGCTAAGGAAAACTTCAGTCGTCTGTTGTAGTCTTTGTAACAAGCCCTAAGCTGCAAATATCAGATTTACCTCTATTTTTTTTAGTATTCAGCTACAAAATACCGGGAGTAGGATGTTGAAGAGTCTTACAAAGCAGTGTTTGCGTAAATGGGATTATGTTTTCCACCGGCAAAAGAAATTACAGTTTACCTGTGAGCTTCAGGTCGTCCTCGTTCTTTGATGCTACAACTGAGCACCAGGCTTTTGCCTTTCACCACTCGCCATGGTGAGTATGTCAGTTTAGCAGGACCGGGTGGATCTGGAAATATTATAAAATTACTTTTAAGTTGTTTGTAAAGTCCTTTGCGCATGAACAATATCATTACTACTATTTTTGCCGTTTAATACTGATTTATTCGGTTAAACTATACGTAAGCTATCATTCGCAGCCAGACTTCATTTTATCATTTGCCTATCTCGCTACCGGAATGCCGATAGTCCGACATTCCTTCTACCAATCCTTGGCTGTCACTCGCTCATATACATACTGCTACTGCTATCACTACGCCTTGTCAGGTGCCCTAACCAACTTGATGTGAATTAGATTCTAAATACTGAAATTCTTGATCTACAGCCGGATTAACTTAAGTTTTACTTACAATTGACTATGAGTTCAGTCTTAGAGCTCACGTTGCCCCAACCAGCATAGTTCTTCCCTTTGCAAGAGTAGTTGCCATGGAAACTTTTCGTTGTGTCTTGGAGGAGCAGCATCGAAGGATCCACTTCGTTGCAAAGGTTCTCTGCAAATAAAGATGACAACAATTTAAAATATCCTTCCTCCAACGTTATTTCCAAACCAGTTGTCAGGTTTTCCAGACTACTACTCTGACTGACTATTAAATACTTATTATTATGATTGTATGGTATGATGTGTTTTTTTGTAATAATATGACAAACCAGCATAAGCTGTCGCTGCCTGATGGTAAGCGGAAACACTAGTAGTATCACTAGCGCTTTGTCATCTTGAAACTTTAGTTTTTAAGGCCTGATGCAGCTGACTACATAACCCTTCAAACTGGAACAGAATCCCACACACCTTCCCCATCCCACCTCTAATGATGTTGCTTGTTTTTTTTTACTTTTAACGTCTACCAGCATTATCTCAAGAAGGAAAGAAACATTTTAAGCTTAACGTACCTTCACCCTCAGTGTCGTTGCATTCTGGTAGATGCTTCAGAATTTCTCCGTCTAGATACCAGATGACCTCATCGAGAAGTGGAGGGTTGCCTGACATCACTTCGCAGGTGAGGGTCACATTTTTATGGTCGGTTTCCAAGACAGGGCTCGGCGAACTCATGGTGAGGCGAACTTGTGGTTTGACTAGAATTATTAAAATGATCAATTAGAATGATAACTTAATCAAGGACTCCTTAAAATATGTGTCAAATGAAGAGTCCTTTGAATCTTGTGGTAGTTCTTTGTGGTAGTTTGTGATATATCGTACCTTAGTATTACAGCTGCTAAACTTAAACTTAAATGGGATTGGACCGGATATTTCTGCTTGTCAAATGAGCTCTAAATTAAAAGACTATAAAATGGGTCCCATTAAACGCTAGGCATAGCTAAGGTGACGATGGAAGGACTAGAAGTCAATCTCTCCTACCAAAAGACTGTCTCTTATCATCAGATAACAGAGATATGTGAAAAAAAGGGGAGAGGGAGACCTTCACCCTGCAGTGTACATACTTCAAGGAGAATGGTAGAAAATAACACGAGTGTCGAGTTTAATTCCTGTACTGTAAAATGAATAGAAAGTAGAAAATAATAGTTAAACTAGTACTCCAATCATTGAAAGTTTTAGAAAAGGTTTTATTAAAGAATATACACTTACACAAAATATTGACATCAATACTGTCTTCGCTAGTCCCATTGCCGACTGCGTTGGTGAGCACGCAGGTGTAGTTGCCCATGTCATCACCATTAGCATTCAGGATGATGAGCGAGTGCTGGTCGGTGTTCCCACCTTCATAGTGCTTCGTGTTCTGAACTGGAACACGCTCGCCGTTGCGGTACCTAGAGATGAAAATTATGTTTGCATTATTATAATTCATTATCATCTTCCTGCCCTTTTCCAATTTATTTTGGTTTCGGTGCAGCCTGTCTTTTTAGTAGTAATCTCAGCATTCAATTCTTATTCCATCATATCTGACTTCACACAATCCATCTATCTTTAGAATCATCAATAGAAACATTAAAAGAAAAAACTGTTACTTACAATAAAATGATTAGTCTAATACTATGAATAATTTAATATTATTAAATAAAATAATGTAATTGTTTAACGAGTCATTGAGGGTTTATACCTAAGACAGGCAGATTTTAGATATTTTCAATAAAATTTTTGGAAGTTGTTTTATACCAGGATTTATGCGATTTATGGGGGATTAAATAATTAATCGCCAACTATAGTTACAGTCCATAACAAAAACAATTTATACGACTAAGCTAGTAAGCTTACCATATGACTCCAGTCAGTGATGATGGGTTACTTTCGTATTCACATTTGAGCAGTAATTTTGATCCTTCTACGACTGTTATATTCTTTGGTTCTACTCGAACGATTGGAGGATCTGGAAAACAGAAAGATTTGGTATTCCACAACAAAATATATCGAGATTTTTTAAAAATAAATTAGGGTTAGACAGAATGTTCTAGCGAAAACCTATCTATGAAGCTTTCAAAAATAAAATAATAATATCATCTACATACACCAAATCTCTAGTTCCTTTGTGGCATGCATTGGCTCGTCCTTGGTTTGCTCAGTCACTTCATTGGAAGCTTCGCAATGGAATTTTTGGCCATTCTCAAAGCGTGTCGCTTCAAAAGTGAAGTTCGATCTGGTTTCAAATGTGGTATCCTCCTGAAAATAAATTTAAATATGGTAAAACGTTTAAGCATGATCAAAACGTTAAAATTTTTTTTTAAAATATGAATCTTGCTTTGAAACTTTGTATCTACGACCCGCACTATCAATAAATTCTCTAAACAAAATATTGTTAAGAATATGCGATTCTGTCAGAAGTGAAAGATTTATAGAAATCTTCGGATTAAATTCAAATATTTGTAATTCCCAAGAGTTCTAGTTGTTTATTTAATACTTTTCTAAGGCAAGACAGACATACGTTTCTTAAATATATTACGGAGTAGAGTAAAATAATATGACATTGTCAAAATCTCTTACTCAGTCCATATTCATAATTTAATATTGCTCTATCAAATAATAAAATAATAGCAATAAACAGAATCTTAAGTCTGTTATGAAACTGCTTAAGGATTACTGTTTTAATGTTTTGTCATTATAACTCTGACAGTAATTTTGTTTGTTTGTTACACCTCGACTCCTACCTACCTATTGAACCTATTTGGATTTAGGCTAAAACTCGACCCAGAGAAAGACATAAGAAGAAATTAGAAAAATAAAACATAACACGACATAAGGACAAGGATACTTCAGCAAATAGCTTAGTTTTTGGGAAAATTATCATTTATTAAAGTTATAAAATATGGCATAATAACACAAAATATCTGTTATAAAAAATTACGACTTTTGTTCTTCGATCCGACGATGTTAAGAAACCCAAAATCCACGAAGACCTAGTCGTCACCATAAAAGAGCTAAGTATTAGGGAATAATGTAGGAGTAAGCGACGATAAAATTTTAAATTCTGCCCACCCCGCAGGGCGACAATCTCAAACTGTCAGGGCGTCTTTGTATAAAGTTTAGTTTGGATATAAAGTGCACTGAAGTGGCTTTAAAAGCTGTGGTTGGGAAAAATATTGCTTGTTCCTACGAGTGAGGTTTTATCCTGATTTTAAGATTGTTGGAGGATAAAAAGGAAGAAGAAAAATAAGTTAGAAAAGTCAGAGACCGTTTTTTTACGATAATGTTAAGTTACGTTTTCCTTCAAAACAAAGGTGCAAATATTTTTATTTGCACCTTTGTTGTGTTTCCTATTGTGACAATCCTGAACGGAATTAGGAGAGGCGTTTTTCCAGCAGTAGGACACGAAAGAAGCTCTATAGAAAACCCAGATAAATATCGAGGCGGCTTGTTAACGTAACTCTACTTTAAAAAAAAGTTACAAGTGAAAATATTTTGATGAACGTTGCTAAATGTTAAAAAGGCCTTGACTTGACATTGCTTAATTAATCATTCTCTCAATATCATTAATAAATGATTATACCTGTTCTTTCTAGAGATGTGAATTCAGTAATTCAAGTCCCCAATGGCTCTTCTATAAAAACTAACTCTTCGAGTTATACCGTTTTACATTTGCAATGTAAATGCTTATTAATTAAATATGCATAGAAAATAACAGGCCTTAGGGTTGCTACGTCGGTAATCATCGTGTGTGCCTTTTGTTGTTAACAAATTATATTTGGAACTTTCTTTGAGTTAATACTTTTAATTCTGATGTTAATTGTTATTGTGTTGGTATGTAATGTTTAATGTAGGTTTGTGGCTTTTGAATTTCTGTTTTAATATTTTTATCTACAATCGTAGTTAGTGGAAGAATAAAAAACTAGTGGTCCTAAGCGCGACTGCTACGCTAGAGGTCCTGGGTTCGATCCCCAGATTGAGCAAAGTATTATTGGGTTTCTATGAAATTCTCAGTAGCAGCTCGGAGTCTGGATTTGTGCCCGGTTAATGGCAATAGGCTCGCCCCCTATTATATGGCACCTAAACATACCGGCGAAATGTGGGTGTACACTAGTACACCTCTGCTTAACCCTTCGGGGAAAACAGGCGTGATGGTATGTATGTATAGAAGAAAGAAGTGGAAATGGGAAGGTCACAGAGATAGATGATAAGTGGGGACCCAAACTCCTATAGTGAAGACCAAAATTGGATGCAGAAACGTTAGGTAAGGGATGAGATGGTACAATGATATAGAGAAGGTGGCTGGAAAGGACTCGATGAGGAAGCCCCAAGACTATACGAGATGGCGTGCTTATAAAGAGACATACATCCAGCACTGGATGGAAGCAGGTTGAAAAAGAAGAAGGAGGTAATTAAGAGGTATGATTATAATGTATGTTGCTGTTGCTATGAAAAACTATTGGACTATATTTTTATCCAGCTTTTGTTCCTAGATACTTCCATATCTGCGATTAACAGTCAAGCAAGTTTCCATAGTTACCAAATCTATTATTATTAGCATTGCTAGACCATAAAGCAATCTCTCTTAGTTCTATTCTATCTATGCTATTTCATATTAATTTGTTAATGATCATGAATCCAGTAAGGGGCCTTTAAAAAAACCTGAAGGAGTTGATCCCTTGAGTCCTCCTGAGTCTACTAAAGCCTAACCCCTCTTGCTCTGAGAGGAATTGATGTCCAGCAGTGAAATAGTAAATAGTGTAAATACACATAACGATGAAATGGTCTCTACTGTATACAATGAAATGTACATCACTAAAACTGTGCCTCTACAACAAACCTATGCTTCCTGAATCATCATTATCAATGTAATGACACTGTCCCACGGCTGGGCACGGGTCTCCTCTCGGAACGAGAGGGATTAGGCTATAGTCCACCACGCTAGCCTACTGCGGGTTGGCAGACTTCGCATGCCGTTAAGAAAATCTCTCAGGCATGCAGGTTTCCTCACGATGTTTTCCTTCACCGTTTAAGCACGTAATAATTAATTGTTAATACGACTTCGAAAAGACAGAGGTGCGTGCCTTGGATTCGAACTCGAGACCTGTGACTTGGCAGTCCAGTGGTCATATCACAAGGCTATCACTGCACGCCTTCCGAATACTAAAGGTGTAATGATATACCTCCATAAATCAATGATTTTTAAACTTTTTTCTTCATTGATCAACTTTTTGATTCATCCCCAACCTTATTGAATAGTGGTTTGATTTTCCATTCAACTTCATCACAGTAAAAAGATTCTTTGTGAAGATCCAGTTTTTGCTTTTCTTACAGTTGATTAGCATAAAACTTAGATTTAATCTTTTACATCTTTGAAAAAGTCACACATATTTTAATATTTTTTGCAACGGGGCGTTATGATTTTAATATTAGAATTTTAACTCATTTCAATATCAACTTAGGCATAAGTTTAAACCAATAACACAGTACAGATGTAGTACTACACTTAAAAGGATATGAACCCGCTCCGGTTTTGTACGGGTAGTAGAGGAAGTTATGTCTACATGTTTTTTTCTGACAAGCATATCCCATCATACCTTGTTTTGTTATTATCCCAAAGGGATTAGGCAGCCTTTTCGATAAAAGCTCTCAGGCGGGTTGATTATTTCTGACATTTTCAACAATTTATCGTCATATTTCCACCAATTTGCACAAAATCTTAAGAAATTATAAACTTAAACCTTTCTCATGAATAATGTCTATTGATAAAAACTGTATGAAAATCCGTTCAGTAGCTTTTGAGTTTATTGTGACCAGACAGACAGACTGGAAGCAGGACTTTGTTTTAATATTATGTAGTAATGCATAGGCAAAATAAAATAAAAACATTAAACATAACATACCATCACACCTGTAATCGCCCAATGGTTAGGCAGAGCTGTACTCTACACTCACATTTCGTCGAGTAAGTTATGTTTGGGTCGTAACGTTACAGTCGCCCTTACGACCACTAGAGTTTACTGGTCGTAAGTACGAGTGCTACACTAATGGGACAGCTATTATTTACGACCGAAGAATCTATATATTGCTTGTAAATTAAAAAAAATAAACAATAGGCTAGTTGACTAATATTATTTTAAGGTCCCATATAAATTTTTCGGCTCCATGTATTAGAACCGAACAACAAAAACAAAATAAAAATTGGTTAATGATAAGGAAGTTATAAGCATTTTCATTTTATGCTAGACAGAGAGCGCACTATATGGGCTTGTGACGTCACAGTCCGAGAGAAAGGGACAGAATCTCAATCCCAACCAAAACTTTAAGAGCCTAAATTTTTGAATTTTATTAGTCGATTAAAATATTTTTGTTTTATTCAATTTTATTTTTCAATAGGCCTCTTATCTATACTAATATTATAAAGAGGTGAGATTTGTGAGTTTGTGAGGTTGTAGGGGGTAATCTCTGGATCTACTGAATCGATAAAAAATATATTGTACTAATAGAAAGCCGCGTTATTGGTGTCATAGCCCAACGGAGTAGGCAATGTATTTTCGCTTGTCGTATTTTCAATAAATTCAGCAACAGTTAACTTTTCTAGTGGCTTGCAAATAATTAAAAAAAGATATAAATTTCTACTTACTGCTTCGACGTCCTTCTGCTGCTTGGTGAGACATGAAACAAAAAAATACGATCGAGTTAGAGACTCCATAAAGTTGTCCTAAAATTGAGTCTCGAGTCTAGAGTCAAGTCGAGAGTCGAGTCGAGAATCGAGTCGAGAGTCGAGTCGAGAGTCGAGAGTCGAGTCGAGAGTCGAGTCGAGAGCCGAGTCGAGAGTCGAGTCAAGAGTCGAGTCAAGAGTTGAGTCAAGAGTTGAGTCGAAAGTCGAGAGTCGAGTCGACAGTCGAGTCAAGAGTCGAGTCGACAGTCGAGTCAGGAGTTGAGTCGAAAGTCAAGAGTCGAGTCGACAGTCAAGTCAAGAGTCGAGTCGACAGTCGAGTCAAGAGTTGAGTCGAAAGTCGAGAGGTCAGTAGTCGGAAATCGAAAGTCGAAAGTCGAAAATCGATTCGAAAGTCGAGTCGACAGTCGATTCGAGAGTTGAGTCGGGAGTCAAGTCGAGAGTCGTGTCGAGAGTCGAGTCGAGATTCGAGTTGAGAGTCGAGAGTCGAGTCGACAGTCGAGTCAACAGTCGAGTTGAGAGTCGAGAGTTGAGTCGAGAGTCGAGTCGACAGTCGAGTCGACAGTCAAGTCAACAGTCGAGTTGAGAGTCGGAAGTCGAGTCGAGAGTCGAGTCGAGAGTCAAGTCAAGAGTCGAGTTGAGAGTCAAGAGTTGAGTCGACAGTCGAGTCAACAGTCGAGTTGAGAGTCGAGAGTCGAGTCGACAGTCGAGTCAACAGTCGAGTTGAGAGTCAAGTCGAGAGTCGGAAATCGAAAGTCGAAAGTCGAAAATCGAGTCGAAAGTCGAGTCGAGAGTTGCGTCGGGAGTCAAGTCGAGAGTCGAGTCAAGAGAGTTGAGTCGACAGTTGAGTCGAGAGTTGAGTCAGGAGTCAAGTCAAGAGTCGAGTCGAGAGTCGAGTCGAGAGTCGAGTCGAGAGTCGAGTCGAGAGTCGAGTCGAGAGTCGAGTCGAGATTCGAGTCGAGTCGAGTCGAGTCGAGAGTCGAGTCGACAGTCGAGTCGACAGTCGAGTCGAGAGTCGAGTCGACAGTCGAGTCGAGAGTCGAGTCGAAAGTCGAGTCGAGTCTAGAGTCGAGAGTCACGTCGAGAGTTGAGTCGAAAGTCGAGTCGACAGTCGAGTCGAGAGATGAGTCGGGAGTCGAGTCGAAAGTCGAGTCGAGAGTTGAGTTGAGAGTCGAGTCGTGAGTCGAGAGTCGAGTTGAGAGTCGACAGTCGAGTTGAGAGTTGAGAGTCGAGTCGAAAGTCGAGAGTCAAGTCGAGAGTTGAGAGTCGCGTCGAGAGTCGAATCGAAAGTCAAGTCAAGAGTCGAGTAGTGAGTCGAGATGAAAGTCGAGTCGAGAATTGAGTCGAGAGTCGAGTCGAGAGACGAGTCAACAGTCGAGTCGAGAGTCGATTCGTGAGTCAAGTCGAGAGTCGAGTCAAGAGTCGAGTCGTGAGTCAAGTCAAGAGCCGAGAAGTCGGAAGTCGGAAATCGAAGGTCAAAAATCGAAAATCGAGTCGAAAGTCGAAGGTAGGAAGTCCAAGTGGAAGTCGAAGTCGAAAGTCGAGTCGAGAGTTGAGTCGGGAGTCGAGTCGAGAGTCAAGTCGAGATACGAGTCAACAGTCGAGTCGAGAGTCGAGTCGACACCAATTGCATGGGATATGCAGTACCTATTGCATATGGCGAGCCTATTGCCGGGAACCGGGCACCAATCCAGCCTCCGAGCTGCTACTGAGAATTTCATAGAAAAACCCAATAACACTTTGCTCGAACTGGGGATGGAACCCAGGACCAGGGTAGCAGTCGCGCTCAGGACCACTATAATTCAAATCAGATGATTAAATATCCTAAACTCTTATTAATGACATGCTTAAAACGCAGTTTAATCGCAAAAATAAAACGTCATCTGCAGAAGTTTTTGTGGCAAAAATAACGTAATGTCACATGAAGCGAACGCGCCTCCGCGAACGATAAATGGTATACGCGAAAAAGGCGGGAAGCGGCCATGTTCGATATTTTTTTCGGTCTTTGTACATTGAGTTACACTAAACGAGAGAAGATAGTGCGAAGTAGATTAATAATCTGTTGAGGTGTTCACTTAGCAAATTTTTTGATTATGCACTATTCATAATCTAAAATTAGCTAGGTCATATTGGTATTTTGTAAATAACTATAGAAGCTTGGATTGGTGCTTTCCCTGTAAAGATACATGGGATCCACAACAAACCGGGGTTTAAATAAACACATTCACAGAACACTTCCACACGGGTGACGCACAGAATTACAGGTTAAATTCTCGCTAGTGACAAATATTTGGATTGCCTACAGTGTAGTTGCTCTGGGTGCTTGTAAATGCAGACAGAATGAAAATTTGTGTTTGTAAACGCATCCATGATAACACAATATAGGTGTAAGTTCTAGTTTGGGGCGAAGTTTTTCTTTTCTAATCGTTCTGATTTGAGGACAAGTATTTTTTTTGTTTGCCTAACCTTTCGAGAATTATTATATAGGCGTGCTAATCTTTTTTACAATTTCCTTTTCTACAAATCTCAGATTTCGTGACAACACTTTGCTCAGTTTATACTGGATATATTCTTCAACGTTATTATCGCCCTTTCGGGGGATACATCTGAATGATTTGAATAGTAAATAGTAGGTGTTGCTCGCGGATTTACTCACACTCCAAAGCTCTATTGGCTCCAAAGCTCATCTCTCATATTATGTCCTTCTCCAAGGACCAATCAAAATTCATCAAAATAGTTCAGTTATGTAAGCATGAAAACGAAAACGAAGAAATTTTTTTTGGATGCATGTATAAAATCTTGTACTCAAAAAATTTATTTCTTTCGCATTATGTTAAGTTGCCGCTGGTATAGTACCAAAGTACAGTATACCTCAATGTCTTTTTATTACTCTTCGCTTAAGAAGAGGCTTCAATTTCTTCCGCTGAAGAGTCAAAGGCTTGCTTACTTCTGTTTGTTTTTTTATACTTAATGTACTTGAGGTTTTATTTTGTCTGCGAGTTTATAATAATTTTGTATTAAGAGTTAATTGTGAAGAGGTTTTATTATGCAGTCTGAGGTCTGTTTAGAGGGTTCAGATGTTTGTGTCGTCTTCCCAGATATCCGGATATAGGAACCGGTAGAAAGTCTAGTCTTACAAAGTTGTTAGCCTTTCCAATATCGACAACTCTGACAATCGATTCGCTTATTTCGAGCCTAATTTCTCTTATTCTGTGAGGAGAACCTTGCCCAGCAGTGGGACAATATAATGGGTTGATGGTAGATCTATTTTTCTTAAAATTAACGACGAGTAATAACCAATTATAAACGTTTATCATATTTTACATTTCTTTTTTTTGCGCGAAAAAGTTTCACTCGAGCGTTTAATTGGTTGAATTTTTACTTTGAGATTTTTTCGCTAAAGTAGTGATGTGACAGTAATGCACTGATATTTATCGGTATATAATTTTGTGGGTAAAAAATATTAATACCCCAGCTGCTTTAAAAAAAATTAAGGTTGTTTTAACAATACAAACAAGATTAGTATAGGTACCAAAGACCTTATAGGTGAAGACGAAAACCTTCAATTCGATTTCCAGGTGGAGTCATTAGGATGTTTTATGAAATTCTCAGTAGCAGCTTGAATTATAGATTTGTGGCCGGTTATTGGCAATAAGCTTACTTCCTGAGACCTAAAACATAACAGCGAACTGTTGATGTAGATGAGTACAACTCTGCCTAACCCTTCGGGGAATACAGGAGTGATGTTATATTATGTAATGTTTCAGTTTATTCCCTTTTGATCTCTGGAGAGCTTGATAGCATTAAGCCGATGACTTTATATAAGAATTTCAGAAGCCCATTTCAGGTAAATCGTGAGTCTGTTAACGTAAACACAATTTTTCAGCGTTGGCGATAAATTTTTCATGTAAGCAGGTGACAGGCGAGCATAATGATAAGGTACTGTTGAAACCAGAATATATCTTTGGTGCTAAGGTGTGTGAAAATAAAAGAGGTTAGCCAGAAAAAAGTTTTTATTTTTTTCATTTTCTTTCTTGCATGACTAGTATTGATTGGACAGGATTGCTCAGTAAGCGGATGCATATGCCATGGTTTTTATCAGAGCACCGATACATGGATATAGTAGCTGCTAAGAATGGATGAACTTAAATTTGTAGAGAGTCGAGTTAAAACACCGCTCAATTTGGTGCTGTTTTGCAATGTAATGAATTAATGAATAAACCATGGAATTAAGCCTGATTTCTAGCTACAGTGAGATATTTACCTAAAGTCAAAGATATTTATTTCATAACTGTCAGCACATCAAGTAACCACAAAATGTCAAATGTTCTCAGTTGATTTTGAACTTAACAATCAACACTTTAAGGTTAAAAATCATTTGGAGAAATTTGACAGTTTTGTATAACCTGATGTGCTGGAGACTGTACATGTATGTCACTAACGAATAATATCGATATTGTAGCCCTATTTTAAAATAAGATTATGGATCTATCGATAACGAACGCTGTCATCCTTCCCATCACTAGTAGATAATCGCATTACTGTAGTTAGACTAAGCATTAAAACTTTTTACATGGCGTTGATATGGTTTTGTTTTTGATGTTTACATAGTTTTTGTTTACATACGTACCACTACGCCTGTAGTCCTAGAAGAGTTAGGCAGAGGTGTACTTATGTACAACCTCATTTCACCGGTATGTTTAGGTCCCATGTAATAGGGGGCGAGCCTATTGCCATTAACTGGGCACAAGTCCAGACTAATATCTGATAAAGAAATTATCAGTAGCAGTTCGGAAGCTGCTGATAATTTCATTGATCATAAATTGAACCCAGGGCCTCTAGCGTAGCGGTCGCACTTAGGACCACTAGACTAATGAGGCAATAATGTGTACATCATTTCTAAAATCGGTGAACTAAATTCGTACTCAAGAACTATGACAGTCTATCTCGTAATATCACTAGGCTACCGCGCCTGTATTCTCCGAAGGGTTAGGCAGAGGTGTACCAATGTACACCCACACTTCGCCTATTAATATTAACCAGGCACAAGTCCAAACGCCAAGCTGCTACTGAGAATTTCATAGAAAAATCCAATAACACTTTGCTCAACCTGGGGATCGAAACCAGAACCTTTAACGTAGCAGTCGCGCTTAGGACCACTAGATTAATGAGGCAGTCTTTTACCTATATTCGTACTCAAGAACTATGACAGTCTATCTCGTAATATCACTAGGCTACCGCGTCTGTATTCTCCGAAGGGATAGGCTTTGTTATACAAAGTTTAAGCTTCACAAATTAAAAGGTATTTGTTATCAAAAACCCTTTGTAGACATCTGCGTATGAAGGCAAAAGCATTAATAAATAAATAGGAGCCTAAGGGTAGCATCCCTTTGGGTTAAATGTGAAAGAAGCAAGTATTATGTTTACTCCAAAATTTATAACAATACCTACAATTTTAAAGAGATTTTTAATAATTATTTACTCGCTTAGACGGTGAAGGAAAACATTGCGGGGGAAAGATTTTGCTCGACGGCGCGTGTATACACGGCTACACATCAAGCTATACAAAACCAGTTTAAGCTGATCTCGCATTGTATAGAGTTTTCATACCTTAAGATGCCAGCGTAAACTGGCGGCCTTCGGCCTCAGGCAGGGTTTGAACCTGCGTCCCTCGGGTTAAGTTACACCAGACGCTTTACCAACCAAGCTACCGAGACCACTGCCTGTGATGTCGAATTTCTCTTCCACATTTTACGCCTTCAGGTGACGTCTATTTAAGTTAATCTTTTGCATGCGGCTATAAAAATATCAGTCAGAATTTGATTTTTTTAATTAGATTAGCCACATAGGTACATAAATTTCCTTGTATCACCCGGCACGGTATCGGATCACATAATTTCTCGGCCGAGTGAAAGAACTCCCGCGGTGACACAATGAAAAATTGCGCCCTGTGACCTAATTCCCGACACCATTAGCCCAACAATGATATAAGGTGCAACAGAAGTGGCCATGTTGGTAGGTACATTGGTGAGGAATTTGTTCAAAAAGAAAGAAAGAAGAATTTCCAAAAATATTTAAGAGGAGTGTCCCTCGCGATAGCGATAAAGATAGGGCCAAACTACTTTTGTATGGAACGCGGACAGGAGACTATCCTCTTAATATGTAGAGGGACGAGGTGTTTTCCCCCTCCGACTAAAGGCACGCTCCTCCGATTGGCGAGTGTCATGCCTGGTGGGCCCCGGCCTAACGGTAGAGATGTCGAGCGTTGCACAATAAATGTTGCTTGCACGATTCAGGATTTGTTTCGACGTAATTTCATGTTGCAAGATAGATGTAGCTACAAATTAAACTCCTTGCATAATTTTTATAGTAGGTACAGTGCTATACAGTTCAATTCCAAATGTTTTTATTTCAAATAAGCCTTTACAAGCATTTATGAAACGTTATGACTCTAGTTGCACGGTTCTAAAAATTTGATCCCATGGAGAAGAATCCGGCAAGAAACTCCATGGAAACTCTTTTAAAATAAAAGGTATAACATAAATAAATACCTATCAATTACTTTTTCTATTTATTTACTGAGGGTGCACCTCTTAATACACTTCTGCCTAACACTTCAGGGAATATAGGCGAAATAAGATTGTATCTGCGTAAGATGATATTTGCGATTTTTCATAACATCAACTCATATATTGTCCCACTGTTGGGCACGGCTCCCTCTCAGAATGAGAGGGATTAGGCCGTAGTCCGCCACGCTTGTCTACTGCGGGTTGGCAGACTTCACACGCCATCGAGATCGTGATAATTACCTAAGTAGGTATTAACACGCACATGACTTTGAAAAGTTTACCTATTGCAGTTCTAATTGATTATTTATTGCTAATCAAGTGCCATATCTAGTCGCTAAGATCTCTGGTAGGCCGTATTCTTGCAAAATTCAATTTTCCTTTGGTGGTACGTTTTAATTAAGAATGCCGCGATATACGGCGATTGATGTTCTTAGCTAATGTGCTTGACGATATGTGACATTATTAAAATTTCAGGCAGAAATCTTAGCATAAAACGTTTAGAAATTTTTCACCAGTATCACACACACATTCTAATTAGTGAAACAAATAAAAAGGCTGAGTATAAAATAATAAAGCATTAATTGAAAAAAATAATATAACATAACATAATGTATTCCCCGAAGGTTTAGGCAGAGGTGTACTTAATGTACGCCTACAGTGCGCCAGTATGTTTTAGGTCCCGTGAAATAGGGGGCGAGCCTATTGCCATTCACCGGGCACAAATCCGGACTCCGAGCTGCCATTGAGAATTTCATAGAAAAACCCAATAGCACATTACTCGACCACTAGCTTAGCAGTCGAGCTTAGGATCACTAGATTAATAAGGCAGTCTTGAGACCACTAGACTAATGCACAATTAGTGGAACAAAAAAAGACGGAGTATAATATAATAAAAAGTAAATTTAAAAAAAAGTAACAAACCAAATTAATTTTTTTTTAAACGTCTTTTGCTAATTCTTAATTAAATTTTCTAGCTGACCCGAGACGTTGTCCTGTCTTAGCTATTATAATACATTCAATCCTAAATAAAAAAATGTGTGAAGTCAGAAAAGTCGTAAGAAGTTAAAAAAATATTACAGTTGTCCGTAAAATTTTTCTTTCCGTAAGAACCTTCTACAAAGTATTAGAAAACTCAAAAAAAAAAAATGAAATTGGTAAAGTCGTTCTCAAGTAACGGCTTGATAAAGGGAAATGAGAATTCATTTTTATCTATTCTAAACAGATAAATGTCAGACTAAGTGCACTTTTTTCTTTAGAGAGTGAGATTTTAACATTACAATGAATGAATGACTTTCCATCTATCTGAACATGCTGAGAAATATGTTATTAATTGTGTTTTGGGACATGCTCTGTCATTCTTCCAGTAATGCGTTTTGCAGTTCTTCCAAGTTTTTTTCTGTTTTGATCAACTTTTTGGAGAATCACCCACCTACAGTTTGTTCGAAATTAGTAAGCCGATCGGAAGTTAGCCATTTCGAACTACCGCGGGGATATAATCGTTAAATTAAGTGTTTTAATACATAAATATCGAAATTAGTAAACAAAATAATTAGAAAAGTGAAACTGATACGACTCTCGACCTTTACACCGACTTTTTTTTACTAAAATTTACCACTTCTAAACCACTTGCAGACAACTTCCGATCGGCATACTTATTTCGAACAAACTGTACTCATTGATTTAAAACTATAAAACGCCACTCGCCGAAGTCTGTTCTGAGTCCTTGATAACAATATATATAAAAAAAACTTACCAAAAAATTGAAACAACATTAAGTTCTTTTAAAACACAATATTTTCTTTGCAACCGTCATTCTTATCGAGAGCTTGAAAAGTTGCGAAGTTAAAAAGAAAAAAAGTCAAAAGATACGACGATTCATGGTTCTGAAGGCAAATAAGCGTTAAAGTGAAGGAAAACCTTCTTTGTCGTACGTTTCACAATGTGATCAAATTAAAAAATAGTGATGCGCCGCTAATTGCTGTGCGTTGCCGACATCGATATTATTGATGGCTTATATCGTGATTTGGCTTGTTTATAGTCTAATCCTAAGATTGGCCAGTGCCCAGCAGTGGGACAAGATAAGTAAGAGTTGCGTGCCCTGCATTTGACTCCGATAATTCGTGTAAAGAAGTCGACCTAATCGCGAGCTATTACTTTTCCCTTTTATATTTCAAGATACAAACAGTGTAAACAAAATATAATGAGATTGGTAAGATTACAAAGATTTTGTATAAAATAGGGCCTTACAAAGTAAACGGCCAATAATATTTTAGTGCCTAAGGGTAGCACCCTAATAACGTTATAAAAACGTCGATAAAATAAATCTTCGACCTTATTTATGAATAATATTTGGAATAGGAAAACGTGTAGCATATATTTTGATACAAAAAATTTAAAATATGTTTTCTGGTTTTATTCATTGGATATTTTTTTTATATATTTTACAATTGTGTGTTTTTTTACCAGCTAGGCGGCTGGAAGGCATCTCTCCATCAAAGCAAGGGTTTGTTTCTGACGTGTTGTTTTGTTGTCGTTATGCCTTGAGTTGCTTCTCAGAGTGCAGTTAGAAAGTTTGACATTTTTACACGGGAAAAAATAAAAGATTACGACCTTGAATTCTATCGACATCGCATTCATCCATCCCTGTTGGCAAAAGATAACAGCACATAGTTTACTGGGTAAACTTTTGTGCAATTATTTTAATAGACGACATCTCAGAAACTGCGTAGCATTACTCATTCTTTCGCTTACTTTCTGCTTGGCTGTGTGTTGATAGCGCGTGAAGTTATAAGCTTAAAGCGATTGAAAATATAGTTTTTTTATTGAGAATAAACTTTCTTTAATCCTAAAAAACTAATTCGTAGTTATTTTCAATAGACACTATCCTTGTCCTAGACTTTTTGTGCAAACCCGCATTATTTCAGAGTGAATCGCTAGTTATGTGAAAACAATCGAATGACAACATATTTTTTAAAAGCATACTAGCAATGTGGGTCACTGATTAATAGTAATCTTGTCACGTTGGTAGTGCAATGGGTTGGTTTCGAACCGGCAACCACATGATCGCAAGTCGGACGCCCTAGCCATTAGGCTACCGCAGCTTCATCGCTATTCTCTTGTAAAAACAATCGAATAGTTTATCGAAAAACAATTGAATAACAACAATCGTGAAAATAATCGAATGACAAAAATCGCTACTCTCTTGTGCCTCGCTCCAAGTAAGACTGTTGTGTTAAATTCGAGAGAATTGCTCCTCTCTCCTATTTTTTGCGATGAAACTCGAAGGCATTACTATGCCCCGAGTTTCTATTGCAGGCTTAAAATATACGAGAACCTTCTATCGCGTTGATGTATTTGATACTTAGATGTAAAGAGTTTTGTTATGGGATTGTTGATGGTAGCTATTTCAAATATAGATGAAATATATCATCACGCCTGTGTTTTTCTAAGGGTTAGACTGAGGTCAATTGATGAAGCCTACAGTTGAATGTAATAGGGGGCAAACCTATTGCCTTTAACCGGGCACGTATTCAAACTTCTTGTAGTGATATTTCCATGTAATAATCCAAAAAATCTGCTGGTCCTGGGAATTGTACCCAGCATAATTGTAATGTTAGGTAAACTATCACGCATGTATTTCCAAAAGGGTTAGACAAAGGTGTACTTAATGAACACCCGCAGATTATCGGTTCGTATGTTTCGGTCCCTGCACTTAAGTATCATGTATTACATGGGACCTAGGCATACCGACAGGGATGAGCCGAAAGATGAGCAAACTCCGAGCTGCTACTGAGAACATACTATCATGCCTGTATTCCCGGAAGGGTTAGGCAGAGGTGTACTGATTGATGTACACCTGATGCTTCGCCTGTATGTTGAGGTCCCATGTAATATGGGCGAGCCTATTGCCATTAGCCGGGAACAAATCCAGACTTCGAGCTGCTACTGAGAATTTCATAGAAAAACCAAATTACACTTTGCTCGACCTGGGAATCGAACTCTAGCGTAGCAGTCGCTCTTAGGACCACTAGACTAATGAGGCAGTCAGTCAGTCAGTAATTAGTTACATCATCATTATTCACAGCTTGACTTCACCCAGTGCATGATATTAGTTCTTTCTCTACCTATATACCTACTCTTAATCATCATGTTAATATTTGCAAATTTCAGAATCGAAAGGAATATCCTAAAATGGTTCGGGAACGTTGAGAAAATTTTATGAAAGACGATTAACAAATGGAATTTAAAAGGCGAATGTCAGCGTCGGAAGAGGTCTCCCTAGAAGGACATACCTACACCGATCTTACCGGCGAAGTCCTACAAAAAGGTCAGGTGCGTAGTACTCGCAACCGGCGCGTGTGTATGATAAGATGTATGAATGTGGAAGAAGTGAAAGTGATAATTATACAAGAGTCGTAGCAAATAGATTCTGCCTACCCCTGTGGAAAAAATGCGTGAGTAGGTATATGTATGTGTAATGTGTAAGTTTAAAAATTTTCAGATCCCCGTAACTAAAATTATAACTCACACTTCGTATTTGTAGCAAAACACCTTACCTAAAGAATGCAAAATTCATTCCTTCACTTCCTTAGTTTAAAATTTTTTACCTTCCAAAGTCTCCGAAAAATTTTTCAACCGAAAGACTTAGCAACTTCAACAAATAAACGGAGAAGAAATTAATCCCGCCATTTCTCACTGTCACCATCGGTTTAACGTAAAAACTGGTACCTTGCCATTGAGGTATAACTACATCGTACTAGACGCGCTACATTGCATGGAAGTGCAAAAAAAAATATGCGAAAATTGTCTCTCAGAAATGAACATGATACCAATGACACGTCACACAAGTACACTAAACGATAAAATAAAAAATCCGAAAAATAGTGTGGACAAAGTTTTAAAAGGACGGATAAAAAAAATTGAAATAAAACTATTCTTTACGGATTTTATCGCTTTATATATTGATGTTATTTATTTCCCGACATTTCGGGATTTTTACAGCATCCATGTTTACGGTAGGAAGAGAATTATTTTAAAAGTTTTTGTAAGTGTCTACTATTTTACAGATAAAAAATATTTCTGCATTATTTATCAACGCAAATGAGACTGAGATAAATACTTTACATCTTAATCAGCGTTAACCAAAGAATTGGTTGATTACTCTACAACTCCATGGAGTATAACCCGCTTTATGGTATCTTCTCTAGTGTACAATACCTCAATGTATCCTCCCAGTATTATTTTATCGTCAATCCCTCAAGCAGAGGGTGATTAACTGAATTGTGTTTTATAACATTAAAAAAAATCGAATAATGTAAATTTAGTGGATTAGTCGCTAATAACATTAAGTAAACTTATCTTATCTAAACTTATCTTAAAATCGATGATAGATTATTTTTAACTTAAGCATCTGAGCTCTCGTTTAAGAGAGAAACCTATAAGACATCATCGTTCATCGTCTTTGGTTTCTAGATCCAAATTCCGTGTTATTAGGCTTGTAAAACATAAACATACATAATGGGTATACCATCACGCCTGTTGTTGCTTTGTTAGGTAGAAGTGTATCAATTCTTACTTACATACCTAAACAGTTTGCCGGTATGTTTAGGTCCCATAGGGAACCAATCTAGTGCCAGGCATAAGTCCAAACTCCGTGCTACTATTGAGAATATCACGTAGGTAACTCACGATAAGAAAACGAAAGAAAAGTTAAAACAAAAAAAAACACTTAAAAAAACAATGTCCTAAAAACTTGCGCAGAGAATCTGAGAATCGGAACTAAAAAGAACGAAGTATTTTTATTAAAAATCAATAGCAGTTTCTAAAGTAAACTCAAAAACATTTTTCCATTTAAAAGTCCGAGGCACAAAAAGGTAGAAACTTTCTACTTTTCTACCTTTCTACCGTGTCGGTGGGAGAAATATAAAATTTTGCCGGAGACGCCTGCTGGAAGGCTGTTTCATTTGTGAGAATTATTGAATTTGAATTATTGGAGTGGCCACCTTGGTCGGAACAGGAAATGTGTGGAGTCGACTTCAAATTTACTATAAGTATTTCAACCCGTCAGGCGCTATATTGTAGACACAATAAAAAATCTATTGTTTTGCACTCATGAGACCACTACGTGCATCAGTGAATTAACTAACTTTTACAAGAAGTGGTAGCCCAATGGCTAGGGCACCGGACTTGCAATCATGTGGTTGCCGCTTCGAAACCCACCCATTGCACTACCGACGTAAACCCACTCGTAATACAAGCATTTAGTTTAGCACGAGGGGTTCACAAGAATATTAATAATGTACTGTATGTGTGTATTAACAATGACTGCCTCATTGGTCTAGTGGTCCTAAGCGTGACTGCTACGCTAGAGGTCCTGAGTTCGATCCCCTGGTTGAGCAAAGTGTTATTGAGTTTTTCTATGAAATTCCCAGTAGCAGCTCGGAGTCTGGATTTGTGCCCGGATAATAGCAATAGGCTCAAATAAAAAATATTTTACGACTCCACTCCATTCTATGTGCTAAGTCCAGTAGCGGTGGCAGGTGGGCAGTCACAGCGAAAATTCTGTTCCTCAGCCATTTGAAATTACAACACCGAAGATATATTATGTAGCTTCGTATAGTACAGCGCATGGCTGACGGTGTACTACCGACTTGTGGGAAGATTCGTGGTAGTGTTTCAATATAGAAAGAAGATGTTCTACAAATGTATTTACATTATAATATAAATACAGCTATACAACATTACATAGGAACCGCTTTTTGTATGTTAATTTTCTATAATTTTAATAAGTTTTAATGCACATTCAAGAAAGCCTAAATGTCATTTTGACAGTGACATTTGACATGCCAAAGTCTGAAACGAGACATTGTCTAATAGTACAAAACGTCACGTCGTGAAAAATAGCCTAAGTTGTCAGACATCAGTGATGTCGCTGTCGGTTGTTGGTTATTACGTCAAAAACTGTCATGGTGACCCTAAAAATGCAGGGTTATCCTTATAAAAAACTCTTAAATAACCATTTTGGTATGACTGTATTCTTCTTCAAATAAATGTATATTCATATTCATCTTATCTTCATATAATGTACATACTATATTTACGACCTTGTATGTATACATTATAGTAAGGTGTATAATTTGTTAAGATCGTGTGTAAATTAATTGAAATATAACGACAATTGTGTACAACCGGGTGAAGCCGGGACGAGTTGCTAGTGTTATATAAAATACTCATTAATTCTTCGTTCTAAGATCAACACCCAACTGTACTTGTAAGCTTCCCCTTAAGGAAGATTTCACCCCAAAAATAGCTTCATTAACGAAATTGAGAACCATTTCCGTTTCCTGATCAAACATTAGATTCGCAATTTGTATGTAAGAGTATGAACAAGCTATAGAGCACGTTTCTGAAATTGCGGGAAGAATGTGAGGTAAACTATTAATTATATAGGTACATTCAAACATATACTCATGCCTTTTTCCCACAGGGGTAGGCAGAAACTATAGACCACCACTTGCTACGATTCGAAATATTAATTAATTTATGCAATTTTGATATTTCAAACATGAAGCCTAAAGCCGTTCAAGGAATTAGTTGTGCGACGGCAGTACCATTGCCTACCCCTTCAGGCATACGAGCGTGATGGTAAGATGTTTTACTCCCGAAACTTCGTAATAAATCGAGTGCATAATAACATTGAATAGATTTTGATTTGACAGTTATTTAATGAAGTTCATTACAATAAATTGGTATTTTTAAAAAGGGGGATAAAAATAACTTTGTGTAGAATGTTTGTCATTTCAGTAAGCCGGGGTTACGATTTCATTCACATGAAAAGAGCCAAAGATCGGGCTCTGCGGCTGTCATTAGGAGAAGCCGATGTCAAACAGTGGAATATTATAATATGATGATGATGAAAAGCAAATTTTTGCTGTCTTTTTAAAACATGACAGTTATACATCAAGTTATACAAATCCAGTTTAAGCTGATGTCGCATTGTATAGGCTAACCATACAATAAGAGTTCAGTAAAAACTGGTTTTGCATACTTGATGTGTAGGTATACAGTAAACATTATGAAAATAAACTTCAGCAACATTGAAAATGTTATTCAATTAAATTGCTGAAATTAACAACAAATACAGCGCTCTATAATATATTCATACTCGATGTCTCTCAAAATATTTGCACCGACAGGAAATTAATTAGGCCTCCTCTAAAGCTTGTTTTATTTCATGAAAAACTTTCCTAGTTACCCGACGCACTAAATTTACAGGTGCGTCGATAAGTTTGAGAGTTTTCAGGATTCGCTGAAAACAAATTCAATTCTGTTTTCAGTTACTGAAACTTTTTTACAGAAAAGGAAAATAGGGGATTTCGCGAAGTACTCTCACGTTCTGTGTTGAAATAGGAATATAGAGGCTTTAGTCAATGGAGTTTTGAAAAATAAAGTTGCTGGTAAAAGTATAAAAAGTTTAACATATAAAATATAATTACAGATTATAAACAGAAAACATTGACTTGGACATATTTATGATTATAACACTACTGAACTTACCGAAACTGAATCTTACTTGGAAAGGTTCACGTTCCTTAATCAAGTATATTTTAAATTAAAGTATGTATCTAAGGACCAAACGTTTACTAAATTTACGCATAATCGTTCCAAAGGACCAAACGGTAAAAATTCGGAATTATTTTTAATCATTCGGCGTATTCAGTCGCACTGCACTAACGATGCAGTTTTTAATTGACAAATGTGGTTGTTCTTTTTTTTACTAGTAGTACATCCACAATTTTAATCGCGTGACCAAACATACAGGTGTTTTGGTCTCATGCAGTAAGAGGTGAGCCTATTCGTTTTCTTTGGGCACATATTTTACAAACTTCGAAATCCTAGTGAGAATTTCAAAGAAAACCTCAATAAAACTGCTCGACCTGGGAATTAAACCCAGGGCCTCTAGCGTAGCAGCCGCGCTTGGGACCACTTGACTAAAGAGGCAGCCTCAATTATTATTAATCAGAATCGAAAATGATATAAAGTTAGAAGTGTTTCCGATAACCTAATCAAGTTCTTACAATATTTTAAAATATACATATAGCACTTAAATCATAAAGAAATAAAGTTTTATTTCCCTTCACTCAGTATAATAACCATGATAGGGTTGTCACTACGCTTGCACGAATTTGTCTTCATTACCGAATTTAAACTAACTCACGTACACCATCTCATTGCAATACGGTACGTCTTGAGCATATTGTATACACCATATTTTAGGGTTGTCACACAGAATATTGTTCATCTTAGTGATTTATGGGTTCGTTTATGTAAGATTTTATGTTTTGTATTAATGTGGAGATTTTGTTGAATAAATATACATTTGTGTTATGATAAGCCCGTGTTTGTTTTTGATACAGTAACAATTTAAGATTTTATTCTATCTTTATAACAGTCACGATATTCACATATCTGTCTTTCTTGTTTATTTTTTTCTTTAGATAACGTGCGGATTGAGACGTACCTACTCATATGAAATATTTTACAAAGATGGTAAGTAAAAAGATACGCTTATTTTTCCATAAAAGCATCCTATTTTTATAATACAGGTTAATTCATACTAGACCACGAATTTTATTGCATTGGAACGTGATTTTAATTATTATTCGACAGCCCTAGCTTTCCTTCCCCCACCCGTTTCGCTGTTATTACCGGAATTCTGAAATCTCTTGCTTCCTGATTATTAAGTGTATCTTTATCAAAGGTGACTTTCTCGTTCATAATTTTAGTTTCACACCGCTTTGATCAAACTTTTGTATACTGAGGAAAAATCAGAATTCTTTTGACTTACAACACTGACTTAGAAATTAAAAAGCATACCGAAAAACGAGGCTGTTTCTCAAAAGAAAATAATATTATTTACCAGATAAAAAATTAAACGAAATCAGAGCTTATCTTTTTTGAAGGGTCAGTCTAAAAGTGAAAGTCGTTAATAATAATGTGTTCTTTCAACCCTCAAAAGTAAACAGGGAATTAAAAATCACAATGTATAATTAGCTACTAGTAACTTGTCATAAACATACTCACATGAATATTCTGGTCTTCTGGGTCCAGTTCCTGGGTGCCGTTGTACCACACGATCTTAGCGGCTGGTCGGGCTCCTGATGCTGTACAGGAGAGAGTCAGCAGGGTCCCTTGAGTAGCGTGATCCCCTACGCCGGAAATTGTCATCTTGTTCGGAGGCACTGTAACAGGAAAAACAGGAAATATTGTTAGTAACATTATCAATTGGATTAAAAAGGCTAATGTCAGCGGCAGCTTCGCTAGAGATCGCCCTAGAAAGACATAATATACCGATGTTATCGGCGAGATCATCCAAAAAGGTCAGGCGCGTAGTACTGACAGGCGCGTGGTTATGAAAAGATGTATGAATGTCGAAAAAGTGAAAGGGATATGCAAAAGTCGAAGCTAGTGACGGTCGATAGTTTCTGCCTACCCCCGTGGGAAAAAGGCATAAGTGTATGTATGTATATGTATTATTAGTAACTAGCTACCAGCATTTCCAATGATAACTCTCAGTCGGCTTGATCTTGATCTTGAAAAAGCAATTCGAGTTTTTATGGCCACTCTGATTACAGACATTTCTTTTTTTTTGTCAGCATTTCTTTTTACAAACTATTTTAAAGGGTCTACTCAATATCAGAAATGATCTTGTGATTACATCTCGACACTGATCTATCCAATTTTTTGCAGTAGTAAAAAAAATGCAAGATCGGTGTCTTAGTTTATGACTGAACCTAAGGCTATGTGTATAGGGGGGCGGAGCGGGTAGCAGAGCGATTCACTAGACCGAAGCAAATGCTAATTGACGAAGAGGCTGATTTTAAACTATCAATATACATACAAGTATCTGCCCTTTTAAATATATAATGCGAAGGTAGTTATATTTCAATATCTGATATTTGCCTAACTGCCTCATTAGTCTTGTGGTCCCTTGGGTTGAATTCCAGGTCGAATAAAGTGTAATTGGGTTTTTCTATGAATTTATCGATTTTTTGGATTCCTACCCGGTTATTGGGATAGGCTCGTCCCCTATTGCGTGTTCATGAATAATTAAATAATTTTAGAAAGAAAGAAGAAAGAAAGAAAAGTTTTTATTTTCGCACAAATTGACGCACGACATTTGGACCAAAAGCCGATGTGTCAGAGAAACAAAAAAAATAAAGTATGAAACATAAAACAATAAACAATGGCACCTGCCCACGTGACCACACTAATAATTATCTGTCAAGTGCCAATGCCAACATTATAAACAAAACAACATCTAAGAGTTTAGGAGTTCTTTGTTATTTTTTGTAAAATATTCGCCTGCAGGCTGCACTGTCTTGTGAACACAGCCTTACGTAACGTGTCATACGATGTAAAGAGCTTATAACATTGGCGTGTCCTTCGGTCCTGAAATGGGATTGGTCCTTAGAGTATAAAAGGACCAAGTTTGGTAGGGCCGTAAGTTTTTTATGCATTTCTATTATTTTGAATTTTGTCGAATAAATGAAAAAATATAAGTACAGGTAGGTAGGTGGGTACAGTCGCCAGCAAATCAGGTTATACAAAACTGTCAAATTGTTCCAAATGATTTTAAAATTTGACAGTTTGTGGTAAATTGACGTAGCGGCCACCGTACACTAAAAATTATGATGTAGTTATATAATTTCATAATTGTGCGTAAGCTAATTAAAAAAAAAAAGAATAAAACACAACACAATTTTCTACCCTTTTGAAATACTAACATGCAAAATGCCAACATTTTGCATGTTATTATACATATAATACATTTCTTCTTTCAAACGAATCTATCAATTCTTTGCCAATACATACGCGTCCAATTTCTGTAATAGATAGATACAGTACAGTAATAGGGTAGGAGCACCTATTAATGTCCGCCTGATTGACTGTGATGACCAATCAGCTTCGTGACATATATACTGTAATTGAAAGGGAAAAATACCTTTTGATACGTGAAAGGTTATTAATACTTTATTGTTTTGTAAGATGAATATTAGAAAAGAAATATGATGGAAGAAATAAGTGTACCTACGTATTTTTCGATATTGTATTTTTATCTGGAAAGACTACCTCACCTACTTAGTTGTACTAAGTGTGACTGCGCGAAGCGTGAGGCCCTGGATTCGATTCCCAGGTCGAGCAAAGTGTAATTGGGTTTTTCTACGAAAGTATCAGTAACGGAGTTTGGATTTGTGCCCGGTTGATGGTTTTTTTTTTTTATGGGATAACTCGGCAAACGAGCAGGCGAGCTACCTGATGGTAAGTAGTCATCGCCGCCCATGGACATCTGCAAAACCAAAGGAGTTGCAAATGCGTTGCCGAGCCTATTTAGGGAAAGGGAGGGGAAGGAGAAAAGGAGAAGGAAGGGGATTGGGGGAGGAATTGGGCCTCCGGCCCTCTCGCTCACCGAACGAAGCGCAGTAACGAAACGCTACTACTCGGACGTCGGTCTTCTGCGAGAGTGTGGTACTTCCCCGGTCGAGCCGGCCCATTCATGCTGCGAACAGCGTGGCCCTACCACAACAAAACTAGTTAACTAGGATAGGATAGGACACAAGTCCTGACCCGGATAATACTTTGCTAGACCTGGGAATCGAACCCAGGTCCTCTAGCGTAGCAGTCGCGCTTAGGAACACTGGTCTATGAGGCAGCAAGTAAGACTAGCGTTAAACGTTAAACAGAAAAAAAATGTAGTAGTAGTGCCTGCTGGCATATCTACATATTGTCAGCATGAATGGGTCGCACGACCGGAGTAGTACTACTCTCCCACAGAATATCGATGTCAAGTAGCAGTATGTATATTGTTGCGTTTCGTACGGTGAGTGTCGAGTGGTGACGGCCCAATTCCTCTCTCAGTCCCGCTCCTTCTCCATTTCTCCTTCCCCTCGCTTTTTCTTAAATAGGCTCGGCAACGGATCTGCAACTCCTCCTTCTCCTACTCCTCCTACGTCCATGGGCGACGATAACTACTTACCATTAGGTGACTCGCCTGCTCGTTGGCCAAGTTATTCCATAAAAAAAAGTTACGGGTCATATTTTTTGTTGCCTCACTAGATAAAATATGAAGAACCCAAGTATTAAGTAGCAGGAATCCATTAGGCAGACGACAAATTGGTGTATATTAAGAGCCTTAATTCATTTATCTTTACAGCTTCCTATTTATGTGGCGGGGCAACTCGGAAAGTTAGAATTTGGTGATGTTGCTAGACATTTTCGAACTTGTACCAATGTGAATTTGTACATGCGAGGAGTTGTTTATATATTTTTCTTTAAAAAGCTTACTAATAATGTGGGCACATTACTAGTATTCTTGTTAACCCCCGGTACTAAGCTAAATGCTTGTATTACGAGTGGGTCCACGTCGGTACTGCAATGGGTGGGTTTCGAACCGGAAACCATAATTATGATCACAAGTCCGACACCCTAGCCGTATTGTCTTTTTTGGTTTAATGTTTAAAGCAAAGACTATGGCTTGTACTGTTTTTGATTCTGTGTTTGTATACGAATCACGCGAAAACTACGGTTTAAAATTGGATGAGGTTTTCACAGTTGTAATGCGTCAAAGGTCAAACTTAAACCTAGTGCATGTGTCATGACGATTTTTTAAACTTTTGAGTCGTGATTATAATAATAATTTTATTCAATAAAAAAGTTTTGTTATTATACAAATTTTCATGACATAATAAGCGTCAGATACTGCTAATAAGTATTCTATGGAAAGACAACTTTTAAATATTGTAAGCGTGTTGGGCGAGCTTAAAATTTATGCAGGAAAATGAATTATTTTGTGATGTCTTTTATAATTTCTGATGTGGACACAACCAGTGTGTCTTTGACTGAAAAACAAAAGCTTTTAGCTTTAGAAGATGATATTTGATTTGATGATGTAACTACGATGGAACATTAAGACATGAATGATGAAAAATTATCGATTTTATTGATTATTCGATGTAAATGCAAATTAAAAATTTGTCTAAATGACACAAGATTTATAACATACCATCACGCCTGTATTCCCCGAAGGGTTAGGCAGAGGTGTACTTAATGTACACCCACAGTTCGCCGGTATGTTTGGGTCCCATGTAATAGGGGGCGAGCCTATTGCCATTCACCGGGCACAAATCCAGACTCCGAGCTGCTACTGAGAATTTCATAGAAAAACTCAATAACACTTTGCTCGACCTGGGGATCGAACCCAAGACCTCTAGCGTAGCAGTCGCGATTGGGACCACTAGACCAACGAGGCAGTCAAGATTTAAAACAATTTATTTAAATATCCTTGAAACAGTTTTCCTATTTTTAAAGATATTACATATTTGGTATTGCTATACCAAATATGCAATATGGATCTCTAGCCCGATTTTCGTAACAACTTTCTAAGTTTAGTAATTTCTTAAAAATCCTTGCACTTACTGTCTCACTGCGACTTATCATATTCCTCCATACATATTCGTGTAGTGTCCGACATTGGCCGTCCCACCCCTGAGATCCTATCGACCCCCAATATTGCAAGGTGGTAAAATTCCCGACCCCATTACTTGTAGTGATGTTAATGTATCGATGTCGATATAATTAGAAGATACATTATCGATAGATTAATTACTTCATCGCGAGTGAAGTTTTGTAACAATAAGCGTTAATGAACAATAAGTAAGAGTTCTGTTTCTGATGTAGATCATATTTACTTTATTACTATTATATTTACTTAGGGAGACAAGTCTCTCGTTAAATTATATTTTCTTGAAATTTGAAATGTCAAAGAACGGTTCAAAAGTCGGAGGCATAAAGGATTTATAAGTCGCCTGAAGCCGTAAAATGTGGAAGAGAAATTCGACATCACAGGCAGTGGTCTCGGTAGCTTAGTTAGCAAAAGGTTTATCAGGCAGGTTCATACCTGAGATCGAATTTTTCTTTCAGTAGAAATTTTCTTTCATTAGAAAATCTATATCTTTGGGGACTTATTAGTGTCGATAATCTATTCCATAACTAATCCAGGCATATTTAATTCCATAACTAGTAATTCCTAAAGGAATCCAATTTAACTCCACTTTGTAGCCCACAAGACATAGGGATGACAGCACAGGTTTAAGTTGTCAGATTGCGGCTACGCCACCGATGCCCTAGATACAGTTTTACTTAACCTAATTGATGCATAAGATAGATGTCCTAGCGTTGGAGATAGGTCCTAAGTAATGGAACTATTTCTTGTGAAATTTCAGAATAGGCTGGACTGTATTTTTATGGCCTCATATAACATAACATATCATCACGCCTGTGTTCCCCGAAGGGTTAGGCAGAGGTGTACTAATGTACACTCACGCTTCGCCGGTATGTTTAGGTCCCATGTTATAGGGGGCGAGCGTATTGCCAGAAAGAATTTCATAGAAAACCTCAATAACACTTTGCTCGACCTGGCAATCGAACCCAGGACCTCTAGCGTAGCAGTCGTGCTTGAGACCACTAGACTAACGAGGCAGTCTCTTACATAACTGTATCCCTTAAACTGAGCCCACAAAAAAATGTGTAAAATAATATTAACTGCCCCATTAGTCTTGTGGTCCTAAGCGCGACTGCGACGCTAGAGGTAGAGGTTTTTGGGTTTATCTATTAAATTTTGAGTAGCAGCTCGAAGTTTGGATTTGTGACCTACGAATGGCAGTAGGCTCGCCCCCTATTACATGGGAACTAAACATATTGGAGGCGGCGAAGTGTGGGTGACCCTTTAGTACAACTTTTCTTTAACCTTCAGGAGGTAGTATGTTATGTTATTTGTTTTATTATACATACATACACAGATAAGTGCAGTGATAGCCTTGTGATATGACCATTGGACTGCCAAGTCAAAGGTCTCGTGTTCGAATCCAGGGCACGCACCTCTGTCTTTTCGAAATCATGTGCGTATTAATAATTAATTATCACGCGCTTAAACGGTGAAGGAAAACATCGTGAGGAAACCTGCATGCCTGAGACATTTCTCGACGGCATGTGAAGTCTGCCAACCCGCAGTAGGCTAGCGTGGTGGACTATAGCCTAAACCCTCTCATTCTGACAGGAGACCCGTGCCCAGCAGTCGGCCAATGTAATGGGTTGATGATGATGATTATGATAACATACATACACTCACGCCTTTTTCCCATAGGAGTAGGCAGAAACTATAGAACGCCATCTGCTACGATTCTTGCATACTCCTTTTGCTTCGTCCACATTCATACATTTTGCCATACACTACGCACCAGACCTTTCTGAAGGATCTCACCAATAAGGTCGTGGTATGTCTTTCTAGGGCGTCCCCTCCCGGCGACTCCACTGACATTCGCTTTATAAATCCCTTTCGTAAATCGCCTTTCATCCATTCTCTCGACATGTCCAAACCATCTAAGCATACCCCTTTTAATGAGTGTCACTATATCATTTTTTAAACCGCAACGCTGTTTTATTATTTGTATCGATAACTTTTTTCCCATCACTACATTATCTTGCCACTTATTAGCTATATGGTCTCGCAATTTATCGGCTGGGCTCTGAAAATTGTAGTGCTGAAGTTAGTAAAGCGAGTTACAGTGTAGCCTTACATGTTAAGTATGGGTTGTTTAGTAGGATGGGTGGGTGAGGCTAATTGGTTTAGTTAGAGTAAATTATGGGTAGAATTTGTTGTGTTAAAAATTTTATGCTTGGCAATTTGTACAAGGTACATGATGTATTATACAAAAAAAATTATCACAGGTATTATAATTTTAAAAGCGGCGGACTTGCGAACATGTGATTGCCGGTTCGAAACCCACTCATTGCACTACCGACGTGAACTCACTCGTAAAACAAGCATTTAGCTTAGCACGTGGCGTTAACAAGATTACTAGTGATATGTGATCAACATTATTGGTAAGCATTAAAAAAAAATTACTAGGTTTTACTCAAGGTACCTACGACTTTTCATTTGAATTCTTTGTGAATTCTTTGGTTTATTACAAAGTACGACTTTTTCTTTAAGATCAAGTTCAATTTCCTTAGTAGTTAAAATCATTATTAACAGTTTGAAAGTCCAGATAAATCTAACGCTGTCTGTACCTAACCCCCTAAGATTAACACAAGCGTAAAATATTCGTCCCTTCGACGTAAATTCTCCGCCCCTTCCAATAACAGTGTATTAGCCGATAAATTGTCAATTAATAAACAACTTTGTCGAACTACCGCCATTGACTGGGTCGGGATCGAACCCACAACCCTTTCGATTCGGAGGACACAATGTACTTCGTAATGAGTACATGGAGTTTGGGTTATCTGTTAACATGTCTCGGTTAAATGGAAAATTTGTTTTAGACATAATTTATGGAAATAATTTACAAGATGTGACAATATTCATTGTAATTCAAGGGAAGTACCTCTAACTTTTCCGAGTTTAAATTAACACCGTTAATTGCCTCATTAGTCTAGTGGTCCTAGGCACGACTGCTAGGTTTTGGGTTGGATTCCCAGGTCGAGCAAATTTTTATTGGGGTTTTTTTATGAAATTCTCAATATCAGCTCGGAGTCTGGATTCGTGCCCGGTATGGCAATAGGCTCGCCCCCTATTACATGGGACCGTAATAGGGAGAGGGGGGGTAAATATGACCATAAATATTCCTCACTCCGAGCTGCTACTGAGAATTTCCTAGAAAAACCCAAATAACACTTTGCTCGACCTGGGGATCGAACTCAAGACCTCTAGCGTAGAGCCACTACGCCAAACGAAGTTCAGACTATAATCAGTGCATTTCAGACTATCTAAATCTTCATCTAGGAATATCTAAAGCCCTCAATTCGACATAATTCGTTGACTTTTTCGTGTTTAATTCTGTGAACGAATAAATTTTCATTAAGTCTGCTGATACCGTTTTATTAATGACTTCAATTATACAGACACGGCTCCTAAGATGGCGGTTGTTAGAAAAATTGGTTCCAATTTAAAGGTTTAATGGCTATCGAGTTTTTAAGAAAGAAATATTGCTATTTCTACAAAAAGAAATAGCGTCCAGTTTTTAAAAAAGAAATGTCCTTAGGGGTATGTCCTATAAAACCTTATTTATTATATACCATAAAAAGATTAAGGTGCAATTGTGTCTACTTATCATTATGAAGGACTTTTTCTATATAACGAACCCTGAAATCACCAATTATTATTATCATTATGTCGAGTTGAATAAACAAAAAAATATAAAACACCTTATGTTTTTCATCATTATCAAACAATTAAATGCTGGGCACGCACATCCTCTTAAAAAAAGAGGGGTTAGACGTCCATCACGTTAGCCTACTACGGATTGGCAGATTTGTGAGATTTTTTAATGCAGTTTTCCTCACAATATTCTTGTTTTAAGCCCGTGATAATTAATATACTATGACTGCAAAAAATTAGAGGTACGTCTCTATCACTGCTTTAGCCGATTTATTTGCTATCGCTATGTAAAGGACCAAATATAATCATGATAATATGTCTTATGAGAAATCGTGTTTTCTCTAAAAGTGCCACAGAATATTTAAAATCCAGTCCTGCAAGTGAAGATGTCCAAAGAGTTACGTACCTCTGACGTCCAGCTTAATCTTCTTGACGATGTCAGCGTCTAGAGCTGCCGAGCTGACGACGCAGGTCAGTTCACCCCCCAACTCTTCACGCGTCACCGTTAGAGGCAGAACTCGGGTGATCGTGGTATTATCTGGTGTTACTGTTTCTCCTGTAACAAAGAAAATATACAGGTTATACGGGAAATGAATGTCTATGGGGTTTAAGCTTGAATTTGTATTTGTAAATACAAATACAATTAACGTTAACACGAATTACGTTAATAGAAATTCACGTTCCACTGTTTTCGCGGTTTCTGATTGGCTCTATAGTAAAATTGATCATAATTATGATCTACTGGATATATCCTTTAAAATACCGGCGAAGCGTGGGTGTTCATTTAGTACCTACGTCTCTGCCCTTCAGGAAATACAGGCATGATGGTGTGTTTTATGTAATTATGAATTATCGAAAACTTTTACTATAAACAACAAAATTAGGGTTTACATAATTATAAAAAAAAATATTAAACACGTTAATTTGTTTTATTTAAAAATAAAAAAAATACAGTTAATTTCCACCGAATAAAAATAAATAAAATACTCTCAATTGCACCCAAAAATGTTTAAAACGCCCAAAATTCTCAGTGATTAAACGTCCAAAAGTATTGCATACAAAACAAAATAAATGCGTACCACAAAATGGGGGCATCCAGAGATTTATTAGCACCTGCCCAACTCGATCACTGCGCTGGGCGGACACGGTAGATGTACAGTCACGTACACCAATATGTATACATTAAAAAAAAATAACAACGATTTTATCTGAAACTATTGATTACATAACATACCATAACACCTGTATTCCCCGAAGGGTTAGGCAGAGGTGTACTAATGTACACCCACATTTCGACGGTATATTTAGGTCTCAAGTAATAGGGGGCGAGCCTATTGCCATTCACCGGGCACGAATCCAGACTCCTAGCTCGGAGTCTACTGAGAATTTCATTGAAAAACCCAATAACACTTTGCTCGACCTGTGGATAGAACCCAGGACCTATAGCGTAGCAGTCGCGCTAAGGACCACACGACTAATCAATCAAGCAATCGATTTTTTATAGAGTCGTTTAACTAGTTTATAGATAGTAAGTTTCACCGTTTTATATAATATGTTTTTATTTTAAGTAGATTTCTGTGATGTATAATGTAAACGATTTTTTCCAATATTTTTCATCTATTGTGTAAGTAAGTAGTAGTAATGAAATCTAGAAATATTCGTATGCCTCTTGCAGAGGCGGATGTGTCGGAAAACTAATTGTATACTTAAAACCTTTTGTACCATATCCTTGGCGAATAAATATCTTTATCTTTATCTTTATCTTTAACTATTGATTACAATTATGAAATATTGTGATGACAAAACTTTATAAAACATACTTAAAAGATTTGTACAATATTTCAACATTTGGATCGATACTCTAGAACGAAATTGCTATCGAATTTCAGTGAATATGTAAAAAATGTTGCTCGTGACTGTACTACATGATTTTTGCGTTAAAAATATTCTGATACTTATTTATTCTGAAAAGCGTTGCAGGTATCTTTTTTTAATACAATTATCTGTGGCAGAAGAGCCCACTTATTGTTATGGCTAAGTCTAAGTACATGTTAGTAAAAATTGCAACGGTAACAATAACTTATTACACTTTTTTTTTTCAAAACGCTTACTAGTAATAACATAACATACCATCACGCCTGTATTCCCCGAAGGGTTAGGCAGAGGTGTACTAATGTACACCCACACTTCGCTGGTATGTTTAGGTCCCATGTAATAGGGGGCGAGCCTATTGCCGTTAACCGGGCACAAATCCAGACTCCGAGCTGCTTCTGAGAATTTCATAGGAAAACCCAATAACACTTTGCTCGACCTGGGGATCGAACCCAGGACCTATAGCGTAGCAGTCGCGCTTAGGACCACTAGACTAATGACTAATGTTGGTCACATATTACTAGTATTCTTCTTAACCCCTCGTGCTAAGCTAAAATGCTTGTGTTACGAGTGGGTTCACGTCGGTAATGCAATGGGTGGGGTTCGAACCGGCAACCGTGTGATCGCAAGTCCGACGCCCTAGCCATTAGGCTACCGGCGCTTCAAATGATTCAATTAATTTTTGATTGAGATTTAACAATCTAGATTTAAGACTTCAGTTTGTTCCTGATTCCACTCCCACAGACTGTATCTGTCAGTACCTTTCATAACTCCACAATAAAGATTTCAACACTGCACAATGGAAAATTTATATTAAATCCACGCCTGAAATACAGACAATATCATGCAAAAAGCAAACTAGTGAAATCTTAGCCGTTTCAGCAGTTTACAGACTGAAAACTAGGCATTTTGTAACTCCGCTGAATTGTTCAGTTTACAGATCGTTAACGTTTTAGAAACAAGATATTATTTTCAGTGCAAATATATGTAGCTAGTTTCTGCAACTATACCTAAGTTGTTCTTTTGTTTTGTTTTGGGTAATGAAATATGTTGAGAACATTGTTTGAAACATGTTGGAGTTGGAGTTGTTAGACGAAACAATTGTTTTTGCTCACGCATATGTTTATAAAACATGTTTTAGGACACGTTCACGCTATCTGAGGTAGGTTTCATAATAATGTTTTTTTACCGTTTCAGCTTCGATACGATTTCGTGAGCGCGATGGCTTAGTGGTCATAGCGTCTGGTGTACCTAACCAGAAGACGCAGGTTCGAATCCTGCCCGCAGTCGTATTTTTCCTTCACAAAAATAAGGCTATAGATTTACTACTAGGCTACCAAATGCTATCAATGCCACCGAAACACATTATACATCATTTTGATAGTTCCCAGTTGTATTTCAACCCTATACTGAAACGGGTACAAAAGATCCCGTTTATTACGTGAAATGCGAAGGTATTTCGACATCAACGGGGGGTTGTATTCCGAAAATATGAAATGTGATTCATGGTTCGCCGATATGTGGTAAACGGGTACTTTGGACCCCAAAATCTATTATAGACGAATGTTTTGATACAATGTTCCACTTATTTTGCGGTCGTTAGAATAATATTTTGAGTTGGCGAAAATTATGTTATTTTAGGACAGTCTCGTTATTGGTATAGCTTATTAGTAGTAGTATCGTCCTGGCATGTCCACATTGGCATGTATGGGTCGCCTCGACCGGGGAAGTACTACCCTCCCACAGAACCTATATTAAGTTTATCTTCAATTGCTTGTACAGACGGCTACAGGTCAAGCTATATATTTCCAGTTTAAGCTATAAATCCAATAATTAAATAAATCTTTATTATTACATACAGTTGTGATAACATCATTTAGATGTAGGTATTTACGAATAATTACGAGTAAGTTAAGATTGAAGTGCAGTGATAGACTAGTGATATGACCATTGGACTGCCAAGTCAAAGGTCTCGAGTTCGAATCCAAGGCACGCACCTCTGTCTTTTCGAAGTCATGTGCGTATTAATAATTAATTATCACGAGCTTAAACGGTGAAGGAAAACATCGTGAGGAAACCTGCATGCCTGAGAGATTTTCTTGACGGCATGTGAAGTCTGCCAACCCGCAGTAGGCTAGCGTGGTGGACTATAGCCTAATCCCTCTCGTTCTGATATGGAGACCCCTGCCCAGCAGTGGGACAATGAAATGGGTTGATGATAATGAAGTTTGAACTTGTATTATAATATGGGTACCAGTTCCTCTCCCTAAGATAACATTAAACTGTAATTTGTAGTGAACAAATAAATAACATACATACATATATACACTCACGCCTTTTTCCCACAGGGGTAGGCAGAAACTATGGACTGCCACTTGCTACGACTCTTGCATCGCTTTCGCTTCTTCCACATTCATACACACGCGCCGGTTGCGAGTACTACGCACCTGACCTTTTTTGAGGACCTCGCCGATAAGATCGGTGTACGTCCTTCTAGGGCGTCTCTCTCTTCTAGGGGCTCCCTCTCCCAACGCTGCCACTAACATGCGCCTTATAAATCCCATTCGTTAATCGTCTTTCATTCATTATCTCGTCGTACCCAAACCATCTTAGCATATTTCTTTAAATACGTGTCACTATATCATCTTTCAGTGAACAAATAATTATGAATTAATTACTATAGAATATGTACTTATGTATGTATGTGTTTGTTCATGCGTGCGTGCTTTAGCGAGTGTGTGTGTGTGTCTCGCATTGTATATGGTTTATATACAAAGATCTATTCCCCGAAGGGTTAGGCAGAGGTGTACTTAGGTGCTATTTTACACCCACACTTCGCCGGTATGTTTAGGTCCCATGTAATAGGGGCGAGCCTATCACCATCAACCGGGCACAAATCCAGACTCCAACCTGATACTGAGAATTTCTCAGAAAAAAACCAACATCTTGCTCGACCTGGGGATGGAACCCAGTACTTAGGAGCGCTTAGGAGCATTAGATTAAAGTATTTTTTTATAATTTGTAAAGATATGCTTCACTAAGCCTGATAAATCAAAACCAGTCAACTGCTCTACCCAAAGAAATCCTTCGAAAACTAAAATAAATCCAACCGATTGAACAGTTCCAAAGCCTTGACGACGTCAGGTGAGACGCGAAATCCAATGCGATGAAGTGAAAATTCCACCAGCTGTTACAGGAAAGGATCGGACTCATGAAATATGGATCAAACCTTTTCAGTTACCTTTAAGTTTTGAGGTAAGGTTTACGTCGAACTGTTTGTACTTCCCTTTCGTTGTTATGTTTAACGAATGAATAAGGTATTGTGTTAATTAGAACTGGGTTGTTGACTTATGTGGAATTATTGAAAATTATAGTCGCACTGATAAAGTGCAGTGATAGCCTTGTGATATGACCATAGGACTGTCATGTGAAAGGTCTAGAGTTCGAGTCCAAGGCACGCACCTCTGACTTTTCGAAGTCATGTGCGTATTAATATTTAATTATCACGCGCTTAAACGGTGCAGGAAAACATCGTGAGGAAACCTGCATGCTTGAGAGATTTTCTCGATGGCGTGTGAAGTCTGCCAACCCTCCGGGTTGGCAGACTTCACACGCCAGGCTAGCGTGGTGGACTACAGCGTAATCCCACTCATTCTGAAAGGAGACCCGTGCCCAGCAGTGGGACAATATATGGGTTTATGATGATGATGATGAATAGTCGCACTGGGATGTCTACATGCCAGCATTTATGAAAGTGTTGTTAGCCTTTTTTGTTAATTTCCTACAGTTTATATATATTAGTTACTTTAATTGGTTAAGGCCGTTGTAATTAATTAAATAAATAAATAAATAAATAACGAAAAATAAATAAATAAATGAATGAGTTAGGTCAACTGGGAAATTACTACCCTCCCACAGAATATCGATGTCAAGTAGCAGTATGCATACTGTTGGGTTTCGTTTAATGAGTGTGGAGCGCCCCGTAGGCCCAATTCCTCCCTCAGTCCCCTTCTTTCTCCTTTTCTCCTTCCCCTCCCTTTGCCTTAAATAGGCTCGGCAACGCATTTGCAACTCCTTTGGTTTTGCATATGTCCATTGGCGAAGATGACTACTTACCATCGTGTGGGTCGCATGCTCGTTTGCCGGGTTATCGCATAAAATTATGGTATTATTTAAAATAATTTAAAATTCAGTAGTAATTCAGAGTCTAAATTTTTGTCCGATTAAAGGTTCATCACTCACCCTCTATTACATGGGACCTTAACATACCGGCGAACTGTGGGTGTACATTAAGTACACATCTGCTTAGCCCTTCTGGGAGTACAGGCGTGCTTGTATTTTAGGCGTTAGGGTTACATGTATTTGGATTTTACTTATTCTATCTGAAAGATTAAGCTTTCTAAATTGTTCCATATAAATAACTATTAAACAAAAATTAATTATCTCCCAAAATATTCGAGACACCAACTGTCGTGTATCTTAGGTTTTGTGCAAACATTATTCGGGCACGCATTGAACACAATTCACAATTACACCGTTTCCGAAAGCGGCTATTAATTTGTGTTGCCAGCAATAAATTCTTGTTAGCCGATAGCCCGCCGTAGTTTGGGCGTTTCCTGCTTTTTTAAATGGTAGTTGATTTCCGGTGTGGACTGAATGGAAATAGGGTTTTACAGGATTCGATGTGAGGTAGATTGGGTAAATGAAATGGAGTTTTGTGTTTAGTTAATAATGTTTGTTTTTTTCAGTTTAACGATTATTTATGAAGGTTTTATTAATGTAAAACGGTATTGGTAGTAGTAGTGTCTCGCTGGCATGTCAACATGCCAGCATGAATGTGTCGGCACGACTGGGAAAGTACTACCCTCCCACAGAATATCGACGTCCATTAGCAGTATGCATCATCATCAACCCATATATTGTCCCACTACTGGGCACGGGTCTCCTCTCAGAATGAGAGGGATTAGGCTATAGTCCACCACGCTAGCCTACTGCGGGTTGGCAGTCTTCACACGCCATCGAGAAAATCTCTCAAGCCTGCAGGTTTTCTCACGAAGTTTTCCTTCACCGTTTAAGTGCGTGATAATTAAGTATTAATACGCACATGACATCGAAAAGTCAGAGGGCTTAGATTTGAACTTGAGACCCTTGACATGGCAGTCCTATGGTCATATCACAAGGCTATCACTGCGATGTAGCAGCATAATACGGTGAGTGTGGAGCGCCGGAAGCCCAATTCCTCCCTCAGTTCCCTCTTTACTCCTTTTGTTCTTCCTCTCCGTTTTTCTTGGCCTGGCAATGCATCTGCAACTCCTTTGGTATTGCAGAAGTCCATCGGCGGCGCTGACTACTTACTATTAAGTGGCTCACCTGGTCGTTTGGCGAGTTATATAAAGAAAAGGCCTTATTCAAAATATTTTAAATGTTTAATAAGCCTGTATATAATGTGTTTTGTCTAATTTTGACACGTGATATTTTTTGAAAGGGAAAAGAAGACAAAACACATGAGAGCTTTAGGAAATTAGTTGCACGACTTTTATTTTTATAAATAAGACGGAATGTTTTTAATCGTGTGGTATTTTGTGTACCTATGGATATGACAAAAAGTCAAGACTATACATGCTGCAAAAGTCACTTTGTTTGTTACGTTTTCAAGACTAAACTGCTAAACCTATTTTGTTGAATTTTTGTATAAAGATCGATTGGACCTTAGGACAGGACATTTAAACTACCTTTCGTCTCAAAAAATCCTTTAGAATGAGAGTACAATCGCAGGACACAGTAGGTTTAAATCAAACATGTTGGATCAGGATCCAGACCTAGGGACCTAGACTATTGCTAAAAGATCTAAAGCGCACAATAAAAAACGTTCGCACTCGAAGACATAGAAATCCTTTCCACTAGACGTATAAGTGTGACGTCACGGACCATTGGAGCGCACACTAGTTCAAGTGGATGAAAGACAGCATTATGCATTATGGATCTATTTTGTTTTTTAAGATATTTAGCTTGAGAGTTTTTCTTGATGGAGTGTGGAGTGCCAGTTGTAAAATCATTAAGTACTCGTAAGTGTTCAAAACATTGTCTTGGGAAGCTACTTACGAAAATAAATACCATTTCATTGCAATCCGTTAAATGAGAAAATCCGAGCCCACCAATGAGACAAATGGATGGATGATTAAGTTGATTAAATAATAATTTAGCATTTTTTCTTAATTCATAAATAATATTGCTCTAATAAATCAAATTACGCATCGTAGAAGATAATCTTTTGCTTCAACGCCCTCACTTTAATTTCATTTTGTCCGGAAAATTACCATTTTTATAGGTTAATATATCACACCAGACTAAAAAACATAATAAAGACTTATAGGGAAGACATTTTTATTAGAACTTATTATAATTTATGTGACGATTCAAAATATGGAGGATAATGTATTACTGTTTGTGGAATTTGCAATTAAGTAATATTTTTTGGGAACCATAGATTTATTTATAAGAAGTTGGTGTGTCTAAAAATGGTTTATTAATTTTATTTGATGTGTATGTCATTCGTATTTTTATACCCGTCTGAAGGAAAATGGAAAGAATTGGATCATTACTGTATTTTAATGTTTATAAATTGAGGTCACCTCAGGAGACTGCCTGATTAGTCGAGTGGTCCGAAGCACAACTGCTATACTAGAGGCAAGACGTCTTCAAAGAAGGTTCAATTCCCAGGTCGAGCATTTTCGGGTCGGTTAATGGCAATAGGGTCGTTCCCTATTAAATGGGACTTAAACACACCGGCGAAGTGCAGGTGTACATTAGTAAGCCTCTGCCTAACCCTTCGGGGTATACAGGCGTGAGGGTATATTATGTTTTCAATTGAGATCATAGAAATCAATAAAACGTAACAATTCATAAAATTCGAATCTATTGTTTATGAGGAACAAGCATAGGGCGTGTCACTTAGGGTACCTAACAATAGTTGTATCACTTGTACATGCATATCGTCATCTTGAGTCCCCAGTATTAAGCCTCATTTGCCCAATAATTTCGTTGACCACACACTAATATTATCACTTTACTGATTAGCGGTAAATACTTAAAAAGCGGTATTATTAAAAAGAGTTTAACTAGAGGTACACAATAAAAAAATACAAACAGAAAATCAGTTGGGTATACTACGAAAAAAGTCGAATACCAAATAGAAAAGCAAAAAAAAAACCTTAAAATGTTTACTTGTTCGCTACCGCATACCGCCGTCCAACAAAAAGTCTACACGCCGGTCCTTTTCCCAGCGTTTAAACTGACTGAGACCCTTAAGTAGCAAGTTCTGTGAACTTATTGTGATTGATTTTTCTTCTATTCTCTTATTTTCTGGCATTTGCGTTCAGTGCGCGGTGGAGTGTTTTGCGCAAGTTTCCAGAATTTTCGAATTTGGAAACAAATGAGTGTGAAATTGGTGGAAAGTTATTTTCAATTGAATGGTTCTGTATAAGGGGTGGTGTTTTTTTGGCTTGATAAAAATGTCTCTCTGTTGATGAAATTGGAATCTTTAATCGCATGTCGATATAAATACACAATTTTAATTTATGCCATTGTCTACAGATACATTAACCTCCACGTGTTTCAAGAAAAAGGGTCTTAACAGACCTACAAACAGACGGACAGCGAAGTGATGATACCATTTTTAGGGTTCCGTAGCCAAATGGCAAAAAACGGAACCCTTATAGATTCGTCATGTCTGTCTGTCTGTCTGTCCGTCTGTCCGTATGTCACAGATTTTTTTTCTCTGAAACTATAAGAGCTATGCTGTTGAAACTTGGTAAGTAGATGTATTCTGTGAACCGCATTAGGAGTTTTACAAAATATTGAAAAGTTTTTTAATTTAGTAAGTAGTTTTTTAATTTAGTAAATTTAGTAAGTAGGTTTTTTTTAATACGTCATAAATCGTAATGGTATGGAACCCTCCGTGCGCGAGTCCGACTGGCACTTGGCCGGTTTTTTCCTTTTGAGTTACGAAGCCCAAGAAAAGGGCAAAAATTTGAATGATGATGATGAAATAGCAATAACTACAACCCTTAGCCTCCAAGTTCAGATCTGGCGGGAGTAAATTCCAAATTCTCCTAACATAACACAACCTAACTTTTAACATAACATAACGTTGCATGAACTAACTTCAAGTTAGTCACAGTTACATAAGTGTTGCCAAATAATAACGAGGGACCAAACAAACCAGCGCCTAAGTTTTAGTTGAGCTAAAATCCAGCCAAGTCTTGCAGTGAATGTGGCGCAAAGCACAGGCGATAGCGGAAGTCTAGTTGGGCGCTGTTTCTACTCGCTTTGCTTTGCTCCTAAGGATTGAAGCGTGATGGTAAGTAGCCTATAGCCTTTCTTATGAATGTAGCTATCACATACATACATACTGCTCCGACTTATTGAATAGATTAAGTTATATTGTGCCAAGAACTGTTAAAAGGCGCGAGGTGCGCGCACGTCCATTTTTTGGTGTTTCATCCTGCCGAACTAATGCTGGAGTTCGAGCACCTCTGCTTCGTCTAGCGAAGAATTATAATGATATCTTCACAGACCTGAATATGTTTACATTGTCTGCTAGTAAGTTCAGATTTCTTTTGCTAAAAAAAAATATCTACATAGTTGTTCCTGATCTTTAGCGCCTCAAAACCTATGTATATACAATTTTTAAACTTTAATGTTGGTATTTAATTAATACTTTTTATCATTTTAACTGTAAGTATAGGTTACACTCTACTGGTTCTTAATTATAATTAGGTATATTTCATAGTTATAATTGACCACTAGTATATAGTATCCATATGGATTACAGCCTAATCCCTCTCGTAATGAGAGGAGACCCGTGCCCAGCAGTGGGACAATGTAATGGGTTGATGATGATATAGTATTCATAGTATAGTCTTCAGACAATACATAGATAGCGTTGTGAGCTACACATTTTACACTAAGATTGTGTGTGTAACTGTTTGTTATCCCAAACATAATAAATAAATACATACCATCACACCTGTATTCCCCGAAGGGTTAAGCAGAGGTGTTTTAATGTAGTATATATAGGTCCCATGGCATAGAAGAGGAGCCTATTGCCATTAACAGGGCACAAATCCAGGGTTCAAGCTGCTGAGGATTTTTTTTAAACCAAATAACTCTTTGCTCGACCTGAGGATCGAACAGGACCTCTAGCGTTGCAGTCGTGCTTCGGACCACTAGACTAATGAAGCAGTATGGCTATCACATACAAAAATATTTTCTTAAAATCCGACTGATAGTTCCATAGATTTGCTTTGAAGCGGCGGTAGCCTAATGGCTGAGGCGTCGGTCTTGCGATCGAGTGGTTGCCGGTTCCAAACCTACCTACTGCACTACCGACGTGGACTCATTCGTAACATAAGCATTTAGCTTAGTACGAGAGATTAACAAGAATACTAATAATGTGTGACCCACATTGCTAGTAAGGTAAACAAAAAACAAAAGATTAGCGCGTTTACAAACAAACAAACTGTTCAGATTGATTATATTTACCTACCATAGATTTCGGTTCAGCACTGTTCTGACTTTTCAAATCAAATCTTTCATTTGCGAATATGGGTACAAAATTATGGTGGTACAGTGACGTCCAAAAACATTCATTAATTTATCGTTCCGGATATATGTATACTCGTAATATCTTTTTTATTATCCTATCCTACTTCCTACTTCCTACTAATATTATAAATGTGAAAGTTTGTGAGGATGGATGGATGGATGGATGGATGGATGTTTGTTACTCCTTCACGCAAAAACTACTGAACGGATTTTGACGAAACTTTACAGTAATATAGCTTATACATCAGAATAACACATAGGCTACAATCTATAAAGATTTTGTGTAATTTTGGCCATAATTTTACGATAAGTATCAAGTAAATCGGAAAAAATCCTACCCTCTGAGAGCTATTTTGGCGTGCGCTGTCTAAACCGTTGAAGTTAAATGAAGATAATGTATCGTGGGATTGTTTGCCAAAAACAGTTCTAAATAAAAGTCAGCGATAGCATATATCTATCTTTTATGTGGAAGCCAATATATCACAAATTATAAGCCATAAATTACATTTAAATTTGATACTTTTTTACAATGCTAATTTTAGAATATTTAGCATTTTTTTATAAAAACTGATACTTTTAATGCATTCAGTATTTAATGAAGACCAACTTTGTCTTTTACACTAAGTAATTTAGACGAATAGTTTAAGAAATATATCACGATAAGATTGACTTGAGTGGAGCGTCATTAAGCGCCTGCGTTAGTCGGCGGCGCGCAGAGCGGGGGTGGAGGGGCGGTCTAAGCAATGCGCCATCACCAAGTGCGCGACCCGAACGCGGGCAGACAGATGCGTGACGGCGTGAGGGCAGACGTCATTGACGGTTGTGTTCATTAGCTTGCTCACGTGTTTCGTATTCGGAAAATCTACATGTTTTCGCTGAACGAAACAAATCATGTAACATAGTTTACAGGAGCATATTGTAGTGATGAAATTTGATATGGATAGTCTGTAGCCTGGAGAAGGACATTGGCTACTTTTTTATCAACAAACCATGCGGGCGAAGCCGCGGGCGGAAGCTAGTTATATTATATTTGCATGCCGCTGTGCCGGCGAAACTTGCTGAACTAAATGTTTTAAGTAATATCCTTTTATGTACCTACCATGTTTCTGGCAAATAAAGATTATTCTATTCTATTCTATTCTAAACATATTCGGCCGCAAGCAAAAATATAAGAAATACTTACAAACTACGGATGAAATATCAAAACGATGGACTATCCATCGAAAACAATTTGAAATTTCACAACAAACTTACAATATTAATAACAATAATTTTTTAAAGCGAATTTATTCTATGGTTTACGTCCGTAGTGCAGTGATAGCCTTGTGATATGACCATTGGACTGCCAAGTCAAAGGTCTCGAGTTCGAATCCAAGGCACGCACCTCTGTCTTTTCGAAGGCATGTGCGTATTAATAATTAATTATCACGCGCTTAAACGGTGAAGGATAACATCGTGAGGAAACCTGCATGCCTAAGAGATTTTCTTGTCGGCATGTGAAGTCTGCCAACCCGCAGTAGGCTAGCGTGGTGGACTATAGCCTAATCCCTCTCATTCCGAGAGGAGACCCGTGCCCAGCAGTGGGACAATGTAGTGGGTTGATGATGATATTACGTCCGATGTAAATAAGTGGCGTGTCTATTGATATGGTAGCGACATCTATGTATTTCACTAGTCATTGTGTCGTCGTCATAATTCTTTCTTTCCTTCCATGAGTCGCCCCGCTTGATCCTTATCTTTGGAACCCCTTCCACTGGTTTAACGCTGGAATCTGGTGACAAAGCCGGCCCAGGCCAACTCAATTACATATCAAATGCGACCACCAACACGTTATTTATACATATATAATATGCTTACATACTTGTGGCTGTATACAGTGTCCATGGAGTTTCTTGCCGGATTCTTCTCTATAGGATCAACTTTTTGGAACCGTGCAACTAGAGTCAATAACGTTTCATAAACGCTTGTGAAAGCTTATTTGAAATAAAAACATTTGATTTGATTTGATTTGATGATACATACATACCATCACGCCTGTATTTCTCGAAGAGTTCGTGAGCAGGGTGATGTAGGGGTGTTATTTTTTTATAGAATACGAATCACTGCCTCATTAGTCTAGTGGTCCCAAGTGCGACTGCTACGCTAGAGGTCCTGGGTTCGATCCCCAGGTCGAGCAAAGCGTTATTGGTTTTTTTCTATAAAACTCGCAGTAGCAACTCGGACTCTGGATTTGGGCAATAGTCTCGCTCCCCTATAATATTGGACCTAAGCATACCGGTCAAGAGTGGGTGTCAATTTAGTACTTCTGCCTAACCCTTTGGGGAATACAGGCGTGGTATGAATAGGAATCAGATTAAAAAATGATTATCAAAAAGCATTTTATTTTTGAAAAAAAGTGCCAATCATTATTTAATAAATATCACTGAATGCATTTTTTTTTATAAAATAAAATGCCTACTAGTCTCTAATTTTAAAAACGCAATGAAATTCGTATTTTTTTTTTTTAAACTGAAATGTGTACTTTCATCTATCCATCCCAAAAATTCAACGTTTGTGTGTGTGTGTGTGTGTGTGTGTGTGTGTGTGTGTACAATATAATATCTAGTGCTCAACTTCAGCTCAGAATGACCTAGACGGAGCGACAGGGGAAATCATGGTACGTAAGTTTAATTAAAACTCATGTGTTCATTTATATAGAGGTATGGTTATTTTCATAATATATATAGGTACAGGGTTTTATTTTAATACTAGTTTTCCGCTCGCAGCTTCGCCCGCGTAACTATACGTTTCTATTCATTTTACAGGATAATATGTCAGGATGATGTAGCTTTCTATTGGTGAAAGAATTTTCTAAATCTGTTCAGTATATCTAGAGATTACTCCCTAAAATCTCACAAACTTGACCTCTAATATAATAATTGTATAGAAGAACATCGCATCCATCAGAGACCTGATATAAAATATCACGAAGGATCCCCAAAAAATAGTACCTACATTTTTTTCATAACATACCATCACCACTGTATTCCCCGAAGGGTTAGGCAGAAGTGTACTAAATGTACTGTAGGACTGCCTTGTTAGTCTAGTGGTTTATTACATGGGACCTAAACATACCTATATATACATTTAAATATTGTAAATGCTGTGAATATCTTTTATTGATTTTAACTTTTATGTCCATATCCCACTATTTGCCACTTACCAATATTTATGTTATTATTGTTGATATGCCTTAATAAATAAATAAATACCGGCGAACTGTGCGTGTACATAAAGTGCACCTCTGCCTAACCCTTCGGGGAATACAGGCGTGATCGTATGTAATAAATGTAACCCACAGTTCGCCGTTATGTTTAGGTCTCATGTTATAGGGGGCGAACATATTGCCATTCACCGGGCACTTATCCAAACTCGAAGCTGCTACTTAGAATTTCATAAAAAAGCCCAATCAGACTTTGCTCGACCTGGGGATCGAACCAAGGACCTCTAGCGTAGCAGTCGCGCTTAGGACCACTAGACTAATGAGGCAGTCAACATAGTTGGCAAAAAGCAAGCAAATGGTAATGACTTTTTCAGTCCTTAATCACAAACGCAGCGATCAAAACTTTAAACATTTGAACGGAAAATAGCGACAGTGCGACAAGGGAAATCACGGTCCGAAACTTTAATTAAAATTAATTAAAATGCTTAATTAAATCGTGCAGTACGCGGATACTTTTGAGAACTATTTCATACTCTCTTTCTATCTCTTTCAGGCATGTCTCCGCAGCCCATTTTAATTGGACAAAAGTTTTGTGATTCGAAATGTGAAACTATTTAACGGTTTTTGTTTTGATTTAAGTGGGTAGGTACTTGTTAGGAATAGTAGCAACGGAAACAGCTTTTCAAATTTTTTATTTTGGAACGTAGAAAAACTGTCAAATGTGACATTGTCCATATAACTGTGATGCCTGTATTTGAAGGATTTTAGCAAAGCTATAAACTACAGATGTAGGTACACCAATATTTCAGCACTATACCCATCCACATAGTAACCGCGGTAAGCGCAGCATATCGTTGCAGATTGGTTGATTAGCGTAGTTATTATAACCTGGTAGAATGGTGGTAATTTTGAATAAATAAATAAATAAAATACTATGAAATAGGCTAGTTTACTAAAAATTTTTGTTATGGTCCCATAAAAAGTTGCATATAAATAGTGCCGAACAACAAAAACAGAATTAAAATCAGTTAAGAAATAAGGCAGTTATGTATTTAAATTTTATGCTGGACTTAGAACGCAATATAGCACGTCGTGACGTCACGCCGTGTGCTCTCTATACAAATTCTATACTGACGCTCGTTTTGTGGGAAAGAAATAATGCACCCCCCCCCCCCCTAAACTTTATGAGCTTATATATCTTTGAAGACTGCCTCATTAGTCTAGTGGTCCTAAGCGCGACTGGTACAGGTCTTGGGTTCGATTCCCAGGTTGAGCAAAGTGTTATTGAGTTTTTCAAAGAAATTCTCAGTACCTAGCAGCTCAGAGTCTGGATTTGTGCCCGGTTAATGGCAATAGGCTCGCCCCCTATTACATGGGACCTAAACATACCGGTGAAGTGTGATTGTACATTAAGTACACCTCTGCCTAACCCTTCGGGGAATACAGGCGTGATGGTAATTATGTAGACCTCTTTGTTTTTTGAAGTCGGTTAAAATAAAACAACTCAAATCGTCCATTTCTTTTCCTGAATGTCCTTCCAACGCAGGGGTGACAAACTATTGGCGTTTTCATTTAGAAATTTTAATTAAACTCGACCCAGGGGTGGCGACTTTTAGTTTTGTAGTTGGATGGAAATTCTGCACCCGTTTTGGTTAAATACCAATTAGAATTAATAATTAACTTGTTTATAATCTCCTGTTGTGCGAGTTAGTTTATGTTGAGTTTTATTAAAGTGGTGATTGCTAATTTTGTTTGTAGAATTTATGTTATATATATTATGCCTAACTGGCTGTTACTATACTACTTATTGCAAGTGAAGGAAAAAGTTGCAGTAGAGTCGTGTAAAGAGGTCAAACGGAAGGCAGAGAATAGAGAACAGTGGGGATTGCTTCACCGACAAGAGCTGAGCTCTTAAATGAGAGAGAAAGAGAGAGTAAATGAGAATCTCATTGGATTTTTTGCGTCAAAAGGTAGCCAATGTCCTCCTATATGGTCCAACATTTTCGGACAAAATTTGAGTATATATATCCTGCACCAAGGTCGAATGTATTTTATAACAACATAAAATTAAACATACCATCACGCCTGTATTCCCCGAAGGGTTAGGCAGAGGTGTACTAATGTACACCGACATTTCGCCGGTATGTTTAGGTCCCATGTAAAAGGGGGCGAGCCTATTGCCATTAACCGGGCAAATATCCAGACTCCGAGCTGCTACTGGGAAATTTATAGAAAAACCCAATAACACTGCTCGACTTGGGGATCGAACCCAGAACCCCTAGCGTAGCAGTCGCGCTTAGGACCACTAGACTAATGAGGCAGGTTTATAACAAAATTCATCAAAAAATGCTTTAGTGATTTAGGCGTGAAACATAATAAACTAACGAACAGGATAACTTTCAGACCACAATAATTACTACATCATTATTATAAAAACCTAATGGCCCACCGCATTTGTCAGTTCGCGATAAACAAAACGTTCCTAACTCCAAAATCCTATTTAAAATAAAGTATACTATACATACAGTAGCCCAGCAGTGGGACGAAATGGGCTAGAAAAAAAATACACTTGCATGAAAAAATTCTTTGCCGAAATGGATATAGAAACGAATTAAAAAACACCCGCTGTAAATATTTCGCACGAATCAAAAATTCAGTGTAGGTACCTCCATTATTACTGCGTTCCGATTTCGAAATTGCAATCGAAAAATCCATGCAATACGTCAAAGGTTTCTATCATAGCGTTGGTGAAAAAAAAAACTTGTTATCTGATCACACATTGGGATTGCAGTGTAAAAATCGAAAAGATACAAAAATATTTAAAAAAAGAATGATTCAAATCGGCCGTCAGCTGTCACGCGATTGGTTAACGATACGCAACCCGTCCATATCGCGTGGTTGACGGTCCGTTGATTGGTTTTAAAAGCGGTGCTCAAACTTTCAGGAAGCATTGCTCTCTTTCAACACATCAGGTAATAAAAATGCATTTTTTTTTCGACACGTTGTGGAACATAGCAGTAGATATTGTGACATCATTTTAAATTTATTTCTGACTGAGTAATAAAAATATTAATAAAAAAAACGTATAGTGTAAATTAAACAATTTTGGCAAAAGTGTCATTATATACGATGGGCAATTAGTTATTTATAATCATTACCAAATAAAATATGAATTGGCGTGCTAAGCGAACGCATCGCTCTTAAAGTATTTAACTTTTAAATGGAATAACCCAATAAAAAATTACTTGATCTGAGAATTGAACCGAGGACCCCAAGCATAAGTCCTGGGTTTTGATTATCAGATCAAGCAAAGTTTTGTCGTAACTTTGTGTTATTATTTAATGGGGAATTTTTAACTGCACCTCTATTTAGAAATTTCAGCAAACAAAATTTCTCCACTATATTACTCACCGTAAAACAAAAATACTGATTTGCACACAAAATTTTAGTGTCGAGGGCCAGACACGACTTGCATTAATAGAAAAAAGAGATATTTGGACTTATTTGCTCTTTCGTAAAAACTAGTCATTCAGTAAAACAGTTAAGCTTTAAAGATCTAACAGTATAGTATAATTGATTTATTTGATGAGCAAATTTAGTGTGCAATTCAGTATTTTCGGTGGTAATTTCGAATATTTTGATTGAAAAAGGAGGATTTACAGTTAAAGTATTAAATACCACCCTTATTTAATTAACACACAAAAATCTAAATGGTTGAGAATCACTTTCAGTGTCAACCAATCACAAGTGAGCTTGTCAAGTCTCGCTTCACGCGTCGTCTGCGAATTCCAAACGATTTTTTGACAACCGCTATCGATGCTGAACGTAACTCTGAATTTAAAAATGATTTTGTGGATAAAACGGTTTGGTTTTAAAATGGCAGTTGATTGTTAGATCAAAGAACTGCGTCATTGGTCTAGTGGACCTAAGAGGTACTGCTACGCTAGAGGTCCTGGGTTCGATCCCCAGGTCGAGCAAAGTGTTATTGGGTTTTTCCCTGGAATTCCCAGTTCCCGGAGTCTGGATTTGTGCCCGGTTAATGGCAATAGGTTCGCCCCCTATCACATGGGACTTAAAAACATACTAGCGAAATGTGGGTGTACATTAGTACACCTCTGCCTGACCCTTCGGGGAATACAGGCGTGATGGTATGTATGTATGTTAGATAAAAGATTTATAGTGAACTAGCTTTCCGCCCACGGCTTCGCCCGCGTGGTTTATTGGCTTTTCTATACTAAAATATGTATGTATTTTACATATAAACCTTCCTCTTGAATCACTCTATCTATTAAAAAAAACCGCATCAAAATCCGTTGCGTAGTTTCAAAGATTTAAGCATACAAAGGGACATAGGGACAGAGAAAGCGACTTTGTTATATACTATGTAGTGATGTCATGTTTCTATCTTTTCTTCGTACAAAAGTACTACTGTAATGACCATCATTTCCTTTGCATTTACAAAAAAAAGACTTTCATACGAACCGTGTATAAATGCAATACTAAAATATGCGAATACAATCACAAAAAAATATACAAATCAATCGAGCCATTTGTTTTTTTGTGAGAGTAACGGCAATTGATTTTTATATAGTATAGCCCTTAATTAATGATTGTAGTAGACAGGATTGTAGCATGTTGTTAGATAGCCTATCATATACATTTTTTTTTTCAAATCCAATCAATCAATAGTAGTTCCAGAGATTAGCGCTTTCAAACAAAAAAACCCTTCAACTTTAATATATTGGTATAGATTTAAAGAAAGATATAATGTTAAATAAATAACCATTTGTATATAAAGCCATCAAAAGAAAATATCATTAAACTATTAGCAAGAATCTTTAAACAACTTCAGAGAAAACAATAAGCTTGAACATAATTCTATATTTTATATAGTGTTTTCTCAAAAGTTTTGTTCAGTCAAGTATTAAAATTTCATACATATCCGACACTGCAACCGACACTTTCAGTCTTTATGTTGTTTTGCTGTTCTCAAATGGTTTGGAAATAAACTATGGTACAGTCGAGAAAAGAGTTTGGTACACAGCTAGTGAAATTCGTTTTCATATGGAATTCTTATAAATAATTATACGTGCAGTGATATTCTAATGATATGACCATTGGACCATCAAAGGATTTGGGTCGATATGCTTATTAATAAAAATAATTATCACGCGCTTAAACGGTGAAGGAAAACATCGTGAGGAAACCTGCATGCCTGAGAGATTTTCTTCACGGCGTATGAAATCTGCCAATCCACAGTAGGCTAGCGTGGTGGACTAAAGCCTAATTCCTTTGGTTGTGAAGGAGCCCCGTGCCCAGTAGTGGAACAATGTGACGGGCTGACAATGATGATGATGATAAAAATAATTATCCTCCAAAGATTTTTTTACACAGCTAACCAGACAACCTTCCTGCGGCTATACAAAAATTATAATTGCGAAAACAGCTATTTGTCTGTAACGATTTCATACCTAAACGCTGAACTAATTATGAAGAAATTTGTTTAAAAAACTCCTTTAGGATCGCATTATCAAGAACTTTGTGAACGATCTATGCCAAGGCATGGATGTCGCTGCCTCTATACTAAACTCTTTTGCCGATTGTACCAATAATTTTGCCTGAAATGTTTCTGCGTCGGTGCCTGCCTTATCGTTTTCCATATAAGCCGCGAAGGTTATTTTTTATTTTCTAGTAAGTGAACATTACGAGGTCTTTCGCTATAAATTTGATTCGATATTTTGTACTTTGAAGGCGTATTGGGGTCTGACTGACTGGCGCTGACTGCCGGGAACCTTCTTTTAATTTTAATTCGGCTTCATGCTATATGACAGTAACCTCTAATGTCCTCACTTCCTGTTATCGCTATAATATTTCCGTTAATAATGTAACATAACATACCATCACGTCTATATTCCCCCGAAGGGTTAGGCAGACGTGTATTTAAATGTACACCTACGCTACTTCTTTATGTTTAAGTCCCATGTAATAGGGGGCGAACCTTCCTCAACATGGGAATCGAACCCAGGACCTCAAGCGTAGCAGTCGCGCTGGGGACCACTAGACTAACGAGGCAGTGTAATAACTGTAACACCTTATATTAAAAGAGTGTGAATGGAGTATATTGCCGGATTTTCCTTCGTAAGATCAACTTTTTGGAACCGTTAAACTAGAGTCAATAACGTTTCATAAATGCTTATTTGAAATAAAAATATTTGAACTTGAACTTTGACACTTTCTGGGATATAATTAGACAAAGCCGATCCTGTAAGTCGATCCCAATTACCAGGAAAGACTTGGTTCCCAATTTTAAGAAACTGAGACATTAATTTTGCATATCAAAATTATATTCAATTACTCAAAAGAGCTTTGACTTTCAAAATGGTACTAACTATCTTGATTGAATAAAATGGTTTTTTTTATTCATGATACGCCTACGCTTATGTAAAAAAAAATTAGGATATCTTGCTTGGAGTTTTAGTAATTATCGCTTTTGTGAATTAATTATATTCAACTTTAGCTATGTGTTTGTAGTGCACGACTTTTGTTTATATATACACTGTTTATGTTTGTTTGTATTGTTGACCCTTAATGACTAAATAAAATAAAAATAGTTACTTATACCTATTAAATTATTACATTTTAAAGTTGATTATCTGTATGTTACCTATTCACGTCTAAATTGATACAAACGACCATTTTTAAACCGGTTAAACCATATTGTCGATAAATGGGAACCTTCGTTTTGCCCAAACAAACAATCTCTCACCGTAAACTACCAAAACCGGCACGTGAATATGAAAAAAATTGTAAAAAAATCCATCCCAAAATCTATACCAAATCCTGTTTTTTTTTTCGAACCATTTTCAACAAAGAATAAAAAGTACCACAAGAAAACAAAGGCAAGGTTTCCAAAGCCAGATTCCGTAACAAAAGTGCACAGAAACTTCGAGAAGGAATTCCAAAGTTTTATCAAAGTATTAGAAGCGGCTACTTTTGGTACCCTCTGCACTCTAGAAACCCTACCAGGAGCTCAACACACGATACTCGGAGGGTATCGAGTATTACTCGCTAACGTCTATCGATGAATTAAGCCTAATTGTGTTTATAAAGTAAGTAAAATACAATGACGTATGTCTGACAATGTGAAGACAGAATCGTAATAAGTAACATGACACTGCTTACTCCTATAGGAAAAAAAATTGTGTATATGTACGACATGTATAAATTGTGAAAATGTTAATAAAAAAATCGACTTCAACTATATTACTCGTAAAAACTATGACATCATCGATGTAAACAAATAGATTAATAAAATTATTTTTCAAGCTAGTTATAAAAATAATCTTAATATCCGAATACAGTGTGTTTCATTATTATTTAACAGCTTTGTTAGCGTTGGTGTCCGGTTTAACCAAATGCGCCTAAATATTAGTATTTTTCACGAAGCTAACTGTAGGTGCCATAACAATAATTACCGACGGGACTATCTAAGGGACGATGCCATACCCATTAAAGATACTGCCAGAAACTGTCATTCAGATATTTTGACGTGCGACGCTAGCGAATATTCAACGTAAACCCTTAGTAGGGCTACAGTTTTGTATCCTGAAAGTAGTAGTTGTGTCCGAAACAGGTAATTTTGTGCAAATAAGTTCTGGTGTTGCCTGATGTTTCGTAATGAAAGAAGTTGGGGTGTTGAGAAGGGATAAATAGGTGTTAATAAAGAGAATAGAGTAATAGACGAAGTATTGATTGGCTGATTCTTTACCATAAGTCTTGAGGAATTCAACTTGGTTGTCATATTATAAAGCAGACTTATAAACGCTGGCCACGTACTTATTGGGTCCACAAATGAAATAATTTCAAAATATATATTTTAAAAGTAAAGTTCCTCTTTAATTCCACAACAAATACAATATTCAAATCGATTCCAGTTACAAAACTGATATAATCTGTCTCATTTGATTAGTTCAAGTGCAAGATCAAATAAGCTTACACAGGCGTTTTGGAGACGTAATTGACTCTAGTTGTACGTTCCCGAAAAACTTAAAAAAAAAATAGATACCAAAAATAAAAATATAATATGCACCTTTATTATAATATAATATTTACCTCTTCTATGTCCAGACGTAAATATGTATAAAGCATCTACAATTTCTATTTGCAACGCCAACAAAGAAACAGTTTATAAAATCAAACTGTCTTATCCCGTTGAACTTTGAAATATCTTTGTTTAATGTACCAACGTCTTGACCGTCTGGGGCTTCGACAGTGAGAAATAGCTCTGCTGATGCTCTTTGACGGCTCTCTTAGGCTTCGCCATATTTATCTTCAGATAGAACTTTAAATAAAATACAGTTTACATCTCAAAAGGGAATGCTTGGGGCATGAGAATCTGACACGAATTTATTTTTTATAGCTGTATTTTGTCTGGTATAAAATTTATTACTTTTGAACACAGAATAGAATATGTTTATTATTTTCGAAATATTTTGTGCAGTTTTACTAGTCTCAAATTAAAATAAAGTTTTATTTGTATCATTATGGAAATTATTTTTCATTAGTTATTATGAGTTAGGTAGGTACAGTCGCCAGCACAGGTTATACAAAACTGTTAAATTTCTCCAAATGATTTTAAACCTTAAAATGAATGTTGATAATTAAGTTCAGAATCGATTGACTACAAAATCGCGGATTTTTATGAACTTTTCAGTTTTGATAATTACTTTTGTTAGATTCTAGATTCTTATTACGGAGTTTATTGTGTTTAAGTTAGATTAATTTGGAAGTCATTTTAATTACAACATCATCCATCTATGCATATAATAAAAACGTAATAGGTCAATAGCTGTACATTATAGATATTGAGATATTCTATTTCATGGGACCTAAACATACCGGCGAAACGTAAATGTACATTAATACACCTCTGCCTAACCCTTCGGGGAATACATGCGTGATTGTATAGTATGTTATGTAATAAAAATCCACGATCTACTTAACTTAATTGAAGCGGCGGTAGCCTAATGGCTAGGGCGTCGGACTCGCGATCATGTGGTTGCCGGTTCGAACCCCACCCATTGCACTACCGACGTGAACCCACTCGTAACACAAGCATTTAGCTTAGCACGAGGGGTTAACAAGAATACTAGTAATTGACTATTAATAGACCCACATTGCTAGTAAGCTTTTTTTTTAAAAAAAAAAACAAAAAAAAAAAAACTGATAAAGTACTCAACATTTATATATTTATGAAACTACAATTTGTCTCAATTTCGATTCCAACAAAAAATATCAGCTTCCAATAACGTTACAAAACCTTAAGAATCAGAATATTGGAATCATAATACTTATTTTTCCGGTTCAATTCGGTATTTTATTTGGAATACCTGGAATCTTAACCTCCCATCTCTTGAAAGCTCAGCGAGCATTCTTCGCTCAAGATTCAAGGCTTTACAAGTATTCATAGGGTGGAGATATTTATTGAGAAAATTATTTTGACAGGTTCACGTACGGCTGTGGGTTTACTCAGCAATGGTTTATGATTCTTTTTTATTTGAAAATACCTAGTAGTCTTTATTGGTTTTTACCATACCATACCATAACGTCTGTTTTTCCCGAAGGGCTATGCAGAGGTGTACTATTGTACACTAGCACACCCACACTTCGGCGGTATGGTTTTGGTCCCTCGTAATAGGGGGCGAGCCTATTGCTATTTCCGGGCACAAATCCAGACTCCGAGCTGCTACTGAGAATTTCATAGAAAATCCCAATAACACTTTGCTCGACCTGGGGATCGAACCCAAGGCCTCTAGCATAGCAGTCGCGCTAAGGACCACTAGACTAATGAGGCAATATGGTTTTTAGTAAAAAAAAATTATAACTCGGCAAACGAGCAGGCGAGCCACCTAATGGTAAGTAGTCATCGCCGCCCATGGACATCTGCAAAACCAAAGAAGTTGCAGATGCTCTGCCGAGCCAAGGAAAAGGGAGGTAAAGAGGAAGGAGACAAGGAGATGGAAGGGGACTGAGAGAGGACTTGGGCCTCCGGCACTCCACACTCACCGTACGAAACGCATCAGTATGCATACTGCTACTTGACGTCGATATTCTGTGGGAGGGTAGTACTTCCCCATGGCATGTAGACATGCTAGCTCGAGACTACTACTACTCTTTCTGTAAGAACCTTCTATAAATCATTAGAAAACTGAAAAAAATAACATTTTTCGAGACAAAAGGTATATCTTTCTCCAAGTTCCAATCTATCTGTATACCAACATTCATCAAAATCTGTGCATCACTTTTATTATGAAAACGTAAAAAACAGACGGACAAACAGTCCTACTACTTTGAGTTTGTGTGATTAAAAGGATTTTTAACTCTTAGCATGATCATTCTAAGCCTGGTACCCTCGAAGGATTTGATACCTAACTCCGCCCACCTGAGTCATATAGCATGGGCTATCAAAATCGGGTACAATATGCCCAGAATCCCACTTCGGAATTCCACAGCTATCTCCTGGACCATTTGTATGCGGAACCCGACGGCGGGTGATAAATTACACGGCTTGGCACGTGAGCTATATGATGCATTCATATCGGGTTTTTAGGGTTCCGCGCATGTGGAGCTGTGTTGCAAACTACGGCTCACCTCCTATCCTGGCCTCTATGCCCTGAAACCTCTAGTATAGACGACCTCTGCGCTGCCACTGAGAACGCTTTAGAGGTGGCTAAGTTTTGGGCAAAGAGTATCTATACTACATCCCGTCCCGTCCCGTCCCGTCTGTATATACTATATAATAATATACTGCCTCTCTGTATATACTGGCTGTATATAATAATAAAAGACTTCCTCGTTGGTCTAGTGGTCCCAATCACGACTGCTACGCTAGAGGTCTTGGGTTCGATCCCCAGGTCGAGCAAAGTGTTATTGAGTTTTTCTATGAAATTCTCAGTAGCAGCTCGGAGTCTGGATTTGTGCCCGGTGAATGGCAATAGGCTCGCCCCCTATTACATGGGACCCAAACATATACATTAAGTACACCTCTGCCTAACCCTTCGGGGAATACAGGCGTGATGGTATGTTATGTTATGTTAATATAATATTATAAAGCTGAAGAGTTTGTTTGTTTGTTTACTTGAACGCGCTTATCTCAGGAACTATGGGTCCGATTTGAAAAATTATTTCAGTATTAGATAGCCCATTTATCGAGGAAGGCTATAGGCTATATATCATCACGCTAAGACTAATAGGAGCGGAGCTCAAATGAAAAATGTTGCAAAACCGGGAAAGAATCAATGCAGAAAAGACGAGAATCCACGCGGGCGAAGCCGTGGGCGGAAAGCTAGTTTAACTATAAAATAAAAATCGTACCCTCGACACGAAGAAGAAGAGAAGGGTTCCACAATTGTTTTGATATAATATATAATCGTTATATAGCCAAAATACGCGCGTTTGCTAATGCAATGTTCTGTCAAAATTTCAATGCAATCGGTAAAGATAGGGGATTTTAAATGCTGAAAATACTAAAATTTCATAACTGCCTCATTGGTATATTGGTAATGTTAGAAGTGCAGTGATATATTGCTCCACTAGGTACCGGTCTCCTCTCAGAAAGAGAGGGATTAGCGGTAGTCCACCAAGCTAGCTTACAGCTGATTGGCGGACTTCACACGCCGTCACCAAAATCTATCAGGCATGCAGGTTTCCTCACGATGTTTTCCTTCACCGTTTAAGCACGTGATAATTAATTATTAATGCGCACATTTGATTGAATTCGAAGATCGAAAGTCTTCTCACTAGGCTATCACTGCACTTACAAATAAATAATAATTATTATTTATACGGAACCATAAAATACGACTCGCGCTTGACAGCTGAACGGGTACGTGTCTTATCCAACTCTTTTACGGAATTAGAAAATCTGATACTTTAATGTAAATGGCAGATGGGAATGGGGATATACAGACAGATACAAACAATTATTCTTAACCGACTTCGAAAAAGGAAAACGGAGTTCTCAAATTGCGTTCCGTCAGTTAGGTTACCGCGTGAGTGTTTAGCGCCGGAAGCCGAATCCCTCCCTCAGTCCCCTTCCTTCTCCTTTTCTCCTGCCCCTGTCTTTTCCTTAAATAGGCTCGGCAACGAATCTGCAACTCCTTTTGCTTTGCAGATGTCCATCGGCGGCGATGACTACTTAGATCTGCTGCTCGTTTGCTGAGTTATCTCATAAACAAAGATAATTGGAAAATATTGGAAAACTGAACGACTATTTTAACTTTGCGCGTTTTTTATTACTTTTTTATTCTAGATCAAATTGAATATTCATAGCTAAAACATAAGATAATGCTTGTCTGGTCAGCTTTAGTATATTATAATAAAACAAGATAACTACTGAATAGAATCGTAGACACTAGACAACCCTTTTGTCCAACGATGGGACATTGTCAACTTAGATTAAACTGAACAAACAAAGTCTAGATTGTAATGTCTAGCCTAGAATATTTGGGATTCTAACTGGATCCAATTTGGTTTAATATTCAACTTGGGATTTGGATTATCTGAATGTCCTAGTGATGTTTGACCTGTTTTTGTTTTCTATATCGAATTTGCTTTGAGGATTTTAAAATGAGTGAAATGATATGATATTTATTTCTGTAAATAGATCTTGTAAAGACACTTATACAAGTCGATTTTTTACTTTTTTTTTAACAAGATGGCGCCGACATTTCCTATCTGACGACCTCTGAGAAGAAACGTCGAAACAAACTCAGAGAATCATGGTCTCTTTAAAAGTCTAGACAATAGTTATATTATTAAATATGTGAGTTTAACAATGTAGGGCAAAATCTGAACAGGGGTTTTGAAGAAAGAGCCATAGCAGCTTTGAGTTGACCTGTCCTAACTGACGGCACGCATACATCAGTCATCGCGTAGCTCAACCATTTTATAGGGAGCCCAGCGACCCATCGCACAACGATACCAGATTAGTGAAGTCGTGTAATTATTGGACAAGTTAGAGGTTTTGAGTTTCAATCCAAGTTTCACAGGTCATCCTTTAGGTATGCAATTATGTGCATTATACTAACTCACTACCTCATTATTCTAGTGTTCCTAGACGAGATAATCCTACTACTAATAACTATAACTTAACTAATATTATAAATGTGAAAGTTTGTGAGGATGGATGGATGGATGGATGGATGGATGTTTGTTACACTTTCACGCAAAAACTGCTGAACGGATTTTGATGAAACTTTACAGTATTATTGTTTATACATCAGAATAACATAAAGGCTTTAATTTATAACGATATTTTGGGAAATTCCCACTGGATTGGGAAAAATCTATTCCACGCGGACGAAGTCGCGGGCAAAAGCTAGTAAATAATATAGTAACCCGTTCCATTATTTTCAAAGAGAAAATGATCTCTGTAATTCTATGTTCGTATTTTATCCAGTTTCGTGGCCAAGTTAGAACTATACTGCTCAATAGATCTACACCTAGCATATCTTGTCTTATTGAGGTCAATAGCTCACTTAGGTCCCCCTAACATATGGGTTTAATGAATTAAATAAATGGAAACCCATTCCGCGGTAACAGACCACCTCAGATATTCATAGAAACGGTTCGGAATATTGAGCCAACATCTATATAGAATATGTTATTCTACTATTACAGCAAATAAACCAATTTCAACTCTATATACAATATGGGGTAAAGTTTCAAATTGAATGACAATAATCGGTAGTTTGGAAAAAATATTGAGGTATTATGTATTTGGTCTCAGTCTTATTGTTAGTGCTATTGGAATATTTATAAAGGAGAAATATTAATTCTTTCCAACTTTGAAGAAAAACAAAGAGTTTCTTGCCTAACCTTTGTTAAAAAAATCTCAGTCGGTGTCTTTTTAACAATTCATTAAAAACTAAAACCCAACTACGAAAAAAAAACTGAAAAGTATTAAACAAGCAAATTTCCCTAAAAAAAAAGTACCAGTACTAAGTAAGACGTAGACGAATCCAAAGAGACCTCATTTGCAAGTCAAGTAAAAATATTTATATTTCGGTTCCTTATTTTTCATGTTTAGTCAGACATATTGTTTTATTTTTTCAAATATTTATCACCTATGACTATCTAACAGTAAAGATGAATCAATCGACACCTTATTTTTCAAAATCTGATCAGTAGTTTTTGAGCTACAGTCTCACAACTATACATAGACACATTTTTTTCTGGGATAACTCTGCAAACAAGCAGGCGAGCTACTTAATGGTATGTAGTCATCGCTGCCCGTGGACATCTGTAAAACCAAAGGAGTTGCAAACGCGTTGCCGAGACTATTTATGGAAAGGGACGAGAAGGAGAAAAGGAGAAGGAATCTCTCCACTTGCTATATATACATTGACTTGTTAAACTCATTACCCTTCATTCGTCGTAGTCGGGCAAGAATAAACTCTCCTAAAAGTAAAATGGAATTCAAACTCCATACAACATTTTCGCACGAAAAAGTTCTAAAACAAAAAAAAACGTACTCGATCGATCCCAATCTAGTCTAGTATTGGAATGAGTCCCTGAAGAGCGATACTAGTAAATCTGAACTACCCTACATATGTATGTATCAGGCTTGTTCCGAATCGTTACCCGCTATCAATTGTCATGGGATGCTGACGTCATGGGTCGGCCACTCACGACCTAACTGTGATATAGTATAGTAATTAATGGCTTGTGAGCTGGCAAGGTTAAGCAGCGCTTGTCGAGGTCAGTTTTTTGATTGGTGACCTTTTTTTCTTGATTTTAATATGATCTACGACAATGTTTAGTGCGTTTTAGATGGCCAAAAATCCTAACTCCAAAACCGTCACGCCTATTTTAGCTGGAGGGGTATGCAGACGTGTCATTACAATCATTGTTCGCCAATTAGGTTCCATGTAATAGGGGGCGAGCCTATTACTATTATTTCATATCATATCATATCAGCCAAATGAAGTCCACTGCTGAAGGAAGGCCTTCATTCAGCAGTGGATTACTTTTAACCGGCCACAAATCCAGACTCATATAATCTAATCAGATATTTTCTTGTATAAAAACATCATAATCGGCATAATCAAAGGGATTGGAAACCTTTGATCCTGCCGCTCGACTTTGTTGCGTATACAAAGGGTTGCTGACATGGTGCATGGCCTTATTGCGACCTTGTTATTCAATAATGAAGGCTTATTGGTTTAGTTAGCAGGTATTTAAATGCTATTTCAGATTTTGGGTAATCACAGTGTCTCGCTGACATGTCTACATGCCAGCATGAATGTGTTGACACGACCGGGGAAGTACTACCCTCCCACAGAATATCAACGTCAAGTACCAGTATGCATACAGGAGCACCAGAGGCCGAATGCCTTCCTCAGGCTCCTTCTTTATGCTGAGATAGGAGCTGAGGAGGAGATCTGATCTCGTGCAGGGTTACTGGTTTTTTTACTTTTTAATTACGTTGACTGCCTCATTAGTCTAGTGGTCCTAAGCGCGACTGCTCGAGCAAAGTGTTATTGAATTTTTCTATTAAATTCCCAGTAGCAGCTCGGAGTCTGGATTTGTGCCCGGTGAATGGCAATAGGCTCGCCCCCTATTACATGGGACATAAGCATACCGGCGAAATGTGGGTGTACATTATTTTATTTTATTAGGATCTTCAATAAAGAGTACACCTTACATGCTACAGAATATGGTACAGAGTTCAAAGCCATGTGCTTCTTTAAATATGGGAGATCACATCATGCGACATGATGATGATGCATCATGCAACACATCAAGATTGAAATTTCTTGATTAGCAAAAGTATTATATCTATGCCAATAAAAAAATATTAAAAAATAGGAAATTAAGGTACAACATCATCAAAATAATCTGAATGACGAAATTGTACCTGTACAACTTCGTAAAGACTATTTAAATACTTGAACAGTTAAATGAGGAGTTTAATATATTTAATATAGTGCACCTCTGCCTAACCCTTCGAATACAGGCGTGATGGTATGTTATGTTATAAAATCGAGAAAATACGGCATCATATGGAACTTATCATGTCACCTCGATGACGTCATACTCTCGTGCAGGTCGGAGCTCCTCAAAAGTGCCTCATTCTGTATTCACTCCGCTGTCTATTGAACGGAATTGTCTACGTACCTTGTCGGCGATGGAATTTTGTACCGAAAATATATTTTTGCGTAGAGTATGGAAATTTGAAATATAATTGGGACGGAACCCGAGCACGATTGCTACGCTAGAGGTCCTGTTTTCGATTCCCAGGTCGAGCAAAGTGTTATTCGGTTTTTCTATTCAATTCTCAGTAGCAGCTCGGAGAAGCAATAGGCTCGCCACCTATTAAATGGGACGTAAACATACCGTACATTAGTAAACCTCTGCCAAACCTTTCAGGGAATAAAGGCACGATGGTAAGTATCTAATGTAAAGTATTTTAGTTAAAATTCCGTAATTTATTACTAATGAAAATGATAATAAATTTTTTGTTTCATATTGATACTTCGGGATCATCATATGTGCCTCATTGGTCTAGTCGTCCTAAGCGCGACTGATTGGTCTAGTGGTCCTAAGCGCGACTGTTAAGCTAGAGGTCCTGGGTTCGATCCCCAGGTAGAGCATGTTATTGGGTTTTTCTATGAAATTCTCAGTACCAGCTCGGAGTCTGGATTTGTGCCCGGTTATTGGCTCGCCCCCTATTACGTGGGACCGAAACATACCGGCGACCTGTGGGTGCGCATTAGTACACCTCTGCCTAACTCTTCGGGGAATACAGGCGTGATGGTATGCTATGTTAACTTATTATGATCCCAATAAGTGGTGAATCCCCTTTACGGCTATTCCACAATTCTATTCCAGAATTTTAATCCTAGATATTTCACTCCAAGTATTTCAATCGGTAGAGTGCTGAGAATAAATTGATTTTATTTCAGATGTCGGTGGAGCCAATTGAATTGTCACATTGCGGACATTCGTGCTTTAGAGGTAAAGATATGTTTTAGTATGATATTGATATTTCTTTTATAAATAAATAAAATAAATAAATAAAATTTCTAGCCCTGCATTTCCACTGACGACAAAACATGTTGCAAACATCTATCTAACTCTTTCAAACCCTAAAAGAGTGAGTGAGATACGTAGCTGTTGACAACATGTTTTATCTTTAGTGGAATTGCGAGGATATAGGTATACCGTCACGGTAAAAGTAATAATAATTTTAAGTTTATTTTTAATTTGAGTTTATTGTTATAAAATCTTTCTTATTTTTTATTTATTTTTGTATTTAAGGCTCATCTTTATTTCATCATCATCATCATCATCAGCCCGTATTCGTCCACTGCTGGACGTAGGCCTCTCCTAGTGAACGCCAAAGAGCCCGGTCTTCGGCTTTCCTCATCCAGTCACTGCCAGCTGCCTTCCGCAAGTCGTCACTCCATCTGGCCGGCGGGCGCCCTACACTACGTTTGCCTAGCCGCGGTCTCCACTCGAGAACTCGCTTGCTCCAGCGTTTGTCAGTTCTTCGACAGATGTGACCGGCCCATTGCCACTTCAGCCTGCTAATCCTTTGAGCTATGTCGGTAACTTTAGTTCTCTGACGGATAACTTCATTGCGGATTTTATCCCTCAGAGAGACTCCGAGCATAGCTCTCTCCATAGCTCGCTGTGCGACTTTAAGTTTGTGGACCAGTCTTACTGTGAGTGTCCACGTTTCGGCTCCGTAGGTCATAGCAGGTAGGACGCACGCATTGAAGACTTTCGTCTTAAGGCTCTGCGGTATGGGTGACGAGAAGACTTGACGAAGTTTGCCGAATGCTGCCCATCCCAACTGAATTCTCCTATCGACTTCCCTCTCGAAGTTGTTTCTACCTAATTGCACAATTTGCCCGAGGTAAGCATATTCCTGAACAACTTCGAGAGACAACCCATTGACGATAACCGGTCTCGGGGTAATAAGACTGTTGTGCATAACCTTAGTTTTATCTATGTTCATCCCAAGACCGATCCGTCGAGAGGCGTCAGCTAGGCTGGTCAACATCCGTTCGAGATCCTGCAGCGACTCTGCCATGAGGACTATATCATCGGCAAATCGTAGGTGTGAGATGTACTCGCCGTTCGCATTTATGCCCATTCCTTTCCAGTCCAGCGTCTTAAACATATCTTCCAGGGCGTTAGTGAACAGTTTCTTCGTCTGCTGGTCCTGTATTTGAACGGACATAGTCGCAGCGTCATACAAGCATCTCATCACCTCGATGTATCGCCAGTCCACTTGACATCGCTGCAGGGCCTCCAAAACTGCCCAGGTCTCGATTGAATCAAAGGCCTTCTCATAGTCCACGAAAGCAAGACACAGGGGCTGGTTATACTCTTCGGTCTTTTGTATAACCTGCCGCACCGTGTGGATGTGGTCTATGGTCCCGTAACCCCTTCGAAACCCGGCCTGCTCTGGAGGCTGAAATTCATCAAGTCTTCTTGCTAGACGATTCGAGACCACCCTCGAAAACAGCTTATAGACGTGACTCAGAAGCGAGATGGGCCTGTAGTTCTTCAGAAGAGTTTTATCTCCTTTCTTGACGAATAGTACTACCACGCTTCTGTTCCACGCCTTTGGAGTTCTCCCTTCGGTAAGAACAGAGTTAAATAACTTCTGGAGCTCTCGAAGTACAGGTCTACCTGCTGCTTTCAAAAGCTCCGAAGTGACTCCATCCTCCCCTGGGGCTTTTCCATTTTTGAGATGTTTGAGGGCCATCTCGATCTCGTCGAGGCTGACTTCGGGCAAGTCGTCGGTGTAATGGCGCCTTAATGTGGCTCGGGAATCCTCTTGACTGGTTTGTGGTCGTGCGGCATGCGAGTCGTACAATCGGCCATAGAAGTCCTCTATCTCAGCGAGAATCTCCGGCTTTGAGGTGACGGTATTGCCAGACGATGTTTTTAGCTTCGTCAGATGGGGCCTTCTCAATTGCTGGGCAAAGACTTTTGACCCCCGATTCTGCTCAATAGACTTCATAATGTGGAGTGTATTTGAGTATCGGAGGTCTCGACGCACCAGCTTACTGATTTTGCGATTGAGAGCCCGCTTCTCCGACGAAGTAGCCCTGACATCATTCCGTCTCTCGTCCATAAGTCGGAGAGTCTCTACCGAAAGTTTGGACTTCGTACCCGTACGCTGCAGCTGGCAAAATTTGGACCCTTCCTCCCGTAGGATTCCCACAGTTTGCTGTAGGGTCTCGTCAACGTCTATCGTGGTTTCCAGAGCAGAAAATCGATTTTCCAGATGGAGCTGGAACTGTTCCGATCCCACGGTGCTTTGGAGCAGGTTAGGTCGGAGCGTAGACTTCATCAAACGGGACCTTTCCAGCTTACAATTGATATTCAGAGAGCCTCGTACTAATCGGTGGTCACTTCCGGTGTTAAACCTATTGACCACAGAGACATCTTTGAATATGTGCTTCCTGTCCGTCATGATGAAGTCTATCTCATTCTTTGTCACAGTGTCGGGGCTTTGCCACGTCCACTTTCTTTGAGGCTGCTTTTTAAAGAATGAATTCATTAAAAAGAGCCCCTCCTTCTCTAAGAAGTTGACGAGCATTTGCCCCCTGTGATTCCTGCTTCCATAGCCGTGGGGTCCAACTCTCAATTCGCCTCTACTCTGTACTCCCACTTTAGCGTTAAAGTCCCCCATGACAACGTTGAAGTGCGCCTTCGTGGTATTATGAAGCGCGGAAGAGATATCTTCATACATTCCTTCCACTTCGTCATCCGAGTGCGTCGACGTCGGTGCGTATACCTGTATAACCTTAAGGCTATACCTCTCGGTTAGTTTAATTATGAGGTACGCCACCCTGGTCGACACACTGGATACTTCAACAACGTTATCAGAGAGGGCCTTATGGACTAGAAACCCTACGCCACCTTGGGATTGTTGGTCGCCATGCCGGTAATACATCAGGTGACCCGATTCCAACGTTATGGTGTCCTCGCCCTCTCTTCGGACTTCACATAACCCTAGAATGTGCCACCTGATCTTTCCCAGTTCCGTTTCGAGCTGTGCCATGTGATCGTCGAGCCTGAGCGTTCGTCCGTTATACGTTGCCAAAGTCAGCTGTGGGTGGTGGCCTCCCGTAGCCCGGGGATTCTTCGCACCCCTTGCCCTGCCGTTACCATGACCGCCACCTTGATCAGGAATAGCAGGGCGGCCGGGAACTAGGGGCCATTTCCTTGTGGTATTCATTTTGGGGGTAGTTGCCCATAGTCGCCACGCTGGGCATGCGGGTTGGCGACCGCAGGGCGTAGCTTTTTTTGCACTAGTGACGCTGCTGCCCGTCACCAGCCGGTGGAATTTAACTACGCCGATGCTATGATGGTTATACCGCCATCCATCGGTCGTCAGAGCCTCGTTCGTTATTTGGCAGGATGCACCACGAGCAGGTGAGGTTGACTTGGAGCATCTTTATTTGCGGCAAATAAATTGTTTTTCTTTCTTCTTTTATTGTGAATTAGCTAACTCGACAGATGTCTTGTCTTGCCAATTATCTGCGCAATATTCTTAATTTTTGTTTCCGTAAGAACCTTCTACAAATTATTAGAAAACGACTGCTACGCTAGAGGTCCTGAGTTGATTCAAGAAAAGTTTATTGGGTTTTTATATGCAATTTTCAGTGAGCAGTACCGTACTAAAAGTACGTATATACCAAAGAAAAGCTGCTTACCTCGGGCACGTCTTTTGGCACGAGAGATATAACTGGCTGCAACTTATAATGATGGGCAAAGTAGATGGGAAATGCGGTGTTGGCCAAAAAAAAAGCCCTGGTTAAGGAAGATTCGCGAATGGGCCGGAGTCACAAGTGACGCTGAGCTGTTTCAGCCAAAGACAAAGAGAAATATACAAAGTTGATGACCAACCTTCAGTGATTGGAGAGGCACCAAAAGAAGGAGAAGAAAAAGAATAACGTACTACATGAATACTATATTATATGGGTCTAAATGTGGTGTCACCTCACACCTCTGTCTAACCTTACTGGCAATATGGGCGTGATGTTTCTAGAAAAATCTTATAATACCTACTACATTACCTGGCTTCAGGACGGAACCTAAAACCTCACACGAAGAGTCCAAGATTACAATCACTAGACTAGATAATAGAAAAAGAAATCAATGCTGCTTTATATTCAGTGTTGCTACACAAACAATAAATATACGGGTCGGGAATCGAATCCGCACTGGGTAGCGTTTAAAACGTCTGTGGTTACGCTCCGCACAAGATTTGAATACAAAGCTCTGCAAGTAGTTGGTTTTGTTAGCGTAAATAGATTTTATTTTCAGACAACTTTGTTTTGGAAGTATTTTTTTAAGGCTAGACTTCACTTGTAGACTTTTAACATACCATCACGCCTGTATTCCGCGAAGGGTAAGGTAGAGGCGTGTTAATGTATTTGGCTCCCATGTAATAGGCGGCGAACCTATTGCCATTAGAAAATAGATTAGAATAGATAAAGAATTATAGAAAAACACAACAGCATTTTGCCCAACCTGGGAATCCAACCTAGCACGTAACAGTCGCTCTTTCGACCACTAGACTAATGAGGCAGGTGAAAATTTTTATGGGTTCGAAAATAAATGACCCAATATTGCGTGATTGGTTATAACATAATAATATAATTTTGTCTAAATACAGATAAATTATAATTAATAGTGCAGTGACAGCCTAATGACATGACCATTGGATTGCTATGCAAAAGTTCTCGAGTTCAAAGCACGCGCCTCTGACATTTCGAAGTCATGTGCGTATTAATAATTAATTATCACGCGCTTAAACGGTGAAGGAAAACATCATGAGGAAGTTTACCAACCCGCAGTAGGCTTTAAGGACTGATTTTGTTAGCTGCCTATATACTTAACTATTTTGTTGACTGTACATAATTATCTTATTTTAAATTTACAATTACCACTTATGATCACATTAACATTGAATTTAATCTAGTTTTAAAGGTCTTTCTGTTGTTTTAATCCTTTATTTTTAGTTTTTTTTTCTTATTGTTTCGAATTAGAAGTATGATCTCGCATGATGTGATCTCCTATAATAAAGGAGCATATAAACTAAATATTGTTTTGTTGGAGATCCTAATAAAAGAAAATAAAATCTACAAATCAACTTAACATTTTCAACATTACATACAAATTCCATCCTAATATTAACTACCACATCCTATCTGAAACCCACAACTCCACAAATCTACCAACGTCCTCCTGGATCCGGATACGATTTGAATCAAAGCCTACAAATTGACCACAAATCTAGGCAAAGGCTTCAATTTCGGCCTAATTCGAGGCTGATAACCGAGATGGATTTATTTATGGCTAGATGGTAGAGAATTTTAGATTTAGCATATTTGTATGTTGATTTGGGAGAAATTGAATGTTTCATGAAATCAATGTTTCCGATACGAAATAGATTATGCAGTTACCTACCAGTAGAATATTAGAAGAGCTTGTGGTTAGTTTTTAATCAGTTTTTAAAGCGGCGCGGCGGTTGCCTAATGGCTAGGGCTTCGGAATTGCGATCATGTGGTTGCTGGTTCAAAACTCACCCATTGCACTACCGACGTGAACCCACTCGTAATACAAGCGTCTTACGAGGGATACTAACTCTAGATTATAATTTCTAATTTAATCTTTAAGCTTGTGGTTAGTTTTTAATCAGTTTTTAAAGCGGCGCGGCGGTTGCCTAATGGCTAGGGCTTCGGAATTGCGATCATGTGGTTGCTGGTTCAAAACTCACCCATTGCACTACCGACGTGAACCCACTCGTAATACAAGCGTCTTACGAGGGATACTAACTCTAGATTATAATTTCTAATTAAATCTTTAAGCTTGTGGTTAGTTTTTAATCAGTTTTTAAAGCGGCGCGGCGGTTGCCTAATGGCTAGGGCTACGGAATTGCGATCATGTGGTTGCTGGTTCAAAACTCACCCATTGCACTACCGACGTGAACCCACTCGTAACACAAGCGTCTTACGAGGAATTATCAAGATTACTATTAAGTATTATTGTTTTGTAATAAAATTAAGGTTTAATACTTTGCTACAGTTCTTGTATTCCTTGGGTTTTTTATTTATATCTTCAAATCTTCATTGTGCTTTGTACAGTGGGTTATAGCTGTTACCTGACCCACCGAGACCCCGCCGACCCACCTAGGGTGGACCAGGTAACAGATATAACCCACTGTACATCATCGGCGTCGTAAAGTAAAAGGAAATAGTTGTTCTTTGTTCAATTTTCGGAAGAAGATTCGAACCATAGATTATGGATTTCACATATTATGGATTTAACACAGATTAAGATTTTGTTATTTTTTCATTGAAGCGATCCAGTGCCGCTCCAATTATGTTTATCTTAAAAGAGTGTCCATGGAGTTCTTTGCCGGATTCTTCTCCATAGGATCATCTGTTCATCGGTCGAAGTTGTAGAGAGTGGTTGTGTTGCGCTTTAGCTCCCTATAATCCAATTTGCGCCGGGTTGGTGAATTGTGTTGTTTATCGGTCCCTCCTGCTCTCGCCTGAGGCACTTGCCGTATACACCCGCGGCCATCTTGCTTCGTGTCGGACCTCTCTCTCGACGAAGTTACGTTGCGGACGTGTGATTGTGCGGACGATCTCAGTACATGCGAATGCGAGGACAGTGAAATCAGAAAAAGACGTGTTGGCAGGTGGGATTTGAACTCACGCACACCGGATCACAGGTCGGTCGGCCGACCCCTAGACCAACAGTGCAGTGAAGTCGCCGTTGAAATTAAGCGTTCGCTTTCTACGCGTTGCTAATAATTTTCTGGTAGGCGCTTTTACGCATAACGCAAGTTGCTATCAATCATCAAACAGGCGCTAACAATTTTGCTAATTATTACAATTCCTACAGGCGCATAGAGAGATACACGAAAATGTCTACGACGCAAAATTGTGCTGGATGCAACAAAACTATCACATCTAGCAATCGAGAAATAGTGAACTGTTCTATTTGTCGATCATTTTATGATTTGGAATGCGCTAATATATCAACTAAACGTTTCCACACAATGATAAAGGATAGTAAACTTAACTGGAAATGCCCGCAGTGTCGTTGTACTGAACCTAAGACGGGAAATACAAATACACCGATACGCGCCACCACTCAATGTATGCAGGATATATCATATGTAACCACAAGAAATACGCAGAAACCACGTCGGAAATCTTCAGATGACACTCCGAACGTTGAGTCAAAAGTTTCTCCTGATGATCTTCGCACCCTTATAAGGGAGGAACTCAAGGCAGTATTAAAGACTACTATAAATGAAATGGTGACTGTCCAGCTAAAATCCATAAACGAGAAAATGATATCCTTCGATGATAGCCTTACTTTCTTTAACTCTGCATATCAGGAAATGAAAACCAGCCTCGAAGCTAAATCAAAAATAATCGAAACATTGGAGAGAGACAATGCCATTCTACAATGCACAGTAAAAGACATGGGGAACAGACTTGGAACAGTGGAGCAATACCTCAGAGAAAACAACCTAGAGATAAACGGAGTACCGGAAGAGAAGGCAGAAAACTTACCAAGCTTAGTGACACAAATAGCAAAAACTGTACGTTGTGAAATCTCTGACAACGATATAACAAGTGTCACAAGAGTAGCTAAACAAGCTAGGGAATCAAACCGACCACGATCTATAATAGTTAAACTTAAAAGCCGTACCGTGCGCGACAATTTACTCTCAGCGACAATAAAGTTTAATAAAAATCAAGACCCTAAGCTCAACAGTCACCATCTAGGATATGGAGGTAATCCGATGCCGGTCTATTTATCAGAACATCTTAGCCCAGCCAACAAAACCCTACATGCGGCTGCGAGAAGAAGAGCAAAGGAAACTGGATACAGATTCGTCTGGATCAAGGATGGACGTATTTATGCAAGAAAAAATGAAAAAAGTCCGGCACTCTATGTACGCGACCACGAAACCTTGACCTCAATGTCTTAATTATACAAACTACACATAATATTAAATTATTATTAGATTGTAAAGAATAAAAATGGCTACAAATGATTTGATCGCTGAAATAGACGATTCCGATATACAATCAGCAGTGCGTATAGTGGACCCAGAAAACTGTAAAAAGCTGTTAAATATTACTTGTAGTAGTTTAAATATTATTATGCAGAACATACGTAGCCTAAACCATAATTATGATGACTTTATCGCTTATACTTCTAGATTTAATTTTGACTCAGATATAATTGTATTCACTGAATGCTGGCTCTCCAAAGGCTATAATATTCCCATTATGGAAAACTATAGTAGCTATGCCTCTACAAAACTGTATAATCAAAATGACGGAGTGGTTGTTTATGTGAAAAATAACCGAGATTTTAAGTTTTATGAACCAGAAAATACTGTGGAATTTAATTGTGTAGTCTTAACTTGCAAAAAGGAACTAGCTGTTATATGCATATATAGGCCACCGTCTTTCCGAAAAATAGATAACTTCCTATCATCACTAAATGATGTTCTATGTAACTTTAAAAATTATACACAAGTGATTTTACTAGGCGATATAAATTTAGATATCACTGAAATGAATCTAGATAACCTCTCGTCATCTTACCTAAATCTCTTAGCATCACACAGTCTTATTGCTACCCATAACCAACCCACAAGAGAAAATGCCTGCCTGGACCATAGCTTCGCTAAAATCCCAGTTCACATTAATACCGCCGTACTAGAGTCAACAATAACAGATCACAATTGCATCATTTTATCGATAAACAAAGCCCCAAAACAAAATTTCCAGGAACGTAGAGTATTTACAAAGATAAATTACAGTGACATAGTGGCAGACCTGAATGTGATAAATTGGCTCGAATTACTTGCTGATAAAGAACCCATTGCTTGTATCAGTATATTTATAAAGAAATTACAAGAATTAATTGAGAAACATACAACTACTGTTAGAGTAAAACGAAAAGTTCGCAACATTAAACCCTGGATAACGCCAGGATTATGCATAATCCATCGGCATGCCGATGCATAAAAAATAGAGATAAATTACACCTAAAGCTGAGAAGGGATCCGGAGAATGTTATACTAAGGATTACATATTTACGTTATAGAAACACTTGCAACAAAATTATAAAGAAATTAAAAAATCTATTCTACAGAAACGAAATGCAAAAGTATAAGCACGACACAAAAAAACAGTGGAACCTAATAAAAGAAATTTGCAATTTTACCAAAAATAAAGGAAATACACCTGAATTAACAACCCTTGAAGATAACCCTACAAGCTCCCTCAACCACATAAATAATTACTTCGCTAACGTAGGCTCTAATTTAGCTAATGTGATTCTTGATAGACTAAAATGCAATGAACGTGATCTTGCAAAAGCCGTAAATAAATTACCAAGCCCGTTGAATTCGTTCGCTCTCCTGCCAACAGACGAAAGCGAGATTAAAAACATAATCAAGTCTCTAAAAAATAGCTCTAGCACAGGCTGGGATGGGATCCCTGTTACCATTTACAAGACCGGAGTTGATGCCCTGGCTCTACCCATAACAACTATATGCAATGCTTGTTTTGAGAGTGGATCCTTCCCTGACCCTTTAAAAATTTCTAAAATTATCCCAATATTTAAAAAAGGAGACCAGTCTGATATAGTAAATTACAGACCTATTTCACTGTTAACCAGCTTATCTAAAATAATAGAAAAAGCATTAAACCATAGATTAAGAAATTATTTGGAGAACAAAAAACTAATTTCAAGAAATCAATTCGGCTTTCGTAAAAACATATCAACGCAGGATGCTGTTCTTGCTTTAACCTCAAACATTACTAGAACCTTAGATACCAATGATGAGTGCTTAGCTATATTCTTAGATTTATCAAAAGCTTTTGATACTGTCTCAATACCCATACTAATCAATAAGCTTAATCAATTAGGAATTCGTGGAAAACCGTTAAGTCTCTTTACGGACTATTTAACTAATAGATTTCAAATCATTCAGGTGGGTGAACATAAAAGTTCTACCACGGAACGCATAACATTTGGCGTTCCACAGGGCAGTGTCCTTGCACCGACACTTTTTATTACTTACGTAAATGACTTATGCAATTTGGATTTGGAAAATGGTAGTATTACTACTTATGCGGATGACACTGTATTATTCTTTAAAGGAAAAACCTGGGATGAGGTGTATGCTAGTGCTAACAAAGGGCTAAAACTAGTAGCTAAATGGCTTGATAACAACCTTCTCTCACTTAACTTATCAAAAACAAATTATATAAACTTTAGCATTAGAGCCGATGGTCAACCACCGAAGAATAAATACAATATTAAATTACATTACTGCAACAGCGACAATGCACACAATAATACCATTTGTAATAATGACATCTCTTCTAATTGTCCTACTATCATCTCAGTCACATCAATAAAATACTTGGGAATACAACTAGACAGTAATTTAAATTTTAAAACACATGTTAAAAGCCTTTCATCGCGTATTAGAAAATTTATTTTTATATTTAAAACGTTGCGGTACATTTGTGACATAAAACATTTAAAATCAATTTATCTGGCCCTGTGTGAATCTATTCTCACGTATTGCATTACATGTTGGGGCGGCTGTTGTAAAACGACATTACTAATGTTAGAAAGGGCACAGCGTGCAGTGCTCAAAGTAATATACTTTAAACCATTTTTATTTCCTACTTCACAGTTATACGCATTATCGATTACACTAACCATAAGACAACTGTTTATTTTAAAAACGGCGCTAGACCAACACAAAGATGCTTATGATAATATTGTAACCCTTAAAAGTAAACGGCGCAAAGATAGGGTTTTTACTGCTCCGCTATGCAGAACAACTTTTGCACAAAGATTTTTAATGTTTCTTGGACCCTTTCTATATAATAGACTTGCTAGGAAAATTCCAAATCTTCCAAATTTAAACAAAATTGATTGTAAACGAGCTATTTTCAATTACCTTAAATCACTTAACTATGACGTCACCGAATCCCTTCTCGATACCATAGGCCATAACCCCATGAACTTATAAATGTATTTATTAGACTAAGTAGTACTAATTAATAATTAACAGCAATATTAAACATACCTCTTCTATTAGAAGGATGGAACACTACCACTTTATTTAAACCTGTATTACCAAATATACTTACTTATATTATTCTTATATCTAAGATTTTTATAATTTAGGATATTATTAATATTGATGAACAGTTGCCTTCCGAGATACAGTCTTCACTAGTTCGGAAGGTACGGACCGATATCGCGTAAACAACCTAAGTTGATAAAATTTTAATTATAGTTCATATGGAAACAGAGTAGTGGTAACCTAAGCGTTAAATACAATATAAGATGTAATTTTTCTCTCTTTATTATATTAGGTTTATTTGTTGAATAAAAAATATATTGTATTGTATATTGTATTGTATCTTTTTGGAACCGTGCAACTAGAGTCCATAACCTTTCATAATCGCTTGTAAAAGCTTATCTTTTATATATAAAAATCAATCGCCGTTCGTTAGTCTCGCCTAAACACAAAAACGGCTTGACTGATTAGAATCATTCTTTTTATGTTTTGTTTGTCGTAATACAGGCGTGGTTTAAGAAGAAAAATAATAGGGAAGATCTTGAAATCGTTGTCGAGTCGGCAAACTATCGTCGCTGTTCATTCTAGCACCATACAACAAAACGAAAAAGTATAGTACATCTCAAGGTGCTTCAATAATGGAAATCTGCCAGGGTGTAACCCAATCTAAGGCAGAACGAAGTTTGCCGGGTCAACTAATTTGAAATAAAAACATTTGATTTGATTTTATTTGACTAGTAATGTGCGACCCACATTGCTAGTAAGCTTTAAAAAATAAACACTTACCATTAAGTTCCCGCATATCGTTGCCCCGGTTCTTCCTGAAGTACCACACGACCTTCGGCTGTGGCTTGCCCTCGTGGACGGTACAGCTGATGTTGACCTTCGCCCGCTCCAGCAAGGGGCCGAAGGTCGCCCCGTCTGATAGGCTGTTCCCATCACCTGTCACAACTTCCACTGACTTCGGTTTTACTGTGAACAAAAAACGTAAGTGTTACCGAGTGGGTAATTTTAGTGTTCTTTAAATAGTTGACTCATACTGGTTTCTAAATCCAAGCACAAGACTGCGAGACCTAAGGAAACGGTGAGGTCATTCTGCGTGACCGGAATAAATAATAATCAACAAAATGTAGGGTAGCTGTTGATAATTTTGACATTAGGACGACCAACACCTCAGTCCACCCGTGACCATGGATGCTGTAAAGGATCCGAAACGAAGGGAATTAAAATAATCAATACAATGCGATAAAATCCGTAAAAAGTAGTTTTATTTCAATAGGTGACTCATGCCTGTGATGTTGAATTTCTCACATTTTACGACAGCGTCCGGTGTCCGGTAACTAGAGGGATGCAGGTTCAAACACTGCCTGTCGAATTTTTCTTTTACTAGGAAATTTTCTTTCATTAGAAAATTCATATCTTTATCTGTTAGAATGATGGTGATATTGAAATAAATAAATACCATTTCAACTTTTTAACATTTTTATTAATTTTTTATTTCATTTCGAACAGAAAATTCATAGCTACAGGATAAATTTTGTCGAATCAACTATGTAACTACTTATAATAATGCATGTTTAGGATAAAAACTAAATTGGATTTTTCTGCACCAAAAAATAACTCCTATCATATCCTGTTTTCCTGGTACCATGTGGGAAATCTTAACATCCAAATGTACCATAAATGTATTTATTTCAGGTAAGGTCCGAAAAAGCAATGGAATAAGTACGAAACGGCCGTTAATTTGAACCCAAGGGTCTGGTTCACTAATGGCATTTTGAAACATATGTACGCAATTTATCACTTAGGTACCACGAAAAATAATCGTGAAAAGCGGCACATTGAATAATAGAGTGTGGGACTTTTGGCGCCATCTGGTGGTATTAGGATGGATATACCAACACGCCTGTTTCCACGAAGATATATGCAGAGGTGAACCTTCAGATATACACTCACAGTTTACGTGTAGTCCCATGTAAAATAGGGGTAAAACTGCCATTAGCCGGGCTCAAATCCAATTGCAATGATGCTAATATTTTTGCTCGACTTGGGGATCGAACACCTTAAACACCCAACAGTCACTTTTAAATGAAACACGAGTACAACAAAGTACACTCCTGCTCATAATACAATGTTTTAATCAAGATATTTTATTTCACAAAATAAAGGCCTTCGTTACCAAAGAGTGAATTAACCCAATTTCTCATTGTACCTACCTACTTTGTTTACGTATAGACATCGGAGGGAAAATATTGTTCGACTCGAAATTTATACGTACTTGCCGTCATTAATACCTTGATCAAAATATATGTGCGAACAAGTGTTTATAAAAATTTAAATTCAAATAAAAGTGCACTTAATGCCTAATAGTGTTGGATTAATATAAAAAAATAAAATAAAGTAAGTACTAAAATCTTATTTAGCGAAGCTTATTCTCAGTTATAGCCATACCCATGATCAAATTAATTTATTGGTGCTCTTTTTTCCTTGATCAATGTCAAGTAAAATGTTTCGTTTAAATAAGACCGTTTCTAAATAGTTCCTAAGGTGCTCCATTAAACAAATTGATTATTATGTGTATTCCTTCAATTGTTCTAATCTAAAATATCAGAATCAAGTAAATATGTTTATAGTTATTTGACCAGAGGTATTTTATTGAATAAAATCAGAAGACAAACATATATGACTTTTGTTCTAGTCTGTACAACATCTAGTGAACCGATCGCATCACGTAATGATGTTAGCTGATTGTCTCACCCGCGCTGTTGCACGCGACTGTACGCTTGTAGGTAAAGCCACCTGTTCATTAGTAGACTTTTGTTGTGAATTCGGTTCAGTGTATTGAAAATTCGCCAGGTAACAATGCCTTCAGATTTTAAGTGGGATCATATTATTTTACCTGTATTTTTTTTATCAATTATTTGATATATTTTTCAAAGTTAACTAGAGCAGTACAATGTCGGTATTTTCCTTTAAAATAATTTATTACAAATATTATTACAAGTACCTGTAGGTATGTTTTTTTCATGTTTCACACTTTTATGGCACTGCAAGCAATTTCTTCCCTGTTCTTTTGAGAAACGAAGTATGCATATACAATACGACTTAACCTCGCATTAAAGCTACATATCTCACTACGGTCAAATTGTTGAAGATAAAATTTGTCTTTACATGCATAGAGGGCATTCATTTTAAGGGAAGCCTCCTGTTCTTACTATTAAAAATTGCCCTTTTTTTATAATAACTACACACACCATGTTGAAATTTTTTAATAATATTTTTGTGATGTCTGTGTGGGAGTGGCCTTTTTTTTTAGAAAATACTTAATAAAACGTAAACGATATAGTTTTATTTATTGGTAGTACTTCTTTAATTTCATTGATTTTCCATTACATACCCTTTTGAGCATTAATCTAATTTATAATATTACGTTTGTAAATATTTTGGTGATTGACTGTAAATAGAAATATTATTATCCAATTGTTAATTAATTAAAATGTGTTTCTAATAAAACTAGCTTACCGCCCGCAGTTTCGTCCACGTGGACTATACGTTTTTTTTCCATTTTACGGGATAATATATAGCCTAAGTCAGTTCAGTAGATCCAGAGATTACCCCCTACAACCGCACAAACTCACAAACATTACCTCTTTATAATATTAGTAGGTATAGATTAAAAACACCTATTAAAAAACTAGTCTGTGTCAGTATTAATATATTATGTTCAGGACGCTTCATATAGCCTGTATATATAGACTGCTGCCTGTGATCTTTCAATTGATTACTGAGTGAAAATAAATTAAAGTCGGAAACCAATTTCTTAAACACGACTTCAACACAGTCTTAAACACAAAGAGATGTATCTGAAACCACTCTGTATCATTTCTAATTAATTTAACCAGACCGACTTTTAATTAACTTTGTGCAACTGATGCTTATCTGTCGTCTGCTAGTGGTGGGAAATGTCGACACATAGTTATCGATAAACTTCGCAAACGTCCGCTCGAAGTTGTGGTTATCGATAATTTGCTTGCATCTCGTTATATCTTTTGGCTGGCAAGTGAAGTTCGTTAGTTAAAATTAAATGCAGATAAAGTTGTTTGTAGTTTTGCGGGTTGGAGATCGGAAATGTCGATAATGATGTTAAGTTTTTGTTGTGACAAGTGTTGGTGATAAAAGTTTTGTTTTCATTTTATGAAAATGTCTTAGTTATTTGGCAGTTTTAAAGAACAGCTTTGTATGTAATACTGAGAATAATGAATTCTATTATATCTTTATATATTATATCCTAAATAAGAAGAATTCTAGTGTGGGATAACGCAGATATTTTATCGATAAATACTTTTCTTTCTCAACACTAGTAATTACTATCAGACTTCAAAGAGTAATAGGATAAATTGAGGAACTGGTTGCGAAGCTTTGTTTTGAACTTATTTTTATTTGTCACAGTAAACGGTTACCTACAGTTATTGTCAATTTAATTCCATTGAGTGCCTTCGTCTTGGTTTTATTTTTCAATCCGTTTAAGAGGAAGAAGATATTTTGTTGGTGCTTTTGGATTTTCTTGAATTGACTCGTTTTGTGTTTGTCTGTAGTCTATATCTTATTGAAGTTTCATTCATTCATTCTTAGGTAAATATTAGAAAAATGTCTTATTAATGTAGTGGTCGTTAATACGAATACTACACAAGAGATCCTGGGTCCGATTCGGTATTGAGTTTTTCATGAAGTTTTCAGTAGCAGCTCGGAGTGTGGTTAAAGCTTAAAGCCACATAAACAGGTACGATTCGTATAAATAGGAAACAGGGTTCATTTATAAATAACAACTTCGACAGTTATTATCATAATAATAACTGGATTCTCATTAAAACGTTAATATACATTTTCCTTAAACTTAACAAATGCGTATCTATTTTTATCATTTATGATTTAATATAAATCTGTCTCTCTGCTAATAATATCACCAAAGAAAAAAAATAACATAAAAAAATAATATCTTATTACTTTTGCCTTGCCCTTGTCACCGTGATAATAAAATAAACACGTCACTTTTGACAGGTATTGCGGCGGCCATGACAGTTTCGGAATTAGCGCGGGAATTTTGACAGATACGCAATATTAAACGAGTATTCTCCTTTTGATTATTTTATAGACTCTCCTTAAAAATTTCAGTAAAAATAAAATGGTGAACTGCATTGCCAAATAACATACCAAAGTGTTCCTAAACGCCATTGCTTCGCTAGGGCAGGGTTTCCCAGGTCGAGCAATGTTGTTGTGATATTCTATAAAATTCTCAGTAGCAGCTTCGAAGGGTTATTTGTGCCCGGTTAAAATATGGCAACATGCACGCTCTTTATTACCTAAACGTACCGGTGAACTGTGGGTGTACATTAATTAGTACACCTCTGCCTACCCCTTCAGTAAAATCAGGCGTGATGGAATGTTGGTATGTCATGGTACTAAAGTTAACCTTAAAAAGTAAACTTTAACTTCTAAGACCTAATAGGGAACAATTCAAAATCAAATTTACAGACAAAAAAGTTGAAGCTAATATTTGACAATTGTTACGACGCTCTAGAGGGTTATCGTTCTATATTGAATTAATATTCAAATCGGAAAATACTTTATTTATACTGATTATACACCATGTAGTAATAGATAAAATATACATTAAATTAAATTATATCTTAATGTAAACACAGAGAAGAGACATAAATTATTAATTTCTTAAAGACTCTATCAAGATAGAGCTTGTCAAGCCTTCGTCAGAACTTGTCAGAATGAGCCACGGTATTATTATTATCATTTACCATGTTCGATGTCCCTGTGAGGCAGATGTTAGAACATAGTTGTCGATAGGTTAATTCTGGTTAGTATTTAAGTGTCTTTACAATTTCTTCAACGTTTTGATGGAATGAAGGATGCAGTCAAACTGGCTTTTGCACTACATGCTGTGGGTTCGATTCCCATACGGAACAAATAATAATATAGACTTGTATTTATGAAAATTTGTATTTGAAAAAAAAAAAATACACTAGTAGGCTTTTCTGAGCTCAATAAAAAAAAAAAATTAGCAACCAAATATGCTACAATACAAAGGAGCTCTGTTTCCTGAACTAGGGAACAACATTAATCCCAGGAAACAGTAATTTTTCGCATAAATAGCTAGGTTTTATACTATTATTTTGGTTTGGAATTTAATCAGATCATCTAGATTATATACGAAACATTCCACTTATTTTTTTTCTTTCCTGTACCTTAAACTACACCATTATTATAGTATAGTGCACTTGACAATTTATGTCTTTTTAGCACTTCGAGATCCACAGGGATCAATGCCTTAGATATTAAGTCATTTCCTATACTATTTTAATGTCTAAAAAAACCTAGGAAGTAACGATGAAGGTAAATTTGCACTAGTTAATTTATAAGTGTCATAAAAGCTCTTTACATTAGGTAGCGGATTGGATAGTGTTGAGTTTGCCAATTTCGGCAGAATGTTTGTATTGTTCATTGCTATATAAAAAAGAAACTTCATAAAACTGTCAAAAACAATCACTCCTAAACTACTTCCCGCGTAAATAAATCAACGTACGTAACGAAAACACCTCACCGCCATGACAGTGAAATTGGCGGCAAAACTGACAGCGTTGACATCTGTCAGTTAGTGAGCGTTTATGAGGGGAGCTATTACTCGGCGGCATGTTTAATTGTTATTTTGTCCGATTGTTTGTGACGTGTTTCATTAGCGTTTGTAGGGCTAGTTTTGATGTTGACTTTAGTCATTTGTAGTTGGATTTGTTTTGCAGTTTCGGGATTTTAATGGTTTTTGGACTGTGTAGTGGTTTAATGTTGAGTTAATAGAGAAAACTTTTGTGGGTTTAATATATTCATGTGAAATCAGCAATATGGGTTATATGGCTATATTGAATTTGGTCTTTGAGTAACACATAATATAATGCTTTCCGAAAATGGGAATTGGCTTAAAAGATATTGCTATGTTTGTAACTTTTTTAATCAAAACGAGGGGGCACACAATATTCATCAAAAATGCAGCTTGTTTACGAAATTGTTGTGTAAAATTTATTTGGCCCAATTTATCACGAAAAAAAAAACTGCTGTAATATTCATTGGAATTGGCAATACACAAACTGCGCCGCCAACTGTACACTGGAGCTCTCATTTATATTCTCAAGTTGCACAGTAAATCACTCAAGTTCCGATATTCGTATAAGTTTTGGAAATATTTCGAGTTTACGATAAAATTTCAACTTTTGTCAAGTTCCGAAGTGAGTTATAGTGGTTGGATGCACGTCGAAAACAGGAGAAACGTGTCACAATTTGATTTAAATTTTATTCCGTTTCGGATAGGGTTTATTTTTGTTTGCTGAGAAATTTGTATTGCCCGAAGTAAAATAAAATGTTTGTGAAATCGATTCGAAAATGCATGATACAGTTTTTTAGATTACATATATTTGGAAGAGTCAGAGAAGATAAAATAGGTTCTGAATATAAATTACTGCTGAAATTGCGCATTTCAGAAATTTGATGGCAAGTATAAGTTGATAAAAGCAGTAGTATTATTAAAAGTTTAGTGATCAATAGTCTGTGGTTATTTATATATTGGAAACCGTCTAAGTTTCTTACTTGCGGAACTCTCTACATAAAATTTGTATACAGAATCAGAAGTTTTATCGTCTATACCAAATATTGGTTATCGCTGAATTATTAACTACAAGCGGCCTGGGTCCATTATAGTTAATAATACTAAACCAATAACTCTAATGCTGGAATCAGAAGCTTGCAAATCTAACGTAAGAGATGGGCTGAGGAGGCCCGAATATCATTTGTTTATTAAGTCACAAAGGTAGTTATTAATGAGATTGGAAACAAGAAGTATACAGTTTGCCTGATGATAAGCGGCAACAGCCTTCAGATGACAGTAGTACAACACCAGTAGTATCACAAGCGCGTTGTCCTTGAGACGTCATTCGCCCAGTTATTTCACTGGCTAAATTGCCCTTCATACCGAAACATCACAAACAATTACGTGTAATGATACGACGTAAGCCAAACTCTAGCAACAGACAAACGTCAAAAATAACGTCACTTTCATTTTCAGAGTAAGACTCTGAAACGTTATTTTTGAGAAGATAGATGTCTGTTGCTAGGGATTGTCTAGTATTGTATCACACTGCGTCTAATCTATCTTAAAAATCATCATCATCATCATAATTATCAGTCTATTGCCATCCACTGCTAAACGTAGGCCTCCCCCAAAGAGCGCCAACCATCCCGGTCTTGGGCAGCTCACAACTTGAAAATATCAAAAGATAACATAATATATCATAACGCCTACTACATGTACACCCACAATTCATCGGTATGTTTAGGTCCCATTTAAAAGGGGGCGAGCCTATTGCCATCATCATCATCATCATCAATCCATTACATTGTCCCACTGCTGGGCACGGGTCTCCTCTCAGAACTAGAGGGATTAGGCTATAGTCCACCACGCTAGCCTACTGCGGGTTGGCAGACTTCACATGCCGTCAAGAAAATCTCCCAGGCATGCAGGTTTCCTCACGATGTTTTCCTTCACCGTTTAAGCGCGTGATAATTAATTATTAATACGCACATGACTTCGAAAAGACAGAGGTGCGTGCCTTGGATTCGAACTCGAGACCTTTGACTTGGCAGTCCAATGGTCATATCACAAGGCTATCACTGCACTGCTATTGCCATCAACTGGCCACAAATCCAGACTCCGACCTGCTACTGAGAATTTCATAGAAAAACTCAATAACACTGCTCGATCTGGGAATCGAATCCAGCGTACCTCCAGCATAGCAGTCGCACTTCGGACCATTAGACTAATGAAGCAGGCGATCACCAAGAGATAATCCGAATATATAAGCAATATATCGTGTAACTCTAACATACTGTGACCTTCGACAAACCACGACAGAATCCTCAATGGCGTGGCACCAACTTGTTGGAAACCATAGCCCATATATTAATTCCACCATCTTACTTGTTAGGGGTACTCATAAATTTTAGAAGCGCCATGTGTCCTTAACGTTCTCCCTAATTAGGGATAAGCGGAGACGGTACAAACTTTTGTTCCAATGTTTGTCCAACGGCGGACATTTTGAAAAGATGCCCTAGAAAATAAATTTGCTCGTAATTTATTCTGATATGGGTTTGATGAAGTGAGGTAATCAACAAAATGTTTGACGGTAGATTTAAAAAACGGACATATTTTTAAATTTAATAAAATTTTAAATCAAGTGAGATCCTTAACCTTTAGTCAATAGATTAACCAAACTAGTAGGTATGTTTAAATAATTTTGGGTTGGCGTTCCTATTATTTTGCTTCCATTTGCAGTATTTTGAAACATATTATTATCATTTCTATTTGTAGCACCTAGTTTATTTTTTAAGGAATAGGCGTTTGCAAGAGCATTTTCTGTTAGTTATGGGAAAGTACCATAATATTTTAAGAGACAGAGCTCGAACTCAAATATACACCTAATTTGAATTTTCGTGTGCTTTCTATCAGGAAAAACTAGGTTGAACTTATAACACCTCTTTTTATTAATTTGGAATTATTTTCCTTTGAAATAAAATACTTTTTTTTGTCAGCATTGCCTAACAACGTGGTAATGCTGATTCAAAATGATCTAAAATTGTATAGCTATCAAAATTATAACCGATAAAGTCGTTAACGACAATTAGGACTCAAGTTGATTAAATAATGAGAACGTTAGATCTATAGATTTTTCATGAAAATGAAGGTTAATGACACCAAGTAATGGTAACGTCCCAGTTTTTTAGGAAGAACGGTTATTGGCAGCAGATGGCCCTAAAAGCCTCATTGAGGAAGAGATAAGCTTTTATGAAGCCACTCAGAATTTTTTGTACGTCGGGAGTCAATGGCTTTTAGTTACGCACAAATTGTATCCTTGGAGTAAAATTTGCCTTACATTGCTACTGAGTATAAGTTCCCTAGTTTGATTTCCATGATGAGCAACGTGTAATTGGGTTGTCTATGAAACTATCAATAGAAGATCAAAGATTGGTCTTATGCTTTTAATATATGCTGGTGAAATGTGGCTAACCTAACCTAAGCCTTCGTAAATGCAGGCGTGATGATTTGATAATGTTATGTGACTTATTTAATACAATGTCACTATTTTCTTACTAAAAATACAATAATTATGAGTTACTGCAAGTAGATTTTTGGAATAATATAGGTAAGTTATAAACCTAACTATATCTACCTACATCAAATATCGTAAATATATTAAAATCAACACTGACATAGTAAATAATTATATCCAAAAACAATCTGCGGTGAAATCACTACACATAATTATAATCAAGCAAAGCATGATATGGTATGCTTAACTAAGAGAATAAACTCTTTTCCAAAAAAATAAAAGATACCAAGCTTTAAGAGGACAATAGATAATATACACTTCGTATTTAACATGGCATATGATTTCTTAAACAAAGACATTCTCTGACTTACCTCTAATTTAATCAAGCACAAATAGTAGCAGCCCTAAAGTGGTACTATCCCAAACTTTCTCACCTATATAAACATCAAGAACAACCATAAAGAACTGATTAAATTGCCATAGAAACTTGTAACAGGTTGGTACTACTATAAAGCGTTCCTCAAGGTAATATACTGGGGCCCTTAGTAAAACAAGTTTCACACGCTAATATTGGAAAGTTATGTAAACTTAGGTAAACTTTAATTGCGAGTCGGGCTGGTAATATTAATTTAGTGTTTGTGTAAACCGGTAGCGGTAGCGGTAGTAGTGATTTGTTAAGCAATAATTAAATACTGTTTGCTTGTTTATAGTATCGGTCATTATAGATTGCTATTAGTTTTGGTTTCGTCTTAATTAATTGTGTTATACATAATGTCACGTGGGGGACCTCCGATTTGCACCGACTAAAAACCACTTATGCTTTCCCTTGTCTTATAGTTATGGCTATGGTATTAACCATCGGTAGAGGATCTGATTGACGAGCAACGAAAACTAGATAATCATTAATTTATTAAATTACTTTTTAAAAGTTACAATGATCAATAAGTTATTTGAATTTTTTAAACCATTTCATTATTATTAGGTATTATAATTTAGCCACTAAGTATTTTTCTCTATACTTTTAATTTTTTTAAATGTGCCTTAACTGTGACAAATAAATCGTGTTTTTTGTTTTTTTTTTTCATGACACTGACAGGTTTTTCAAAGTCCAAGGTCTCTTACATTTTAGTAGTATTTATTGTATAAAAATGGACTGACAGTCACACACTCCCTAATATTAATAACAGTATCCCAACTCACATTTCCTAACATCCACTCATTATCTGTACCCATCCACGACTCCCTTGGCACTCCAACGTTTTTATTCCCAAAATTATCCCATTAAACCTCCACATCCGATGTTAATTAACTGTCGACTATGGTTACGGTTAATGAAAATTCAAGCGTTAATTCAGATGGAATGCTTAAAAAACTTAATTATCAGATTACAGAACCCGTGTCAAGAGTATGACAACCAAGCGCCTAATTAAATGCTCGTATGATACGTAGATAATAATATTATGCGCGGTGTTTTAATTTCGTGTGTGTTTTTGCTTTTGAATGTTGGTATTTTCTTTGGTTGTAAGTTTTTTTATGTTGGTAGAATCATTCGAAACGTGATTTGAATAAATCTTGAAACGTAAATTCCTCATCAACGTGATGGCTTCGTCAGTCTAAGTTCGGTTCTAAGCGCGACTGCTGCACTAGAGGTCCTGGATTCGATCCCTAGGTCGAGCAAAGTGTTATTGGGTTTTTCTATGGAATTCTCAGTAGCAGCTCTTGTTTGTCGTCTTTCTTTGTGCCCTGTTAATGACAATAGGCTCTGCCCCTTATTACATGGGACCTAAGCATACCGGCGAAATGCGTGTGTGTGTACATCTCTACCTAACCCTTCGGGGAATACAGGCGTGATGGTATATTATGTGAATTCTTCAAACGCAATAATATAAGCCCGCACTAAATTTCCCTGTTCCATTGAATCCATAAACACACATCACACACAAACAAACATCCGTGAGCCATACAAATGTTTGTCTTGACTCGAACATCGAGGCTGTAATCTTGAATACATGGCATTCACTGCACCACAATACAAACCCGATTATTGGTACTCGATAAATCGACTAGCGCAATAGCTGAGAAGTGGGCTACTACCGTATAGGACGCGGATTTGATTCTTGCTTAAAATAAATGTATTGTATTGCTTTCAGATATTTTAAATGTCTGGCTTAGCTTATTATGGGTCGCATATTCATCATCATCAACCCTATAATGTCCCACTGCTGGGCAACGGTTGCCTCTCAGAATGAGAGAGATTTGGCTGTAGTCCACCACGCTAGCCCTCTGGCAAAATTTCTCAGACATGCAGGTTTCCTCACGATGTATTCCTTCACCGTTTAAGCGCGTGATAATTAAGTATAAATTAAAAGGAAACGTTGGCGGGATGATCTCGATCGGTTTCTGCCAACGTGGTATAAAGAAACCCAGGATAAACAATCCTGGAAGCAGTTAGGGGAGGCCTTCGCCCTGCAGTGGGACACGAAAGAGGCTACATAAAAAAAAATACATTCTTTTTAAATGCTTGTGTTACGAGTGGGATCACGTCGGTAGTGCAATGGATCGGTTTTGACGGCAACCACATGATCACAAGCTTCAAGCAAGGCTTCAAGCTACCGCCGCTTCATTGGCTTGATTGTTGTGTGTGAGGTACTAATTCGAGCAGTATTATTTCTTTATATAAGAGTAGCTGTTTAATAATAATATATATATAAAACATGCACTCTATTATAAGTTAGACTTCTAGCAATACAGTGTAAACCAAACCCAGAATGGTGCAGAAATTCTGCGGATTGGCAGATTTCACACGCCGTTAAGAAAATCTCTCAGGCATGCAGGTTTCCACACGATGTTTTCCTTCACCGTTTAAGCGCGTCATAATAACACGATGTCCAATACAATATACTTAAAGGATCTAGATCAACAAAATTATATTTCGGAAGCTGTATAAGATAGTTGTATACTTAATTAAATCCAGCAATATTGGGTGCGGCACCACGGTTGTAGAAGTTGGGGCAATAACGCCCAGAGAGGCGAGCTGCGTCTTCAGAACGAGAGCCTTACTTTGGGGCTATAAGAACAGCGATTTTGTAACAGTCTTGACTCCAGTATTCCCAAATATTCTGCCTTTAAGCAATAATTAAAGGCTTGTGTCTAACATTATTGAGTTTCGGTTTGGAGGCCAATGTAGCGAGTGAAATTATTGGGCTTATGGAGATTAAGATGACCTGACTTGTGATAATATTGGTATTATTATAGGCTGCTTAACATCAGGCGGTTCGTATGCTTGTTTGTTATTGTATCAATATTAAAAAAGAAACACAAACATCGGGGCAAGATTGACTTGAAAGACAAACTTGAAGATGGCTTAATAGAACTGATCTACAAAAAAAAATTGAAATTGGTTTAAAGATAAAGTTTATTTTTTTGTTTAAATAAGCATATTCTTTTTATACTAGACTAAGAGCGTACTATAATAATATAAAGAAATGACGTCCACTCTTAGGGTCGGTATACATAATATACTCGACTTGCGGGAAATTGACAAAGCATCCCCTCTCCATCCCCACCAAAAATTTTAAACGCTCTTAGAACTTGACTAGTCGCTTTAAATATATTTTTGTTATAAAATAAATTGGATGAATTGGCCTCGCAGAGCGAGAGAGTAAAGTCCTTTAAAAAGAAAATGAAAGCGCAAAGTCGATACTTTACAGAATTTTTAACATAAAGATAAATCGTTCCTAAAATCCGCTTCAACTGATTTAGGGGCCACACACGAACTTCTGTTTTCATTAACCGGACTTTGGTCTCCTCTGAATTATTGTGTGTGAGTTTCCAACTGAAAACTATTATTATCTAAATTATTGGTGAAACATGTTTGTTGATTAACTTTGCAATTTCAACCGTATTTTGTCGTAAATTAGGTTTACAATTCAGGAAGAATAACAATTTACCTTCATGTCTCAATAGTCACGTGGAGTAATTACAAAAGCAACTTATGAGCGTGATGTACTGGGTTCAATTCGCGAGTCGAGGAAAATGTTGTTATCTTACTAGCATCGTGATGTTGGGATTTGTGCCCAAATATCAGTAAACTGTGGGTGTACATTTGTACACCTGTGCCTGATCTATACATATAATTATGCATGTAACCAGATGCAACGATGCGGAGGAGTACTTCGACGTCTGGGCGTGACAATCAATATAATATATATCTATGTATAAAATACTAAACTAAACAACACTCAACTATATATGTATAACACTAATTACTAAGTGTCTCATCTATTATTAAATAAATATGAACAATTTTGTAATCCTACAATTGAAATTATGTATTAAAGACTTTAGTCTGTCCATGTAGAAAGTTTCTAAGAAGAGTAAGGGGATTTACGACCTAATTCGCAGTATGCATCTATTAAACCATTGCATCGCCATAAAAACCCGAACTACCCTCATAAAGCAGTAACAAAAACCGTATATATGCCAGATTTAATAAAAACAAGTTAAATGAGCCGTTTCCATGTACAATTAATGAGACCATTAAGTATCTTCTTACAGCGATAGCCGTGTTTGTGGTATAACGCGGTTGGAAGTGGGGCATGCGGCGACGTCACACTGAGAGCGAATAGCGGATTCAGGGAAGAATATTTTTGTGTTACACATACCTAATATATTTTTAGACAACTGTCTGTTTAGATATGTGCTTGGTTAATGGCAATAAGCTCAAATCAAACGAAACATTTATTTGCAAAATAAGTGTATACAAAGGTGTTACATTTTAAATAGTACAAGACTTAGTGCCTTTTTCAGGCGTAGCAAAGATAACATTTCATAATATGCTCTTATAATAAAATTATTTTAGTGCTTATACATTTACGCAAGTGAAAGTATTTTATATAATAATTTATATAATTCAAAATACGTGATTCTGCAATAATAATTATTGTACAACAATAATTATTAACTAATGCAACATATAGAGAAATATATATGTTTTCTTCAGTTTTCTTCTGTGGGTAGTTGAAAGGTTAACACTGAGAAAAAGTCACTCTGTATTTTTAATTTAATTTTAATTAATCTGAATTTAATTTATAACATTTAATGACATTTTTGATTAATTGACATAGTTTACCTGCTGGTAAAGTGTTATCTTCACATTATCTCCACTATTTGAATATTTACTACTCACTACTGATTCACTATCATGGACTCACTCAAAACCACTTTGACGGAACTATCTGAAATGTTCCATGCACGGATGTCAGAGTTTGAAGAGGAATTGCAGAAGACGCCCTCTACACCCAGCACCACCTCAAGCCTGGCCTCAGAATTTGCAACATTCCGGAGGTTCATCAGCCAAGCTGTTAGCAGCCTGCAACAGCAAGTTGAAATTCTCGCTCGCGGTGTTGACACCATAGAGATGCGAAGCCGCAGAAAGATTCTCCTGCTTCACGGTGTTATTGAAGAGCAGAAGGAAGACACCGCTAAAGTGCTTACCGAAGTCATTCGGAATAATCTCAAACTGGGTGACTTTGTGGAAGCAGACATCAGCCGTTGCCATCGGATGGGCCGTGCAGTACCAAATAAATCTAGGCCCATTCTATTTAAGCTCTGCAATCTTGCAGTCAGAGACAAAATCTGGTATTCGAAGTCGAAGCTTAAGGGATCCGGTATCACTGCATCCGAATTCCTGACGAAAGGGCGGCATGACGTTCTTCTTGCAGCGAGGGAGAAGATAGGTGTAGCCAAAAGCTGGACCAAGGCGGGCTGTGTTTATATTCTCGGCTCAGATAACAAACAACATCGGGTGGAATCTCTCGCGGAGTTGAGTAAGTTTGTACCAGATCCTGAGCCCAATTCTAAACCCGCTGCAGTGAAGCCGACCACGACGACCACGACGACGAAGGCCAAGCGTGCTGCTACCTTGAGAAAGTGATTCCTTTTCCATTTTCGTAATTGAAGGCAGTTGTCGGGTAACTTTTTACTTATTTTTATTTACTATACGAATACCGCCACTTTTTATTTTATATATTTGACTGATTTACCACTTCACAATTAAATTTTAGTTAATTTATTAACAACAAGGGTAGCAGTCACAGTTTCATAATGGCACTGACAGTCAATCGACTGTCAAGTGTCAGTGTCACTCAGTTGTCATCGCTACATCACGAATTGTAAGTTGCGTTCCGTTTTTGGTATGGTGTAGTTGTAAAAATTTAGTTTTTTTTTTTTTTTCTCCTTTTCTTTTACCCGGCCTGCCTTTTGTTAGTAGATAAATCATTATTATTATGTTAACACAACCGGCAAGTGGACAAATTTAAATTTTTGTTTTAATCCCAATTTGTTATTATTTTTATAGTTTATATTATTTTATTTATATATTTCGTATGTCTGTTGATTTTAATAGCGACGATGACAGTTTTTATTCTTTTACAAGTGACAACACTAGTTACTCCAGTATTCCTTCACTTGCCGACACTCTAACTGCTCAGTTTTCCGATGTTCCTAGGAATTTTAATGTTGTTCATATCAATGCTCAGAGTATTCCGGCCCATTTCCCCGATATGCTGGCAAGCTTTGACTGTAAAAATATACATGCTACGTTGCTAAACATGGTCAATGCTCAGCAGATGTTTTTTCATATCATGACCTTATCTTCCTTTCCTATAAAATTCGTCCTCCTAAAGCAAAGCCTAAAACCCTCATGCAGCGCAACTTTGCCGCCATTAACATGGACAGTCTTTGTGAGGATGCTAACAATATAGACTGGTCTCCACTGTTTGCCTCTGCTTCAGTCGACGAACAAGTTGATCTATTTACAACTATGCTTGTAGAATTATTTGACCGTCATGCACCAGTTCGAGCAGTCAAGATGAAGCACTTGCCGTCGCCTTGGCTATCAGATGACATTAAAGCATTAATGATTCGAAAAGCGACAGCAAAATCAAAATATAAAAGTCGACCGTCAGATTCCAACTGGGAAAAATACGTCTCAGTCCGCAATCACTGTAATAAGGTATGTAGGAATGCTCAACGCCAACACATCCACAACTCGGTCCAAAACGGAGATCCAGCAAAAGTCTGGAAATTTCTTAGAACTATGGGAGTTGGAAAATCGCGTCAAGAAACTATCCCAAAAGATTTAGATATAAACTCTCTTAATCATCATTTTACTGCTTCGTCTAATTTTGATCAGACAACAAAATATAATACCTTAAACAATCTTTCAAATCTTCCGGCTCCTAGTTATCCTCATTTTTCATTTAGTCCATTCTCCGCATGTGATGTTAAAAAGAGCATAGTATCAATAACTTCCAACGCAGTTGGGAGTGACTGTATCAGCCGTAAAATGATCCTCCCTGTGCTTGACATTATTCTTCCCGTTATTTGTCATATTCTCAACTGTTCCATATCTAGCGGCGTCTTTCCGCGCACATGGAAAGACGCCAAAGTCATCCCACTACCAAAAAAATCGAATCCTACATCCTTTTCAGAATATCGCCCCATTTCCATTTTGCCATTTCTATCAAAAGTGCTCGAACGTCTTATATATAATCAATTGAACACTTTCCTCTCCAAAAACAACCTTCTTAATTCCTTCCAGTCTGGCTTTCGTCAAGGTCACAGCACAGTTACAGCTCTAGTAAATATTACGGATGATATCAGGTCAGGAATGGAAATCGGTAATCTTACGGTATTGGCACTACTAGACTTTAGTAACGCCTTTAATACCGTTGATTTCGATATTTTGCTTGGCATACTACGCTCTCTTAACATATCTCCATCGGCGATTGACTGGTTTCATACTTACCTGTTTGGTCGTCGGCAACGTATCTGCATCGAAGAAGCACTATCTTCTTGGAGCAGTACTACTGCCGGTATACCACAGGGTGGCGTTCTATCTCCTCTACTTTTCGCAGTTTTTATAAACTCTATTTCCGAACGGCTACTTTCTTCCTATCATCTTTTTGCAGATGATCTGCAGATTTATTGCAGAGCTCCCCTTGGGAATCTATCACACGCTGTCCACACGGTTAATCAAGATCTGGATTTAATTTGCGACTGGAGTAAGAGGCATGGACTTACAGTTAATCCCACGAAGACACAGGTTATAGTAGTTGGCAGCTCTAGAACTATCTCTAGGGTTGACTGGTCAGCCCTTCCCCAAGTTTCTTTTGATAATGTTGTAGTACCTTTCATGGATAAAGTTAAGAACTTGGGGGTATTCATAGATAGAAATCTGTCTTGGTCTGCTCAGCTATAGGAAGTGAGCCGCAAATTGTTTGCATCTGCCGCGGGATTAAAAAGATTACGTAACTTCCTACCGACTGCGACCAAAGTTGCGCTCGCTCAATCACTCCTTCTTCCCATCCTTGATTATGCTGATGTCAGCTATCTTGATCTTACAGAAGACCAACTTGATAAACTTGAGCGCCTTCAAAACTTTTGCATAAGGTTCATTTTTGGTTTACGCAAATATGACCACGTTTCTGAATTCCGTGTTAAGCTCAAGTGGTTACCTATCCGCTTTCGCCGGAATGCTCATATTCTTTCTCTATTATATAATGTACTTTTCCTTCCGTCTACACCTTTTTACCTAAAGAACCGTTTTGAGTTCTTAGGCGATACTCACACTTTATTTCTGAGGTCATCGGATAACCTGAAACTGAAGATGCCTATGCATTCCACAACGTTTTTTGACAAATCCTTTACAGTTCAGGCTGCTCGTTTGTGGAATGCATTGCCAGTTCTGATCAGGCGTGCTCAATCTCTTCCTGTGTTTAAAAGACTCGTGAAGGAACACTATTTATCCTTGTAACTCTGTCACTGTTGTAATTTTTTATGCCATTCGTTGCTTATATATCTTAATATTTGTATAGTTTATATTGTATTTATATTTATCTATCTATATAATTATGTATTTATATTTATGTATCTATATGTGTATAAATATTATATAGTATAAAAATTGTGTGCACCATGCTCAACCCCACTTTATAGTTCAGTTCAGTTATGTCCATCCTAAGGTTGCCTGGAAGAGATTGCAGATAGCGATAAGGCCACCAATTGTATATTCTTTTATTTTCAAATGTGTTTTATATATATTTTTTTTTCTGGTGTACAATAAAGTATAAAATAAATAAATAAATAAATATGTTGGTATAAGTAGGTAGTATTAAAAGTAGCATTTTTTTAAATGTATATTATTTTATTTATATTTTAAATGTATTACTGTATAATTTTATTATAACATTAGATGAGACAATAATATTGTATATAGTACATTTTGTTTGAATAAGATATATTTTCTTGAATTTTTATATTTATGTATTTTTGAGTTTTCGAAATATTTTTCTAGAGAGAAGAAACATTTATGTATTATGAATGTTTTGAGTTTTCTATTAAGTATTATTAGTTTAGTTTCTTTTTTTATATCTGTAGGTAGTTTATTATATATTTTTATTGCCATGTAGTAGGGACTTTGGTTTATTATTTTAATTCTGGAATGTGGTAAATATAGTCTGCTCACCCCCTGGCTTCTCAGTAGCAGCTTCGGGGAGTTTCAATTTGTGCACGGTTAATGGCGATAGGCTCGCCCCCTATTACATGGGACCCAAAACATACCGGCGAAATGTCAGTGTACATTAAGTACACCTTTACCTTATCCAGGCGTAGGTAAGATATGTCTTATTTAGAAAAAAAAAAAACTATTGCAAAGTATGAATAATTCGCAAGCTTTGCGATTTCCTTCTGTTCTGTGGAATTCCACTTATTTTCTTGTGATAAGATAAGAGTAATTTGGCTCTCCCCGTTAGAGTCAATAGGCTCACTCTACGTGTGAGAGAACTGCCGCAAAGTTTGTCTGTGTGTGTACCTAAGCATTGCCAAATATAATACCCACAAGCAGTAATGTGCTCACATTATTTTATTCCATTTTGAAAGGTAGTGCAGCCAGTAAGATTTGCTGGCGTGTATAGCATGCAGTTGCCGCTAGCCACCATACGTTCATATGGTTATTTGTCATCTTAATACAATACAAAATGTTTCAGTGGCGGTAGCCTAATGGCTAGGGCGTTGGACTTGCGATCATGTGGTTGACGCTTCGAACCCTACCCATTGCACTACCGTCGTGAACCCACTCGTAACACAAGCATTTAGCTTAGCACGAGGGGTTAACAAGAATATTAGTAATGTGTGACCCACATTGATAGTAATCTTTAAAAAAAAAACATAAATGGTATGGATACTTATGAAATAAACCAACTAAATGAGAGGAAAATGCACCTAAATAATTACTGTTGAACAATAATATTGTGCTATTAACAATTATAACTAAACATTTACATTAACAACAACTATAAGCAATTTGAGCAATTTTCTAGGTTTGACTGCCTCATTAGTCTAGTGGTCCTAAGCGCGACTGCTACGCTAGAGGTCCTGGGTTCGATCCCCAGGTCGAGCAAAGTGTTATTGGGTTTTTCTATGAAATTCCCAGTAGCAGCTTGGAGTCTGGATTTGTGCCCGGTTAATGGCAATAGGCTCGCCCCCTATTACATGGGACCTAAACATACCGGCGAAATGTGGGTGTACATTAGTACACCTCTGCCTAACCCTTCAGGGAATACAGGTGTGATGGTATGTATGTATGTATGTTCTAGGTTTGCCGCCGTTGCTACGAGATTTGGAAATCGCAAATCGTTTAATTTTACTTTTGTTACAATTTTTTGGACTTCAGAAAATCCTTGTACATCGTACAGTACGTACGAACAGATAGAGGCACTAGTCCGCTCATACTCCCATTCAAGTATTCGCAATATTCTACCATCGCATGAAATCGCTTTCCGCTACTATACGGACCTGTCTCAAATGGGCACATCGCAATGAGCTGCAGGCTAAGTGCCAAACACATGGTTTGTGTAGGAATAAATTAGTGTCCCACTGCCTTGTATGAAACTGTGTGGAGAGGGTATTTCAGAGCTAGGACCGGGTGGAGAAAGATTTTATAATCGTACAAACTCTCTCTCCACCCCATCCAAGCTCTACACCCAACTCCTTTTAAGTAATCACTTAAGAGGAGTTGGGTGTGGCGGTTAAAGTAGTAAGGTACGTCGCTACAAACATGAAGTTGTGTGCTGTGCCGAATGTCATGGATTCGATTCCCATTCCAAACATATTTTTTTACACCATCATACCTGTATTCCCCGAAAGGCTAGGCAGACGTGCACTAATGAATACCCACAGTCCCTTTGCCATTAAATGGGCACAAATCCTAACTACGAGCTGCTACTGAGAATTTAATAGAATTACCCAAATAACACTGCTCGAGCTGGGAATCAAACCCAAGACCTCTAGCGTAGCGGTCGTGCTTAGGTCCACTAGAGTAATGAGGCAGTTAACCAAAATTTAAATTGGTTTCTCAATGAATTCCTAGGCATTAAACTTACCGGCGAACTATAATATTATCTATTTCTTAAGTTAGTTAGTTAGTTTAAGTAGTTGTTTTAGTAATTCTCTGAGTTCGTTTCGACGTTTCTTCTCAGAGGTCGTCAGATAGGAAACGTCGACGCCATCTAGTTAAAAAAAAAACGACTTGTAAAAGTGTCTTAAAAGATCTATTTACAGAAATAAATATCATTTCATCGTTTCATTTCAATTCTTTGAAATATTTACAATTATCTGGGGTCAACGCAACCATTCTACAAAGTACCAAAAATTACTTTTAACAAAAAAGTTAAACCGCCTTCAAAAATTAATTAAATAATTTTGTCTAAAACAGTTTGGGAAGTCGGTGACTTCTATTTGAGTGGGTCTTTTATTTTCGCCACCGACTTCCCAAACTGTTTTAGACAAAATTATTTTATTAATTTTTGAAGGCGGTTTAACTTTTTTGTTAAAAGTAATTTTATTTTGTAATTTTTACTGGAAAGTTTTGTTTAGAAATACTTGTTAGCCAACTAAACGCACTGCTCCAATAAGACAGCGATGTTTCGGAGTAAACGATAATATCATCGATGTAAACAATTTTTAGATTTTTGTTGATATTTTCAAAACTGCTCAACCGATTTCGATAAAATTTGAACGGGACCACCTCTGAAGTATAACCTACCAAACAATCATTAAAATCGGTCCACAACTGGCGGAGAAATCGCGTAACAAACATACAAAAAAAAAAAAAAAAAAACATACAGACGAATTGAGAACCTCCTCCTTTTTGAAGTCGGTTGAAAACGGAAAAAAATATTCCTACCGAGAAACCTCGCGGGCGAGGAAGTGGGCGGAAAGCTAGTTTTTCAACCGACTTCAAAAAGGAGGAGGTTCTCAATTCGTCTGTATGTTTTTTTTTTTTTTTTTTTTTTTTGTATGTTTGTTACGCGATATCTCCGCCAGTTGTGGACCGATTTTAATGATTGTTTTTTTGTTTGGTAGGTCATACTTCAGAGGTGGTCCCGTTCAAATTTTATCGAAATCGGTTAAGCAGTTTTGAAAATATCAACAAAAATCTAAAATTTGTTTACATCGATGATATTATCGTTTACTCCTAAACATCGCTGTGTTATTGGAGCAGTGCGTTTAGTTGGCTAACAAGTACTTCTAAACAAACTTTCCACTAAAAATTACAAAATAAAATTACTTTTAACAAAAAAGTTAAACCGCCTTCAAAAAATAATAAATAATTTTGTCTAAAACAGTTTGGGAAGTCGGTGGCGAAAATAAAAGACCCACTCAAATAGAAGTCACCGACTTCCCAAACTGTTTTAGACAAAATTATTTTATTATTTTTTGAAGGCGGTTTAACTTTTTTGTTAAAAGTAATTTTTATGTAGCCTCTTTCGTGTCCCACTGCAGGGCAAAGGCCTCCCCTAACTTCTTCCAGGATTGTTTATCCTGGGCTTCTGTATACCACGTTGGCAGAAACCGATCGATATCATCTCGCCAACGTTTCCTCGGCCGACCTGGTCTACGAAAGGTATTACGAGGTTTCCACTCGGTAGCTAGCCTCGCCCATCTGTCCGGTTGCATGCGGCTGATGTGGCCAGCCCATCGCCACTTCAAGCTCGCAATTTGGACGCCCACATCCACTATGCGCGTTTTATATAATAATAAATAAGGAGCGGTAGTGGCCCAGTGGTAACGGCTGCGACTTACGAATTGTAGGTCGTAGGTTCCCAGACAGGCGCTTCACTTTGTGTAAATTATTTCATCACCAATGTTCCCAAAATCGGTGAAGAAAAAATTCGTGAGGAAACCGGCCTGTCCTAGAACCGAAAATTCGAAGACATGTGACATCAACCTGCACTGGGCCCGCGTGGTGGATTACGACCCACTCCCTCTCACCGAGGCCTGTGTCACAGCAGTGGAAACATTATAGACTGATTATGCTTATGCTATAATAAGACAAAAACTGCCTTAATATAATAATATATTTATATATAATAATATAATAATATATTTATTCAGAAAAACATATTTTGCTTAAAAATAATTAAACTAGGTAATACAAAATTTTAATAGGGCATAGGATATAATATGTGCCTGAACTAGGTAATCCTGTGTTTCAGGCGTGAATAGCTAGGCAAGTCTTTAAATAATCACAAACAAAATACCTAAATATAAACAAAAACAAATTATACTGGTTTCTAACACTTACGCGAATATCAGACATTGAAATAAAACTACTTTGATTGATTATTTTAAATTAGTCGGGAATTTAAAATAATCAATATAACGCGATAAAATCCGTAAAAAGTAGTTTTATTTCAAAAACAAATTAATCAAAGTGTAAGTAGGTACTTATAATAACAAAAATAAATGTACGTTAGAGTATATATAAAATAAAAAACTATTACTAATTATTAACAGAAATCAATGCTATAATTAATTTTACTTTAGCACAATAAGTAACTTCTCTGTATCTTCGTAGAACATACTTTGTAAGGCTTCCTGGAGTTTTATTTTACTGTTATTGTAATTAAGGGGATAGATATTAACTTTTGCATTAAGTCTGTTGTAGAGAAGAGGTCCTAGGAACATATAAAATTACATTGTGCCTTATTAGTCTAGTGGTCACAAGTCCGACTGCAAAGCTAGAGGGCCTAGGTATCATTCCCAGGTCGGTATTATTGGGTTTTGCTGTAAAATTCTCTATAGCAGGTCGAAGTTTTTATTTGTGCCCGGTTTATGGTAATAGGCTCATACCCTATAACATGGGACCTAAACAAACTGTAGGTGTACAATTTAGAACATTTCTGCCTTAATCCGTGGGGAAAAATAGGCGTGATGGTATTTAAAGAATTGCGCGGAATTCAATATACAATTTGCTCACTGCTCAAAGCCAAAAGTCTGTAAAAATGATATTAAGCCAAAAATCCGTTCAATTTTTATTGAAGACTTAACGAAATCAAATGTAAAAAGCCATTAGGAGTTTCAAAAAGTTTTTATTAAAATCTTTAAAAGAGAAATTTGCTCACGAGCATTATGAAATTATATCAGAACGAAGAGACTTTAATACTTATTACATTTATTGAAATCGAATAAAATTCGTCAAAGACCAACACATTTTAAAAACAAGTTTTGAAATATTATGGAGACAAAAAAATATATTTCATGTTCTTGGCAATAGGCTCGCCCCCTATTACATGGGACCTAACATAGCGGCGAAATGTGGGTGTACATTTGTACACCTCTGCCTAACCCTTCGGGGAATACAGACGTGACGGTATGATTATGTTCTTCATAAAAAGAGGGTTTAATTTGAAATCTCTGGATGTACTGAACCGATTTTGAAAATTCTTTTACCAATAGAACCACGTTATTTGTGAGTTTCATAGGCTATAATATCGCCTAGCGAAGTGGGCACGGGTCAGCTATATATTTTATTCTAACAAACTGATTACTGACTGATTCACGACATGAAGTGCCGATCTCTTCCCTCATACTATTTTCTTGGTAAAAATTCAAGATATTTATTACTGTTTAGATTTTCCGATAGCAAAATACAATGCATTGTCGGCTTGCCACTGACAGCGAGCTCGGTGCCAAACCAAGTAGGGATGCGCCATAGTTTATCGATAGTTTTAATCGTAAGGTCCCCAATAGTGTATATTATATTAAACTAACCAGCAGTAGGTATGTGTATGGTTATGGAATACAATAAATAATAATAAAATATCAAAGCAAGAAAGGTGTACCGATAATTTCAAAGAAGAACTAGATTAACACTTCTCCATTTGAGTATTAAACCTAGGTCCGAATCCCAACCTTACCGCCGCTCTTGCAACTTAGTCATTGGTTTCAATACCTACTCAACCATTAAAAAAATTAAGTAGATCATGCCGTTTGCCTAAAAATCCATTCAAACGCATATCACGCGCACGCACCCAACGAAGGTCAAATTCTAGCATGTCTCCAACCGTAGGTACCTCTAGCTTGAGGGACTTACATCTAATAGAGGAATGAGAGTGATACGGAGTAATAGTTACTATACAATAGTACAGTAGCTAGTTGACATTAATTATGTAATTATAAATAATTACTTATACGTCGACAATACACCTTCACTACTCGAAATTCACCCCTGCAGTTCAAAAACTCCAAATAAATTCTTGTTACCGCAACACAAATCCTCACAAGCATCGATAAATTACAGTATATCGATAACCAGTCACGCCCACCGCATTAGTGGATCGCAAGACGTGGCGATAGGCCAACGCGATACTCTGAGTTATCGAAACATACGCCACATCACTAATGTGTTTGCGATCCTAAAGCTTTCCAAGTTATTTGTCTCGAGTGAACTATGTATTTTTGCCCAATGCTGGGTTGAAATTTAGTGCTTTAAAATGGTGGAGTAAAGTATAAGAGTTGATATTATCCGTTTATACTTTATTTATATATTTAGTTACATTTATAAAAAAATAGAATGATACAATATACAGACAAAAAAAATATTAAATTCGTTTTATCTACCAACTTTACCATCCAATTTAAATATTTTTATGAAATACCTACAAATCTTAAATGTTATCCCTTCAAGTCATATATTAAAGATTTCATGCAAAATCTATTGTTTCGGTTCTCCGAAGCCAGGACGAACATCGCCGAAATACCTAGTGATACTTTGCTCTGTCGTATTTTTTTTAGTAAAAAGCATCACGCCTGTATTCCCCGAAGGGTTAGGCAGAGGTGCACTAATGAACACCCACATTTTGCCGGTATGTTTTAGGTCCCATGTAATAGAGGGCGAGCCTATTGCCACTAGCCGGGCACAAATCCAGACTTCGAGCTGCTACAAAGAATTTTATGGAAAAACCTAATAACACTGTTTGCTGGGAATAGAACTAAGGACCTCTAGCGTCGCGGTCACGCTTGGGACCACTAGACTAACGAAGCAGTCTAACCTTGATATCAATAGGTAAGAAACGAGTATTTTGAAAGGATTCGGAAGGTGATTAAATCGGCAAAGCAAGAAGAATATCATTTCAATGACTATTTGTGCAAGTCCCATGAGAAATTCAATTTTTGACCACAAAAAAAACCTATATACCTTCATATTTTCTGTATGTACCTACCTGGCGTTGCAGAATATCCCTAACAAATTCCGTTGCATTCCGTCATATATCTCAAAACACCTTTCCTTTATAATACATAATACATTCTAGAAAATATTTTAGCACATCCTAAACATGCCGTGACGTCACGAGCGGATGTGACGTCGACACTCCCGCCTCACATTATTGGATTTAAGAATAGTTTTCGTGTAGAAATATTGTGTGCTATATTTTTACCTGACTGCGTACCCGTAGGGTATAATATAATACACTATCATGCTTGTATTCCCCGAAGGGTTAGGCAGAGGTGTTCTACTGCTCACGCACACTTCGCCGGTATTTTTAGGTCCCACACTGGGCACAAATCCAGGCTACGATCTGCTGAAAAAAAATACTCGTAAAATGTGGATGAGAAATTGGTAAAGCGTCTGGTGTACTTAACCAGTGGGACACCGTTTTGAACTGGGCCTGAAGCCAAATTTTTCTTTCACTATAACATTTATAATTATCTTTGTAACAAATTCAAAATACAAGTTGCTATTGAGTATTTTATATAAAAATCGATCCCGCTCAGTAGTGTTTGGACCACTAGACTAATGAAGTAGGTAGGTAGGTAGTAGTTTTCAAAATATCTGTCCAAATCCAAAGCACGTAGTAATTGCATCACGCTCTGATTATGTGCGGCATAAAGCGCTTAAACACGCTCTGTGCGTTCTAATGTTGCGCTGTTGTTTGTTGATGGTTTCAATTTACGAGTAGACCAAGTTAATTTGCATGCATTTACAGGGACTATGTTTAACGAGGTGGTAATGTTGGGATTCTAGTCAATATGGGGACGGGCTAGAATACATTTTTGTTGTGGTAGGGCCACGTTGTTCGCAGCATGAGTGGGCCGGTTTGACCGGGGAAGTACCACACTCTCGCAGAAGGCAGACCTCCGAGTAGTAGCGTTTCGCTACTGCGCTTCGTTCGGTGAGCGAGAGGGCTGGAGGCCCAATTCCTCCCACAATACCCTTCCTGCTCCTCTCCTTCCCGTCCCTTTCCCTTAATAGGCTCGGCAACGCATCTGCAACTCCTTTGGTTTTGCAGATGTTCATGGGCGCGACTACTTACCATCAGGTAGCTCGCCTGCTCGTTTGCCGTCGAGCCGCAAAGGAGTTGCAGGTGCCGAGCCTATTTAAGGAAAAGGGAGGGGAAGGAGAAAAGGAGAAGTAGGAGGGCTAAGGAATTGGAATTCCGGCGCTCCACACTCACTGTAGGAAACGCAACAGTATACATACTACTACTTGACGTCGATATTCGATATTTTATATAGTCATTCCCCGGTTGTGCCGACCCATTTATGCTAGCATGTAGACATGCCAGCGAAACACTACTGCTACTACTAAAAATCTTCGCTAAAATGTATATATTTTTAAAGTTTTTCTTCTATAATTGCCGCGTCGCACCATTCCACCGAGCTAAGATGTCGCCTTAGTGCATACTTATCTTAAGCCCCAAGCTGTAATCTTTAATTTATTTTTAAAACATTAATAGCTACATTTAAATGCTTAACAGAATAAATTGTCCGCTTAAACGTTTTCATTAAAACTGAAGACTTGTAGTAATTAAGGAGGTAATGTATTCTGATGTTAAGATAACTTGAGTTTTCAACCGACTTCAAAAAAGAGGAGGTTCTCAATTCGTCTGTATGTTTTTTTTTTTTTTTTTGCAACATTTTTTATTTATGCTCCGCTGCTTTTAGTTGTAGCGTGATGTTATATAGCCTATAACCTTCCTTGATAAATGGACTTTCTAACACTGAATAAATTTTTCAAATCTGACCAGTAGTTCCCGAGATTAGCGCGTTCAAACAAACTCTTCAGCTTTATAATATTATAGAAAAAAAAAAGATTTTAAATTCGCATCAGAACTGCATGAGATGGTAAAAACCCAACCATGTAGAACATATAAATTATTTGAGCGAGCTATCATGGTCTATTAATTCGTTTTAATGATGTCAAACTAGTGTCGTCGGGGCATCGTCGAGCCTCATTATATGAAATACTTTCGATCTTGAATCGTTATCGTAGATAGTTGTATTTACATGCGACGACACGGTACCGAGACGACATCTTTTCTTAAAATATTATGTTTACTAATTGAAACTTAATTATGTTGATTAAATTATGTACCGATTCGAATTACGTGGAAATATTTTTCTTTTTATATCTCTTTTATTGAACGCATTTTTATAATTGAATGTTTGAATCTTTGTTACTCAAACATGGCTGAATGGATTTGGTCGAAAAACGGTACACAGATAGTTTATAGTCTGGAGTAACACATACGATATATTCATAATAATCATCATCTTATCAGTCGAAAGAGTTCCACTGCTGGCTAAGGCTTCCACCATAAACTTCCACAACAACAAGCTATATGCCACCTGCATACAAGGGCTCACAGCGACCAGGTTGGACCCAATTTTGAAGTCCAGTAGAAAGAAAACGAGTCATAGCATATCTGTAAATAGCATTACTGTCCTCAAGAATTGGACTATAAAATACAAAAAGGCGGTAAATAGGTAATAATAATGATTACTCATAAAATAAAAGTATTTTGTAATAAAGAAAATCATTTTTTTTTGCCTCATTAGTCTAGTGGTCCTAAGCGCGACTGCTACGATAGAGGTCCTGGGTTCGATTCCCAGGCCGAGCAAAGTGTTATTTGGGTTTTTCTATGGAATTCTCAGTAGCATCTCGGAGTCTGGGTTTGTGCCCGGTCAATGGCAATAGGCTCGCCCTCTATTACATGGGACCTAAACTTACCGGCGAAGTGTGGGTGAACATTAAAGTACATATCTACCTAACCCTTCGGGGAATACAGGCCTGATGACATGGTAAAAAAATAAAATGACGAACTTAAAACCTAAATTATTTACATTAATATCCGTCACATCGTTAACTATAAACGGCTTTAACCCTGTAATGAGATGGCGCACTCTCAAAGCGTCCACGACATAATTATGTATCAGCATTTCTATTCGTGGTCTATTTATTGCGACGCATTCAAGTACCCACTACTTGCGACCCCACGAAAAGCATTTAGAAATGAAAATTTACCATCAAAAGAAAATATAGAAAAATTATGAAAAAGCTTTTTAGTAAAATTAATAGCGGAGTGATATTGGAATTTTTTCCCGTTCTTTTATGGTTTCGTGTCGTGAAAGGAAGCCAAGACGATGGAAAATGTAATATGTAACTTAATTGCTTTAGCCACATTAATAAATTGGTTGCCGGCAATTTCGAGAAATCGTAAGATGTCTGTAAGGAGGTTATAAATCAAATATAATTAAAATAGGACCAAATCAATGATTTCACTTTTTTATGTGATTTTATTTATGAGATAACTTGACATCGAGTAGGCTAGCTACCTAATGGTAACTAGTCATCGCCGCCTATTGACATCTGCAAAACCAAAGGAGATGCGTTGCCGAACCTATTTAAGGAAAAAGGAGGGGAAGGAGAAAAGCAGAATGAAGGGAACTGAGGGATAAATTGGGCCTCCGGCGCTCCACACTCACCGTACGAAACGCAACAGTTATGCATACTGCTACTTGACTTCGATATTCCGTGGGAGAGTACTTTCCCGGTCATGCCGACACATTCATGCTGACATGAAGACATGCCTGCGTTACACTACTACTACTAAGTCTATAGACTGTAGTCGCTACTTACCCTCAATGCTTTTTTGTCATATTATCACTATCACTACATACTATAAAACGAATTCCACCGCCGCGTCCGTCTGTTCGCGTTAAACTCAAAAGCTACTGCACCGATTTTCATGCTATTTTCAACAATGGATAGCGTGGTTGTCGAGGAAGGTTTATATGTATAATACATACCGAGGAACCACGCGGGCGAAGCCGTGGGCGGAAAGATAGTTCAAATATAAAAGAAAAGTTTTGTATCTCATAAATTTTGAGGAATATAGAAAATTACATATAATAGGCTTTATTTAAATGCCTCATTAGTCTAGTGGTCTTAAGCGCGACTGCGACGCTAGAGGACCTGTGTGCGATTCTCGGGTCGCGCAGTGTTCTTGAGTCTAAGCGTGACTGCTTCGCAAGAGGTCGTGGGTTCTTTTCCCGGGTAGTATATGGATCTTTCTTCTAAGAGAAATACAGGCATGATTTATTTGTAAAAATACAGATATACAATCAGTAGGTAAATCTCTCAAACCGAACACAATTAATATAAGAGTTTCTGTGTCCATACTTCTGGCTACCTTCCAGAAAGTTCTGTGCAAAGCAGCAGCTTCAACCCTGGAGCCAGCAGATAATCACAGAGACGACGAATGTCTTGGCAAAAGTCGCGACTTTATCTTTGACAACTTTCAGTTTTACGATACTGTTTTGGATAACTGATTTAAAACGTTTCCGTTTGAAACAAAGTTGGAAATATGAAGGTCGATTATTCTATTTGAAGGTCTCAAAGACGTATATTAAAAATGTGAAGGCGAATTTTGACTTGGCGGGAGGGACTCGAAAGATAGGTAAAAGGTAAGGTGGCATCGTACGACATCGTACTTGCTGTAATGCATGTCATGTCGGTTGAGAAGCATATTTTCTACAGATGTCACTGACGTCACCTCGAAGACGTAAATTAAAAGCAAATTTCGACTTGGCGGGTGGGAGTCGCGGTGGCTTAGCGGTCATAGCGTCTGGTGTACTTAACCAGAAGATGCAGGTTTGAATCCTGCCCGACTTCGTATTTTTCCTCCACTAAAATAAATAAATAATTTTATAAATTAAATTAAATTATCGCTTATAGCATCATATATGTCCAGTAATGTCCCTGTTACTTTTCAAACCGGAAAACAAAAACGTTAGCACATATTTGCTTAGCTTCTAGACATAACTCAATAGCACTGCTCAGCCTGCGAATTGAACCCAGAACCTCAAATATAGCAGCTGAGTTTCATTATGACTGAAACTTGAAATTTTCAGCGTGCTAATTACAGTTTGGGCGTGTTTTAACTGGTGTTTGTTTATTACAAACTTTGCTTTCACATGTCGCACGTACTCTTTTGTAGAGTTTATTTCAATAGGAATGCAGTGTCGTTCTCTTTTGAGCGGGAAATTTCGGAATTTTGGGCTAATTAGGAACTATATATATACTATTGAGCTTTGTGGCTCTTTTTGAATTTCCTTTGGCATTCGTATTGCTTAAATTATAGTAATAATAATTCTGTTATTGTTGAAAATTTTTGCTCCTGTTTTTTTTTATTTATCGCAATCTCTGCCTCGTTAGTCCAGTGGTCCCAATCGCGATGGCTACGCTAGAGGTCCTGGGTTCGATCCCCAGGTCGAACAAAGTGTTATTTGGGTTTTTCTATGAGATTCTCAGTAGCAGCTCGGAGTCGGGATTTGTGCCCGATGAATGGCAATAGGCTCACCCTCTACCGGCGAACTGTGGGTGTACATTAAGTAACCTCTGCCTAACCCTTCGGGGAATATAGGCGTGATGGTATGTATGTGAACTTGTCACTTAATGCTTTAAAAAAAAAGAGAATTAATTTAAATAATCCTTGTGCCGTGGTTAATAATTTGCGCTTGCCACTTACAAATTATAGATGGGCTACCATTCTTTAACTTATCAAGATTGGAGTCCTTAGTTCGTGCTTCGGAGAGCATTTTTTGCCGAGTCTGTCCCGGTGGTCATACGAACACCTATGACAATAATTGTCAGAACCTTAACATTTTAAGCGCTTGGCTAAATATCAATTGCCGTGCCCCTACAAATCGATAAAATAATACCTACAATAAATAAGGAGGAGCAATCGTTTTAAGTTAAGTTTTTTCAATGCTTAGAGTAAATAATAGCTCTATTTAATAATAGTTTTAGTTGTACCACGCAGTTAATAGGACGAAAATGGAACGAAAGAATCATGCATGTTCTCTGTCGCAGAAATACGACACGAGCGGTAGGGACACGGAAATATTTGTCGCATATATGTGACACAAGCAGTCAAAAGGTTACAAGCCTGAGAACCAGTCTACCCGTAACTCTTATCTTGGCTAGCCAAAATACAGGTTCAAAACTGTATCAAACTGCCTCATTTATCTACACCCTACACACACACCTCCACACCTCTGCCTAATGCTTCAGAATTACAGGCGTGACGGTATGTTTATGTACCATCACGCCTGTATTCCCCGAAGGGTTAGGCAGAGGTGCACTTAATGTACACCCACAGTTCGCCGGTATGTTTGGGTCCCATGTAATAGGGGGCGAGCCTATTGCCATTCACCGGGCACAAATCCAGACTCCGAGCTGCTACTGAGAATTTCATAGAAAAACTCAATAACACTTTGCTCGACCTGGGGATCGAACCCAAGACCTCTAGCGTAGCAGTCGCGATTGGGACCACTAGACCAACGAGACAGTCGAGGTATGTTTATGTATGTTTTATATTCTATTTCCAATAAGTATTTAAGTACTCTAACATCAGAATATCTATTGATTCCAAGGAATTCTTATTAACTGATCAAAAAAGAAAATCACAAAACGCCAAGTCTAATATATTTTCTCGGCATTTTCTTTTTCTTCATGGATTTAATTAAAAGCAAACTTTCCAAATACTTGCGACGGACTTTTCCATCGGAAAACGAACTAACAACGCGTGTTGCTTAATTAATTTCCTTCTAGCTTCCTCAAAATTAATCGTGCTTAGGATGAGAATGACCCCAATTACGTATGGAGATGTTGGAATTGTTGTAGGTCATTATCGTTTGAAAAATATATACCTTTTTAGGGTTATTTATCAAGATATTTGGACAGTACTTATTCGGTTACCCCGTACTCGAATTAATTCATGAAAATACGTGCTAAATTCAAATAACACATATGTGTTTGGTACTTTGGGAAAAGTGTGTTTGTTATGGCTGCAAAGATCTATAATAAGATTCCCAATAACATAAAAGAATGTAGCAGTATCAATGTCTTTAAAAATAAATTGTTTCAATTTCTGACAGAAAAATGTTTTTATTCTGTGGATGAATTTATATCGGCTAGAGCTTTTTAAATGTTTATGTTGACATTATGACCATTCATTATCACATATTGTGTTGTCTGTCCTGCATGACATATAATTTAATATTTAATTAATGTTGTAATAGTAATTTTATAATCATAATTTTAAATTAGTATACTATAATAATAATTAATTTAACTAATAATTTGTATGCCCAAGTGGCTGATCATGGCATGAGCACTGATTATAAATAATTGTATATTGAACACCTGTATTACCCATGTATCACAAATAAATAATTTGATTTGATAATTTGATTTGATTTCATCATCAACCCATTACATTGTCCCACAGCTGGGCATGGGTCGCCTCTCAGTACGAGGGGGATTAAGCTATAGTCCGCCACGATAGCCTACTGCAGGTTGGCAGACTTCACACGCCGTCAAGAAAATCTCTCAGGAATGCAGGTGTCCTCACGATGTTTTCCTTCACCGTTTAAGCGCGTGATAATTAATTATTAATGCGCACATGACTTCGAAAAGTCAGAGGTGCGTGCCTTGGATTCGAACTCGAGACCTTTGATTTGGCAGTCCAATGGTCATATCACTAGGCTATCACTACACTCGAACTAAACTTATCTTATTTAAAATTATTTATTAGAGTTATCAATGTAAAATGACTTTAATTGATTTGCGCACAAAAACCCATTTAATAAGCACAAAATATAAAATGACCCGACGCGTAGCAAATCGGTTATTTGCTACGAAGGCGTAGCACTCGTAGCAAACATTGTACTATGCGTCAGCTACGTCGTAGCTATAGTTCAATTTTGAGTGTAGACTCAAATTTGTAATAGATAATTATTGTAATTGGACGGCCTCGTTGGTCTAGTGGTCCCAATCGCGACTGCTACGCTAGAGGTCCTAGGTTAGATCCCCAGGTCGAGCAAAGTGTTATTGGGTTTTTCTATGAAGTTCCCAGTAGCAGCTCGGAGTCTGGAATTTGTGCCTGGTTAATGGCAATAAGCTCGCCCCTATTACATGGGACCTAAAACATACCGGCGAAATGTGGGTGTACTTACATTAATAAACCTCTGCCTAACCCTTCGGGGAATACAGGCGTGATGGTATGTATGTGTGTAATTATTGTAATTGGTGACTGCCTCATTATAGTTGCTCTTAGTGTGACTGTTATTCGTTCGGTAGTTCGTTCTTGATTGATTATATTATTCTTGAGTGCAGGTCGAACGAAGTGTTACTGGGTTCCGCTATGATATTCTCAATAGTAGTACTAGTGGTATGTCTGCATGCCAGCACTAATGGGTTCGCACGACCGGGGAAGTACTACCCTCCCACAGAATATCGTCGTCAAGTAGCAGTATGCATACTGTTGCGTTTCGTACGGAGAGTGTGGAGCGAGGAGGCCCAATTCCTTCCTCAGTCCCCTTCCTTCTCTTTTTTTCCTTCCCCTGCCTTTTCCATAAATAGGCTTGGCAACGCATCTGCAACTCCTTTGGTTTTGCAAATGTCCATGGGCGGCGATGACTACTTACCATCAGGTAACTATCCCATAAAAAAAGATGCTTAAGAGCTGCGAACTCAGAAATCTAAACTCTTATGTTTTGATTTGTGCCTAGTTGATGGCATAAGAGGCACCTCCTGTGACCTAAACATACAAGCGAACTGTAGGTCTCTACCTAACCCTCCAGAGAATACGAGCTTTAAGTTATGTTAACAATGATACAATAAAATAAAAGCAGCTTGTTATTAAAACTTTTTGTCACAAAAACCCAGAAACATGACAAAAGAGGATACTGTTATTTTTGCTTATACACAAAACATTTCTTTCAGCTGCTTTTTTAAGTAAACTGAAACCAGCTGACTACACAGGGAGTCTAAAAATTCGCTTCCAAAAAATTTAACACACCAAAAGCCTTTTCCAAAAGAAAATATAATTCAAGCTAGTTTCGTTCGTGTATATTTATTCTACCCTGGCTGCCTTCCAGGGGAGGTGTTGTCACAAACTGTTTTATATTTCGTTCTGCTGTTTTGCCCGCCAAAACTGTCGATCCCGAAATGCTATAGTTTCCAAATGATATTTATTTTAAAGGGAATTTTGTCGAAGTCCGATTCAGCGGGAGTTTACCCTGGTTTGTTTGTTTCGCTCTGTTTAGCATTAAAATAATGTGAATTTAAATTCTGATCAGGGTTTTTCGTTATTGGGAAATATGCAATTTGAATATTGTGGACGTAATTACAGCGAATTTTCATATTTTGTGTAATATCATCATTTTCCCAGTGAGCGGTGGTAACGACCGGGGCTTACAAGTTGTAGGTTGTCGTTTCCAACCCATTTTACTTCACTCGCGTATTTTTTTTTTTATGGGATAACTCGGCAAACGAGCAGGCGAGCTACCTGATGGTAAGTAGTCATCGCCGCCCATGGACATCTGCAAAACCAAAGGAGGGAAAGGGAGGGGAAGGAGAAAAGGAGAAGGAAGGGGATTGGGCGAGGAATTGGGCCTCCGGCCCTCTCGGTCACCGAACGAAGCGCAGTAACGAAACGCTACTACTCGGACGTCGGTCTTCTGCGAGAGTGTGGTACTTCCCCGGTCGAGCCGGCCCATTCATGCTGCGAACAGCGTGGCCCTACCTATTTCACACCACTGCTCACAAAACGGTGAAGGAAAACATCATTAGGAAACCAGCATGTCCCTGAACCGAAAATTCGAAGACATGTGATATCTACACTGATAGACTGCTTAATTACTCTAGTGGTCCCAAGCGCAACTGCTACGCCTAATGTATACCCACACTTCACTGGTATTTTTATGAGGCCCCCATGTAATAGGTTACTTCGCTATTGCCATTAACCATGCACAAATCCAAATTACGAACTGACACTAAGAACTATATAGAAAAACCCAGTAAGTCTTTGCTCGACTTGGGAATCGAATCTAGGACCTCTAGCGTAGCTAATGATAACTAGAATAATAAGGTTCTTTATGTTTTCTACTAAAACCAGGTCAAACAATCCAATAGTGGTTTATAATTTTTTTTTATTTTTATTTTATTTATTTATGGAACATCTTTATAATGATCACAAATAAAAAGTCTGCCAAACTACAAAGCAGTTTGTCGGCAGCAGTTCTCGCTTAACAATATAATGTAAATATACAGTTCTATCTTTTCTTACTTAACTACTGTTACATGCTTCAATTAAAAGCAAAAAAAATCGTGACATCTGCAAACCATAACAATTGTCTTGGTAAACCACAACCTTTAAACAACACCCACTCTAGAAAACAAACAAAACAACTATGGGCACAATGAAAGGTAATGTTTTTTCAGTATTTTTTTAAGTTGGTTTTTAGATTTCATGTGTGCGATTATCAACTGAAGGACATTATCAAATGCCAATCATACATATATAACTCTTAAATTTTCTATCCCAATAAGCCAAAAACGTTCAATAAGAATTTTACCGTCAAATAATATCATAATCTCGTTCATACATCGTGATCGCAGACAAATGGCTGGAAAATGAGCTCTTTATTCCACAAAATAACTCTTTTAGACGTAGTGGCAGCTTATCTTTGGATGCCAGTAATCTTGAGTAATGGCGACCAAACTGCTTTTATGTAAGTTTAATTGAGATTGATTTTTGCAGTTTAAATGCGCAGGTTTGTATGTTTTCGATTCCGATTTAACTAAAATGGTAAATGTTATAATCGTTGGAGTGCAGTGATAGCCTTATGATGTGACAATTGAGCTGCAAACCCGTCAAACTTTGTTCTGAGAGAGTATAAAAATAACTAACGACCTATTCTTAAACCTACCAAATATACCCAAAAAATCATAAAAATCTGTCAAGCCGTTTCGGAGGAGTTTGATAATAAACACTGTGACACAAGATTTTTATATGTATTATACCTACAAGATGACCCGGTGAACTTCTTACCGCCATATTTTTCTATGAAATTCCCAGTAGCAGCTCGGAGTCAGGACTTGTGCCTGCTTAATAGGCTCGCCCCCTATTACATGGGACCTAAACATACCGGCGAAATGTGGGTGTACATTAGTAGACCTACACCTTACCCCTCGGGGTATACAGGCGTGATGGTATGTTGGAGCAGATATTCCTATTACACAGCAGGTATAATCCTCATCATTGTCGACCATTATCACCCGTCACCAACCAAACGACGATGAAAAGTGTCCCATTTTTATCCCGGCCCAAAATCCGGAACATTTGTAAAAAATGCGCGCGCTTTGGACCAATGATTGTCGAATATTTGGGTAATGGGATGGTTTTAAGTAATAAGCGGGAAGCGAGTATGTTAGCGGTTTGTTTCATCATCAACCAACATTACATTGTCCCACTGCTGGGCTCGGGTCACCCCTCAGAACAAGAGGTATTATGGCAGACTTCACACGCCATCGAGAAGGATATGCAGGTTTCTTCACGATATTTTTCTTCACCATTTAAGCGCGTGATAATTAACTATTAATACGCTCATGTTTCGCAAAGTCGAAGCCTTCGATTGGAACTCAAGACCATTGACTTGGGAGTCCAATACTCATAGACTATTGGACTATTAGTCACTAGGCTATGACTGCACTTTTAAGCTTTGCGGTTAGTTAGTGATCAGCTTACCCCATTCAATTATAGATACACTGACTTGATTCACCGACAACAAATAAAAAAAAATTGAATAGGGTGCAATTAGGCGTCAAAGTATCCGTCGGCATCGTGCCCAAGAGACTGGCAACATTGCTACGTTGAATGGCAACGCTTATACGCTCCCCATTATTATTTTTATATTTAACATATTCCCCGAAATTCCCCGAAGGGTTAGGCAGAGGTGGACTAATGTACACTCACATTTCGCATTTCATAGAAAAACCCAATAATACTTTGCTACCCAGAACCTCTAGTATAGCAGTCACGAGTATGACAATTAGACTAATGAGGCAGTCAAATTTTATATTTCAGTCGACTTATAATTTATCCGCGGCAAAACTTAAATCGAATTTCATTAACTTAAAAAGCTAGGCTAGAAATGACATGGTTTTGAAGCCTTTAATTAAGTTTTAACCTTTCTAGGTCACAACTTTGAAAGCGTATACGTTTAAAGTGATTCAATGTTATTGTCAGTAAAATTCAAATTACCGTAATAGACGTAAATTACAAAGGTAAATCGCTCCCGCTGTCGCCTCTAACTTAATACGCGCGCCATTCTACAACGGCCATAGGACGGGTCAACTCGAGTAATGTCACGTGAAATGAGTGTAGTAAGACCCTTTCGATTCTCTAGGGATGGGACAGGTTGTCGATAGTTAGAGAAATATTTTTTGTCAAAGTTACGACTATATGCAAAATTATAAAATAAAATGAGAAGTTTTAATTTTAAATGTTTTTTTTTTATGGGATAACTCGGCAAACTAGTTGGCGAGCTACCTGATGGTAAGAAGTTATCTGAAGGGGACAGAGGGAAGAATTGGGCCTTCGGCGCTCCATGTGATGTAAGATTATTTCAATTTTACTTATCGTAAATTATAATTTACAGAGAAGTCGTAAAATTTGGCGGCTTAAAAAAAGATGGCTTTGTGATTGTTTAATTATTTATTATAAGGTTATCCAACACCTACCATCAATAACTTTTCTAGCAGCTCTTTTAATTAAAGAAACATTGAAGCCCTTTCCCAAATTCAATATCACAAAATAGGCTTGTTTAACAGGCTCTTCAACTATTTCAACAAAGAAATATTTATAGTGTTCAAAACCAACGAATCAAAGATAACATAATAATATATTGTTATACATTATTTATAGCAATGATCGTCGATATTATTCGAACAAATTGAGTAGAATATGGTTTATATTCCAAACACATCAACCGAGACATTGTTGTTTTGCCTCGAGGGATGAATAAAATGTTTTCCTTCGTAAGTTTTATATTTGCTTACGTTCATGTTATCGAATTATATTTTAGGAAAGTTTGATTTATCCTTTGGATAATTTAAAAAAAGAATTATAGTCACAAGCCAGGATTTTCGTATCGTATTCAGAAATAGCTGCCTCGTGGTTTTGTACGCGGTGATATTGTTATTCCTGATTCCATGGGAATTTCCTATTAATCGTTTCTTAGTGGATATCTACAATATCTCTAGTTTTAGGCCCTTTTTTACAGTATAGAAAATCTTCATGAATCATATGCCACCAGGGGTATTTGTCGGACTAAAAACTGCACTTGTTTTTTGAACCCTAGAGTCACGGCCATAGAGTTCGTGACATTCGCCACGATTATGACAAGCTGTGAGCCAGTGTTCAACTTTAAAGTAGTTTATAGGCCCTACAGTTTTCAACATTTCGCGACTAATCAGCGATCGAGTCGTATTTAAATGATGAAGTGTTTGTGTTGCAGCAAAATGATACTAAAATATTAAACTACTAAAAATATTGCTTATTACCTACGAAAGCTTAAAATATTTAATTTGCACAACGTATAAAACAAATCTAATATTTTGTATCAAATATAATCATGACCCGAAGGGCAGGAAGTATTTTACATACTTACGTAATAGTGATTTCGTAGTATGCATATATTGTTATGTTACAATCTAGATCAAAATGTTTTGTTCTAAGTCGTTTATATTGAGATTGTAATGTTTTGGGCATCAAATAAATGAATAATTACATTACCAAAATTCTTACGACGCAACTATCGACAATTCTCTTTCACATCACTAAACATACGTTGTAACCGCATCAGTGATGACGCTCATAACGCCACCTCGCGTGTAATGACGGTACCTACATTACTGACCCGTGACGTCATAGCAATGAATACTTTAGATTGTAGTGGGATTTAGGTCTTTATGGGCAGTCTTTGTTTAATGGCCGAGTACTGGAGCGTCGATCAATTGTTAAGGTTGTGATTTAAATTGTATGAAGTGCCGTGGTGGTTATCTCTTCAGCTGAGGTCCTTGGTTCGATTCTATTAAATATTTTTTTACATACATATTGTACGCAGAGACTATAGATTTCTATTTGCTACGATCCTGGCACACTACTTTCGCTTCATCTACATTCATTAACCTCCTCATGCATAAAATAATAAATTTAAATAATTTTAAAAATAAATTAAAAATGTTTCTATTTCTTTCTTTCTATTCTTTTAAGCTTTGTTATTTTTATTTTGTCGAGTGATTTTTACACTCTTTGTATGGGAGGGATACCTAAGCTTTTTGCTATCTTGTAGCCACAAATTCAAATACCGAATACAGCAAAGGTTTTTTTTTTGTTATTTCAAAATAATTTCATACGCCGCGGGTCGTAGAAAAAGTTAGGTTATGTTGGACGCTTACCTATCCAATACATAGTAAAAAGATTGTAATTTTTCTTAAAAAAATTATAATTTATGATCCTTAGAGAATGTAGGGTAATGTCGGACGCTTACCTATCCTAAGCACACTGTTTACCTCCACGTACCTTGGTACACTCTTTTGAATCTATTTTTACACAAGAGAGAAAAGGACAGATATATTCATCACGCTTTTGTAATAGGTGTCCGTTATTTAAATAGCTATGGGACACGATCGTGAAGGTGTAATGTCGGTCCCGTAGAAACATACCCTGTGTTTCAGCACCCATCATGTTGCGGTTGAGAGCGTACGATATTAGAGAGGGGACATGTCGATAGATTTTGTCGATGGTTTTGTGTTATAGAATATGGGTTTTTTAAGGGATAGGCTCGTGTCTAAGTAAGTTTTGAAGTGGCGGTAGCCTAATGGCTAAGGCGTCGGACTTGCGATGACATGGTTGCCGGTTCGAAACCCACCCATTGCACTATTTACGTGAACTCACTCGTAATAGGTTCAAGCATTTACCTTAGTAGGGGGGTTAGGCTTTTTTTTAAATAATAACTGCGCTAATTAACCGATCCGTAAAGCTACGCTTGCCGCTGGCATAAAAATCTAAAAATAATAATATTATTTTATTAGTCGTATTAACTGCGTCGCTAGTCTTCGTAGCACGATTGCTACGCTAGAGGTCTTGGGTTCGATTCATAAGTCGAGCCCATGACCTAGGAATAACATTTTGTTATTGGGTTTTTCTATGAAATTCTCAGTAGCAGCTCGGAGTCTAGATTTGTACCCGGTTAATAGCAATAGGCTCGCCCTCTATTACATGGGACCTCAACATACCGGCAAACTGTGGGTGTACATTAGTACACCTCTGCCTAACCCTTCGGGGAATACAGGCGTGATGGTACGCCTTAAAACAAGACTTGTTAAACAAAAATAAAGGCAAACACATAACACTTTAACCGACTGCGCTAAAGGAAGGAAATGTCGTACATATCACGCTTGTACGGAGAAAAATGCACTTTTAGTCGCTCGATTTATTCGCTATGTACGGTATACATTGCCGGTCCGCTGTGTTCAGGAAACGCCTCGCCGGAACACGGGCTACAATGGTTATGATGCATTGTATTTCGCACGATAGCGCTAAAGTGATTCAGTGGGATCGTAACACACTGGACGGATTTATGGAGGATGTGAGGAGTAAATTATTATTTTCGTTTATATATTTTTTTTTGTTCGTGTACGGGGAAAACATTTCAGCGGCGTTTTCGTTTTATGGAAGATATAATAATATTATTACATACTTAATGTAGGTACACCCACAGTTTGCCGGTATGTTGAGGTCCCATGTAATAGAGGGCGAGCCTATTGCTATTAACCGGGTACAAATCTAGACTCCGAGCTGCTACTGAGAATTTCATAGAAAAACCCAATAACCCTTTGCTCGACCTGGGGATCGAACCCAGGACCTCTAGCGTAGCAGTCGTGCTAAGGACCACTAGACCAATGAGGCAGTCAACGTAATTAAAAAGTAAAAATACAGTAACCCTGCACGAGATCAGATCTCCTCCTCAGCTCCTATCTCAGCATAAAGAAGGAGGAAGGCATTCGGCCTCTGGTGCTCCTGTATACATACTGTTACTTGACGTTGATATTCTGTGGGAGGGTAGTACTTCCCCAGTCGTGCCGAAGCTTTAATCTTGGTATATAGACATGCCAGCAAAACACTGTGATTACCCAAATACTGTAATAACATTACCATACCTGCTAACTAAACCAATAAGCCTTCATTATGGAACAACAAGGTCGCAATAAGGCCATGTACCATGTCAGCAACCCGTTGTCTACGCAACAAAGTCGAGCGGCAAGATCAAAGGTTTCCAATCCCTTTGATTATGCCGCGTCTAATGAAAGTGTTAAACACACTCGCTGTGTAATTTACTTAGTGTTTTGACATACGATGTAATCTGCGGTTTAATTTGGTTAATTTATTGGGTTCAAGTTTATAGGAGTAGTGATAGCTCAGTGGTTAGAGAGTTGATACGCCGTTCGCTGTTTTCCGAGTTCTACGCTTAAATAACTCATTGTGCTTGTATATCTATACTTTTTTTATATAATAAAGCTGAAGAGTTTGTTTGTTTGTTTGTTTGCTTGAACGCGCTAAATAGCCTATTTATCGAGGAAGGTTAGAGGATATATATCATCACGCTAAGACCAAAAGGAGCGGAGCATAAATGAAAAATGTTGCAAAAACAAGAAAATTTAAATGCAGAAAAGCCGAGAAACCACGCGGGCGAAGCCGTGGGCGGAAAGCTAGTCATTCAAATAGTATAATACTATTAAGTACTATTACTGCCTCGTTAGTCTAGTGGTTTCAAACGCGACTGCTACGCTAGAGGTCTTGGGTTCGATTCCCAAGGTCGATCAAAGTGTTATTGAGTTTTTCTATGAAATTATCAGTAGCAGCTTGGAGTCTGGATTTGTGCCCGGTGAATGGCAATAGGGTCGCCCTCTATTAGATGGGACCTAAAAATAACGGTGAACTCTGCCTAACCCTTCGGGGATTACAAGACGTGATGGTTATGTTAATGATATAGTTATCATATTTTTTTGGGTTGGGTTCGAATTCCAAGTCGAGCAATCATTGAGTTTTTCTTAAAAATTCACAGGAGCAGCTCGTAGTTTAAATACGTGCCCGGTTAATGACTCTCAATAGAAGACTCTTAACTGATGTGTGTACATAAGTACATCTCTGCTTAACCATGGGGTATACAGGCGTGATGGTATGTTATGTTGATCGGAGAAGTGGAAAGTATTTCCCTCCCACAGAAGATCGACGTCAAGTAGCCATGCATACTGTTGCGGTTCGTACGGTGAGTGGAGCGCCGGAGGCCCAATTCCTCCCTCATTCCCCTTCCTTCTCCTTTCTCATTCCTATTCCTTAAATAGGCTCGGCAACGTATCTGCAACACCTTTGGTATTGCAGATGTCCATGGGTGGCGACGACTACTTACCATCAGGTAACTCGCATGTTCGTTAACCGAGTCATCCCAAAAAAGATGTTATGAACTATCCTCAAGGTAGGTTAGTTTTGAATGCGTCCCGTCTATCAGGTAAGTATGCAGTTGGTGACATTTTCAATTCAGCGCCCGAATGCCTGCTGAAAGCCTTTCAGCTTCCACCAATATTTTCTTGATAAACCTTTCTGTTGCATTTTATAGGGCACGATCCGATGTATCGATTGTACGGTGGTCAGCACATCAAGTGACCACAAAATGACAAATTTGTAGTTGATTTTAAACTTAATCATCAGCGTTTTAAGGTTTAAAATCATTTGCAGAAATTTCGCAGTTCTGTATAACTTGATGTGCTGACGACTATACAAGAAATTATTGGTCACGATTAATCGTAATAGCTTATTTACACTTTGGCGAGTGGCAAGGTGAGATTGGGGATGTAAAAAATAATTTTAACGGTTTTTCAAAAAGTCGTTTGTTTTATTTGAAGCTTCGTGTTTAATTTTATAAAAAACATTATCAACGATTACTTCAATAAAGTTTAGTTAGTTTCTAATGATAAGCGGCGGTAGCCTAATTGCTAGGGGCGTCGGACTTGCGATCATGTGGTTGTCGGTTCGAAACCCACCAGTTGCACTAGCGACGTGAACCCACTCGTAACACAAGCATTTAGCTTAGCACAAGGGGTTTACACTAGTAATGTGCGACCCACATTGCTAGTAAGCTTTTTTTTCACCAGCAATGTATTTTATATGATAAAATAAATAAATAATAAAAATTGTAGTATCGTCAACTGTAAAACTCTCAGTCTAAATGCAACTGCATCAAAAACTTGCTTTCAAAGAGAAGCTGAATTAAAAGGAGCTATTTCCTTTAAAAATATGTCCTTTTACAGATTACTTGTGGTAAAAGAAACATTCCTTTACCTCAATTCCTTTCCGTTTAATTAGAAACCAAAAATAAAAATTATTTATTTTTCCAAACTTTAATATATTTTATTGACTACCTCATTAGTCTAGTGGTTCCAAGCGCGACTGTTACGGTAGAGCTCCTGGATTAGATCCTCAGTTCGAGCAAAGTGTTATTAGTTTTTTCTATGAAATTCTCTGTAGCAGCTCAGTCTGGATTTGTGCCCGGTTAATGGCAATAGGCTCGCCCCCTATTACATGTGACCTAAACAAAACGGCAAAATGTGGGTGTAAATTAATACACCTCTTCCAAAACTTTCGGCGTGATGGAATGATTACTTATGTTTTTTTTTTATTTAGCTAACTAAGCAGTTAGTTAAATAATCTGGTTTACTAAACTGCAGGATCCAGGTTGGAATCAATTTTGAGATGACGAATTTCTCTTCCAAATCTTCCGTTTTAATGTGACCTTAGCAACGTGTAGAAGACATATTATTAATATACCCTTCAAAAAACACGACTTACTTTACAGTTTGTTCAATATCGAAAAATGTCGTCTTACCTATATCAATATATTTATTGTATTGGAATGCTAAGTAATTTTGTGCAGTTATTATTTTAATAACCTTATTGGTTCAGTGGCAAGCATGACTACTAAGCGTGAGGCCCTAGGTTCCATTCCCAGGTCGGGTAGAATGTGATTGGGCTTTACGTTAGGAACTTTCCATTAGCAGCTCATTTTTTTTTTACCCCATTGCAAGGGGCATACCGCACTATGAACCACTGCCTAACCATTGGTAATCATATTAAAACTTTGATTTAGATTGAAATTAAGAGTAGATAGTTATATAATAACTTTATGCTATTACTCTTTTTTTTTTTAACTAGCAATGTTGGTCACACATTACTAGTTAATCTTGTTAGCCCCTCGTGCTAAGCTAATTGCTTGTGTTACGAGTGGGTTCACGTCGGTAGTGCAATGGGTGGGTTTCGAACCGGCAACCACATGATCGTAAGTCCGATAGACTTATAGAAAGAATCGTATGTAATCGATACGAACTTAATAGGCATTTTTTGAAGGTGTGTGAAGTGAAATCTGCTTGCCAACAATTTCTTTTATTTTGAGAGAAAGTAACCCAAGGGTTCATTTATAGGGTGAATCATAATTATGATACTACACCATACCCTAAACCACTTCAAAAACACGCATTTTACGACGTCATAAGCCCTACAAATTTTTACACAGAAACCAACCCTCAACCGCCGCATACAAAATTGATATACACGAGACGCAACCTAAGCCCAATTTTATTGTAACCCTCCATTGTCCAAGTCACACTTAAAACTACTGAGGGTCAATTTGACCCATCGTAATCCTTTTAACAATAAAAGCGTTAACCATTTAAGGCCATTCTGTGCAGGTCTACGTATATTTATCATCATGTACCCTTTCTACACAATTTCATGGAAATTGCCTTGTAATATAAATTGGCAATTAATCTTAGATGTTCTCGGGTTAGGCCATATGTTTTTAATGTCCTGGACGTGTAAATATATGCTGTACCTAAATTTTGGTATTTGAAAATCACCAGACTGCGTCATTAGTCTAGTGTAAGCACTACTGCTACGCTAGAGGTGCTTCTATGAAATTCTCAGTACCAGCTCAGAGTCTGGATGTGTGCCCCGTTAATGGGGCCTAAACATATCGGCGAAGTGTGTACATTAGTACACTTCGACCTTAACCTTTCGAGGAATACAGGCGTGATGGTTTCTTATGAACTTTAAAAGAGGAGAAGTGATGGTATGTAAGTATGTAAAATCATCAGTAATTTACTATTATATTGAACACTCGTCGTTGAGCTCCATAAATCGATGGCTGCTACGTAAATAATCGTATGCAACAATAATGCTATGCTATAAAAACTAAAAATAATTCGTATTTTATTCCTACTTCATTATTGAAGATTCCTTTATTATCTATGCATAGTGTTAATTTTAAAACAAAAGGTTTAAATTCAACGATACAATGCAAGAAAACATCTTTAAAGCTCTGTCCTGAAAAGTTTGCATAAACACTATACGATTATATACGTAGGAGACATCGAAATAATGGTTTAGCTACATGATGTCTGGTGTATGCGTGCCGTCAGTGAGGACAGCTCAACTGAAGGCTGCTATATCTCTTTCTTCGAGACCTGTTTAGATATTGTTCTACTACTGTCTGGACTTTAAAAGAGACCATGTTTCCTGCGTTTGTTTCGGCGTTATTTCTCAGAGGTCGTCAGATAGGAAATGACGGCACCATCTAGTTAAAAATAAAATAAAACATATTCTTGTAAAATTGACAAAAAGTGATATTTTTGTATTATTATCATATTTTAACTGTTTCATTCTTAGATTTATAAAGGTTCGCCGACCATCATATTGGTCGGCCGCCGTCAAATTACTAAACTATCGAAAATGTACGCAACATATTAAAATTTTACGTAAGTTTACAATCTTGCTTGATAATTCACAAACAATCAGTGCTTACAGTTTTACGGAGACAGCTGCAAACATTATAGGTATTCAATACAACAAAAAAAACTTTATTAAATAACCTTAAATAGGTTTTAAAACACAAAAACTCATATAATAAATAAAATTCCAAGAGTAATGTTCCAAATTAACAAAAATTCTACTCATTCAAATCAAATCAAATCAAATGTTTTTATTTCAAATAAGCTTTTACAAGCGTTTATGAAACGTTATTGACTCTAGTTGCACGGTTCCAAAAGGTTGATCCTATGGAGAAGAATCCGGCAAGAAACTCCATGGACACTCTTTTAAAATAAAAGATGTTACATTATTCACTTTACACTCTGGCGATAACAGGATGTGAGTACATTATTTCACATCTCATCTCATCTTTGTCTTTTGATTTGCTTTTGACCGGCTTTTCTGTTGTAAACAAGAATTTAATATAAGTATTAAACAATTCTTCTCTAATTAAAACATTCAGATTTTTTTTCAAACAAAATTCGTAGAAGTACCTACAAACATAAAAATCTGTCTTGTTTCGTTAATATTAGCTTAGGATCCTCTTAATTAATTAATTTTCACGTGTTTTTTCAAGCGTTTGAAGCACGTTTTTGTAAATATGTTTTACCGTGAAACAGTCCTGAATTACTTTTTAATTCTTTTCCACTGCTCGAGCTGGGAAGTGAACTCAGACCACACGTTTGATAGCTGTGCTTACAGCCGTTAAACTAGTTTATTTGGAACAATAACACACTAGCTACCCGCAGTTTCTCTTGAATGGCAAAGGATTTTTTGAGACAAAACGTAACTTATGTCTTTCTACATGGTCCAATATATCTCTTCTACCAAAATTTATCTAAATTGTTTAGCTGTATAAGCGTGACAACCAACAAACTCACAGGCGGAGTTACTTTCGCATTTATAATACCATCACACCTGCTTTTTATGAGAGGTTAGGAATAGAACGTGATCACGTATTCACCGGCATTTTTTGACATAATTCCCATCTAATAAGAGGCGAACCTATTGCCAGTTTTCGTTTTCGAAATTTCGTCACGAAAATCCCACTACACTCCCAAACCTAGGAATCAAAACTAGATTATAAAGCTAGGTTTGTGGCCTCTGGACACCAACAATATCTAAGACACCCGGAAGTCTGTCAGAGATTTTCATAAGACTTAATCCAAGAAAATAATTAATACCGTCATGTAATATCGTATCATGCCACAAAAAATTGCGCCAACATTTTGAAGAATTTAGCGAATCGCTCGCGGGTCTTTTCGTCCCGTCTGGCTCTTTAGCAACCCTAATTTGGCCCGCGGCGTTTGAGTGTTACGTTCCGAATTAGAAACGATACGGCAAGTGTAGTGTTAAGACTGTTAATGTACCTTCAAAGAACGCCTCTTTAAGGGATGGCAAAGAACGAAGATTTAATCAAATAAAAAAATACTTCTTGTAAAGGCTGCTTGCTAGAATTTTTTTGCTATTTTATTTTAGATGTTGGGTATGTTTGTTTAAGCTCCAGTTAGCTTGAAATAATTAGTAGCAAAAGAACTTTATTCAGGAGGCGATTCTCGTGAAATGTTTGCTTTGTATCGAGGTCTCCAGAAAATCAATTAGGTATTCATTGTTATCATTTTCAATAAAATTTAAGCTCATAATACTCTATCCTTATCCTCATTGGACTAGTGGTCGCGGCTGCTGAGAACAACGTCATAAGTTTGATTTCTAAGTTGAGAAAAATGTTTTTGTGTATTTTTCTATGCAGTTCTTATTCATATATTGTGTTCTTATTTATGTTCGGTTATTTGCGAATGTTACACGTTCACGTTACACGTTCCCTAAAATATGGGCTCTACAAAAACTAAACATGGGTGTTCCTAAGTACATCTCTACCTATGGTATTATCTATGTTTCATGTTAATATTTATTCGAGGGTCAAACGCACGCCCTTGAACTTATCGGGTCGTAAACTACTAATTCTCAAATTGACAATAGCCCTGATGAAAATCTAAATATCACATTTATATGCAAATTCAAAGAGGTCTTTCTGTTCTCATTGTTTATTGAATAGTGATGTCCTTTTCAAGTTTAATTTGATCTTTAATTTGATATAAATCTGAGGGCACATAATACAGAATTGCTATTTGAATAGAAATTTTAATCTATTACTGATTTAATATTGATCTTTATGCAAATTGGAGCGCTTATTTTAAATACGTTTAATCCTATTCATGATAAATTTGATTAAATTTTGCTCGACGTTGATATTACTGAGTCCTATTAATAGACCGGTTTACTTCCATTTATTACTGGGTATAAAACTATAAAGATAATGGATATAAGCATTCATTTTATTTTAATGAGTTGTTGGGACTCGCTTTTTTTTTAATTTAAATTATCCTAACATGTCCTCATCTACTTGTCTCTTTATCTAAGTTTAAATTGTATTCACTTACAGATACCATAATTATATATTTAATTTTTATCTCAGTATCTAAACGAATATTATAAAGAGGAAAGATTTTAATGTTTGTTTGCATTGCTACGATACGCTCTGAAAATACTGTACCGATTTAAAAATCTCTTTCACCAATAGGAAGCTCCACTATTCTTGAGTGCCATAGGCTATATAATTATTATCCCGTAAATGACAAGAAACGCATAGTCCACGCGGGTGAGACCGCGAGCGGAAAGCAAGTCAGCAATATAATCTAATCAAATCAAATCAAATCAAATCATTTATTCTTGTTAAACATAGGTAAAAATACAGTTCTTAAATATTATGTTAATAGCACGCTATGTTTTGCCATTACAGCGTACAAGTTAAAGTAGGTATATAACAATAGAAATCACAATGTCGGCAATGAAAAGAAAAAAAAACTAAATGTCGGAGTATTACAATTATTAAATTAGAAATGTCAATAAATAAAAAAATCAAAAAATTATTTCATTTTTTTAACAGAGATTATACGAGTAATGTTCTTTGACCCAATTTACAGTATTATTTTTCCGCTAGAAACTCGGTAATAGTGTAATATGCTTTTTGGACAAGGAAGTTTTTTAGACGTCTTTTAAAAAGATTTACACTTAGGTCCTTTATTGACCGCGGTATATGATTATAGATAATAATTGCCGTGCAAAATACAGTTTTATGCATCAGACTTGTGTTTGCCTTTCTCACACACAATCTATGATTGTCTCGACGGCTTCGCGAACTGGAACTTGTGTCTGATAGTGTAGAAAATAAATTTGGGATGGTCTAACTTATATTATCTCTATATAATATAGGTTTTCTATCTAATTTAGGTATCATAATAATGTAGGTATAGCATAATTGTTTTTAATGTTATTGTGTAATGGTTTGGAATTTACATGAAAATCGGAGGTCTCTGTTTCCAACTCGATAAGAATGTATAACTTTGCTATATACTACATTTCTCGACTATCACTGCACTTCCTTAACTTGGCATGAAATAATTACTACCCATAAATATCGCGACAGAAAATATCAAGTAAGTAATCCAAGACAAAACCGTAAACAACAAACGTATCAAATAAAATATCGTACATCCATTTGTTCCATGGAAAAGATGTATGTTGTAACGAAGGAAAGGGATGTAATATGTTCGGTTATGTGGGTTGGACAGAGATGGAGTGTGTGGCACCTCGGTGAATCGAGTGGCCCCAGGCGGGACAAACGCAATATCCTAGAGAGAACCTCACGGCAAATAGAGATGGGATTTGTCGATAAATGTGTCGATACTATTGATTTTCGAGATTATGAGCGTATTAATAATTGCTTATTATTCGTTTTAACTGTAAAAGAAACGTCAATGGCATGTGAATTCTATCAACCCACCCTAGGTTTTGCAGATGTCCCTTACCACGTCGGGCAGCGTGCTAGAATAATCCTTAGTTCTTTTCTCTTACCGCGGTTATCTCCTCTTAAGAAAAGCTGTGCTTTTTTTATTTAACACAACAATAGTACTCTTATATCTAGTGTTACGTGAATACATCTTCATTGGAAGAGTAAATGGGTTGATGAAGAAAATATAAATAACCTTTGAACGACTGAACTTAGTAATTTGTTTGTGAAAAGGTATAATATAGGGCGGTAGCGAGCACATTAATCTATTAATAATGAAACAAAAGTTTTCAATTGCCAAAACGGACACCGTTTTCAAACTTCCCTTGAGTAAATTACTTTAATTTACTTTTATTGAGCCAAAGTTTACAGGTGATTTTGAAAATTAATGATTTACATTTTGTTGCAACTAGTCAAAACACAAAATTAAAGGGTTGAAACAGTCTTGTTATAACCTTTAAAAAGTTATTTAGTATAAGAATTAAATAAATTGACCGATTTTTATTCGTCAAAGTGACAAGTTTATTTCCGACATCGTTTAACGAGGGGGTTAGATTAAGAACCCTTCAGCTGTAAACTATGTTTAACATTATGAGTAATGAAATCGTAAAAAAAAACGTTTTTCTGATGACGTTTCCCATAACTAAATATCCTATCACATAAGTTTATATGGATGGTTCGTTAAGTAAACTATTAATTACTAAAAATAGTAGTTATTGGTCGTTATTTAACGCGTACGGAAAATTATTATTATCTACAAAAAATGGTGCAAACCTGTCAATAACACAATACTGATATTACCCTACTTTTCCGTGTAAACTCCTATCGATATTTTGCCAAAGTTTCAATCATCGATATCGAGTGTTTCCCGCCACTATGTCACCATGCGCCCGTCTGATTGGCTGTCATGTTGACACAACTTATGAGAGCGATATGTCGTCCACTCACTTACAACGTACCGTTTCTGCTGAACACCAAATATTAGAAGTTACTGATAGTTTTTCGAAGATGAAGAAAATCCTCAGAGATAATATTTTTTGCTAATGTTATGTCCATGAGGTTGTAATGTATATTTATTCTATTGGCCCGTTAATTGTTCCTCCAACAGCCTATTTCCATTAAACGTCGAGGTAAAATAAAAAAAACCGGTCAAGTGCGAGTCTTTTTTTTTAGAAGTTACAGGGGGACACACACACATTTTACCACCTATCCATAGATACCCCACAGGTATGGGTTTGATGGAAAAAAAAAATGAGTTTCAGTTTTAAGTATGGGGAACCACCAAAAGTTTTTTGATTTTTTCTATTTTTGTGTGAAAATCTTAATGCGGTTCACAGAATACATCTACTTACCAAGCTTTCAACAGCATAGTTCTTATAGATTCGGAGAAAAGTGGCTGTGACATACGGACGGACAGACATGACGAATCTATAAGGGTTCCGTTTTTTGCCATTTGGCTAAGGAACCCTAAAAACGATCAACCAAGCTTCCAAACTATTCATAGCACTTACTGTATGTGTGGAAATCGGTGATCTGCACCGTATTGCAGTCTTCACCAACTTGCAGGTAGGTGATCTCGCAGCGGTAGACCCCCTCGTCTTCAGGCTTCACGTCATTGATGACGAGCTCAGCGTAAGTCATGTTCTTAGAGTGTAATATTGTAACTCTGTGGACAAAGAAATGATTGTGTTAGAAGCTGATATTCATACATATACATTGAGAGATCGCGAAAATGTGATCTATGTATATAGTTATCCGCAAATATATCAAGTTGCTGCCTCGTTAGTCTAGTGGTCCTAAGCGCAACTGATATGCTAGAGGTCCTGGGAAGAAATAAAACGTGGGAATTTATCCCACGGAGGTTTTACTTATTTGTTAAAAGTTATTTTATTTTTATTTTTTTGCGGAGGATTCAGAGTAAATGATAATAATCATCAATTTTAGATTTTTGCAGATTTTTTTAAAACCACTACCGATTTCGATAAAATTTGAATGAGACCACGTCAGAAGTGTGACCTACCAAACAATCCATAAATGACAGAATTATAGCGTAACAAACATACAGTTGAATTTAGAATCTCATCCTTTTTGAAGTCAGTTGAAAAGTGGAAATAAATTACATTTAAGATCTAATTTGTATTTAGATTAAGTTAAAATTAATGTTACCTTGTTCTTTGCTAAACCCTACCAGGGTCATGTAGATACTTATTCTAATTTAATATTATGTTATTACTATGTTTACATATAGCAATAAATCATACTCGTATTACGTCAAATGAGACGCGACGACATAAACGAATCCTAACATTACTTACACAAAGAAATGACCTTGACCTCTTACTTTAGCACGAAAATCTCCATCATTACCAACACTAAAACAACCAGTCACTGCCCAAAAACATCCCCCAAATCTGGAAACTTCATTGGGCATTGAGAACGAAGTATTTACGTTTTGTTTTTCTATCGAAATCCTTCCCTTAATGGTTGGTCCGTGAGACTGCAAGATGATGGTACAGGCCTCAGTTAATTAAGTGGACTGTCTAATAGATTGATAGGTCTGTGCTATGGGACTTTGGGCCCAATTGTTTTTAGTTCCGATGAGTATTTTTGTTTTGTTGGAATGGAAACTGTGTTTTTACGCTTCGGTTGTCTGCGGAGAATTTTCTTCTCAGCGTTTCAATGACAATCTCCTTGGTATGTAAAATTTTTTGTTGGTGTACATATAACTCTTGGTGTTACTTAAAAATTATATTATAGGTACATACATGATTGATCAACTTTTTTTTCCTTTTATACCTATTTTTGGAAACCTATAACTAGGAAATCAGTTATTGGTCCAAGGTTACTTGACAACGTGCTTAAGCAACGTGACGAGGGTTATAAGGGCCGTCAGCATTATTGTTTTATGACGATTTTAGTTCCTCAGGTGATCGCTAGAGAGCATTTCATGAAATATCAGAGACATTTACTGAATTTCCATAAAATACAACATAAAGAAGCGACACCAATTTTGCAAGCAAACAAAAAACCTCACCGAAACAGACAACGGATTTAGTCCAATTTTTCAATCTTGGACGATAAATAACACAAATAAATTGTCCACAATACCTGTACTAAATAGAGTGGAAATAAAAAAAATGGCTTCCTTTAACGCCGGGCAGTTAATTTGTCGACGCCAGTCCCAGCCGCTCTGTTTAGGGTCGTTTTAATTATTGAATGTCCTGCGCATTGTGCTAAAGTGTATTGTCTATTGGATTCTTTAGTCTGTGGACTTGGATAAAAGGGGCACATCATTGTTTTGTTTTTATACCACTAAGGTAGCAAAAATAAGCGTATGGCCCACCTGATGGTAAGCGGTTACCGTAACCTATATTTATTTATTTTATTAGGATCTCCGCTCCGACAAAGAATACACCTTACATGCTAATAAAAATATTACAATTGACCTTCAAGCTAAGTGCTTCTTTAATTATGGGAGATCACATCATGCGAAATGAGATCAACCATTACTTTATATAAACGAAAACAATGAGATCAAACTTTAAAATTAAATCAGCTTAAATAAATTAATATGTATATGTATAAATATGTATATATGTGCTTAAGTATCCTTAAGTATCAATCTATAGATGCGCGTGTTACCGATCCTGTAAAAGAAAAGAGAGGAGAAGGAGAAAAGGAGAAGGAAGGGGATTGAGGGAGGAAAAGGGCCTCGGGTACTCAAAAAAAAAATTGTTCGATTTGTTTTTGTTTTTCCATATTGTGAGGATCAAGATAAACATATTAATATAAATAACAGTCTATTTCACTTCCTAGTCGATACAAATCTCCGCAGATTAAGGCCATTCTCTACCAAACCTATGTAGATATAGTTATAAAAATATTATTTAATGTATTGTCTGATTAAATTTTGAATGATGAAATCAAATACTGATAAGTTTCGATAAAAAATTGTGAGGGTTTTTTTAAAGCAGCTTTTTGGTTATTATTTTTAGGAATAGATTAATTATTGTAACATTTTATTTATTTAAAAACATCGCTTAGACACATATTTGGGTAAACAGAAACTATTATGCATGTGCATGCCAATGTCATCATCATCATCAACCCATTTCATTGTCCTAATGCTGGGCAAGGGTTTCACTTAGAACGAGAGGGATTAGGCTATAGTCCACCACGCTAGCCTACTGCGGGTTGACATGACAATAATTGAAACGTATTCTATTAACGATAATAATAATAAAAAAATGCACAAGCTTTTTTCTTTATGTTTTAAGACAATTTACACAAATTCTTTAACAAAACATGTTATCAAAATGTCACAAGACAGGTACAGTGCATCGCGCAATGCAACAAACTTCGCATTGTTCACACAACAATACGTGCAGCTAATGCCGCACCTGTGTTGCTGACTGTACTTTGAATAATTTATAACGGTTACATTTGAATTTGTTGGTGTGAATTTAATTCTGTAAATACAGACTTAGGAAGATAATAGAAATAGCATATAGTATACTATTTTAATAGATAACGAGTGTGAAAGAGGCATCATATTTATTTCTGTAAATACATTTTTTTAAATTCACTGAAATTCTCAGTAATTAGAGCTGGGAATTGTTCGCAGTTAACGGCAATAGGTTTGCCCTCTATTACATGAGAACTACACATACCGGGGAAATGTAGGAGTACATAAGTACACCTCTGCCTCAGCCTTCGGGGAATACTAGTGTGATGCATATTTATTTTTATATATTTTATTCAGTAACAATTTACCTTGTGTTTGAAATAAATATAAATTACAAGAATCATAAACAAAATACTAACACAACATTACAATTTGTCATCTTACACAAAAAAAAAAAACTTAAATAATCATAAATCCCAATCTAATTACATAATCAAAACAATTACAATTCTTCTATTGAATAGAGACATTTCTTCAATAGGAATGCCTTGAGCTATTGTTTAAACTGACCTGTGTAAATTACACTTTTTAAGTCTAGAGACAACTTGTTAAAAATTTGCATTGCCTGGTATTGCGAGCTATGCTTGAAAATGTTTATTTACATAACATAACATACCATCACGCCTGTATTCCCCGAAGGGTTAGGCAGAGGTAGGGATGTTAAAAAATAATCGATTATTAAAAAAATCGATTATTATTTCATAAAAATCTATTTTTTACGAGCGATTATTATTTGTAAAAAAAAACGTTTTTTTTATTTTAAGCGTCCCCTTTTTCGATTTTTTTCTACTGGCGGCCATTAAAAAATAACAGTGCAACACCGCTACATAGTCCTTTTGATGGCGGGGGGAGTGTTTTTCGATAATATTTTGCAAAATTTTTCGTATATAATAAAGGTGTTATATAAGAGTGATATTTAGGTAATACTATTATTGAATATATTCACTAGCTCATTATTAGCATACCATACCTAATTCCAGGTATTAGTCAAATATTAGTCAGCCATTTTGAGATTTCGTATTCGTTACTCTAACATAATATTGTTAACTTACCTATTCTAAGTATTCGTTACTCGAAGATAATTTTATTTATTTATTTATAATTGAAATCGTTCGTTATTCTCTAAAAAGTCGATTTTTTGATAATTCGTTATAGAAAATTATAAAAAATTCGTTTTTTTTAGAAAAATCGATTATTATCTTATTAAAAATCGATTTTTATATAATCAATTTTTTTGAGAAAAATAAAAATCGATTTTTAAATAATCGATTTTTTTATCGTGAAGTCACATCCCTAGGCAGAGGTGTACCAATGTAAACCCTCATTTCGCCGGTATGTTTAGGTCCCATGTAATAGGGGGCGAGCCTATGGCCATTAACTGAGCATAAATCCAGACTCCGAGCTGCTACTGGGAATTTCATAGAAAAACCCAATAACACTTTGCTCGACCTGGGAATCGAACCCAGGACCTCTAGCGTAGCACTCGCACTTGGAACCACTAGACTAACGAGGCAGTTAGTTAAATGTTTATTTGCATAGGTATTATGTTTTAGTATAATGTTCTTTGATAGTAAAGAATACAAACTATAGGTATTAATTTCTCTGTCTCTCCCTGTATTTTTTAATATCTGTTCTATGTCGATCTACCTCGATGGTCATACAAATAATACCTCGATAATCATTGATTGTTTCTATAAAATTTACAGTAGCAACGTGAAGTTTGGATTTAAAAGCAGGAAAATATCGACATCTTAAGTTATCGACTTCGTATCACAACCTTAAGTTTATTAAAAACTCGGTCACATAAACACCAAACTAACTTTCATAAAAGTCGGTATATTTTTAAACTTACAACTTAGATAGCTGCTACTTTATGGTGCTTTTAAGGGGATTAACTTAAATATTATGGTTACAGAGAGGAGCCAATATTCATTAGCTGGATAGTCTAGTCTGAAGTTTGTAGTTTAATAGTAGCTATGGGTTATGGGGAAAATTTGCTAGTCTTAAGAATTAAGCGTTTGTAGCCTAATGGCTCGGGCGTCGGCCTTGCGATAACATGGTTGCCACTTCTAAACCCACCCATTGCACTTCCGATGTGAACCCACTCGTAATACAAGCATTTAGCTTAGTAAAAGGGCTTAACATGAATGCTAGAACTAATAAGAATAAGAATAATTTAAGAATAAGAATAATTTAAGAATAAGAATAAGAATAAATTTATTACTCAAAAATAATTACAATAAAAAATAATGCTAGTAAGCTTTTTAAAAAAAAAAACTAGTTATACAATTCAGTTGAATTATAGTGATGTTTCTATTGTAACATACTATACCATTCACACCTGTATTTCCAGATGGGTTAGGTAGAAGTACACTTAATGTATCCACATAGTATCTCAACTCCGAGCTGCTATCAAGAATTTTATGATAAAACCCACTAAAACTTAGCTCGACCTGAGAATCGAACCCAAGATCTTTAGCGTAGCTGTCGCGCTTGGGACCATGAGACTAACGAGAAGAAAAATAATAAATCCTGCTCCCAATGCGGGTTACGATTACTAATATTTTTCAAATGTTTATTTTTTAGCATTAAATATTGCGAAATGTTCACAAAGATATGAATTTTCTAATTATAGAAAATTTCTAGTGAAAGAAAAATTCGATCTCAGGCAGGGTTTGAACCTGCGACTTTCTGGTTAAGTTCTGGTCAAATGTTTTTACATATTTCATGTAATGTTTATAAAAAAAATTATTTACAAATGCAATTTACCTAGTTCAAGTTCAAATAATATTTTACAAGGGTATAAAATATAAAGGAAATATAATAAAACCCTAATAAAAGCTTTTATATCAAACAAAGTACTAACCTAGACTTGTTTTAACTACAGTTTATTGTTTAACCAACCGTTGTGGTCGACCAGTAAACCATTAACTACTTTAATATGCTCCCGATGAACTCCATCCTCAGCTTATAGTTTTAATATTCACGCTGGCTTTTAATACTTTTTAGTAGAACAATTTTGGAGTTTGAATGAAGCTATATTGTAGAGTTGGACAACTGTAGATTAATTTATAACATTCCGGATTTTCATTCTGGATTGATCGGTATCATTTGTCCGTCCAAGGTTTTGTATGGAAATTTAGTTCCTCTTGTGACCGCAAGAGGCGCTATATGTTTTTAAAGAGCTAATCTCCTGCACTATGTAAAAAGATAGATAGACCTTTATTGGAAGGATTGGCCGCAAAAAGCTAGGAACCGAGAGGAGTGGAAGGAGAGTAGGGAGGCCTTTGCCCTGCAGTGGGAAGATAATGGCTGATATAATAATAATAATAAGATGGCGACGGAATTTCCTCTCTGACGATCTCTGAGAAGAAACGCCGAAACTAGCTCAGATAATCATAGTCATTTTCAAAGTGAAGACAGTAGTGGTACCTATTATCAGATATGCGAGTTTGACAATGTAGAGAAATATCTGGACAGGCGATTTAAAGAAACAACTATAGCAGCTTTGAGATGACCTGTCCTAATTGACGGCACGCATACATCAGTCATCGTATAGCTCAACCATTTTTTAGGGAGCTCAAAGACGATACCAGATCAGCAAGATATTTTCATTTAGGTCATTATCAACCCATTACATTGTCCCACTGTTGGCAGATTTCTCACGCCGTCAAGAAAATCTCCCAGGCATGCAAGTTTCCTCACGATGTTTTCCTTCACCGTTTAGTCCATGATAATTAATAATTAATACGCACATAAAACAGTGGTGCGTGCCTTGGATTCGAACTCGAGACCTTTGACTTGGCAGTCCAATGGTCATATCACTAGGCTATCACTACTTGCGTAGGTCATCTAAACTAATACTATAAAGAGGAAAGATTTGATTGTTTGTTTGCATTGAATAGGCTCCGAAACTACTGGACCGATTTGAAAAATTCTTTCAGCAATAGAAAGCTATATTATTCCTGAGTTACATAGGCGATATATTATCCCGTAAAATGACGAGAAACGTATATTCCACGCAAGCAAAGCCGCGGATGGAAAGCTAGTGCGATATATTCAAAATGGTAACTAAAATGGCTACGATAAGATAATTCTAGCTTAGATCCAAGATGGGCAGGTGTTTCTCTTGCTGGCGTCGACCGCACATCAATCTGACTTACAACACAGTTTGTTACTACCCGCAAACACGCTTCTTATGTGAATAGGGTAAGCAGTAACGTCTTAGTTGGAAAGGTTGAATATTGTTTTTTATATTCTGCTTTTCGAGAGCTGTATTGTCTGAATACTACTTTTTAATCGACCATGAAAAGGAAGGGAATGAATTCTGAAAACGAAAGAACTTTAACTTAACTTAAGACCCTAGACTGCCTCGTTAGTCTAGTGGTCCCAATCGCGACTGCTACGCTAGAGGTCTTGGGTTCGATCCCCAGGTCGAGCAAAGTGTTATTGGGTTTTTCTATGAAATTCTCAGTAACAGCTCGGAGTCTGGATATGTGCCCGGTGAATGGCAATAGGCTCGCCACCTATTACATGGGACCTAAACAAACCGGGGAACTGTGGGTATACATTAAGTACACCTCTGCCTAACCCTTCGGGGAATACAGGCATGATAGTATGTATGTTAAGACCCTAGTACTGAAACAGTGATGAGCTGTATCATTCTAATCTAGAGACAATTTTACATGGATAACCTATAAATAGATACAACCACATCTATCTCACTCTCTCTCACACACACACACATGGCTTCCATACAGCAAACGACGAGTTCGACTCGCACTTGGCCGGTTTTTTTTGCTTCTTTCCTATGTGTTTAACCTTTTGAACGCCATTGTCACATATATGTGACAAACGAAATCTTACCCTGAACGCCAACGTCACAAATATATGACAAATATACGTCGCACCATTATTATGAAATAAACAATTTAATCATTACTTTAGTGTGTTTTCACTACTTTGTGGAATTTGACAGAAAAAGTGGCCTGGCGTCAGGGGTACGGCGATACGTTTATACTCTGGCGTGCAAAAGGTTAACGATCTACCGCTTTTAATCACGACACATTATAATATATATTTTTTTGCTTCTTTCCTATGTGTTTAACGATCTATCGCTTTTAATCACGACACATTATAATATTTTTTAGGTGCTTAGCTCAGTACTCAACACCTTACTAAGCCGTGCTTTACATAAATCCTTGCGCACCGCCCATCAGTCAGTTCAAAACACGGTTTGTTACGTCACTACAAACACAGGCCTTACATTACATAAGTTTACATAAACGTACCATCACGCCTGTATTCCCCAAAAGGTAAGACAGAGGACTAATAATGTACACTCACATATCGCCGGTATGTTTAGGGCCCATGTAATAGGGGGCAAGCTTATTGCAATTAACCGGGCACAAATACAGACTCCGAGCTGCTGAGAATTTCATAGAAAAACCCAATAACACTGCTCGACCTGGAGATCGAACCCAGGACCTCTAGCGTAGCAGTCGCGCTTAGGACCACTAGACTAATGAGGTAGTATGTTTTAATTATGAATAAGAATTATATTCCAAGCGACATCATCATCATCATCCACAGCCTGACTTCACCCACAGCTGGGTATAGGCTCCCTTAGATTGTGCCATCCACCACTGTCCCGTGCCACTCTCATCCAAGTACGTCCAACGACGTAAATTATGACATCGACTTATCTTGGTGCTGGACGCCCGACACTCCTCCTGTCATCCCTCGGCCACCACTCAGTGGTTACCCTCCTCCACCTGTCGTCAACTCCGTCTCGCCAATTATCCTGCCCACCTCCACTTTAGTTCCATGATCCTTCTTCCAACTTTCAGGGAATATACTAATAATTATCGCTCGCATAAACGTTGATAGAGCCCTGACAACCAGTCTGTATTGCCATATATAGGGCAGTGGAGGTTTCATGGCAGTCGCTTCGTGTGAAATGCTGATATAGAGACGCATCTGGTTAGACTTGACCGACTCCGATGATAGGGAATAAGTTAGGGTTGAAATAATGATAAGTGGTGATGGAAAATGTCTTGCGGAAACTTGCATGCTTTCGAGATTTCGACGGTTGCATGGGGAGTCTAACAAATTCCACTAACATGAAAGACTATAATCTTAAACCTTCCTATTTTTCAAGGAGTCCCAAGCCCAGCAGTGGGACTTCACACGATGAGAAGTTCTCACAGACATGCCTGTTTCCTCACAATGTTATCCATCACTGTGCGGAATACGATTACTTGCATATCATTTTGAACTCTGTGGATTAGTAGTAAGGGTGATTTTTATACACCAATAGGAACAGTTTTCCACCTAATTTATGTTGACCCTAAACCTCTTTATTAACTTCGACCTTCATCCCGAAGTTGTTAAAATAACTTCCACCGCTTTGCAAGACTGTTAACAAAACACCCTTTGGTCTATTAATGATACTCGTACGACGAAGCAGAGGAAACAATCGGGTGGCTTCGGGCGATTTCGTGCGCCATCGGAGCGGAACAAGGATAGGGGGCAATGTATTGGTCAAGAATTCGAGGGTTGCAAGGAATTTGGGATATATTTAGTTGATAGGGAAACGACGACTTTCTTAAATTAAACATTTAAGAAAGACTTAAACAAAACCACAAGGCATAACATTATTAATAACTATTACTTTGTAATTTTTTTATTGTTAAAGATGACAAACAGGCATACAAACCACCATCTCGCCACCACTGATGTCAGCAATACCTACATTTTAAAAATCTCATTTGCGCAGTAATTTTACTGGCTGAAATGGAATATAATAATGTGTGTAAGACAGATTTGTACTAATGTACGCCCACATTTCGCCAGTATCTTTAGGTCTTTTGTGATAAGGGGCGAGCCTATCGCCATTAACCGGGCACAAATCCAAACTCCGAGCAGGCTGCTACGGAGAAATTATTATTTTTTCATAAAAATTCAAATACTTAGGTATTAAAAAACAACAACATTATTATTAGAATTAAAGTTCATAATTCTATTTATCTCTCTATAAATTTTTGGTAGGTACTTGTTACATTCTATATTCTGGAATTCTCTAAAAGGACGTCTCTATGTAAGATGAATATGTAAAAGTTGTACAAGTTTCTACAATAAACCTTTTTTTTATATATAAGTGATACAGAAAGCCATACAGAAATAAAAAATAAGAGCAAAATCACGCTTACTCTTCTAATAATAAAGAAATCCAACAAAGAACAATGACAGTTCATTCTTCCTGGGTAATTTAAATTCGCAGTTGGCAACATTATCCGGTTATTTCCAACAAAAGGTGAATGTCAGGGAGTCCGTTTGTAGGATCCCCGTTGAACTTTGCGATGTTCAGGGTTGTAATACGAGGGTAAAAATGATTCTTGAATGTCGGTTATGGCTTTTGTGGTATTTCAAGACATTTCTAAGGATAAAAAGTTTATTTGAGAATGGGTAATTCTTGTATTGTGCTTTCCACAACATTATTTTGGAGACTTTAAGAGGTTCATTTTGGAGTTTTTACGGAGTTTTTCAATGGATGTACTGATATTATATGTGATGATGATAATGTTGATTTTAAAACGCGCATATTTGATGACACTACTAAGGAAATGCTAGCGCGATCAAGTTTAAAAAAACTGACTTGTACAAGTATCCTAAAACAGAAACAAATATCACTTTTCATTTTCAACCGACTTTAAAATGGAGGAGGTTCTTAATTCGACTGTTTTTTTTTCATGTTTGTTACGCAATAATTCCGATAAATATAGATTAATTTTGATGATTAATTTTTGTTTGGTTGGTCATACTTCAGAGGTGGTCCATTTAAATTTTATCGAAATCGGACGAGTGGTTTTGTCTTCATAGTTTAATTAAGACAATTATCTTGCTTCCATTACGAATGCCGCTTGAAATATTGAAATATTTTTATTTTGTGTTTTACCATGCTCTATAATCCACCTTACCTGCTATTTCTGCTCCCCCAAATAGTTATAAAAGTGCGTGAACATAGATTAATAGCTTCAGCCATATTGGCTTCCCGCAATTTTATGGTGACCACTAAAAATATTACGATCGGAACTAATTCCTTTGGATCTATAGAAAATTTTATGCTTTACCGTTTTATGGGGTTTTTCTCATTAGAACTAAATCTTAATGTCCCCGAAACGTGGAATGTGTGGTAAACTACTGTAATTTCTTTTTTTTATGTCCGCTAAAGACCAGGATGTTATTGGAAATCTCAGTGCTTTTACGGGTGCTTTGGGAATGCATGAAAGTAATTTTAACTTTCATGCAGAATTTTCAGGCAGACGGATTCTGTTTCTATGCTTGCTGCGACAACTGTTAGATGTTTTGGTTGAAATATGGTTTACTCTTAGCATGAGCATGATCGGCCTATAATGTTCCCACTGTTGGGACACAGGCCTCCTCTCGGTGAGAGGGAGTGGGCTGTAATCCACCACGCTGGCCCAATGCGGGTTGGTAGATGTCACATGTCTTCGAATTTTTGGTTCTATGACATGCCGGTTTCCTCACGACGTTTTCCTTCACCGTTTTGGGAGCAGTGGTGATTAAATAATTGTATACAAAGTAAACAGCCTGTTTGGGTTCGAACCTACGACTAACAACTCGTAAGGCGCAGCCATTAGCACGTAGCCACTACCGCTCCTTCTACCAGTTTTCTCTTACATGATGGTAATTACAAATGGTAATTACTAATGTATGGTAGTGAAAGTTGGGTATGGCAGAAGAAACATGAAAGCAGAATAAATGCTGTAGAGATGAGAGCTTTGTGAAGAATGTGTGGTGTTACGCTTAAAGATAGAGTGAGAAACAGTGTGATATGGGAGCGTTGTAGAGTAAAAGATGATGTAGTAACAAGGATTGAGAAAGGTATGTTAAGATGGTTTGGTCATGTAGAGAGAATGGATGAACGGAGATTGACGAAACAAGTATATATGGTGAGTATGGATGGACGAGTTGGAAGGGGAAGACCTCGGCGAACGTACCGCAACTAAATTGCGGATGTTCTTAAAAAAAGCCAGGTTCCGAGCACCCTAAACCGACGGTCATGCACGAAGAGATTAATGAATGTATATGAAGCGAAAGTAGTGTGCCAGGATCGTGGCAAGACGAAATCTATAGTCTCTGCCTACCCCCATGGGAGACAGGCGTGACAATATGTATGTATGTATGTAATTACAAATAAAAAACATAACATAACATACCATCACGCCTATAGTCCCCGAAGGGTTAGGCAGAAGCGTACTAATGTACACCCACATTTCGCCGGTATGTTTAGGTCCCATGTAATAGGGGGCGAGCCTATTGCCATTAACCGGGCACAAATCCAGACTCCGAGCTGCTACTGAGAATTTCATGGAAAAACCCAAAAACACTTTGCTCGACCTGGGGATCGAACCCAAGACCTCTAGCGTAGCAGTCGCGCTTAGGACCACTAGACTAATGGCAGTCTTCTTCAATTACAAACAAGGTTCAAATGAATCACGCAATTCAAGTCTTTGATTATATATGTATAGTCAAGTAAATCATTATGTACTTTTACTTTTACATGTCATGCAATAATTTTTGATAGTCGTTTTCTTGTAGCATATGTATAGCCGTGCGTTCAGAAACACTACTTTTGAATATTTCATTAAATTTCGGAACGAATCTACACGGCATCGAGGTGGGAAGTAGTCTAACAATCAGAATATTATACAACGCATGCATCACACTGACAGACATGAATTCGCAGTTTATGACGTAGTAAAGTCAGCTAGATGTGCCAGCTATAGCTTGAAATATTCAAGCTATATAGATATACTATAGCTAGTATAATAAAGAGCTGATCATAAACGGTGAACCGAATCGACCTCGGTTAATTAAGGGGAAGTATGTTGCTAGGGCCTGCGCGTACTCATGATGAACCTGTTTTTAACCAACTTTCAACAGCAAATACTACTTTCAACAACAACTATTTAATCAGATGAATGATGTTATAAGTAACTAAACCTAAGTCTAGTAGTTGAATTTGTATAATTATTTGAGATTTATGTAATTATTTTCAGAATCAATTTTAATTTATTATTATTTTATTTTTTGTATGCCTTTAAATGGCCGATTGTAGAGCACTTAAAATAATTAAACTGTTAATCAACCATTGTACCTATGTATCACAAATAAAATGTCTTTGTCTTTGTCAAAGCCTTCTCCTTTTAATGTTGGTTAAAAATAGGTTAATACGTTCTCAGTTCGGTTTATTTGTTTTTATATTTGTTACGTCAGAACTCCATATATGAACCAATTTGGGAAATTATTCGTTTGGGAATATATTTACTTACTTCCCTTGGTGAGGATGTGATGAGGTAGTCAACATTTCTAAATACCGTACCTACCGTTGTAAAAACAATAACGTCGTCAACATAGGTAAAGCCTAGTACTTGGAAAAACATGCATTCAAAATATAATAGAAATAAATTATCTTTAATCATTAAGCAAGCTACGTGTTTCATTATAGATTACATAGGCACTTAACATCACGTGAGATCGTTGTTAAACGTATCTACATTTTTTTAATATAAATAACAGCCTCTGCCTAACGCTTTGGGAAAAAATATGCGTGATGGTATGGTATGATAAATTTTTAAGTCACATGTAATAGAGGGCGAGCCTACTACCACAAATTCAAACTCCGAGCTGTTACTGAGAATTTCACAGAAATCACCCAATAACACTGATCGACTTAGAACCCAGGACCTCTAAAATAACAGTCGTAGACAGTAAATTATCTAAAGTTTAAAGTTCAAATGTCGTTACAGATATTAGGCCCATCCTGCCCTTTGACTTTCAAAGTTTTGGTGACAAATTCCATCCCTTCCATAATACTCCCCCTTAAATAGTAGCATCGTAATGCACCATAAAGGCCTTCTATCATCCCTTATGGAAATATAAAATCAAGTAGTTATATGGGGCAAGGGCGGTACACTTTACAGCTTATACCCTACTAAAGACGTCACAAAACCATCAAGGAAATTTCAACTATACCACCTGAAATATAAGGTTGGAATTGTGTACGATAATTTGGTTTTATTAGAGTTGTTTCGGATTTATTATTTCAAACTCTATTGTATGTGTGATTGGGTTGATTGTTGAGTGGTGTATGTTAGTTTGGAAAGTAAAATAGGATGTATTAAGTAGGTCAGTTGGGTTGATTTGTTGGGATTGTCATGGCCTATGATTTGTTAGTCATTTATAAGTAAATACTTGTGCCTATGCATGCAAACATATAACACTCATCCTATAGTATTCACTATGTTCTTTACATAGTATAAAACAAAGTCGCTCCTGCTGTTTGTACGCTAATATCTTTTAAACTACGCAACAGATTGTAATACATTTTTCAGCAATAGATAGAGTGATTTAAGAGGAAGTTTTATATGTAGCATACATGCATATTATAGTTGAAAAAAGCCGAGAAACCTCGCGAGCGAAGCCGTGGGCGGAAAACTAGTGTATTATTAACATTCATTGTTTAACCGCCTTCTAAAAAGGAGGTTCATAATCTTAAAACCTTGTCTTACTAATTTGGCCGACTAGAAATCATATCTAGAACTGAAAGAGGCACAGTGGCTAATGATTTGGGTTCTGAGCCACTGTCTCTCATTAGACGCCACGCTAGAGGTGCTGGGTTCGCTTCCCAGGTCGAGCAAAGTGTTGTTAACACTTTGCTCGACGCAGTTTCTGGGTTCGGTTCTGGGAACCGAACCCAGAAACTCTAGCGTAGCATTCACGCTTAGGACCACTAGACTAATGAGGCAGTCATGTTTACGATTAAATAAACAATTATAATCTATAAGTATACATGAACCTGTGTGAATAACCTTTACAAGCAAATACAGCAATTGCTTAGGACACTAATCTAATCACTAATCTTAAAATAACCAATAAAAAACATTCCATCCTAAAAAATTTTTTTTTACAAAGTCGTCTGGAAAAGTCGGAAAACTTACGAACTTTTTTAAGCGCGGGTCGCTAGCAAGGTAATGTAACACACAGGTACCATTTTCCATAAGTTTACTAACATTGAGTGTGACACCTCAGAATTTATGAACACCTTCGTATCCTCGAGGGAGGGGTATATTTATGGGGCTCATAAAACTGGGAATAAAGCATGGTAATGAGATGGTGCAAGTTTGCAAGCTCGAAGGAAGGATAGTGCACTTCTTATACCTATTACTTTCATAGAGACACGCACGCCTTTTTGCCATAGGGGTAGGCAGAAACTACAAACTACCAGATGCTACACATACCATCACGCCTGTATTCCCCGAAGGATGAAGAAGTGTACTAATGTACACCCAAACTGCTTATTGCCATCAACCGGGCACAAATCAAGACTCCGAACTGCTATTGAGAATTTCATACAACCCAATAACACTTTGCTCGACGTGGGGATCGAACCCAAGACCTCTATTGCAGTAGACACACTTAGGACCACTAAACTAATGAGGCAGTCACTACCACTTGCTACGACTCTTTTAATACCTCTTTCGTGTCTTCCACATTCATACATCTTGTCATACACACGCGCCTGTTGCAAGCACTAGGCACCTGACCTTTTTAGAGGACCTCGCCAATAAGATCGGTGTATGTCCTTCTAGGGCGAACTCTCCCGACACTTCCATTCGTCGTCTTTCATTAATTCTCTTCGTATAAACCTTTCAATTCATGTCACTACATCATCATAACATAATAAGTACCTGACTGCCTTTTTAAATATTACCCACAATATTATAGTCTTTCAATAATATTTATATAGTTCTCCGTCTAACCAACATTATTATTATCTTATCAATAGACTCTTTAGTTCCATATTCTATACTATTTAAAAACTTTGAAATTTTGTAAATTGTAATTTTTGATTCTTCCGACTCCAAAGGTTATCGACCTCTGCACTAAGCTATTACTGCACTTGCAACATACCACGTATTTAGTTTAGTTTATTTAGTTTTGGACCACTGGGGCATACAATTTTCTTAGTAATACGCGATTTAATATTATCCAACCAAACTCTAGTCCACAATAAAGGTACTATACACATAATTATTACCCATTCTCAAAATATGCCATTGCATTCCTTAACAGCTTCTATTCCATGCCAGCTTTTTCTATTCCATGATAACATGCGGCGCCTGCCTCAAATATGTGTGACGTCGTAAAAATTTTAGTACCGTCTTTGGACGTGTCATGTGCTGACCGTGTCTGACTCAGGGCTGGGAAGATTGAAAGAATGTTCTCTTCGGAAAAAGTTTTATTTCAATTCAACCATTTATTATTATCAGTGATCGTAATAGGTAGAGCTATTTAGGTTCATTGACTGCAAACATTGATGTTAATATGGATATTCCACGGGATTCCGACTGATACTACGCGATTTATTGAATTTCATTCTTTTTGTCAATATGTATAAAAATAGTTTATGAAATGAAATGAAATGATCTGTAAATAGATCTTTTAAGACATTTTCACAAGTCGTTTTTTTAGAAAATTTTTTAACTAGATGGCGCTGACATTTCCTATCTGACGACATCTGAGAAGAAATGTCGAAACAAACTCAGAGAATCATGGTCTCTTTTTAAGTCCAGACAATACTTATGTTATATGCGAGTTCAATGTAGGGCAACATCTGAACAGGCCTTTTAAAGAAAGAGCCATAGCAGCTTTGAGTTGACCTGTCCTAACTGACGGCACGCAAACATCAGTCATCGTGTAGCTCAACCATTTTATAGGGAGCCCAGCGACCCGACGCACAACGATACCAGATCAGCAAGACATTTGCGTAGGTAATGGGAAATACTCAAAACTTTCAGTTATATAGTATACTTTATGTAAGCCAATAAGCGCATGAGCGACGTTGTCAATTCTACGCCAACAGCACGCCATAAAACTTTTTGCCAAACGCGAGACTTTGCCGCTTTGTTGAGACGCGTAATTAGTCCCTAAGGCGAAAATAGTTTTTTATGATTTAACTACTTAAAAACCAAATCCCGGACCTCGGAGAATATCCATATTACCTATAGCAAGTATAAACAGCTCTACCAATCTCTGATTATTGTAGGCACTTTTGATACGTCAAAAAGTTGTGGTTGTGTCAAATAAAATTCACTATTTCTTTTATATTATCTCCGTCTTGAAATTGTTGTGTAGAGTAGATAATTATATAAGTAGAATATTTATAGGTATGTATGTATGTACTCAGAGCTGTAAGACACTATATTATATTTGGATACACCCTAATACCTAAACATTCAGTACAAATCCATCAGTCTCGTGATTAATTTCTCTCTTCTCTACAAGATATAGATACCCTTTTAATTAATGTAATAATTTGTTGTTTACTTAAAAAAGGCCAGGTTCCGAGCACCCTAAGCTGACGGTCATGCATGTTGATGAAGCGAAAGTAGTGTGCCAGGATCGTAGCAAGAAGAAATCTATAGTCTCTGCCGGGTAGGCAGGGAGACAGGCGTGAAAATATGTATGTATGTATTTATATTATCTGTTGTTCACATTTTATTTTATCAAAACTCCGAGGTGCTTCATACCAACCTTTTTACAGCGGCAGCGGCGGTAGTCTAATAACTTGGGCGTTGGACTTGCGATCATGTGGTTGCCGGTTCGAAACCCATCCATTGTACTACCGACGTGAACTCACTCGAATCACATGTTATTTAGCTTAGCTCGAAAGGTTAACAAGAATATTAGTAATGTGCGACCCACATTGCTACTAAGCTTTTTATTCATTAAAATTTTTGAAAATATTTCCCATTTTCAAAACAAACAAAAAAGGAAATTCAACTTTCAAAATTACCTTCTCACAAAGAGTTATTAAAGTCCAATCTAAATCGCCTTAAATTCAAATTAGCGAACCAAATCTTCACTTGTGGACATTATCTAAATTGCACCGCTCATATCCGGGCGGGCATTATGATTGATGACGTCAGAGCCGGTCCTTCGGTCCGGACGGCCCTGATTGGATGGATCTGTCCTTGTAGGGTTTCGGGATAAAACTGTGACTGATGTGTCTACTTATGTGAAAGTTGTGTTAAAATTATGTAATACACTCTTTTTTATCAATGAAGATATTACAAGTTAAGCAGTAAGAGTACTAAGTAACTTTTTTGTAAAATTATTATTTACACTATGATATCTGTATTATTTGTTAGGAATGTATTTATATTTATTCAATATGGAAAATAACTTGTGGTCCAGGGCGCAGAACTGGAGTAAATAATTGGTAGCATACTTAGGTTTATTATGTAGATTTTCTTTGCATTGCCACACAAAAATAATAAACGCACTTAACCATATTCAGAATATTCTGTTCCAATTCACCTTGACCTACTTCGACAAGTGAAACACTGTAACAACCTAGGAACCAACACCAGGATCTTAAACTCATCATACCAACTTGCTAATATGCAACTGAGGAGACAAAGAAAGTAAATCAGCGCTTTGTTATGGTCGTGTACCATAACAAAGCATTATGCTGAGTGGTAACCTTTTTTGTCACGGACACGACGTTCGGCAGGTTAAAAAATATGTTTTTAATAACTTATTATCCGTACCTATGTAATTATTAACTATGTTTGTTTGCATGTCTGTTAACAATAAATGTTTTTCTTTCTCAATGATTAGAATCAGATAATATCCCCAATCACGACACAGGACAAACAAACTAACGAACCATTTCAAATCCACTGCGAACCATTTTCCCAAGTGTAAGAAGCAGAAAAATACACGACTGATATACAAAACGCGATTGTTGGCCCAAAGCCCAGATAAAAATGGGAATAAAGGATAATCCGCTAAAACCGGGACAAACTTCACCAATAAAAGGTCTTAGCTAAAAATTTTTATTTTCTTAAGGCATTAGTGGGAATGACGCTAAATATAATTTCTGTGGTTATTTTCCTGTAAGCGGTTGGAGTTTTAAGAATTTAAAACTTGTGCCGGTTGAGTTTTTACAGTTGTGGTTAAGATAAACACAAATTTTGTCAGGAGTGCTGTAGGTACCTACATTATAACATAACATTCATACCATTACGCCTGTATTCTCCGAAGGGTTAGGCAGAGGTGTACTTATGTACACCCACATTTATTTGGAACCTACATTATAATTGGAAATAAGTCATTCTTATAATAATCTATAGCCATAAAAATTACTCACAATATAAATTAAAATACTTGAAACCTTCTTATATAATTATCATATCCCGACTTCAGGCCAATTATAACAATAATCTCCAGTGTCCTCACAACCTGTTATCGCAATAATGTACCAGAAAATAATGGAAAAAATATGAAAATAATAACATCTTTTATATTAAAAGAGTGTCGATGGAGATTCTTGCCGGATTCTTCTTCATAGGATTTACTTTTTGGAACCGTGCAACTAGAGTCAATAACTTTTCATAAACGCTTGTAAAATAATATTTGAAATAAAAAGATTTGAACTTGAACTACATATAATAAAAAATCACCGTCATCCTACAACAACGGCATCGTCATACTTCATAGACTACAGTATCTGTTGTTAAAATAATAAATTATTTAATAGTAGTAATGAATGTAACAAGATCCAAAGCGTGGATGAAACCGAAAAAAATGACACCGTTCCACAGTTTTTTCTGCAAACAATCACACCAAAAAATCTTCCTAATGAACACTGGGTTTTCCAACAAATCGTGTGTAAGCCAACACTACCGTAAGGCTGTTAACACATGGTGCGGTTTTCGTCTATAACCGTCGACGTTTTATGCTGAGACATGTGAAATTGCATGAAGGACCGTTTCGGTAAACGATTCGGTAAACGGTAACCGTTTACCGAATGTACTGTGCGAATATTCTATGCAAATTAGACAGTAGTTGATAATTTTTTTCACCTAGGAATTGCGTAAATTTATACTTTAATAATGTTTGTACTGTTTACTTCCTTACCAATAAGTTTTTATTTTAACACTGACCTGGGCTTTATTATTGTATCTAGTAAGAGAGAATCTTAGGTTACAAAGCAGGACAGGCGTCTTAGTTTTGATATCGAGGGTTTTAAAACATTTGAGCACACAAAAATAAGAATATCTGGTATTGCGCTGCTATCCAAATGAAGTGTGCCATTATCATCATCATCATCGGTTCCTCTTATAATGAGAGGGATTCGGCTATAGTTCACCACGCTATAGTAATGTGGATAAGCAGACTGCACGCGTTGTCTCGCAGGTATTCCCAAGGTGTTCTTTTTCATCGTTTAAGCGCGTAATATTTTATTTTTTATTTATTTGCGTATTTTTTCAGTCTACGAAGCGGCGGCTGGTTGGAGGCAGAACCACGCCGTGTGTTTTTACCCTAATATGACAAAACCGTTGTGTGGCGACACGGCGTCGTAATTTTTAAGGATTTGCCAGCGCGCACTTATCACGCGCTGTCTGTCCAGATTAGACTAAATAGGAGGGGCTCTAAATTTAGCGGAAATTTTAGGAGATTTTGTGCTTAGGGTGATTAGAATGTTGGTTACTGAAGTTGTAAGTCGTAAAAGTGTAAGTTTTAGCTTTTTGTTGTTGTCTATTTATGGAACTATAATTTATGATATTATTTATGATAATTACAATCTAAAATTGACTATAAGCAAATTATTTATCTGTTTTTTGTGAATACTTAATCGGTATGGTATACCCCTTTAAACATTCGATAAATATGTATATGCAGACCTGTTTTGTTCTTAAAAAATACAATTATGGTGAAGCCTTTAAAGATCAACAAATATTGGAAATTCCTAATAGTAAGTAAACTATAACATCACGATATTATAATGAGATTTTAGAATTAACATCAAACGCCTTCCTTCTTATTGTCATTAAATAATCATTTTTTCCGTACCCAAGGCCCGAATTTTTATGCCGTCAAAGTAGCAACTTTCCCCTTCGCCAAAAAACAAACCAAGCCCGCCGTTTTCAAAGCCGTGCAATATAAATAAGAGGCTTTATCCGAGGATTATCTCTTTAAGAATTGCACGTGCTGGGTACGAACAGGTTTCAGCAAATATGACAATGGCGCCGTTCTATCTTTGCGACTTAGCGAGCAAAAAGTTTGGTTTAGTTTTTTTTAGTGTTGTCAGTCCTGGTATTAGTGGAACTTTATGTTTATGTTATTGTTTTACAATTTTGGGAAAAACAGACTTTCTAAATTCCGGTATTATATTTGTATGGTAATCATCTCCAAGTCCTTGAATTAACAAGAGTAGTTGCTTGGCAACATACTTAAATAAATATTTGTTTCGTGGCTTGCATTGTGCTATTACAACCTTCATGGAAGTACAACACTTTAGATTTTACAAATTATGTTGAGAAAATCTCTCTGGCATGCAAAGTAGTTAATACTTTGCATGCCTTATAAAGTTATCATTCACTGCTTAAGCTAGTGATAATTAAAAGACAAATGGTTTTTAAAAGTCAGACGTAGACTTCGCTGTTTTTCATACACTTAAAGCTGATCATTTATTATAGATTTTCACATTCTCTGCTAAACCCTTACAAAACTACCCCAACCCAAAGTACTTAAACGTATCACACAAGACAGATATAATTTATGCAAGGCTCTCGGTTTAGTAGTGGAGTTGAACGTGAAAATGTGAATTATTACACACCCTGTGTAAGGATGTATGTGTGGGGGGATATGGTATCTACTTTATCCCTCCACATTTCCCTTAGTCGTCTGGGTGTTAAGATAAGTTATTATTATTGTAGTCGATGATTAGATAAGAAGTCACGGAATCGCTTGCATAATTGTGTTTAAATATTCTTTTTATATTAGAAACGTATAACACCTTTATATATTTGTGGATTCTACACGAAATATCATCATCATTGGAAATCGTCAGAGTCGTAATTTTCGCCGTTCGAAATCTTCTATCACGCAATCAAACTCGCTAGAAAATAATTACTTTTTCTTCTACAACTTTGGAGCTTGGAAACTGATGAACAAAGTGGACAAAGTACGTTCTGTATGTCAGCAGCGTCTGATACGCTGATTTGCTTGGCTGCGTTATGAGGATGATGTTTTTTATTCATGATAGGCCTACGCTTGACCGCCAGTTTGCCTGATGTAAAGCGATTCTGCGATGAGAAAATAATAATTATTATATAATTTAGTATTTTTTTCTTTGGTATATAAAAACTGTTTCGATTTAACGCATTTCTCAGATTTTTATAAAGTTTCAAGAGAGGCACTTTTATTTCCAACGTCGTGATGGGACTTAAAAACCCCCTCAACTGCAAAATCCAATGTCCATTCAAACATGCAAGTAAACGCACTGATGTCAGGTAGTGCGGGGCAAAGTTTCATTTCAATATTTAGAATAACAGCTAAAAAACCATAAATCACTTCATACTAAAACTAGTATCATACATCACCCCAACCTTCTATTAACGAAATAACGGTTCCTGATACGAACTGCTCATGACGTGACGCTATTTAAAATGGCAGCTAATCACGATAACACCTCGGATATTTATTAATGAACGTTTCATTAATTATAATTTAAAATGTGTAAGGTAATCTGAGTGAGTTGCCACGCCAGCAATGTGAGGTATGGCGGAGGGAATCTCTAATGATGTAACATTGCGTCACGCTTTGGTAAATTGTAAAAGAATGTAGGAATATTGTGTCCCACTTCTGGGTGCAGGACTCCTGAGTGTGCGGGGCTAGGCGCTGGGTTACTGCGGTTCGCAGAATTCACACGCCGTGGAGAAAATCAATCAAATCAAAAAAATATGCACATACATAACATCCATGCTATCTTTACATGACCACTTCTACAAAAACGAAGGTAAATACGAACGCATCGTCCAATTACAAATCCATCTGATATGACATAAATCAGCCACAATCGAACAGGCCGTCGCGCAGTGAGAAAAAATAAATTTTATTCGTCGGTCCACCGCAAATGTTGGGAGTCATTCGTGGCGTGGGTTGTGAGAGACAGCGGATGAAAGGACCAAACTTTGTACAAAATAATAAAATTTTGGTCCTTTTGGCTGGTTTTCGGTATTTTCGTAAAATGGAAATTTTATTTTGAAACTAAGGAGTGCTACGAAAATGACTTCTTTCGTGGTTTTACTTCAGTTTTTAGAATAATTCGTAGAATACTAAAAAAACTGTTATTTACAAATTAAATATTTTTTTTCAATTTAGTATTCCTTGCAGCCTACGCAAGAATTCCAGAAATATATATTATGTTTAAGAACCGCTGTTATTTTAAAATTGGCCCGAAGCTCTCAAGACCAGGGGAGACGCGGCATAAATCAACCATCCAATGGGTAGGCCGAATGAAATGTGGTATGTAAATCCTATCCCCCCTAATATTGGAAAGAGGTGAATTATAGTCAGGCTATCCCATCGTCCATTGTGAATTTTACTTGGGTTCTAAGATATGTACCAAATGCGCGTCAGAGAGGTGATTTATTGTGCCGATGGCAAGCGATCTGGTTTTTTGCCGCCATTTTTGGGATGAAATATCTCAGAGATTGGTGTTTTTTGGGCATGGATGTTATTGCAGCAAAGGGATATGTTTTGTATTTGCCTTTAAAAAAGAAGTAATCTTGAACTCTTAAGACAAAAATATAAGACAGATGTATTTATGAAAACCGAACGTAACTAGTAAAAGGCTAAAATGATGATTATTATAACTATATAAGTATGAGTACCTTAGCACGTGGTTCACTGCTCAAAGCCGAAGTATTTTATTAGTTCAAAGTAGTAGTATCTTACATAAATCTTAACATGAGATCACAATGAACTATGCTGATCAATCGATCTGCACATTTCTGGCGCAGGATGGGTGCCCATTCGTAACACATAAGTATTTTTCATGCATCGAATGGCACGTAGACTTACAAACATTTCAGCTTGAGGGCCAGTTTATATTTGAGATATCGCTTTTGTCCAGAAATAGAGGAAATTGATATTGTAAAAGGCTAGAATGATGACATCTCGTTCATATTATATTGTCACACTACGGATACTAGATGTGTAGAACTATACTGAAATATGCGAGTTTTTTTTCTTCATTTTAACGAAATATCTGCTTACTTACTTTCTCAATACTACAATAAAATATAAGGTGTGTTGTACATGTCTGTATGTATTTATGCACATCCACAGTTTGCCGGTATGTTTAGAAACCATGTACCTAATATTCACTGGGGGTTTTAATTAAGTTAGAGTTTAAAGTAACTTAAATCTAAGAACTTAAGCTCAAAACCTCAAGCCTACTTTATTCTAGACTTGGTTTTTACGACTATTTTAATCATTTTTTGGTTAAATAAACAGTAGAAGTTAATCAGGCATAAGTTTGAACTACGAGCTGCTACTGAGAATTTCAAAGAAAACCTAATGACACTGTTCCACCTGGGAATCAAACCTAGAACCTCTAGTGTAGCAGTCACCCTTAAAACCACAACAGTATTAAGGCAATTAATTAATCACTACTCACTACATATTATGAAACAACGTTCTTCGCCGCGTCTGTCTGTTCACGATAAACTCAAAAACTACTGCACTGATTTTCATGCTGCTTTCACCAATAAATAGCATGGTTGTCATAAAAGTTTTATATGCATAATACATGCATATAATGGTACAGAAAAGTCAAGAAACAACGCGGGTGAGGCCGTGGGTGGATAGCTAGTATTATATAAATGTAAATAAAATTCTGCTCACAATACAAATTATTGTATGTTATGATAGCATAGAAATGGAAATGGGATTCATGACAATTTTATTACAGTTGAAACTACCTGACAGCATAAAAACTAACCTTCATAATATTTTATTTGGAACGTTTCTTCAACAAACCCAGTTTCCTATATTCTTGGCTTATAAAAGAAATATAAACGATAATAGTAAACTCAGTTTAGTGAACGATAAAACGGACGGATAATTTATTGACATCGAAACAGCCGAAACCACGGGATAAACCAGTATCACAATAAAAGTCAAGTTTTATTATGATTTAGTCCATTCGTAGCCATGTGACCCGTATTCACCCCACTATCATAACTTGACCTATGCACACAAATAAATTCTTTAATCGTAGGGCTCAAGATATATCGGTACCGCATGTCATGTTCTTGGAAAACAAACTTAAGCTTTACATTTTGCTGGAACTCTAATCAAATTATCTAAAGACGAGTTTTGCTTGGCAATGCTGTCAGGATACAGTTGTTGCAATCGTCACGTATGCTATTATGTTCATGATTACAGTTCGTATAATGAGGGTAGGTGTAATTTTGTGACGTCATCGGCATATTGATGGGAGAACTTTTTAGGGGCACATTTGCATGCTGATCAGGAGGAATGGAAGGCTATAGATTAGGTATTATCTCTTTAAGGAGCACATTTTGGTCCTTAGGTACATCTTAGGCATTCTAATGTGTCTATCCCGCGAGCTAGGTTAAAGCTTTTAAGGTTTACACCGATACTTACAATCAAAAATAGTGTTTAATGATTCCTCCTCCAATAGATGTTGCAGACGTCACCTGAAGACGTAAAAATGTGGAAGGTAAATTCGACATAATAGGCAATAGTCTTGATAGCTCAGGTGGTAATTGTGTGTTCGTAACCGGAGGGACGAAGCTTCGAACCATGCCTTAGGTCGAACTTTTCTTTCACTAGAAATTCATATCTTTTATTCCTCCTTTTTTATAAGGATTGTGCTGTACGGATAATTAAGTAAAATTTACAGTTTACTATAATTGTTTAGGTCCTATGCTATAGGGGTCGAGCGAACATAAATGCTTTTTTTTTAAAAAGCTTATTTGCATTGTGGGTCGCACATTACTAGTATTCTTGTTAACCCCTCGTAATAAACTAAGTGCTTGTGTGGAGTGGGTTCACGTGGGTAGTGCAATGGGTGGGTTTCGAACTGGCAACCACATGATCGCAAGTCCAGCTCTAGCCATTAGGCTACCGCTAATTCGAGCTGCTACCGAGAATTTCATATTTAATCCAATAATAATTTGCTCGACCTGGGAATAGAATTCAAGACGTCGCGCTCACGACCACTAGACTGATTAAATCTAAAGTCAACCATGACTTATGTCCACATACCTAAACGCTTATAAACAGATGTAAATAGCTTTGTGGTCACCATACTAATATTCCATTCAGTGACTGGATTCTGTTTATTTTATTACCCTAATAAATGCACTACGTGATTCCATTGACTCCTAGCCGGTTAAACAAAGTCCTGTGCTGCAAAGAGATTTTTGTTCTTTTTACCCTGAAATATATTTTTTATGGGTTAACTTGGCCAATGAGCAGGTGACCCACCTGATGATAAGTAGTAGTCACCGGCGAACTGTGGGTGTAGATTAAGTATACATCTGCTGTCCTCATTGGGTATTACATGCGTTACCACCACGCCTGTGCGTGAGCATCTCTTTGCTTTGTTATTAATAAAAATAAATACTTATAAAACGCTAAGACATTCATCAAATAATTTCTCAGTTTTACACAAAAAGTGTCTTTAATCATAGCTACCAGGGACACAGAAATACATAACGACAGTAAAAAACTGCTCGCCGTTGTGTCGGAGACGTAAAAAATCAAAAAGTTTTTAATTCTTCGCTACTAAGTTGTGTCGTCTTTCAACTGTATTGTTCGGGCTGCCGCTTACACCGAAGCGTAAGCTGTGAGGAATATTAAAAATAATCTCGTTCTCTTTGAAGAGGTACAAGACTGGACGAAGATGAGATTTCATCGGAAATAAAATTACAAACGTGATATAGAAAAAAGTTGTCTAGAAATATCTTATTGCCGTAGATGTGGCTACTTTATTTTAGACTCCGTTAATCTGCAGCAGGCCAAGAAATAAAGTTTCTTTAAGTTTTTAGCATAGAAGTTAATTCGGTACAGTTCAGTTTATTTAATAATGATCTGTTTATTATATTTATTTCCCTATTTTAAGCAAAAAATGCATTAAGTGTTTTGACTTAGTTGCTGAATGACAAGAGTTAAAAAATATATTCAATATGGTAGTTAGTTTCCTTAATACTCGTTAACTGAGAGCTTTTGTTTAGTTAGCGATATAAGTTCTTAAATCTAAAAACACCTCAAGCCTATTAATTTTTTATCATACTTGTTTTTCACGAATACCTAAATAATTTTTAACAAAAACTGGAAATGAATCATAATTATATTACACCTCTGTGTAAATTACCGCCAAGTTTCTCAGCTAAATATCTGAGATTACTCATAATTCGAGGCGGAGTTGGTTCAAGGCGAATTTCTGTCGAATATTCTTTTACCACCCCTCGGGGATAATTGGGGGATGATCGGGAAAATTAAAGGAATTATTAGGGAAAAGACTTGAAGAATTATTCAATTAAGTGTATCGCGATTTAATGTAAAAAATTGGATGATAAATTTGCTTTACGTTGCTGTGAGTCGGGCATTATTGTAATTATACGAGTATAGGGTCGATGTCCCATCAACGCACAACCGCCTACCATGAATTCAGTACATGATTTGCGGTGCTATTTTTCGTAAGTTGTTAAAAAAATCTGCTTTTGCTTACAAAAGTGTAATACCTATACGGTCAAAATGTACGGAACACCAGATTTTTTAAAGAACTGACGAAAAATTGAACTTTGACTGTATAATTACAACAATAACAAAAGATGTCCATTGGCGATTCTTTGGGATAAAAAGGGCATCAGCTTTATAGACCAAATAGTTCTAAGTCTATTTTACGCTTTAAAAATGCTAAATATACTGATTATCTACATGAAGATTAATCCGTACCGAAGGCTCAAAACATCTTAAGGACCAAAAAATAATTTCCCGAATTTATAATAACAGATAAAGAAAGATTCATTCCATTTCCACTAGATCCCCCCAAAGTGGGGGTCGGACTAATTTAATTTCAACTTTCCCCCTTATCTCGATACAGTCTGATAAGGGATTTAATTAAGTTTACAAACTAAGTAATCTTTTATTACGATTTTTGAAATTTGCTGCCAACGGACCAGTGGCTTCGTAATTTCAATTTATATTCTCGTTTTAAAATTTTAAACTGAGTTTAGATTTATGTTTCTAGTTGATTGCGTATTTTTTTTCAGATTTCAGGAGTACGAGACATTTATTGTTTTATTTTCAAAAGTGATACACGTTTTTATTGGGGTATTACAGCTGGGGTTTTAAGATGACAACGTATGAATGTTACCTGGTATTGCTAGTGTAGAGACTGCATTTACCGCAAACCATCAGGTGGCCCGTATATTTGTTTGTCATCTTAGTACAATAAAAACAATTCTTCGTGAGCCACTTATTTTCTATTCTTATTCTTATCCTGTTTCGTTTTCTTAACATGTTTCATAATAATTTATATAAAGAAACCTTTCTTAAATCCATGAAGGTGTGTGACCAACAAAATCAAAATAAAAATGCTGTTCCAATTTCAAATCATGCAATTATAACACAATTGGCCTCAAAGGACATAATCCAACTTCGAATTTTAAAATACCTGTCAAAACAACCATAAAAAGAATTCAAAAATAGAAGTTCATTTACACCTGCCGGGCACGAGAACGCGACGAGGCCCTCCCGACCAAGTCACGTATCGGTTAAAACCAGGCTCCGAGTTCCGAACTACGATCCCGAACTCCATAGAGGTTGGATTATAGGATTTGCTATTGTCGACGTGTTAGAAAGTTGGAAAAAGTGGTAAGCCGACTACAACGACACGACTTTTTCGTGTTATTAGTTGGGAATATGGTTCTATTTTTCCATGAGGAAAGGAAAATGCGGTAGGAATATTAAAGATTAGCTTTTTTGCCTGTAATTTTGTCTCTTTTATTATTTATGATTCCGTGGTCTAAAGTGCTAGTCGTGTTTTAGTTAGAATAGTAGCTAAAAGGTTATGTTTTTTGTCCTAGTTTTGATAGTCCCGCACGCGGTCGAGCAAAATTGTCCAACTGGAGTTGTATGGGTCATTATTTGCGTTTCATTCAGTGACGTATTGTAGAACTGTTAAACTGAAACGAAACGCTCTCTCTTTGAATAGCCAAAAATATCGGTACTAAAAATGTCTAAATATGTAGTGCATGAGTAGCATGGAAAAATTTCATGCACGCATTTAGCTAACAAAAGAAGAATAAAATCACGTACTCACAAAATGCTGAGCTGGATCTATTTGGTGCAGCCGCGAGACACAAACTTATATTTTTGTAATTTTAAACTGAAGATGTACTTAATTTATGTAAGTTTTGTAACCTGCATCAAATAAATTTATTTCTTTCTTCTTTCCTTAGTTTAATATAGCACAAAAAGCATTAATACATGCCACAGTCACAACAAAAGCGAGTAAACAGCTTATCATTCCTTCCATCTACCCTACAAAGAGAATTTCAAGAATGCTGCCTCCGAATTTCCTACCTGAATCGATAATCGAATGACTTTCAACGAGTTCCGTATTACAGTCGATACTCGGCATAAAGGGTTTGAATTACCCCCAAATGGGAATGTAATCGATTTTTCCTAGCCGTTCCCCAATTAGCTGCTGCTGACGTGTAGATGTATCAATTGCAGGTAGCGTCGGCAACATAGGAAAAAAGTTCGTATAATACATACTATTGAATTTATGATATCAAAATGTTCAAGTACGAGTGCTACCATCTATTAAGTTAATTATGTATTAGGCTAGTTTATACGTAATACACGTCATTCTTTTACTACACTTCTCACTTCTACATACACTCACTTCTTTTGCCCATAGTGGTAGGCAGAAACTAAAGAACGCCATTTACTTCGATTCTTGCACACTTCCACAGCAACACACTTCCACTTCCATCCTTACACAGTTGATTGTTTTCAAGACTTCAAGAAACATTAATTCAAGAAAAAAGTAGCTGTTGAAACCACCTAAGTATTATAATAAGAAATATCATAATTTGGTCTGACCTGTATCAGTTGAGGAAATTCAACTAAAAATCATTAGACATGCTTATTTACTAGGATAACAGTCTTAATTAAAAGTAAATAATTATTATTATCTAATTTGCACATTTATGTTGTTAACGATACATAGCTGCGCATCTAATTGCACTCAGTGTTCGAGCATTGAAACTGTTATTTATAGCTCACGACACGACTGTGATACGGGCTGTCGAATCGTGATCGTGATTTTATATTTGATACAATGATTAGATACTGATGGAAAATATCGTACGCAAACCAACCTTTTAACAAGTAAAAAAAAAATTAAGGAACGACAATTTTTTATTACATTTTAGCAATGTGAAATCATCACAAAGATATAAAGAAAATTCATATCTATAAATTTCCTAGTGAAAGAAAAATCTGAAGACGGAAAATGTGGAAGAGAAATCGACACCACAGGCAGTGGTCTCAGTAGCTAAGTTGGTAAAGCGCCTGGTGTACGCAGGTTCAAACCCTGCCTGAGGCCGAATATTTCTTTAATTAGAAAATTTTCTTTCAATAAAAAAATCGTATATTTGTGAAATTACGACAATTTAATTAATGGGCTTAACTATAATTATTATTTGATGACAATGAGAGACAATATTAGTAAGCTTCTATTACTAACCGGCAAATGAAGCATATAACCCTGATTCCTATCTAGTTTTAGTCGTAAGCTAATAACATAAACAGATGATAATTTAGGTCAGATTATCTTAATGAGATCTTCGCGTATTTAGCTCTGAGATATACTTGACTTAGCAATAAACACGTAATAGAATGTTACATACAGATATTATCTAGATTTGAGACTGAAATAGTATATTATCGTGAAGGTGTTACATATGTAGCATCACGCCTGTGTTTCGCGAAGGGCTAAGCATAGGTATTTTAATAGGCACCCACAGTTCGCCGGTATGTTATGGTCCCATGTAATAGTCGGTGAGTATATTGCCATTAACCGGGCACTAATCCAGACTCCGAGCTGCTACTTAGAATTTCATAGAAAAATGTAATAACACTTGGCTCTACCTTGGAATTGAACCCAGGGCCGCTAGCGTAGCAGTCGCGCTTAGAAACAGCTACTCACCCAGTTTTTCTATGAAATTCTTAGCAGCAGCTTGGAGTCTGGATTTGTGGCAATAGGCTCACCGGGGAAGTGTAGTTGTATAATAATACAACTCTGCCTAACCTTTCCGGTAATACAGGCGAGATAGTATGCTTTAAATTTTATTAAAAAGAAAGTTATTGAAAGGCTACCCGGACCATTTTAACCAGTAAAATTGTACAGAGCAAAAATACTACAAAAAAAAATTAGTTTTACAGATTTATTGCAACTACGTCACATCTAGATGTTAGACCTTTCCAGACTAGCAAAAACGAGGGCTTAAAAAATTAATACACCCCTCGTCACGAACGCGTAACTTTGTGTCCGAGTTCGGACAACAGCCACGAACGTAATACACAATTCAGGGCCTCACATATTTGGCAGGAAACGGAAATACATAAAAGTTGGACGTGACATAAAAGGCAGGAGGTTCGCAGTTGCTGGTTCCACTTTTATGAAATTTCTTAGTAATTGATAAAATCTATGTAGTACTACTACATTGGCATGCAAAACTAAGTACTACACAAAAAAAAATATATTAAACTATAGAAGTTAGAGCATAACATACATACCATCACGCCTGTATTCCCCGAAGGGTTAGGCAGACGTGTACTAATGTACCCCCACATTTCGTTTAGGTCCAATGTAATAGGGGGCGAGCCTATTGCCACTAACCGGGCACAAGTCTAGACTCCGAGCTGCTACTGGGAATTTCAACGAAAAACCCAATAACCCAGGTAATGATAAAGACATAATCGAGGTAATAGTTATTTACAAATTACAAATAAACAACTACGTCTCCAGCTCTATAAACTGCGGATTGCATATACTAAATCAATTTAATACGAAATATGAAAAAGTAAAACGAGTTTTAAAATAGCACTGTTCCTTTCCGTGAATTTGGTACTGCGTTTGGTACGTAGGTACCTAATTCACTAAATTAAATATAGGAATAAACTACTTTCTTTAGGTTTAGGCCCAGAAATGTACAAAATGTCTCCCATCTTTACCGACTCAAAAGACCTAAGATACCTAATATAATCAAGTACAGAACATAATATATATCAACTGATACATAACAAGAGAACATTACCCCTGGAGGCGGTAACTGGTATCAAGATTTATAGGCACCCTTTATTTTGGACCTGCTTGGACATTACTGCGATAAATCTACTTGCAAAATTATCAAATGTGTTTGGTCTCAAAGTAAAATAAAGCGCTTTTTTTCTTTGTCTTTATTACAAATAACCGATTTTTAAGCTTTCTAAGCAGAAAAAGTTGTTGTAACTTATTGCTTCCTGCAACATGTGCTTCGCATAAAAATGATCAGTTTTATAGTAATATTATCAAAAGACCAAATAATATGAGTGACCCAAAATATCATTTATCATGTATCAAATGTGGATGTTTCTTTGCACTATGCACGATTAGACACCGCATTTAGCGCGTTTTTGTGCAGTATTTCATACAGGTGTACCAAACATTAACCAAATATTCACTTAAGTTGCTAAATCGATGTAGAAGCTATAAAATGAGCTGCAACGTAGACGTGGGACGGTACTTTACCCAGTGGCATGAACTTCGATGGGATATGTTGATTTATTCCGAATCAAAACTTTGAATAGCCCTTTAAATTAAGTAGGATATTAAGAATTATATGTAAATAATACCACAAATAATACTACAGAATTTATCCTCATAGGATTATTAAAATAACCCTGTACCCCACAAAAAAGTTGAAGTGAAATTCCATGTAAAACTTCAATAACTGTAGAAAAATAATACAAAAAGACCAACAATATATTCCGTAGGCTTTCAATATCGGTTGACCCAAGCATCGTATAAATATATAGCAGTTAATGCGATACCGTTGTATTTTGGTCCTGTAGCCCATTCTGGTCCTTTGGGTCGCACGTGCCGATTGTATAGTAAGCTCTAATGGCATTGTTATGAGAATGGGTTATGATGATTTTGGGCAGAATGTGTTACCTATTTTGCAGGTCTGATAGGGTTGGTAGGCTGAGGTGGTCAAAAGAGCTTTTAGTTTTTTTTGCCTTTAACTCAACTGCAAGGACCTTTACTTATTGGACTTGTAAATTACGAACTCAATAAAATATCAATACAATGTCTATTTATTCACTATAACAGTAAAATCTTAAACTCTTACTAACTTTTACTATTTTAAAAGTTACTTACATGTCAACTGAAAAGAACACTAATCTAGTCAAAATGTTTATAAGAGTAAAAAATCCTAAGGTCAAAATTAATGTATTTTGAAATTTTAACAATTTCGTAAGTCTGTCTTATAGTTAAGTTTTAACCACGTTCGCAGTAAGTAAAGTAAGCATTTTATAAAAAAATCAATGCAATTCCTTAATACTATGAACAAAAATAAGCCATTAAAAACTTAAATGATTTAAAGTTAGGACAAAACTAGGTTTCTTCGGCGCTCCCAAGTTTTCCCATTGAATACATTATAACTTTTTATATCAACTTGGTTAATATTTCAATAACGGATTTACATTTTTTATATGAAACTATGTGAAGGTTTGGAAGATACGGATTATCTTCTATAACGATATGAGGACTTGATTAAATATGGATGTATTATTTGCGAATTTATTTAGACGGGACGGAATTTGATTTCGATTTCTGTAAGTATCTTTTGAAGTTTTTTGAACCTCCCTTTTTTGTTCGATAATAAACAAGAGTTTCTTCAAAGGATATCACTATAAAATGCACAATAGAGTAATTGAGGACGTTAGCCAAGCGATCTTTTGAAGAAGTCAGCTTCATATATTTGCGTTATTCAGACATATTCATGGACATATGTACATATCTATAATTTATGTAAGTATACTTATATTCATCGTTCATTAATTTATTTAAAAGGCATATTCATTGTATCTTTACCAACAAGAAACTGTATTTATCAATGGTTAAGCAATAGTTATGTAAGCATATTCAAATAAAATGTTTATATAAGTTCACTTTAAGTCCAATTTTATTAATCAATTTTATACTTCTATAATAGTGGACTATGTTAACTATACATATTGTAGTCATTCTAATGTGGACATTTAAATTACTCAAAAATGTTAGACATTTAATTGATTCCTATTAAAAATATATCTAAAAGACAACAACAGCAGCTAATTTGTGATGTTTATACCTCTACATCAAAATTTATGAAATTATTTAAAGTAAGAAAATAATGACAATCTTTGTTTACAAATTATCGTACCTTATATAATTAGGTATCTGATGAAAGGTTTTCAAAAGATCACCTGAATTTTCTCGCTTACATTAAGGTTAGTAGTATCTATCGTAAACTCTTTTCAGAACAGTCCAATATCAATATGGCAGTGATAAAAAATGTCGGGGTGACATTCGGTGGCAATACACTTCAGTATTCTGGTGGCGCCAGGCTATTTATTTAGGCTTGGTTATTGAGGTTGGTGTAATGCATAAACTTATTATTTTGGACGCTACCATTGGCACGGACTTTTTTTCGTATGATTTCAGTTAAATTTATTAGAGAAGAATATAGGTTGAATGTAGGCAGTTAATTTGGTAGCATAATCACAAAATTGTAAAATGCATTCTACCATATTAGTGTGCAAAAAATTACATTTTAAATCTTACTTATTAACTAAATTCCTTATTTTTGTTGAAAATCAAGCGAAATAATTCGAGAAAAAATTATAGTAACATATCAGCCAGATATTTTGAAACAGAGTAATAATAACCCTAATGATCAGGGTGATGTTATGTTTTCAGTTGGTACTTATACTATAATTATAATGAATTCCCTTACTAGTATTACAAAGTGTTTAGGTCTAGGTTACAAAGTGAGTGTCTAGGTACATCTCTCCGTTTTTTTGAGCAAGTAGGAAAAGTTTTTTTGTCAACTAATTTACTTTCCAACTGCTGGGCACAGATTCCTCTGAGAGTCAGACGGATTAGGCTAGTCCACCATACTACCAGAATAAAAGTTAAAAATCAGATCGATATTTAATCAAAATATAGTAGTGTAGATCTAAATTCATTTTCTGTATGCATGAGAGAAATCTATATTTAACCAACCCTATATTTTAGCTCAATGCAATACGCACAAAGGAAAATTTAAAATATTCCGACATAAATGTATCCTCTGTGAACAAAATCCACATTGCATTCATTCAACGATTTGAAATCCCCCATTTAGTTTGCTGATTCGCGGGTATCAGCTATTGCTATTGTGATTTTATTTCAAAGCCAGCTTATTTCTAGTGCTTCAATGATTTTGAATTTATTCAACATCAAAAAATCATATGATCTTGATGCTGTCGAAAAAATAATATTGCATGAAAAAATTAAAACTAAGAATAAAGAATGAAGATATAAAGCTATATTTTTCTAAACTTGCTTAAATAATATAGAGGCATATTTGAAGTAAACAACAATGAAAAGCTTTATTTAAATAAACATTAATAAGGAAAAGTACGTGGCAAAAATACTTTACCTGGATCCTGTATTAAGCTCAGAACTGGAAACAAAAATTTACCTGTTAATTATAATTTCATACTTCATTTTTTATTCTTACATAATATACTTCGAGATGTTTTTAACAATTGCACCCTTACAAAAATAATCTAAAGAATAACACAACATTATATATTTATATATTTGAATAAAATAAATTGCACAGACTAAAAAGCTATTTCAATATTTTTTTGTATTGTAATATTATTTAAGTTCATATATTTTTGGCGATAATAACATAAAAGTATAGCCACTGTCATAAAAGAGGGATATTTTAAACTTTGACAGCATTATCACATACTTCGTACTTAAGGACCAAAATAATGTAGGTATTCTTCCTCAAAATTACCATAAAAGACCAAAAATATTTTGGTAACCCACTCAATATTCATGCTTGCATCTTATAACCAGCACCCTCTACAAATTTATTTAGCTTTACCCTTAGGGCGACAATAAACACTCCGTGTCGACCAAACAGTTTAGACGCGACCAGAATAACCGATACTATTTGTTTGAGAACGATTTAAAGCGACCCTTTTAACGTTTTTATTGATGTCCAGAAAGTGAGTTTAGGAGAAAAAAGAAAAAAAAAGAAAAGAAAAAATATTTATTTGCGTAGAATACAGGTGGTACCAGATATAAAATTGGTGGTTATGGAACAATACCATATTCTGCCTACATAAAGCATGCAAATTAATTTTACATTTATGTTCATTATAATTGAGTTAATTATTATTAATATGTATTATTTTTTATATAGTAATGCAGTTATTATTTTTAAACACGAGACATAATAAAATATAGAACCACATTTATACAAATCAGAGACAGGTGCATTTACATTAGATTTTTAGTGACAAACATGATTTAAAAACTCTTGTACAGTATAGAAACATTTATCTATCAACCATTTACGTAAATCTTTTATAAAATATTTGAATGGGAGTTCCCTTATGGACTTTGGCAATTTATTAAATACTGATATACACATGTGATAGACATTTGATTTATTTAAAGTTGTCCTACAAAATGGAATTTCTATTTTTGACGGATCTCTCGGTCTGTACTTTGTGTAACTGTCACCTTTAAAATTAAAAAATTCACTATGCTTTCTTACAAATTTAGATACTTCAAAGATATATATGCAGGCTAAAGTCATCAAATTAAGTTTTTTAAACAGAGGCCTACAAGAATCCAGTGGGTCGATCCCACAGACAGCTCTAATACACTTCTTCTGGAGAATGAAAGCCTTCCCTATATCTGTAGAGTTTCCCCATATTATTAATCCGTACCTAAGAACAGACTCCACGTAACCTCTATATGCTATACATGCTGTTTTTTCGTTTGACACAATACGGAGTTTTCTTAGAGCATAGGCAAATCGACTAAGTTTACTGCAGACATCGTCTATGTGTTGCTTCCAGTTACAAAATCTGTCTAATGTCATACCTAAAAATTTTATAGTTTCTGTTTTTTCAATATTATTATTTTTTATTTTTATGTTTATATTATAATTATTTTTGTCTTTACCTTTGTATGTACTAAATTGTATGAATTTAGTTTTAGATATATTAACATTGAGATTATTTGATTGTAACCATGTTAATACTGACTGTACTGCGTCATTTATTTGACTCTCATACGATGTCTACGAGAAATAATGTTTTGATAGGATCATCTGAGAAATGAAAGGGTGGCTGTTGGTAATTCGGCCTTTGAAATTGGCACAAAGTTCACATAAGGTAGGAGCAAGGACAGAATTCAGAGAATTGAAAATGATTAAACTAAACCGTATTAGTTCTAACAGGTACACTTAATAGACCAATTACTTTTTCGCTTGCCTAAAATTTACTTCAAAGATAAGTAAACTTTATCAGTAATTATCTCGTTATACGGAATCTAATGACACCTAATTCATTTGTAAAATGTATAAATTATGGTAAGTCAAAGTTAGAGTTTAAACAATTCTAAGAAATATCAAAAAGTGAGTCGAAATATTATCTTAAATGTATTATATTTGTCAGTTAAGAAAATAGGAATAACATTGTTAGGGTAATACTCTTAAGGTTATTTTTTGTTTGTGGGATTGATTTAACAAAAACAACATCTATAAACTCAGTGGTATGGACTTTATAGATCTATAGGTAGGTACTTACACTTATTACTTAATAGGTTCGCATAGTAACAGCTTTGTAGTTCGAGTGAATCTAACTGGACACATATTATTTTATTATATGTTTTTTCCTATCTTATTATTAATCATTTAATTCGATTCTAAATTCAAAAACAATAGTATGATTTCTTATTTGAAAAGAAAAGATAATTTTATAAATATTTAGCTTATTTCTGAAATTGGTCTTTCTTTACAGCATTCACACTGTTAGACGGACAATTTATAATTGACAAGACTACAATTAGTGCCAAGGTAGTGCTTGAAAACGCGTTTGGCATAAATAGTGGGCCAAAGATTTATACAGTTGCATTGGGTATTGGCAGGTTTCCAAGTCATTGCTTATCGCTTGTACAAGACTAACCGATTGCCGGAACTGATATTTTCGGAATGAAAATCAAGCAAAACATCGTAAATTCTATATGAATTAATTATTCATTTGGAAGCATAGTAGTTAAATCTGTTGAAACAATTAACAAACATAATACCTAAGTGTCTTCTTCTTCGTTTTGGGGTACAGTAAATCCTGATACGTCATCTGCCACTGCCACGTCGAAAGCCACACTGTAGTAATAGACTAATTACTTTTAGGCTTGCTTAAAATTTACTTCTAAGAGAAGTAAACTTTATCAGTCATACTCGTATCTCGTTATATGGAATCTGCTGTGCCCACTGCTTGGTATATTTTTAAGTGCCATTTAGGTTCTAGGAGGCGAGCCTATTGCCATTAACCTGACATAACATCAAGCTCCGAATTGGGAATTTCATAGAAAATCTGAAAACCTGATCACACACACTGATTTTTTAATACTAGACTAATGAGACTTTTTTTACAAACGAGTTATATAAGTATTTCGGTCATTATATCGATTCTGTTAACTGAGATGAAAGAACTAATAGGTTTTTGTTTTCACATTGTATTAATGAATAATTAGTAGAATATGGAGACCATCACGTTCAATTTATTTATTTAGGACAGCCAGAATTCTTATATTTGCTTTATTGTGTTTAAATAAAATGATATTATATTATATATATTTTAAGGTTTGCCAGCTTTGCACTCTCTTGATAAAAATATAAAATGTCTTACAAATGTCCTGTAGCTATAACGAGTTTTGTCTTCTTCTCTCTTTTTACAAAATATCATGTGTCAAAGCTAGACAAAATACATTATAATTCCAAAAGGCTTTTTAGAAGATTTTTATGAATATGACGCTTAATATCTACAATATCAATATGAAAAAATGCAATATTTCCTATATTACTGTTTGTTCCGTCACGTTGCTGTCTCAAATATGAAATATTGAATGAAATTCTTCTCCAGTCGACCTATAAAAGAGGAATGCAATTTTCATTGTAGTACACTTTGTACTCAAATAAAGTTTAGATTGTTCAAAGTATGACAGATAAATGGACTCTCTTTATCATGTTAGAGAATGAATAGTAGGGGAGTTTGTAGACGATTATTACAAATGAATACAAGTACCCTTTGCCTCGAAAAGTTCTTTGAAATGCGAGTGAAACCGCGTGCAATAGCTGGTATCGAAATAAACATAATTATTCAAATCATTAAAGAAATTTAAAAGAAATTACATACCTTATATTAAAAAAGAAACAAAATACAGACAGGATTGAGAAACTCCTTTGAAATCCATTAAAAATTAAAAAACAAACCTGACGGATTCCAAACACTGTGTAAACATTTTTCCCTAAAAAAGGGCCCGCAATTATTTTGTTAAATTTTGTCCGCCATGAGTTAATAATAATATTTACCCTTTGCTCCGTACGTCCAGGGCGACCGGCCGGAAAATACTGGTTTTAACCGGCGCATTCCGGTTTGAGGTGGTTTTAAACCGGAACGGTCATACTAGGGAGCATTAAATACTTAAATTATGATATGAGCAAAAATGTTGTACTTTTTTTTATAATGCGGGTTCTAATTAATAGTTTATCAAAGTCTTTCCATACCTAAGCTGGAGTTGTCTTCCAGTCCAACCAGATGCAAGTATCAATATTTAACACAAAGCTATCTGATGATATCCAAGGGAAAATCTGATGGATTTAGAGCCCATGTCTTACACTAATAAGTCTTATGTACCCACATTGAACCAAATCGACATTAACGTGGAAGGAAATGGACAGTCCGATGTGGTAAGAATAGTCTCCCATCCACTAGTTGTCCGCAGCGAGCGTGAAAGAAAGAAGTCAATTGATTATTATTACAAGCTAAAAGGCATTTTTCACTATCACTACATATTTTAAAACAAAGTCCCCCGCCATCGCGTCTGTCTGTTCGCGATATACCCGAAAAGAACTGAACGGAGTTTCATGCGATTTTCACCAATAGACAGAGTGATTTATAAGGAAGGTTTAGGTACATAATAAGGTTTTATGTAAATTTACTAAAATATGACAATAATTGTGCACAACCGTGCGAATCCGGAGCGAGACGCTAGTATTGTATAAAAAATATTTAAAAAAGGAGCTTGTTAAGGTTTTATTATAGAAAAACAACAGAGTGTTTAATAACTTCAAAGTCATTTAAACAAAAGATTGAAATAGTTTCAAAACTGTAATCTGAAATAAAATTAATTTAAAAATTACAGATGTATTTCAAAAACAATTATCACAATAATAGTTAAACTGAAGCATTTGCGTTCGAAATAGTAATTTTCCATTAGAACGAATATCAAAATCGAAAACATTATATTTAAAATTAAACAAAGCCCCAATTTCAGATTGATTTTCATCGTAATTATGTTTCATACCATCACAGAACTATTGAATACCATCACGCTTTTATTGCCCAAAGGAGCAAAACAAGTGATTACTGCCACCCACAGTTTTTCTGACTGTCCGAAATCATGTGCGAACAAATGTGGCTAAAACATTCGGTATACTTGACCAGAGGAACCCTGATTCGAATCCTGCTTGACATCAAGATATACCAATCCACTTTAGACTGACCTCCCATTGTAAAGGTTCTCTGAACAATACAAGGCCAGCCTATACTGGTTTTGTCTAGCTAGATGTGAAGTCGTGCGTACTTTGATTTCGACTAGAAAATTAATATCTTTATAGATATTTAGCATTAATTATTGCGAAAATTACATACATAACATACCATCACGCCTATATTCTCCGAAGGGTTAGGCAGAGGTGTACTTATGGACACCCACATTTCGCCGGTATATTTAGGTCCCATGTAATAGTGGGCGAGCCTATTGTCATTAACCGGGCACATATCCAGACTCCGAGCTGCTACTGAGAATTTCATAGAAAAACCCAATAACACTTTGCTCGACCTGGGGATCGAACCCAGGACCTCTAGCGTAGCAGTCGCGCTTAGGATCACTAGACTAATGAGGCAGTCAAAATATATTAAAAAAAATACATAGTAAAAAGGAAAGGCAACATCATTTTGAATTAAACTAACTGTAAGTGGTGTCATTTGAAGGACATTGAGAAGATGAAGGAATACAAAAAGACAAACTGAATTCTGACGCGAATATTAATTGGTGGTTTTATTTCAAAACAAGACGACATCAAAAGAAAAGCTGGACGCTGTGGGAATTAGTTGAAGATTTATAGTAACTATAAGCACCTCCTATCATTCTTAGAAGTTTAATTTTCAACGCGGTGATAATTATCGAGGAAATACATGAAATAGTTCGCGTACCTAAGGACCACTTTGCATTTCAAGTGAACGATGTAAAATATTCCACCAAAACGGTGCATAATTAGCAAATTTCGCTAAATCAGCGCTCATGACGCACAGTGACCCATTTGCGAGCTGAATTGACTATATTAAACAAATATCGTTCAGTACAACGCGGCAGTGGTGCTCAAACTGTGGGCTTAATACGTGGACAATTTTTTTTTTAAAAACAAAAGTTAACATTTGGAATTATTTATCCCGATCTTATTTTTGACATCATCCTGCATAATTCTCACATTGATAGAACTTTATTGTAAGCGGATGAAAACATTGTAAGCATTTTTATTTAAAAGAGCATTTCTAGAGTTTCTTGCCGGCTCTTATCCATAAGACGTTGGAACCTCGCAATTGGCTTTGACAATTCAAAAGTACCTATAATACCTGTATTTCTGTCTCAATTATGGCACTTTGCTCGACTCGGAATAGAATCCAAGCTAAACTAAGAGAAGTTGTGGTTACAAGACATAGTAATACTATCTTCAATAGATGTTGTTGACGTCATCTTAAGACGTAGAAGTGGAAGAGAAATTCGATATCACAGGCAGTGGTCTCGGTAGCTTAGTTGTTATTGCGCCTGGTGAAACTTGAACTTCATCATGAACCCATTACATTGTCCCACTGCTGGGCACGGGTCTCCTCTCAGTACGAGAGGGATTAGGCTATAGTCCACCACGCTAGCCTACTGCGGGTTGGCAGACTTCACATGCCGTCAAGAAAATCTCTCAGGCATGCAGGTTTTCTCACGAGGTTTTCCTTGCTTCGAAAAGTCAGAGGTGCGTGCCTTGGATTCGAACTCGAGACCTTTGACTTGGCAGTCCAATGGTCATATCACAAGGCTATCACTGCACTGAAACTTCATATTCATAGGATATTAATGCCTGATAATTTGGTATAATTATATGCTAGTTTTCAGTTCGAACCCAAGGCACGCACCTCTGACTTTTCGAAGGAAGGAAAACATCGTGAGGAAACCTGCATGTCTGAGACATTTTCTTGACGGCGTGTGAAGTCTGCCAACCCGCAGTAGGCTAGCGTGGTGGACTATAGCCTAATCCCTCTTATTCTGAGAGAAGAGCCGTGCTCAACAGCGGGCCAATTTAATAGATTGTTGATGATGATAGATTAAAAGTCATCAGTTGAACATATTCATCGCTTGCCATCAGGGGAGTTCAAGGTCAAAAGCGAATCCATTTCCAAAAGAAACTACATGAAAGTTTGAGTAACATAGTGCAGAATCGGAAATTTCCCGGCGCGAATACCGTCGGTGTTGCAAACGTAATTGAGCGTAGCAACACTCGCTGTGCCGAACGGTGGGTCAACGGAGTATGCGATGTGTGATGCTCTCATTTGGAGCTAATTGTAGCCCTATTTCAGTTCTGTAAATTAGTAAAACAGAAATTCATAGTAGATATTTTATAGTATCGTTACATTTTGCAAACGTCAAAGAAGCTTTATTTAAATTAAGTTTTTCTGAGAAATATAATTAATTATAATTTGTATGAGAGTTCGATTCCAGATAGAGCAAAGTGTTATTGAGTTTTCTGTGAAATTCTCATAAGCAGATCGGAGTCTAGATATGTGCCCGATGAATGGCAACAGGCTCGCCCCTATTACATGGGACCTATACCGGCGAATTGTAGGTGAAAAATAAGTACGTCTCTGCCTAACCCTTCGAGCAGTACAAGCGTGAAAGCAATTTAAATTGACCGTTACAATCGGTGAAACAATTTATTTTTGTATTTTGTAAATTTAATAAATTATTTTTAATTACATTTCAGTTCTATTAATGTTAATAATATGTAAAATGTTTATTATATTGATACAGCAATATTATTGAGTAAATTCTAAAGCCGCGAAAAACTAACGATATTTCATAGGTAAATGCCTAATCGTGGTCTGTCTTTTATTTACTACTTACCACTAGAATAAAAATATATAATTTATTTAATTAAATATTATAATTTAATAAATACTAGCTTCCCGCCCACGGCTTCGCCCGCGTAGTTTCTCGGCTTTTCTATACTAAAATATGTATGTATTATACATATAAGCCTTCCTCTTGAATCACTCTATCTATTAAAAAAAACCGCATCAAAATCCGTTGCGTAGTTTCAAAGATTTAAGCATACAAAGGGACATAGGGACAGAGAAAGCGACTTTGTTTTATACTATGTAGTGAAGTGATAAGCGTGAGAAGTTCCTGGACGCCTAGTTCCCTAAAATCACAAAACCATTTGTGGAAGCTAGTTTAATATAAGCAACTAACTTAATTATAACATCACATAGTTTTCCAACCAGCCATTAAAGTGACCGAATGCAATATTGTGCATGGTAATATGTAAATTATTCTCAATTGGAACCAGTGGTGTTGCCAAATTGTGATTGTATTATTAACTTAATTTATATGGCAACTCTGGGACGTGCTTGATGTAGGATACCAATACAATTTGACCTATATATTTAATTATATATCCTTTTGCTGTCCCACTGTTGGGCATGATTGTCGTCTTAGAATGAGAGGGCTTTAGTCTTCGCTGGGCTATTGTGGGTTGGCAGACTTCACACGCCGCAGGAAAGTTTCTCAACCATGCAGGTTTCCCCTCGATCATATTTTTCACCGTTTGAGCGACTAATTATTACATACCAATATAATGTATCATCACGCCTGTATTTCCAGAAGGGTTAGGCAGAGGTGTACTAATGTATACCAACAGTGTGCTGGTATGCGTAGGTCCCATGTCATACGCGGCGAGCTTATTGCCATTAACTAGCCATAGATTCAAGCTCCGAATACAGAGAGCATTACAAAGAAAAACCCAATAAAACTGCTTGATCTGCGAATCGGACCCAGGAACTCTGACGTGCAACCACTAGACTAATGAGTCAAACTACTCGTATGTAGATATCAAAACTTCAAAGCAGTCTAGTTGTTGCAAGTAAAGCTGTTGACGAAGAGTTTTTAGAAATTCGGGCGAAAAAAGTGTTTATGGATTTTTCTATAAAAGTCTCTGTAAAACAGAGTTAAACAGAGTTTTGTTGCGTTTCTAGTAATAGCAAAACGCTTTATACCCCTTTTTCACGAGCATAAGTGTACATCAGTATCATCATCATCATCAACCCATTACATTGTCCCACTGCTGGGCACGGGTCTCCTCTCAGAACGAGAGGGATTAGGCCATAGTCCGCCACGCTAGCCTAGTGCGGGTTGGCAGACTTCACTTGCCGTCAAGAAAATCTCTCAGGCATGCAGGTTTCCTCACGATGTTTTCCTTCACCGTTTAAGCATCACATCAGTATACCTTTTGCTTATTATTTTAGGGATACAGGCGTGATGATATCATAAATACATTTCACAGTTCTCTCAGACTGCTTCTAATCCATATCTAATTGCTCAAAAACCGATATATTGAGTCTGGCAGTACCCGGCCATAACCGGTCGGATCTGGTCTAAACTAGTTCGAACCAGCGCAAAGCGGTTCTTATTTATGTGCTCGTAAAGCGAGTAGCAATAAAAATGGTGGCTTATATGCACTTTTTATGCATAACTAAAGCGATGCTAGTTAAGATTTACGTTTATTTAATATTTCACGCTCCTGACGTTTATGGAGTAAGTAATGTAATTACTGTTGGCTTCTTGTGAGTATTATATTTTTATGGAAATTGGTACGAAAATTTATTGGCGTGCAGGATTAAAATTAATACAAAACATGATTATTTCAGAACTACAAGGAATAACTGCCTCATTAGTCTAGTCTAGTAGCCCTAAACGAGAATGCTACGATAATGGTCTTGGGTTCGATTCCCAGGTCGAGCAAAGTTTTATTGGGTTTTTTCTATGAAATTTTCAGCAGCTCGTAGTCTGGATTTGTGCCCGGTCAATGGCAATAGGCTCGCCCCCGTATTACATGGGTCCTAAATATACCGACAAACTGTGACTGCATAATAAGTACATCTCTGCCTAACCCTTCGGGGAATATAGGCGTGATGGTATGATTGTAATTTTAAATAACAAGTTCGTGTAATTACTGAACGACCAAAAATTATTTACGATGTATATTTAACATTAAATGCGCTTAAATCCCATCCTATCCAATACTCGAAATCGGTATGACCTACATGCAACTGCTATTATGCTCCAAAAACGCTTAACGACCGGTACAAATCAACGAACAGCGTGGGGTGGAAGTAGTGGGGAGTCAAGCTAGGTCCAAACGGATTTACTGTAGATTTATACACCGGTGCTTAAGCTTCGTTCAGTTTCGAACTAATCAAGTCGGTAGTGTTGTTTTGGCAAGACTGTCAGCTTCGGTGAAATACGGAGGTATACTGTTTTCGAAGTAGATTTTTTTGGTGAATGTAGTGTATGCTTTCTTCTACGTTTGAAGTAAAATAAAAGAATGATAATCTATACGACTGCCTTATTAGTCTAGTGGTCCTAAGCGCGACTGCTACGCTAGAGGTCTTGGGTTCGATCCCCAGGTTGAGCAGTGTTATTGGGTTTTTCTATGATATTCCCAGTGGCAGCTCGGAGTCTGGATTTGTGCCCGGTTAATGGCAATAGGCTCGCCCCCTATTACATGGGACCTACACATGCCGGCGAAATGTGGGTGTACATTTACTAATGTACTCACCTCTGCCTAACCCTTCGGGGCATACAGGCGTGATGGTATGATAATCTATGCGACGTCGTTTTAATAGAAGCTTTTACACATATTTTTTTTAAGTAGTCTCCCGCATCACTGGTGCTCCAGAGGTACTGGGCGTGACTTACGAATTGTCGAGTTGTTGTACGTAGATTCAAACCCAGTCAGGCGCTTTTCTTTGTGTAAATTATTTCATCAACACTGCTCCAACAACAGTGAAGGAAATCATCTTAAGGAAACCGGCACGTCCTAGAACCTAAAATTCTAACCTCGACATCTACCAACGCGCACTGGGTCTGCTTGAGGGATTACGGCACTCTCCCTCTCACAGAGAGGAGGCCTGTGTCCCAACAGTGGGAACATTATTGGTCTCATTTGGGAACACATCTTGTATCACTTGACAAACAACGGACTCAAAGTACACCCTGACTCGAAAAGATCAGAGAAATGTTTGACTCGAGCGGGAATTAAACCCACGACACTCGGTACAACAGTAGTCATGAATACTTCAACCGCTACATCGAACATGGAATCCTTTTGTAATGAAGTTCTATATTTAAAAATGAATTATTCAAAGAAATAATTAAAATTTATAATTCAAATTCAAAACTTCAAAGAATTGGAATGTTTCTAGAAACTTTCGCAGTGCATTTGGGTTAAGTGTGAGCATTTCCGTATCAAATTCCGTTCCACCCTCCAAAACAGTAACACTATAATTCCAATGTGCTACAGAAACACTCAGAGCCTCGCTTCCTTGCCAAAAGGCGCCTTAATTTCATAATAACAATATCTCTAATCCACTAAAAACGGAATAAAATTATCAGTAAGCACAACGATGGTATCCTGCGCTACTTTAAAGGTTTAAAACGTAATTATTACGGCTCAAACGGCCTCAACTTTGCGCTAAGCGGGCTAATAGTGCGCTCCCACGAAACTGCGCCCAATTACGACTCTGTGTTATTGTTGGGTTTGCCAATAGCTTCATTTGTTTCTGATGTGCAGTGTACCATATTTGATTGAACATCACGCCTGTATTCCCCGAAGGGTTAGGCAGACGTGTACTAATGTACAGCCACAGTTCGCCGGTATGTTTAGGTCCCATGTAATAGGGGGCGAGCTTATTGCCTTCAACCGGGCACTATTCTAGACTCCGAGCTGCTACTGAGAATTTCACAGATACCAATAACACTTTGCTCGACCTTGGAATCGAACCTACTAGACTAATGAGGCAGTTTCTAATAATATCTACTCGAATGACAAGATGGCTTATTATTTCCAACTCGACTAACAACAACGAAAATCGACTTACACGATCTAAACTCCAGTTAAGTTCTCAGCTAAACATACTAATAGTTTAATAAGCTTATTTTCAGTCCCGAAGGCAGCTTATACGTCGCCAATATAGAATTAAATGAGATAGAGCTGTCAGATGTTTGATTATTCGCAAGTCAATTGATTATTAGTATAGTTTAATTTCAGTAAAGATCATAATTTCGATTAAAGTATTTTTTTTACGATTTTAAACAAATCAGATAAATTTCACTAAGAAAATCTGTCAAATGTCAACTTGTTGAGTTGAAACTATAACAAAACAGCACTAAAAAAAAAAAAGTATTTTGAAGAAAATACCTATATTTTAAATGTACAGTGAATGTGATGTGTACAGTGATGTTATTTTAGTGAAATAAAAAATCGACCGCGGGCAGAATTTGAACCTGCGTCTTATTAACCTGTGTAAACTACTGTGTAAAATCTCAAATTTTCTCAGTTGATTATAAATTTAATCGAGAACATTTTAAGGTTTAAAATCATTTGGCGAAATTTGGTAGTTTTGTATAACCTAATGTGCTGGCGACTATACCTCATCATCAACCGATTACATTGTCCCACTGCTGGGCACGGGTCTCCTTTCAGTACTAGAGGGATTAGGCTATAGTCCACCAAGCTCGCCTACTGCGGGTTGGCAGACTTCACACGCCGTCAAGAAAATCTCTCAGGCATGCAGGTTTCCTCACGATGTTTTCCTTCACCGTTTAAGCGCGTGATAATTAATTATTAATACGCACATAACTTCGAAAAGTCAGAGGTGCGTGCCTTGGATTCGAACTCGAGACCTTTGACTTGGCAGTCCAATGGTAGGCTATCACTGCACTTTACATCCCAACCCAAGGCGACTGTATCCCAACCCATCTAAGATAGGGGTTTTGTCACGTAAAATAAGTGACATTTTAAAATCTCGTTCACGGCGTGTACGTGACCGTAGGCCTTACGTGGCACTGCACGGTAGTTAGGAAAGTGACGCGGTAATAGTTAAATAACTGTTATGTAGTTAACTGCTAGTTCAGTTTAGTTACGTTCCGTTACGTGACAAACTTTGTTGGGATACAATTCTGTGTTCAACTTTATTTACTTATGCCTGACTCAAAAGACGTCTTAGTATTCGATTCTCAGGTTACATACCATCACGCCTGTGTTCCTGGAAGGGTTAGGCAGAGGAGTACTAATGTAAACCCACACTGTGCCGGTATGTTTAGGTCCCATGTAATAGGGGGCGAGCCTATTGCCATTAACTAGGCACGAATCCAGACTCCGAGCTGCTACTGATACTTTCATAGAAAAACCCAATAACACTTTGCTTGACCTGGGGATTGAACCCTGTGCCTCTAGGTAGCAGTCGCGCTTAGAACCACAGTGGTTCTAAGCGCGACTGCTGCTTCTTTCTTTGTGTGCATTGTTCAGTTAAATTATTTTCAACAAGACCGTTAGAATCTTCGTTTTCAAGATGATGAGGAAAATCTGGCAAGCGGTATGTTGGGTCGTCAGTACCCGAAACGTCGCCAAATAAACTCTCCAATTCAGTGTTAACATCGTCATCCATATATTTTTCTGAAACAATCACTTGAGCTGAGTGGAACTTTAGATATTAACATCGCTATCTACAGTCAGGTACTAATATTATAAAGCTGAAAAGTTTGTTTGTTTGAACGCGCTAATCTCATGAAGTACCAGTTTGATTTGAAAAATTCTTTCACTTTTAGAAAGCTACACTATTCTTCAGTAGTCACCTTTTCTTACATACCACGAGCGGAACCGCGGGAAGAGCTATAATATATAAAGCTCCTATTTATTTACGACGAGCTTCCGAACATTGACACGATCACGTATAACGTTATTAAAACATAGCACTTGAGGATAGTGTAGTTTTATATTCATGAAAGAAATATAAAAAATCTGTTCAGTAGTTTCAGAGATTACTCACAAATTTTAATTCTAATTAGGTAAGTAGGTATAAGAAACGTTATTGGCATCGTAAATTAACCAACCTTCTCGATACGTAGAACAGGATGGCATTGATTCAATTAAAGAATTGATATGACCAGGAAAGACTTTGGTGCTTGGATCATCTGAAAACGTAATCTTGGATCATCTTAATACCCATTTTTAAAGAAATTTACATAATAGTGACAAAAAGAACACGTTACTTCGACAGCCAGTGATTCTAGGGTTAAAACTAACGGGGAAAAGAACAACAGAATTTTTAAAATGTGCCGAAGCGTGTCCTAATAATTTTCAAAAATACCGTCCCTAGCTATAACGATATAGTAGGAAGGTACGTAATTTACCTGCTTATATGTAATGACGAAACTCGATAGTATCCTTCGTGTTATTGGATGTAGACTCAGGCTCGTGGACTTTTACGGAGCTTCCATTTATAGTTGATACATTTTCTAAAAGAAAATAACCTCATATTGAAAAAAGTTTGGATATAAAGTTTGTTAAAAAAATAACCTCAAAATTAAACTTACCAGTATCAAATTCATTATGTTTTATCACTTTTATAGGTCATATTACTTTTTGCTACAAGTCATCTGACTATGAATTCAACTATATGACATGTATCGCATAAACTAGCTAAAGTAGTTTAGTCGCTTTTGCATGTCAAGAATTTGTTAATAATGAAATAATTTGGTACATGTAAAATGACATTATAGTTATATATTAGATTTTTGCAGTAACGTTATTTTAGCAAAATAAACAAAATTCTTCCGCTAAATACGTTTAAATTCCTTTAGATTATATTTACTGAATGTGTGTAAAAGCATTTTGTTTAACAAATAGAAAAGAAAAAGAGGTTATTGACGCTTAGTTTTTTTTGCATGTTATAATTTATAGGAAAAATGATACTATCGTCGTTTATTATATTTTAACAGGCGAATATTAAGCACCTTATTACATTTAACTGTTTTTACCATAAAATATCTTCTAAACTCTTTAACGTAACGCTTAGTCGGTTTTACCAGTACACAAACCTTAAAAAGATAAGATTTTTTATGTATTTAACAAATTTTTGGCAAAAATGTTACTTAGCAGGTTTTCGCAGTAAACCCTCGCACTAAACTAACAAAGCAGTCGATAATAATAAATAAATAAGTGATTTAAAACCGTAAACTGTTTAAAGATTGAAATGCTGAAGGATTTTTGAAAAGAAAAAAAATATATTAAATTTATAATAAAAAAATATATATTAAACTTATAATTATATAAGTATTTTAAATAAGATACATTTATATGCGAGCCTAACCTTCTTTATAGTAAGTAATACAATGTACAAATATTTTTTCCGAAATCTATAACTTGAAAAAAAATAACACCTACCTTTATCCGCTCATAAAAAATATACACCCTCACCCAAAAAAGCGTATAAGGAAATCTAATAAAAACCTCAATGTCTTTGTGGAAAAAAAAATAAACCTTCACAAGTGGCATTTACTGTAAAATACAGAGGCTATAATAGGGGGGAATGTACGACTCCTGAAATTTTAATATAGCCCGCAGCGCAACCGACAGAGAAGTGACAGCCTTTTTGAAATTAATAAATCTTTGTTGCAAGTGTTTGTGTCTTTTGTCTTTATGACATTTTGACAGACATTCTAATTTTACATATCCCCAGCGTATATGATATTAAAAAGGCACTACTTATTTATATCAAAAACTAACTGAATTGTCATGAGTTTATATATTTTCACATGACCTACGCATTTGTTTTGCTGATCTGGTATTGTCGACCCAACGCGATAACTGATGTATGCGTGCCGTCGATTCAACTACAAGCTGATATAGCTCTTTCTTCAAAATACCTGTTCAAATATTGCCCTGCATTGTACAATTCGCATCTATTTTACCTATCTATACTTATACTTATATACTTATAATATTATAAAGCTGAAGAGTTTGTTGGTTTGTTTGTTTACTTGAACGCGCTAATCTCAGGAACTACAGGTCCGATTTGAAAAAATCTTTCAGTGTTAGATAGCCCATTTATCGAGGATGGTTACAGGCTATATATCATCACGCTAAGACCAATAGGTACGGAGCATACATGAAAAATGTTGCAAAAACGAGAAAAAATTAAATGCAGAAAAGCCGAGAAACCACGCGGGCGAAGCCGTGGGCGGAAAGCTAGTAGTTAGGTAGGTTATATTTCCAGAAATAAATTTTATTTATCATTTATACGAAAATCTTGTAGAAAAAAGTGCATATACGTATGTGTGTGGGCGATTCCAAAAAAATATATTTCCAAATACCACTCCCTGTTTTTCTCGAATTCGAAAATATTTAGTAGGTCATTTTTCAAAAGAACCTCATTGAGACTATAACGAGATACCATTTTAAGATAAATATAAGTCCAGCCGTTCATGACTTTTGTGCTTAACAAGACATTTAGCCATTCATATTTTATTTACATACATACACTCACGCCTTTTTCCCACAAGGGTAGGCAGAAACTATAGACCGCCACTTGCTACGACTCTTGCATATCTCTTTTCCTTCTTCCACATTCATACATCTTTTCATAAACACGCGCTGGTTGCGAGTACTACGCACCTGACCTTTTTGGAGAACTTCGCCGATAAGATCGGTGTACGTTCTAGGGCGACCTCTCCCGACGCTGCCTCTGACATTCGCCTTATAAATTCCATTCGTTTATTGACATTTTTATTTGTAGATTATTAAAATTATATGGCATGCTATTCATGGCTATGAGTTCTGTGACTGTAGTTAAACCAAGTATTGTTACATTTTGTTTTGTTTTAAAGGGTATATCTGTGATACTTTGATAACTGTAATTGGTTTTCTTCAGGTGAACATACAATATTTTACATACATTTTAATTGCCCGTGTTCACACTATTACGGAATCGTGAAAAATAACGGATATGTCTTACATGACGTTTCGTTTTTTTTCAAAAACCTGGTCGGTCGGGTCAGGACGACTATGCCTTGCCCACACACCCACACACTACGACCGTTTGTTGACTTGTAATGAATCACGAATTCAGTGTGAACATCTATTCGGATTTTTTTTTTTTTAGTAAAAAAAAAAAGGGTATATCTGTGACACTTTGATAACTGTAATTGGTTTTCTTCAGGTGAACAAACAATATTTTTTTACGAGTAAATTGGTTATTTATCTAGACTTCAAAGTTGAGTACTAAGATGAAAAATAAGTATACGGGTCGCCTGACGGTAAGCGGCGCAAACTTTATAAACGCGAAGAATATCATATCATGGCTTATCTTAATACTTGAGTTACAGCTCACTCACATTGGGTCCGTCACCGACGATTCGTCGAAAAAGATGATACGTAATGACGGATGAACATTCACATTGCATACGGAATCGAGTTTTTTCACGATTCATCAAAATATCCGAATAGATGTTCACACTGAATTCGTGATTCATTACAAGTCAACAAACGGTCGTAGTGTGTGGGTGTGTGGGCAAGGCATAGTCGTCCTGACCCGACCGACCAGGTTTTTGAAAAAAAACCAAACGTCATGTAAGACATATCCGTTATTTTTCACGATTCCGTAATAGTGTGAACACGGGCAATTAAAATGTATAGCCGCCCATACAAATCAAAATAACGATTCGTGAAAAAAGACGATTCGTCAAAAAACACGAATCGTCTTTGACGGATTAGTGTGAATGAACACTTATTATGTCTTATTTTACCAGTAATTCTATTGCCTACATAACCCTTCAAATTTGAATATAATAATTTTAGCATGGTATTGCTTAGAGAATATTTGGCTAATAATATTATTAATTCTGTAATGATATTAATATTTTTTTAATTTAAACTACTATGTGTTAAACCATTTGACAATGTCACCTTTATGTTCTCTTTAACTTTACATCAGTGAAAAAAATACATCAATTTTATAACATAAGTATTATAACTCTAGTCTTGTTCAGCTTCAGAGAAATTTAATAAAATTGCGTAATAGTGAACTACTACATATTTATGAGACAATGTCCACCAAATTATAATTTGATTGTATAAAAATCCTTTTTGCCCACAAACCTTATTAGAACTCTACAAAGAAATCAGTTTACTATCAAGAAATCTAAATTGATTCAAATTAGATGTAACCTCAGAGCTACGGCGTAGCGGGCTCTACGGCGTAGCATCGACAGCTACGGCGTAGTAATATGCTACGTGATCAATTCCACGTCACGTAAGATCGTGAATGGGACATATGTATGTGTATTACTGTGTTATTACATTGTAGAATCACAACCAATGTAAGCCAATGTAATTGCATTTTTTTTGCAATTACATTGGTAGATTTGTGATAACATCACTACATGTTATATTTACTTTAATTATATTTTAAGCTTAATCATAGTTTAAGTTATTATTATTCAAAACCTATCTATTTTATGTATGTTAAAAAAATATGTGAGAATGAAATAAATGTGTTTTTTTCTTTCTTTCTTTACATTAACGCCATTCATAAATATCTGTTTGGTCCAGTGGTTGCACGTTGCAAGCACATTCGCTGAACGTAAGGCCTTAGGTTCGATTCTCAAGTCGATGAGTGTAAGTGATCATTTGATTAATGTGTGCGCTTTGGAATCGAAAGATCTATGGCCATGGCTGATCAGATTATGGTCATACCGTAAGACCATAATTAATTAACACTATATCGCGTTTGGAAAATTGCAGTGATAACCTTGTGTTAAAGGACTGCTATGTCAAAGGTCTCGTGTTCGAATCCAAGGCAAGCACCTCTGACTTTTCGAATTCATGTGTTTATTAATACTAAATTATCACGTGCTTAAACGGTGAAGGTGAACGGTGAACACGGTGAACACTGCGAGGAAAGCTGCTTGAGAGATTTTCTCGATGGCATGTGAAGTCTGCCAACCCGCAGTAGGCTAGCGTGGTGGACTATAGCCTAGTCCCTTTTGTATTGAGAGGAGACCTGTGCCCAGCAGTGGGACAATGTATGTTGTTGTTGACAAAGAACGCAATAACAATTTAAATCACAATGGTTTTTTTTTGTAACGTGAAAGAAGAAATTACAATTAATTTAATTTAATGACAATTCATCTATAGAATACAAATATTTTCCCAATATGAGTGACTTGAGCCTTGATTTGAACGAACTCGTATATACAATTTTTTTTTAATTTTAAGGGCAACTTTAGTAGTCTTAGTCTTTTAAAGCTCATAATTTACTGGAACAAATCTATCACTGTTCATCGCTTGTTTATTATTAATTGCCACTTTTGGGCACTAACCTTTCACTTTATAGTACTTTCTATCACTGTCTGATTGCCTCATTAGTCTGGTGGTCCTAAGCGCGACTGCTACGCTAGAGGTCCTATATTGGATTTTTCTATAAAAGTCTCAATAACAGCTCGGAGTCTGGATTTGTGCCCGGTTAATGGTAATAGACTCGCCCCTTATTACATGGGAACTAAACCGGCGAAGTGTGAGTGTACATAAGTACACCTCTGCCTAAACCTTTGGGGAATACATTCGTTTACAGGTAATCACTTATAAAAAGTCTTTGACACTTAATCTATCACTACTCATCACTTTATAGTTCTTGAGTATCACTTCTTATAACTCAACATCAACTTGTTATACCGTCCATTAAATGCGCAGAAAATCCATTAGTATTCCATCGATAGTGACTGGGATCACATATCAATACGCTTGGGACTTAAAGAACTTGAAAGGTAATGTCCTTCAAGAAGTTAAAGCCCTAAGGCAATTCTCTAATACTTTATTTTTTTTACTGGATAAGGCCTTACATATACAATTCCGTTTCTTTAGGGAAATTTTAACTTGGAATGTCAAAATCGATAGCATAGATGTTTTAATTTAATTAATTCCTCCAATCAAGGCTGATTTTTCAATAACCCCATAAATAAAATTAGAAAAAAACTGTCATTGTGTTATCCGTAAGATAAAAGTTACCTATTTGGTTATTGAAAAATAGTCCCTTAACCTCTCCCACGATTAGAATGCAACCTATGCAAAAATGTGCAGTATGCAGGTGCATATATGACTATTATTGCCATCCTTTTCGTTTCCCTACAATTTTTGCAAATTAGAGCAGGAAATATATAGTTTTACGAATTTCCATGATAAAAAAAATCGCACATTTTTTGCACACTTAGTGTGCAAACTACATTTGCCGGGTTAACATAATTTTTGATCAAATGAAAAACGACTTCAATTCTGTTGTACACCTCCAGAGCCAACGAACAATGGATTAAATGAGCAAAAAAGCATAACACACCATCACGGTTATATTCCCAAAGGATTAGGCAGAGGCGGTCTAATGTTCACCCACAGTATCGCTGGTATGTTTAAATCCCATGAGGTAGCGAGTCTATGGCCATTAATCGGTATAAGCACTGTTTGTATCTTATCGCCATATTATGGCAGGATATACTGGAATCAATATCACATCATTTGTACCATATTCTGACAAATAAACATTTTTGATTTGATTTGAACATATCCAAACACCAAGAGTTGCTACTAAGAATTACATAGAAAAACCCAATAATACTTTTAACTCGACTAAACTAACTAAATTAAAGGTTTATCAAATCTCAGCGGACTTATTATTTCGCTCGCTAGATTATTTTCAATCTGGAATGCGAAATGATTTAATTTAAATAAAACTGCAACTGACTGCCTCATTAGTCTAATGGTCCTAAGCGCGACTGCTACGCTGGGTTGGATCCCCAGGTCGAGCAAAGTGTTATTGGGTTTTCCTATGAAATTCTCAGTAGCGGCTCGGAGTCTGGATGCTGTTGCCCGGTGAATGGCAATAGGCTCGCCCCCTATTACATGTGACCTAAACACCTCTGCCTCACCCTTCGGGGAATACAGGCGTGACGGTGTGTTATGTTATTTTAAATAAAACATTTTGTGTTAAATCTCCAATCTGTTAATTAAATACTTAACAGAACAAACATAGCCAAAAAAACCTTACTCTTTTTACGCGTCCAATCACGCAAAAATCCAGTTAATGCCAAATGACGTCAACTTTAAGCATCGATTCCATTATCACTCGTTAATAAATCCTATGTGAGGTGCTGCCTCACTGCTAGCGGATAGTGATAAGCGATTTGAGCGCATAATAATATTATTTTCTTATACTGTGTCAAATCTGGAATGGAACAATTCTGGATGTGACAATTATTTCCTCATTGAAAGCCAGGCGGAAGGATATGTCGGAATCTTACCCATTACAAATGACTTTTGCTTTACTTTGCCTACATAGTACAGATCATGGGATTTGTGTTCACAAACGCCACAACGGGATTAAACAAATAGTAATATTAGTTGTCAAAGATTGGATGGACACAAATTCACTTCTAGAAAATAAGTTCCTGATTCAAAGCTTGCTTACTTGGTATGATTTATAAACCATAGCTGACCATATTTTTAGTACGCTATAGTTTGCCAGTATTTTGAAGTCCAATGTAATAGGAGGCGAGCCTATTCCCATTAACTGGGCCCAAATCCAAACTCTCTTTGAGCTACTCATACCAATACCGTGGGAATTTCTCAAACTGCGTATTAGTAAGGAACTCTTGTGCACCATAGAATGCTCCTTAATCAACCAGTTCTCAGATATCGCATATCGCTTATCGCTAGCAATGAGACTTTTGCTTCAAGCTCAGCGTCCCACCTTTTTCGATCGGCCGGATTACGTGTGGATACACCGGCAATTCTTATTGCCTTCTGATTAATCTCTTTCAAGATTTTCCTTTGATATAAATGGGAGAATTAATCATTGGTTCTGATAGATGAGTATTCTATCTTGGCGAGTTTTTGTTAGAATTAATTTTATGAGATGGCGAAGAAAATGGGGGCGGAATTGAAAGGGTTGGTGCGACCGAGATTATATCAGTTGATTGTAGGATAAGTTAATAATATTGGGTTGTGTTTTTTTTCTTAAGGCTATTTCTTTCAAGGTGTTTTATTAAAACATAGACATGTCACACCTATGTCTGTTTTCTCTCGAAGGGTAAGGCAGACGTGTGTCTAAACACTAACTAATACATCGTAAAAAAAAATAGGAGGCGACTATATTGCCAACGACTGGACAACAAGTAACAAATAAAAACTCTGTGTTGCTATTGAGGATTTCGTTTCGTTTTGACAATTTCCTCGGGAATCAAGCCCAGAAACTTAGCTACCACTACACAAATCAGGCAATTTACTTAATACAGTTATTGTTATAATAATCAACTGCCTCGTTGGTCTAGTGATCCCAATCGCGACTGCTACGCTAGAGGTCTTGGGTTCGATCCCCAGGTCGAGCAAAGTGTTATTGAGTTTTTCTATGAAATTCTCAGTAGCAGCTCGGAGTCTGGATTTGTGCCCGGTGAATGGCAATAGGCGACCCTATTGCCATTCACCGTGCCCCCTATTACATGGGACCTAAACATACCGGCGAACTGTGGGTGTACATTAAGTACACCTCTGCCTAACCCTTCGGGGAATACAGGCGTGATGGTATGTATGTTATAATAATCAGTTAATTTAAATAATATTATTGAATTATAAAAGTATCTGTTCGGTTATTAAATGTTTTTTTCTTTTATTAATAATTCAATCTAAATGCAATTTAAAAATATATTTCGACACGTAATACCTACTCCATTGAACTCATTGTAAATTCAATTACTTTTGCCGTGGACACCATCAACCAACATAATCAATATCCTGTCTACAGCTTAAGCCACTAACAATAAGGCTTAAATTCGAATGTTCGAACTTCAAAATTAAATTTGTATTACAGTTGAAATTTGCACTTAAAGTGTACCTTACATAAATAAAAATAAGGACTGAAATCGAGACTATTGATTTATATCGTATGTCATTCGCATAATAAATTATATATTTACATCATTTCCACCTTATCAGTATTCACATAAGGTTTGAAATCACGTGTTAAACTGTAATACCCACGTATGTCCATCGCAAAGGTCGATCGAACAAATTTAACATGCGTGATGTAACCACCTTGTTTCGCTCGACATAAGGTTGAATATTGAATGTGCTAGCAGCACATACATATGTGTAAATTGGTGGACAGCAAAGTGTCTAGACTAATGCATTCAAATATTAATGGGATCAGCTGTTACTTATAGTTGGGATATCTTTAATTTCAAAGGGTTTTTGTGATTTCAATACAAATGGAGGGTATTATGCCCAAAAAGGTTAAAGTGTCATGTTTAATTCAAAAAGTCCAAGTGCTTATGTAAGCACTTTATAAGTTTAGAGCTTATACGACATGTATCACGGATTCAATTCCCGTACGAAACAAATAATTTTAAATAACATACAGATGCGTTCCTTGCGAAGTATGTGCGGTGTAACTCGGAATGATAGATTGAGAAATAGTGTGATAAGGGAGCGTTGCGGTTTAAAAGATGATATAGTGACACGCATTGAAAGGGGTATGCTAAGTGATTTAGACATGTCGAGAGAATGGATGAAAGGCGATTAACGAAAGGGATTTATTTATAAAGCGAATGTCAGTGGAGTCGCCGGGAGGGGACGCCCTAGAAAGACATAACATGATCTTATTGGTGAGATCCTTCAGAAAGGTCAGGTGCATGTGTATGACCAGATGTATGAATGTGGACGAAGAAAAAGAAGTATGCAAGAATCGTAGTAGATGGCGTTCTGTAGTATCTGCCTACCCCTATGGGAAAATGGCGTGAGTGTATGTATGTATACATACAGGTAGTTGAATAGAGGATTGTGGCTAAGTTATAATTGCGCTGATCAAAAGACCTGCAAGGTTAAGCAACGCCTGCTGCGGTCAGTCAATGGATGGGTGGCACATAAAGCCGTCGGTCCTCGTTGTCATACGAACACCTATGACAATTGTTAGTTAGTAGTTGGTAGTCAGAAGCACAAAAAGCCTGACGACCAGTTTATTCTTCGAATATCGGTGTTGCCCAGAAATTGTGTTGTGGAGGTCTGATGGCATTCATCATCATCAACCCATTACATTGTCCCACTGCTGGGCACGGGTCTCCTCTCAGAACGAGAGGGATTAGGCTATAGTCCACCACGCTAGCCTACTGCGGGTTGGCAGATTTCACACGCCCTCAAGAAAATCTCTTAGGCAGGCAGGTTTCCTCACGATGTTTTCCTTCACCGTTTAAGCGCGTGATAATTAATTATTAATACGCACATGAATTCGAAAAGTCAGAGGTGCGTGCCTTGGATTCGAACTCGAGACCTTTGACTTGGCAGTCTAATGGTCATATCACTAGGCTAGGCACTATACTACACTGATGGCAGTAGCTTCGTGTAAAATACTGATATTCAGTCGGATCTGGTTAGACTGGAAGCTGACTCCAACATAATTAGGAAGTTGATACGGGATTTTGGGTCGTGAGCGTCAAATAAACACAGCCTCATTAGTTTTGTTAGCGCAACTGCTGCGCTAGAGGCCCTGAGTTCAATTTTCCGGTCAAGCAGTGTTATTGGGTTTTTCTATAAAACTCTCAATGGCAGCTCGGAATTCGGATTGTCCGGTTAATGGCAATAGGCTCGCTCCCTATAACATGGGATCAAAATAATTCCGGCGAACTGTGTTTGTACATTGAGGACACCTCTGCCCGACTCTTAGGAGAATACAGGCGTGATAGTATATTAGGTATGTGTTCTGTGAAATTCTCAAGAGCAGCTCGGAGTTTGGGTTATGCCCGGATAATGGCAATAGGCTCGCCCTATGGACCTAAAAACGGAATAACTGAGCAGCAGCCGAGATGTCTTTATGCAGGTACACCACATTAGGACATTTCTGCCCGACCTTTCGGGGAATACAGGCGTGATGGTATGCTATGTTATATAAGCACAAAAAATTCAATTTAACACAAAATCCAGTAACATCTTCCTGCCTTCAGATGTCCAACGAAAAATATTTCCCGTACCCTCCAACACAATTTCATATTGCGCGACTTGCTATCTCGACAATAAAACAATACCAGAGAACTTTTCTCACAAAATGTGGAGGGGCAGAGACGTATCGCCCGTGTCATTTCGCACAATGGCCGGTAAGTGCGGCGGTTATGAACAATAGCCGGGTGACGTCATGGTGTCTTTTGGGTTGAGTTGTTTATTTTGTGGTGATTTAGGTGTTGAGGGTGTAAATGGCTGTATTTAAAAAAAATGAGATAAAACATTAGCGAGGTCTTCCAAGCATTTTTTTTTTCTATTACGCATGATGTGGTCCTATAAGTGAGTGATTACACTGACCATAAGTATTTATGTAATATTTTATACAACAAATCAGGCACATTTTTGATTTGCTATCCATCCATCAAATCTATGCACTCAAATTGTTGCAAATTGTACAAGCTAAAGTTTGTGATTTTTTTAACCCCTATATTATAAGACGTTGTAAGACTCCCCCCTTCTTATTGTGACGTCACATGTTTTGCAATTTTACACCTATAAATTATTAAATTAAAAGTACTTAAGCCGAGGAGTACTTTGATGCTTAGTCGCGCCCACTGTTTTTGTAAAATATGTAAATAGTGTTTTCGAAATTAATTTTATTCCCATTTAAATTATGTAAGGTCACACCTTGTCACACAATACCACACTTCGTCGAACAAAACTTGTGACGCAATTTATGGATGGTCCCTTACATTTAGATCTTGAAGAAAATCCAATAACACACACAGGCACAGCTAGTATTATTTTTTTGTATCGATGGTACGGTGGTATCTGCAGAACCAAAGGAGTTGCAGATGCGTTGCCGAGCCATGGAAAAGAGAGGGGAAGGAGAAAAGGAGAAGGGTGGGGGACTGAGGGAGGAATTGGAGCTCCGAAGCTCCACACTCACCATACCAAACGTAACAGTATGCATACTGCGACTTGACGTCGATATTCTGTGCGAGGGTAGTACTTCCCCGATCGTGCCAACCCATTAATGCTACTACAACAAAATAATTTTATGTTTAAAACAGTTTGGAAGTCGGTGACTGCAATTTGAGTGGTTCTTTTGTTTTCGCCACCGACTTCCCAAACTATTTTAGACACAAAATTATTTTATTTTATTTTTTGAAGGCGGTTTCACTTTTTTGTTAAAAGTAAAATATTTTTTTATTTTTTAGTGGAAAGTTTTGTTTATAAGTACTTGTAAGCAAACTTATGCACTGCTCCAATAAGACAGCGATGTTTGGGAGTAAACGATAATATAATCGATGTAAATTTTATTTTTATTTTTTTAAACCGCTCAACCTTTGAAGTATGACCTACCAAAAAAAAAAAACATTAAAATCGATCCATAATTGGCGGAGATATCGCGTAACGAACATACAAAAAAAACAACACAGACGAATTGATAACCTCCTCCTTTTTGAACTCGTTTGAAAATATAAAAAAGTTCAAACTCACCTATCCTTCATAGGTCCCTCGGGGCGATTGATGGCAGTGTTCCCCGCTAAGGAATACACATAGAGTCGAGACTCTGACTTGTACCACTTGATGCTGTGCATGTCTCCACACGACCGGCCGTCGATACGACACCGGAGGCGAGCTGTCGTACCCACTATCGCTGAAGCATGATCTGAAAAGAAACAATGATATTAGTTACAATGAAATCCTAGAAGCCTGCCTTCATCATCATCATCATCATTTTGTTGTGGTAGGGCCACGCTGTTCGCAGCTTGAATGGGCCGGCTTGACCGGGGAAGTAACACACTCTCGCAGAAGACCGACGTCCGAGTAGTAGCGTTTAGTTACTGCGCTTTGTTCGGTGAGCGAGAGGGCCGGAGGCCCAATTCCTCCCCCAATCCCCGTCCTTCTCCTTTTCTCCTTCCCCTCCCTTTCCCTAAATAGGCTCGGCAACGCATCTGGTCCTTTGGTTTTGCAGATATCCATGGGCGGCGATGACTACTTACCATCAGGTAGCTCGCCTGCTCGTTTGCCGAGTTATACCATAAAAAAAAAACATCATCATCAACCCATTACATTGTCCCACTGCTGGGCACGGGTCTCCTCTCAGAGCGAGAGGGAATAGGCTATAGTCCACCACGCTAGCCTACTGCGGGTTGGCAGACTTCACACGCCGTCAAGAAAATCTATCAGGCATGCAGGTTTCCTCACGATGTTTTCCTTCACCGTTTAAGCGCGTGATAATTAATTATTAATACGCACATGACTTCGAAAAGTCAGAGGTGCGTGCCTTGGATTCGAACTCGAGACCTTTGACTTGGCAGTCTAATGGTCATATCACTAAGCTAGGCCTACCTTAGCTTGTTGGAATTTCATCATCATCATGATCAGCCTATACTAGTCAACTACTAGACGTAGGCCTCCCTTAGTGTACAACTGTACACCATTTCACCCTGTCCACCGCTTTTCGCACATAGCTTCTGCCAGTAACTTTTCGCAAAAATCACTCCATCGCTGTTGGAATTTACTTGATTGTACCTACATTATTAAAATAATCTCTTACTCTTTAAAATAAGTTTAAGAAGCTATTAAAGCAATTTCTTTTTAATACGTCATACTGTAGTGTGAAAGATGTCTCGAAGACAATAAAATTAATATGAAAATTAATAAAAATAAATAATTTAATATATAAGTAATAAAATGTTATGAGTATCAACGCCTCGTTAGTCTAGTGGTTCCAAGTGCGACTGCTACGCTCGCCAGGACGAGAATTGTTATTGAATTTTTCTATGAAATTCTCAGTAGCTGCAGCCCGGAGTCTCGGATTTGTGCCCAGTTAATGACAAAAGGGTCACCCCCTACTACGTGGGACCTAAACATACCGGAAAAGTGTGGGTGTACATTATTACGCCTCTGCCGAACCCTTCGGGGAATATTGGCGTGATGGTTGTGTGATAATTATGTTAAAAAGTTTTTAAATTAACTTTTAGAATGACAGCTACGAGTACATCACATACTTATACGTAATTATATCGAAAGTATTTTCCATTAGTGTCGTTGTCGATCCTGAGACCCTCGCTAATCCTGACCCTCTTAACTGTGACCTGGGAAGATGAGCAGCTGTATTGGAACTCATTCTCAATTAAAAAGTTTTAGACGAAACAGAAGGGGTGTTCAAAAGTTTTGGCTGAAACGAATTTATTATTTTAGTAAGCTTATCATACTAGGTTTTTCCAAATATGTATGTTGGAATCGTCTTTCAGCCAAACCATTTCAGTCAAATTATTTTGCAATATCCATATTACTGCCTCGTTAGTCTAGTGGTCCTAAGCGCGACTGCTACGCTAGAGGTCCTGGGTACGATCCCAAGGACTAGCAGTATTATTGGGTTTTTTATGATATTGTCAGTAGCAGCTTGAAGTCTGGATTTGTGTCCGGTTAATGGCAACAGGCTCGCCCCCTATTACATGTGACCTAAACATACCGACAAAGTGTGGGTGTACATTAGTACACCTCTGCCTAACCCTTCGGGGCATACAGGTGTGATAGAATGTTGCGTTATCCATATTCTGTACGGCTGTTTTTTTATGCTTTTGGGCTTCTTCACTAACGATTGTCATAGGTTTTCGTACATGGGAGGAACTAAAAATGGTCACCCATCTAGAAATTGACCGCTGCAAAGGCAGAGTAACTTTACAGACTATTGATATTTATCAATTACCCATGAGCTTCTCCATCCTTATACATTCTAAAACAAATAAAGAAAAATGTAAAACCTGTTATTCAGTATTCCGAATAATCCTGGTATTAACTGGTTATAACCGCCAACGATCCAGTACGATCCAGTTCAATCTGGTTCAATTAAATAGCGCTTTTGTTAAACACTCGTTTATTTGTTTGGCGAACTATTGGAAGGATTTTTAGACGATATTTCGTAATAGAGACTGTGTTTTGTGTGAATGGTCGCATTCGAGTGGTTAAGTTATAAATAAAAGGAATAGGAAGTTATTATTTAATATGGAATTGTGATAATACACTGGCTTTTGTTTTTATTTCTTGACTCGGTGATCTCAATTATTATCATAAAAATATTTATGTCATAATTTTTGCACTTCATCCGTTAATTCATCGTGAGGAAATAATGAGTTTTTAATTCTTATCTTGCCTAACTTTATGGGACATCAGAGGACCATCATTTCAGATATTATTTCAGATATTATTGATTATTTTACTATTATTGAATATTGACTGCATCATTAGTCAAGTGGTCCTAAGCGCGACTGCTACGCTAGAGGTCTTGGGTCGATCCCCAGGTCAAGCAGTGTTATTGGGTTTTTCCGTAAAATTCTCAGTAGCAGCTCGGATTCCGGATTTGTGCCCGGTTAATGGCAATAGGTTCGCCCCTATTACATGGGACCACCTCGTCCTAACCCTTCGGCGAATACAGGCGTGATACTTTCATGTCTTGTGTTTCTTATGTTACACATTGTATATAACAGAAAAAAATCTTCACAAAAACTACCAGGAAAGTATAAATTACAAGGAGCTTTTTTAATTTTCCTCCGTAATAAAACTGTATAAGAGTATACAGAAGTGAAACTTAAGAAAAATATTTTTCGGAGTTGGCTTTTAAAAATATTTTCTTGTGGAGTTTTTTATTATTTTGCTAGGAAGCCGTTTATTAGTCATATAATCCTAATATTGCGAGCTTCACGTGTATGCTGCCCCTAATACTGTAGAGGTGAGCTGTGAGTGTTGATAGCGGGAATAAACTTGTCAAAAATATAAACTAACTCTTTTTAACCCCCGACGAAAAAACGACGGGGTAATATAAGTTTGATGTGTGTGTGTGTGTGTCTGTCTGTCTGTGGAATTGTAGCCCCTGAACGGATGAACCGATTTTGAATTAGTTTTTTTTGTTTGAAAGGTGAATTAGTCGGGAGTGTTCTTAGCTATGTTTGATGAAAATTGGTCGAGATATGATTCAATTGTGGCGGTTTTTTTTAATTTTTAATTTAGTAGTTATACTTTATATAAAACTCTATTATTGCACATACTTTTTTGCATTTTTCTTGTTAAGATTCCAAGTCAAGCAAATCATGTCGGTTGAGAAGCAAACTTGCATTTTAACAGATGTCACTGACGTCACTTCAAATAGATACGTAAATTCAAAATGTAAAGGCAAACTTCGACCTGGCGGGTGGGACTCGCGGTGGCTTAGTGGTCATAGCGTCTGGGGCACCTAACAAGAAGACGCAGGTTCGAATCCTGCCAACAGTAAATAACTATTACTGTTGTTATAATTTTTCCTTCACTAAAATAGCTTTATAAACTACTTCATCAGTCTAGCTGCTATAGAGGTCCTGGATAATATTTCCAGATCGAACAGTATAATTGGGTTTTCCTATGAAATATTAAGTAGCAGCTCGGAACTTTGATTTGTGAAAAGTAAATGCTCTTCCATAAGACACACTATTGGGAACCGTGGAACTAGTTTTTGACATTTCAAAAGTATGCTTGTAATTATGGTAATTGAAATAAAACATTTGCCATTGACTTTGCTATCAATCATCAACCCATCCTTAGACCGATCGCGGGAAACTTACTTATTGATTGATCAGCAAAACTATTTAGAAACAAGCCGTCATAAACGGTATACAATACCGCTATCGCTACCGCTTCTACTATACCCGCTTCCTTAAGCTTAAGTCCGGAGCGAAACAACTGCTAATTTTGTTGCGAGAAAAATGCTACATAATCCTAGAGCTCTGCTCGCTCCCCGACGGTTTAGCGTCATAAAAACTCTTGAACACGAGCTTGGATTTTTTTATTCTTTGCAAATTGTGGAACATGCAAACCTTTTTGAAGTAATCTTGGCTGATGATGTAGATATTCTTGTGAACGAAGAAATCCTACAACATGGATTAGAGCTTATATAAAACGGTGAAATTTAAAGATGAGACCGTCTTTTACAAACAGACGAATACTAGGGATTGGACTCAAAAACTCTAGCGAGTCGGGTCATGAATGCAATACAAGTGCCTAAAGATACCGGCAAACTGTGGGTGCAGCATATTAGTACACCTCTGTCTAACTCTTTGAGGAATACGGGTGTCATGTTTTGGAGTGAAGGTACACTAACAAGTAAAACACTCAATCAGAAATTGTGGCTTGAAGACGGCTGTCTTGCTACGACTGACGCCAAGGAAGACCCAGACATTTGCTCAGTTGCAGAATCACATAGTTTAGTTAAACAAATAAAATTACCATTAGGAAGTCTTTTCATTGTTTTAATTTGAACATTGTCATTAACTTTATTTAAATGACGATCTAGCGGATACCATTCTCCAAACTACACCACCCTAATTCCATTATGTAACATAACACCAAAACCTTCACCTAATTACAATTAAAGCCGTAATCTTCCAACTTTACCGCTTGAATTACAACATCTATAAAGGCCTCTGAATTACAGATTACACCGGTAATATCTTTACGGGGTGACAGAATTAGAAATTGTAATTTCATTTTAACAAATGGCCGTATTTTTAAATTAACACCTTTGTCGGCTTTGTTGACTGTTTAACAAAAGCGTATTATTCCGTTTCTGGTCAAAAGAATAATTTGGGGAGTCGGCAAAATATTTTGAGGTTTAAAGGAATTTATATAAGAGCCTTTGAATGCTCTTGAGGTGTTTTTCTTGCTTTGATTATGGGCCGGGTTTTGATGTTTCTCGATGTAAATAAAAGAATTGTTGGTTATGAAATTAAATTTTAATGTAAACTTTTAGAAGGTGAAATTATCAACATTGTTATAGCTTGAAATATTTAATTTTATAATATCAGAAACAAAGGGGCCCTTGATGCCATTGTTGAAGAAATTTGGGCAATGATAAATAAAATAAGGTCAGAAACCTACGTCTTACTAGCAATTTCGGTCTCACATTACTGGTATTCTTATTAACCCCTCGTACTAAGCTAAACGCTTGTATTACGAGTAGGTTCACGTCGGTATGGAATGGCAATAAGTTATATGTGAATGGCTCGCCCCCTATTACATGGGACCGAAACATACCGGCGAACTGTGGGTGTACTTTAAGTACACCTCTGCCTAACCCTTCGGGGAGCACAGGCGTGATGGTATGTTATGTTCACGTCGGTAGTGCAATGGGTGGGTTTCAAACCGGCAACCACATGATCTCAAGTCCGACGCCCTAGCCATTAGGCTACCACTGCTTCAATATTCATTATCATTTAATAATAATATTAGTATTCATTTAGAACACAATTTCAATTTACAAGTCAAAGGTTTTTTTAGGTTGAAGAGTATTATTTTAACTACTTTTATTAAAGAATTAATGAGCAACAGACCTTTGACTTTCCATCTTTCAATATACTTCATTGAATATAATTAGTAACGAAACTTAATTCAACTTTTATCTAGAAAGACTAACAACTCTAAGTACTGCTAAGTAATATTCATTTATGTTAAAAGCCTATTAATTATTATTAGCGTGGTCGAAAGATTTAGGGCCTCTATTCGTACTCACAATGAATTTAATTTTAATATGAGTTGACTACTAAAATCTAATCAAAATTTTAATTATTCTTCGTTGTTATTAATGTGATATTTTAAGATAAAATAATAATTTCTAACCTCGTTAGTGTTACAGGAGTTAACCTAATTAGGAGACTGAGTCAATCAGTTAACGATGTAAAGTTGCACTTGACAAGGTCAGATCGTGAATGAGTAATCATTATTGGGAGGAGAGAAGCCGATGAAGAAGCAGACAATAATATAGTATACATACACAATTAAGATATTAAACTACTAACAAGAACTTGACAACAAACGGAAAATACATTGTTCTTTATCAATTGATTACGTGTTTTCGATTTGTGCCCAGTAAAAAATGCAATAGGCTCGAAAAATACTGGCGCAGTTTTCTGTTGACAACATGTCGTAAAACAGTTTTATTATCACCAAAAAACTTATAAAACACTCAATTTAACTGTAACAAAGTTCTATCACACGAATAAGAACTCAATTCTCAAGTTTCCGATTCCACCCGAAGAATCGCGAAGTGGCCCGAACGCCACATAAATTGTCGGCCAATTACATGGTACACGTTTATCGCCCAAGTTTCTTCTGAAATATATCTTTTTTATTGTCATAGTTTTTAAAAGGTTCAATGTTCATATTATAGATGGGGTCCCTTAGAATACATCGTTTCTTTATCAATGTCTTTTTTGTATTTCTAAAAACAATATTTTTGTGATTTTGAATGTATTTATTTATATATGTATTTATAACACACAATCATGTTTAATTTCACTTGTACTAATAATTTCCTTAAGTTTAAAGTTTTCCAAAGTTATAATATTTAAAAATTTCTACATTGATTTTTAATATTTGTCAAATAAATATATAAGTAGAGTTTAAAACAATAGAGAAAACAATGTCAAACAAAATACAATGATTATATCGTCAACATACGTGAATTTCTCTGTACTTCTCAAAATTCACCAAACTCACAAAAATTTCTGCCCATCTTTAAAACCGTGAACTGACAATAAATTGAAACATTAAGAACGCCAGAAATAATTAGAGCACTCGTTACAAAACAATTTAAAATGTCATCTTCGGTAACCATTTCAATTTGCCAAAACGAAATTAACTAATCTCGTTAGCTTCCATTTTGAATTCATTAAGGAACCGTATTTTCAGAAAATTGTTAGGTTTTCGCAAGTTAAAGTGTAATGCCAGCTATTGTATTAGTTCACTTTATTTTGATTGGTTCCAATTTGAAATAATTATGGCAAAAGTAAAAATATAAATTGGCCTGCTATTCCCCGCGGATTCATTTGCACCTGTAGTTTCCCATGGGAAATTTTTATTTTCCCATGAAAAGTAGTCTGTGTTGGACTCGAAATTGAAGCATCTTTTAGACATACTTATACCATCAATCATATTATCTTTAAGTTATAATGATTTTACATACCATCACGCCTGTTTTCACCGAAAGGTTAAGCAGAGGTGTACTAATTTATACTTACATTCGTTATTACATATTAAGGTCTCATATAATAGGGTGCGAGTCTAATTATTATATTATGGATATATTACAAAAAAAAAAACAAGAAATAGTATAAAAGAAACTCGAAACAATACAATAACATCTTGATTCAGAAACAAAACTACCCAACAACCAAGTAACAGAACAACAATGAATTCATACGCGCGGCAAAACGTCTGACAAGCGTACATTACACGCAACATTAAAAGTTTCACCGCTACATAAATATGCGGCTAATTTGCAAAGTTGCCGGCGATTTGGCACTCTACCCGCTTTTGGAGATATTATTTACTGCGAACGAAAAGTATTACAGTTATCTTTTACCCCTAGTTTTGGGGTAACGGACCACTGAATTGGTTTAGTGAAATATTTCTGTCGGTCTGTGGGGCAAGTGTTAAGTACTCTTGAATACGCATCAGTGCACTGTAATGGTGACAAACGATATGATTTCTAAACTAAAGAGGAACGAATGTTGACAATAAAAAAATATAATTAATAATCGCAGACGAATCATCGAGTTCTCACAAAAGTATTGTTGAGCTACGCGATGAAGGATGAATGCTATCGATTCATCGAGTTTGGTTGACTTAAAGCGAGTTGAACAGCTCGCTTGGCACCCTGATCGAGCAATCGGCTGCTGAACTGGTGGTTGCAAGTTCGATCCATGCGCGGGACACAGATTTTTTATAGTCTACAGAGTTACAGATATGAGCTATGAAATGGCTTGATGTGAGATTGTAATAAATACATCCACGATTCAGGAAAAAATATGAATGCTGAAGGTTTCTAAATTCTAAAAATGCAGACTGGACACTTTGTAATAAGTTATTTCTATAACTGATTACAAAGTTTGAGATGCTATGCAATATGTGTTTTTGATCTAAATTGAATAAATATGTAGTTGTATCATGGAGTAGTACATAATGCTTAAGCCTATTAGTACCTAGCCAGCAAAATAATTACGAGTACATTCAACTTTAAAATGTAAATTCTAACAAAACAAAACCTTTGCGATAAACAAAACATGTACCTACAAAAGTTACCCTAAGCTCATCGAAGAGTTCTCTAAAACATCCTCAACAAAATAATTACATACACTTTTCCCCCTAACTGTACGCTAATAATACTCAGTTTATTCCCAAGGGTACTTCCGGGAGGTAAAGGGTAATCATGAGAAGAACTCATGGTAATACCGTTAGACAGAAAAAAGTTTGAAATCGTTACGTTCACGCGCGTTGTAAGGGTTTTTTATTTGAAAACTTTACTCATTTGTCCTCGTGTATGTTTAGGCGGGCTGCGAAATTAGCGATGTATAAGCGGAAAGGATGAACAGATTGCAGTATGACGTGGATTTAGCCGCGAAGACTTTGAAGATAGGTGAATACCTATTACACGCCAGAATCACAACATTCTGACAGCTAGTGATGGCATTGTGGCATTTGGTGGCAGAAGACTGAAGGCAATTGAAAAGTCTGTGTATGGTCAGATTTTTAAGTAAGTGCAATGATAGTCTCGTGATATGACCATTGGACTTCCAAGCCAAAGATCTCGAGTTCGAATCCCAGGCATGCACCTCTGACTTTTTGAAGTCATGTATGTATTAATCATTAATTATCACAAGCTTAAACGGTGAAATAAAACATCCTGAGGAAACCTGCATGCCTGAAAGATTTTCTTGACGGCGGGCGTGTGAAGTCTGCCAACCCGCAGGAGGCTAGCGTGGTGGAGTATAGCATAATCCCTCTCGTAGTGAGAGGAGACCTTTGCCCAGCAGTGGGACAATATAATGGGTCGATGATGATGATGAGGAATCATTTCGCAAAAATATTTTATTGGAGATTAGATAAATTTATACCTGTAAAGATATCTTCAAATACATTATAAAGAAAAGCCTTAAGAAATCAAAGATTAAGAGAGTCTGTTTAAGTTCAGAATTGTATTTATTTAAACTTTCTCATTGTCACCATGATGAAATTTCGAACTATCGTTGTCTTCATTAAGAATTTTAGACAAATAATTAAATCCAGACCACTTCCACTCTATATTAATATAAATTATTGTTGGGTACGAAATTTGATTACGTAGTCACAAAACAATAGAAGATTTTGAAGTCTTGACTTGACGAATTAGCACAAATTGAGTGACCCAAACTTGTATCAGATGAGAAAGGGTAACTTCATACTGTTATTTTGTTCTGCAAGGGTAATTTTAAGAAGTATAACAAGTTTTTAATGGCTGTGACAGTTAAACTTTGACTTCATCGATTTCCAGTAGAATGGAGCCGTGACCGCTGTCTTACTTTTATCTTTTACAAAGTTGAACAATAAAGGTTAAGTCTAGATAACCGTCAGTTTTGAGACTAAATTCGCTAAACTTACATATCATTTTTTTCAGCACTCCTCTACCAGAATCGTAGAGTTCTCATCCCAAGTCTAACAAAGTGGTATTGGATTTTTTTATGGAGTTTTCAGTCGCAGCTTGAAGAACTTCAAGGGCTGCCTACTGAGAATTTGATAAAAAACTCCTTAACTCAACATGAGAATCACACCCATGCAGTTTTGACTACGCTGGCGAGTCCATGCCATTGTCATGGGATTCATGACTTCTGCTAAGTGGTCAGGCGGTCCAGCGATCGCTGGGCCACTAAGATCCCTCTTAAGCCGGCCTTACCTCGCATCCTCCTTGTATCTTTGGCCTACTGGGGCCATTGTCTGTCCACAAGCAGAGCCACCTGCAGACAACCGCCAATGGGGATCTGATTTCCGTCTTTTTTATGGTATAACTCGGCAAACGAGCAGGCGAGCTACCTGATGGTAATTAGTCATCGCTGCCACTGGACATCTGTAATACCATAGGAGTTGCAAATGCGTTGCCGAGCCTATGTAAAGAAAAGGGAAGGGAACGAGAAAAGGAGAAGGAAGTGACTGAGGGCGGAATTGGGCCTCCGGCGCTCCACAATCACCATACGAAACGCAACACTACTACTACACAAATTTCTGCCGTCTGCAAATGAGATAGTCCCCTACGCCTATCCGCTGATTTCATGGCCCTATATCTACATGTAACAACTTGTTCGCATGTTTGCACATGTCCTAATAACATGCGCTTTACCTGCAGTGCACACGGTTACAAGCAACATTGTTAGTTAATAAACGGTAGTTCCAGATGTAACTGTCAGGTGGAAATTAGTTGCCATTTGTAAATGTTGCAGTTTGAATGAAAAACATTGTTATTTGTTGAAGCTCATGCAAGCGGTTTTATCGCTTATTACGTTAATACTTTAATGTTATTTTGGTGTGCAGTGCTGAAATGTGAAATAGAAAATTTGAGTACTTCTGTGAGTACCATCGAATTTTAGATGCACAAACATAACATACCATCATGACTGTTTTTTCCGAAGGGTAAGGCAGATAACTGATACACCCACAGTTTGCCTATAGGTACAGCCACAGTTTGCCTGTATCTTTAGATGCCATACTACAAAGGAGAGCGAGTCGAAAAAAATCGTTTGAAATATCATCCTAGCCACATTACCTAACGTTAGTGATAATCAAAAGCCCAAAAAGCCAAACAACCAGTATTTTAATATTGACATTACCCAAAAATTGGGCAGCTGCATCTGGGTTGACTATAACCGATCTAAGAATAGGCTGCAGACTGCCTCGCTAGTCTAGTGGTCCCAATCGCGACTGCTACGCTAGAGGTCTTGGGTTCGATCCCCAGGTCGAGCAAAGTGTTATTGGGGTTTTCTATGAAATTCTCAGTAGCAGCTCGGAGTCTGAATTTGTGCCCGGTGAATGGCAATAGGCTCGCCCCCTATTACATGGGACCTAAACATACCGGCGAACTGTGGGTGTACATAAAGTACACCTCTGCCTAACCCTTCGGGGAATACAGGCGTGATGGTATGTTATGTTAAGAATAGGCTAGGAGAATGATAATAAGATGATCGAGCCTTATTAAAAACACCCTTTCTATATCGTCCAAAAGTTTTTTTTCACACATGAGAAACTGACATGCTACCCAGGATTAAACAAAAATAAAACTCATCACTTCAATTTATTCAACTTTCAAATCAATAAAATAGCAGAGCAATAGATACTGGAACATTTCAGTTCAGTTCACGTTTCATTCTAGCATCTTCAGCAAAATAGGTTAATATTTCGTGTGGATCGTACGAAATGAACGAATGAATGAAATTGAACCGCTCAGCAAAATGTATTTTGTATGTTTCAAAATTTACAACGTATTGGAGTTATGAATTTGAATTTGGAAGTAATATACTTCCATGGTAAAACATGTTGGATACATTAATTTATATATATATATATATATATATTTTATTATTTATTTTACTTTACAATCGTAACTTAGGTCTATTACATTTTATACTCACCAAACATAATTGTTTAACGGCGAGATGCGCTCTTAATGTGTTAACATAACCTAACCTGCATTATAATATGTATTATCAAAATATTAATAATACCAACAAAAGGTATGCTACTATGTATGTAAGTACTACCATTATCAGTTATATGTTTTCATATCTTAGGCATACCATTCAACAGTGTATCTTTGAGTTTTTTCTTCAATATACTAATATTCACTCTAGGGCCCTGTCTTAATATATTTATATCGTTAAATACTTTTGGTTTTTATTTGTCCTTGCTCCATAAAAATTGGTCACTTTTGGTTTTGTCAGTCTTTGATCTCTAGCTCTTTTGGTATTATATTTATTCTCGACAACACTTTTAAACTTATCACTGTAGTAATATTCTAAGCCTATTAAATATTTGACTTTTTTTCTATTGGTAGAATTTTACATAAAGGAAATAACTTGTCATATTCCTTGTTGCACATTTTTTTAGCTTTCTTATTTACTAGGTATTTTAACAATCTTATTTGTAGATTTTTTATGTCTTTTAAGTGTGTTACAAAAGTTCGTCCATACACTATTAGTCCGTAGTTGATCAACGAGTCTGCTAGGGCATAGTATATAATTTTTATTGTATATTAATATTTTATTTATGTTATCTATTTTTTATTTAATTCATATTGAAATGACTGCTACGCTAGAGGTGCTGGGTTCGATCCCCAGTTCGAGCAAAGTGTTATTGGCTTTTTCTATGAAATTCTCAGTGGCAGCTCAGAGTATGGATTTGTGCCCGTTTAATGGCAATAGGCTCGCCCCCAATTACATGGAACATACTGCATATACCGGCGAAATGTGTGTGTACATGAGTACACCTCTGCCTAACCCTTCGATGAATGTTACATCACTGGTGATATTTAAAATGTATTTGTTATCAATGTTGTCAATGAATTAAAAACTCTATCATTAGTATAAATTGTGGCTGCTCGGCTGCTGAGTGAGAGACCATGAGTTCAATTTCCACGTCAAACAATGGGTGGATTTTAATAAAACAACTCAGTGGCAGCACGTTTTATGCCCAGTTGCTTCTATGATCCTAAAGAAACCGATATTACTTTTGTTCTAACTGGGAATCGAACCTCAGACAACACACGCCACAACTTATAAGGCCAAGTTCTTTCAGGAAAATTTCATTCTATATATCATCACGCCTTTATTCAGAAGAGACTTATTATTTAGTTAACTTACTAACTGTTTAGTTACCTAACTGTTTACAGTGCAGTACAGTTGGTCGGTATGTTTACAACATCGCTCATAAATCCAATATGTTACCATTTTGTCCGAATAAATACCTCTTCAAAAGCTGCTGTTACTATAACTAAAGAGCGATATGCAAAATACGATATAACGAAACAATAATTTCCCATCACTGTCGATATCGACAGTTACACATCACTAAACGTTACGATAAGACCGCGCTGTGACACAAACTTGCTATCTGCGCCCATATTTCAAATGTGAACTGTTATTAACTGAAATGATCTATTACAACACTAGCGAACTGTGTGTTTAACGAATAGTGTAAACAATGTTTTAAATTTAAAGGGACGGGATTTTAGATACTGAGTAGCCGTTTTTAATTTTCATATTTATTTATTCATAATAGAATATAAGATACTTGTACATTCACACATACCATCACGCCTGTCCTCCCAGAATGATTAGGTAGAGTTGTGCTAATCTACACTTCGCCTGTAACATGTAATAGGGGCGAGCCTATTGCCACCAACCGTGCTGAAATCCAGAGTCCGAGCTGCTACTAAGAATTTCATAGAAAAACGGAATAATACTTTGCTCAGACCTGGTGATCGAACCCAGGACATCTAGCGTAGCAGTCGCGCTTAGGGCCACTAGACTAATGAGGCAGATACTTATATTTCAAAAATAATTATTTATTTCTATGTGTAACCCATTTTGCAAAACAACATCAATTTTGAAGATGTTTTGACTTCAGCGCATAAATTTAATAAAATATTGTTTAGAACATAATTAATTAAATTGTGACTGGTTATTTTTACTTTATATTTTGTTCAACGGACCTTTTTGATCTGTCAAACGAAATAAAATAGTTACACTTATAAGGCTACACACGTGAAGAATAAAGCAGTAAACACAGTAGGTAAGTACGAGTTACTTAATAAAAGTGTGTCAAATTCAGATGATATTGAAACGTGAGCAAAATAATTTAAAAAAAATGTTCTTCGACTTTTTGCTACTTATGCGATAACACATTTTCATAAATCAATGATCACTCCTGCCTTGCACGAAAACATTAATCATCGACATTACAAAGTATCGACACTTACCATCACTGTTGCGCGACAAAAACGATGACGTCACTGGTGACGTAACGCACATTTTTCTTCCATTATCGTTCTTAACGATAATGTTCGTTGGAATGGCCCAATTTGGTTTATGAAAAAATATTCTATACCTTGGTAATACGTGGTAAAAATCTCACTTTATACAGATTTGGGTTAGGGAACATTTTTGTAAGAAATTGTCCTTATTGGTCGCAAAGAGGTTTCTTGTAAAACATACATACCATCACACCTGTATTCCACGTAGGATTAGGCCAGAGATGGAGTGTACAGTACACCCTCAGTTTGCCGATATGTTAAGGGCACGAGCCTATTGCCAAAAATCCAACTGCTATCGAAAATTTCATAGATAAACCCAATTACATAGTGCAATGGGTGGGTTTTGAACCAGCAACCACATGACGCAAGTCCAACACCCTACCCATTAGGCTACAGCCGCATTTGGCTCTATTTATCAGTCATATCACTAGGCTATCACTGTAGTAACACATAAATTTATTAAATTCGACCACCCACCCTCTCTGGAGCCCCATAAATAAACACAGGAATACTTTTATCAAACGTTTCCAAACTTTTTCACTTGAGAGTGCGGAGTTCCCGTGAACTTTTTAATTCGTTGCTAATCTTGAAACATAAATCCGCTGTTTGCATCTTTAGGAGCGAGGCTATGAAGTTAGCGAGGAGAATCCAGTTTTAAAAACACCTTTATCTTCACAAAGATATGAAATTTCTATTGAAAGAAAATTTCATAGTGAAAGAAAAATTCGGCCTCAGGCAGGGTTTGAACCTGCGTCCCTCTAGATAAGTTCAGTTTTTCTTCCACATTTTACGTCTTTTAGGTGACGGCAAATTCGACATCACAGGCTGTACTTAACCAGGGAGAGGCAAGTTCAAACCCTGTCGACGCCAAATTTTTCTTTCACTAGGAAATTTTCTTTCAATAGAAAATTCATATCTTTGTGAACATTTCGCATTATATAATGGTAAAATATAATAAAAAATAAACACCTTAATTTGATGTAGTATAATATTCACAATTATTGCAATGGCTAAACAATTAGCTTCTACGCCTCGGGTCACTGTTAGGTTAGTTTTTAACAATAAATATTCCTGAAATGGCCCCCTGATTAATGATTGTTATTGTGTGCGTAATTTCCGGGTGTATAGTTAAGGTTTAAGAACAACTTTGGGTACCAACAAAATGTGGGTAGACTAATAACATAAACGATAAGAAACTCAATCGTATTCGTAGGTTAACCAAGCAAAACATAGATGCATGTGTATGAATTGATATTGTTTTTTTCGTTTCGTTTAGTATAATTATTATAATGATTCTTATGGGAAAAATTTAATTGTAAAACAATGTGATTGTAGTCGTTTTCCAACAAACTACTCTCAAGCCTTTCTTAATATTTATTTATATTGTAAAGGTCTAAAAAATTTTTGAAGGCTCCTGTTTAAGCGCTGATCTCAAGGCCTCAACAAAGCCTAAAGCAAGGCCAAATAGGAAGCGTGTTATGATTAATATGAGTTGTTTACAACTGTGGCGTTGAAACGCGTCTAGACGTAAGCGGTGATGTGTTTGTGGTGATTTATCGCTTCTGGTGATGAATTATCACCAGTCTAGTAGTAGTAGTGTCTCGCTGGCATGTCTTAGTGCCAGCATGAATAGGTCGGCTCGACCGGGGTTGTACTACCCTCCCACAGAATATCGACGTCAAGTAGCAGTATGCATACTGTTTCGTTTCGTACGGTGAGTGTGGAGCGCCGGAGGCCCATTTCCTGTTTCAGTCCCCTTCCTTCTCCTTTTCTCCGTCCCCTCCCTTTTCCTTCAATAGGCTCGGCAACGCATCTGCAACTCCTTTGGTTTTGCAGATGTCCATGGGCGGCGATGACTACTTACCATCAGGTAGCTCGCCTGCTCGTTTGCCGAGATATCCCATACAAAATACTATAACGCCTGTATTACTTACGGTTATACAGAGAAGCATTGAAAACAAAATTTAAAAAAGCATAGAGCATAGAGAGAATTATGCAAGTGGCGTTCCATAGTTTCTAATTGTTGCTATGGAAAAGGCGCGAGTATTATCTATGTTTACTTTAAAGTCAGGAACACCGCCCCAAAGATGCTAGCATATATTCTCGTTTTTTTTAACCCCCAACGCAAAAACGACGGGATATTATAAGTTCGACGTGTCTGTGTGTGTGTGTGTGTTTGTATCTTTGTTTGAAAGCTGAATATGTCGGGAGCGTTAGCTATGTTTGATGAAAATCGGTCGAGATATAATGCAATTGTCGGGGGTTTAATATTATGGGTTAACTCGACAAACGAGCAGGCGAGCTACCTGATGGTAAGTAGTCATCGCCGCCCATGGACATCTGCAATATCAAAGAAGTCGCATATTTTCAATGTCATCCTATAAATACAGATAACATGAATTATAAGAAAGGTAAGGAAATAATATTTCCATCACGAAAGAAAAAAGTGTCATTACTCAGAACTAACGACTGTCTGTTTTTGTTTTGTATGTCATGACGCTGATTAGTTCGGTATCCGGCAGAAATGTAACTGATTTCTTACATTAAGGACACTGTTTTTTTTTAACCGATTGCGTAAAAGAAAGGTAGAGTTATCAGAGACAAGTGTTTCATTTCAACTAGACAGGTATGTTTAAATAATAGAATTATACTAGGTTTTTTTGAAGTCAATCCTTCACCCGCGTGGGAATCAGTTATTCTGCAGGATATTAGGATAATAATATAAATAAATAAATAAGTATTTATTTCAAAAATATTGTACAAAACACTTAAACTACTGACGAATAACATTAAATTTAACAATATAACAGCAACAGTGTTTCAATGAACTCTGGTACCCAAGGTAAGATTTAACTTGTGTTATGGGTACCAGCGTTCTCTCATTCAGGTTTTACACATAATAGTTACATTGCAAGACGAACACAGTATTATTAAAATTTGTGACAGGTGTGGTTATGTATTTAAAAATTAAATGTGAGGGTATGTAAGAAAGAGTATGTTTGCATGAGTGTAATTATTAATTTAACGAGTAAAAAGTAATTTTATAAGATCGCCGTTTTTTAATAAATTTTCAGTTTTATCATAGTCTTGTTTCAATAGCCATTTACATATTTTTCTCTTACATTCATGTCGACACAGGGGATAGATATTGCATAGTTTATTGATTGTATTGTATAAATGAGTTGAAAGGATGTTATAATGCCGTTGAGCAAGGGCCGTTCTACAATAGTTGGTTGGACATACCTTAGTCCTTCTACGACTCTTGCTAGCACTCGGTTCAAATTTCATCGAAGAGTGTCTGCGTAAAATGGTACAAAGATAATAAATGGTACATATGAATATGTTAATTGGGAATAATAGAGTTTTCTTATAGTGAAAGAATAAATTAAATAACTTCAGTGATCACTGGTCACAGAGTTTATCGATACTAATATTATAGAGAGTTAAAGTTTGTAAGTTTGTGACGTTGCATCTCTGGATCTACTAAACCGATTTTGAAAATTCTTTCACTTATACAAAGCTACAGTATGCTTGAGTGACATAGGCTATATATTATCCCGAAAAATTAAAAGAAACGTATAGTCCACGCGGGTGAAGCTGCGGGCGGAAATAGAATCTATTATAAATAAACAAATCTTTCCTGTTTTTAATACTAAAGATTGAGATGGGAAAGTTTGTACCCCAAAAGGATTTAATATACATACTATCACGTCTGTTTTCCCCAATGGGTTCGGCAGAGGTGTACACCCACATTTCGCCGGTATGTTTAGTTTCCATGTAATAGGGGGCGAACCTATTGCCATTAACCGGGCGCAAATCCGGATTCCGAGCTGCTACTGGTAATTTCATAGAAAAACCCAATAACACTTTGCTCGACCTGGGGATCGAACCCAGGACCTCTAGCGTAGCAGTCGCGCTTAGGGCCAAGGCCAAGGGCTAGAGTAATGAGGCAGTCAAAAGGATTTATTAGAAGTAAAAACTGGTTTCGAAGGCATGTAGAACTGACCAGTCGTTCACGACTATGACGTATGTATCAGAGTCGTCCAACTCAATCTTGTAGCTGTAGGGAATAAAACGACCCAACACACCTGTTATGTAGCTTGTCTGACTACAATGGAGTTTAAGTGACCATTCATTATACATAAAACATAGGCATATTAATGCTATAATTAACAGAGGAATTATACACTAAACGACAACGTTTAGTGGCTATTAAAGTGATTATTAATGGCATTAAACTTTCGTGTGGTCGAAGCTATAAGCGGGGACCACACCATGAAATAAGCTGTCTTCCTTGGCTAGGGAAGGGTTGGATTTCGGTCTTGGTTGGTGGTATCGAATCGCCAAATATTATGCCTTTCTCTAAAGCAATTACTTATGTGGCAACATTATCGTGGTACGGGTTGAAGGGTTAAGTAGCCAGTTAAATTCCTGAATACTACTATTACCCTACAAATACTTCATTAGCTAAAGGTCTTGAGTTCGATTCCCAGCTGAAGCAAAGTGTTATTGTTAAATTCTCAGTAGCATCTCTAAGTTTGAATAGCAATAGGCTCACCCCCTATTAAATGGAACTTAAACAAACGGTGGTTGTACATTAAGTACACCTCAGTCGAACCCTGAACCCCGTTACCACGGGTATACAGGCGTGATAGTATGCAGCTTAAACTACTGGCTAAAAAAGGATTACGAGTGAGGTGTCAAGATGACACCGCGCTATTGATACTACTGGTATTGCTGGCGCCTATAGCCTTCATTTGCCATCTTATCATCAATACAATGAAAAAAAAACACTATATTTCATTGCCTACAATGACGTCACAACCTCAGATTACCTTAAACCAAAATTCAACCACTATAAACAATGTTTTGTTACATCGTGCAGGCGAAGGGGTAAGTTTTGTTTGAAACGCACTCGCCAAGTTTCGTGCTTATGTTAGTGCTAAGTTATTGCGCGAAATTATGGGGGAGTTAAGCACTGTCATATGTTATACTTAATGCTTGTGCTTAAGCCGTCGTGTCGTGCTTATTCTAAGTTTTAGACCTGTTTCTTGTAGGAAATGAGTTAGTGGAGAAACGTCGTGATTTAAACTCAGATCAAATAAAAAGTTAAGATGGAACTTTGCGAACAAAGAAGTGAGACCGGCTAAAACTACGCCTTGCCGTGTACAACACACAATTACACGCACACATGTATAAGTTAGGTACGCCTTATCTTGTCAGTCAAGCTTTCGATAGCTCGATAGCTCGACTGACAAGATAAGGCATAGTTTCGGTATACGTGCGCGCAATTGTGTGTTGTACACGGCAAGGCGTAGTTTTAGCCGGCCTCACTTCTTTGTTCGCAAAGGTCCATCTTAACTTTTTATTTGATCTGAGGATTTAAATAATAATATTATCTAAATCGAGTTTTATTTCATCATAGATGATTAACATTCACATTTTAGACTGCGAACTCAATAACAAACACAGTAATTGAGATAGAAAACTAATAACAAAATTCCAATAACAATTAAAACACTCATTACAAAATTTCCGCAAAATTTCACTCATAACAAATTTCATAAATACGTATTTCAAACTACCATAGAGATTAATATTCACACTCAGTGAACATTTGAGGGTTAAAATTGGAATCTATTCCAGTAACTATCAAATTAATATCGTATTAGGGATTAGATCGGATTGGTTACGAATTGCTACCTGAGTTCAATTAAACAACCCTATGGAAAGTATAGCTGTTTACCTATTTTTAAGGGATATTTCCATTAGTTTACGACAACGTACCATCACGCGTGTATTCCTCGAAGGGTTAGGCAGAGGTGTACTGATGTACATTTCGTCGGTATGTTTAGATCACATGAAATAGGGTGCGAGCCTATTGCCATTAACTGATCACAAATCCAGACTCAGAACTGTTACTGAGAATTTCATAGATAAACCCAATAACACTGCTCGGCCTGGAGATCGAACCCAGGACTTCTAACGTAGCATTCGCGCTTAGAACCACTGGACTAATGAGGCAGTATTATCAGTAAAGTATATAAAACAGAATAAATGTAATAACTACAACATTTTCCACATATTAATAAGGAGGTATGCTATGATAAGGACTCATTTAAAAAAAGCTTACTAGCAATGTGGGTCACACATTACGGGTATTCTTGTTAACCACTCGTACTAAGCTAAATGCTTGTGTAACGAATGGGTTCACGGCGATAGTGCAAGGAGTGGGTTTCGAACCAACAACCACATGATCGCAAGCCGTAGCCATAAGGCTACAGCGGCTTTTTATTATACTCGTAAAATATAAAGTTCCCAAACCAACTATCACAGCTCCAAACCACAGACTATAACTCAAGAAGAATATACTCCAACTAGACCAAAACGCATTACAACATTCAACGTAATATATAGGGGACTTGCGACATGACACGACAAAAAGTCGACAAATCGCCACTCTGCGCGACTATTCCCTCGAGGAGGTAATTTTTCACAGAGATTGCCCCTCGCCTATGATATGTGGTAAGGAAATAAGTACTTCTTATAATACCTCGCACTCTTGACTTGACTTCGAGAACATAATACGAGTTGGAGATATATTTCTTTGTACTAAAACTATTCCAGAAAATTACTACCTCATTATTGTGTATTTCGTAAGCACAGCTTAGGCTGAGGTTTCAGAATCCTATCCCGAATCAAGTCATCAGTTATTCAGTATTTTTTTAAATCCTTAAGTTCATAATTTAGATTTATGCGTGTTAATAGCAAAATGCACCTACCTATATTATGGTAACTAAAAACGTACTGTATTTTAATATTCTTAAAAAAGGGCATCAAAAATCTCCTCCTCCGCATCGCTATCAGCCGGGAGGGTACCCAGAAGGCTGGCTGCATTGCCACGTTGTATGGCAATGCTGATTCTTTGAGCAAAGTATAGGCCAGCCTTTGGGTCACGTGAAGCCTCGTTCAGTCGTTTTTGATTAAACGCCTTTTTTAATTTTTCTTTTATTTATTAATATAGTTTAGCTGTTAGTCTAGTTTAATTTAAATTTAGTTCTATCAATTTATTAGAAAATTGTGATTAGTAACATATTCTTATAATTCTAGACGTATGGAAGACAACCGCCTCAAAATCAGTTTCTTAGTTATAGAGTTATGACGCCACTGAAAAACATAGAGATCGTCGAAAAGTTGAAGAAAGAAAGAAAAAATATTTATTTCCGCCCAAAACGACGCACAACAATTATTGGGCCATTGGCCAAAATAACAGGTAGGTGCTATAATAACAAAAAAAAAACATTAAATAAAATATGTATCTGGCAACATTAACAAGTGGCAACTAAGTGGAAGTGCCAACATAATGAAATAAAAGTATAAACACTGTAAACATTAACAAATGTTATGTAAAATAAATACTCATGCTAAAATAGTCGCTAATCCGTCAAATGTGTAATGGTTATTTTTTACAAAACTCAAAAACAAAGCTTTTAAAAGCAATTTCAACTAAACTCCAGCTTTCACGTAACTATTTGTTAGTAATAAAAAAATATTTGTGCAACGACCGTGTTTCAGTTATTCCAGGAATAACTATACAAAACTTTAACATACAATTCCATGTTCTACCGTTTTCAAAATGGCGGGTGGTCAAAAATGGCCGCCGAAGTTTGGAAGCGTCCGACGTTGAAACAAGCTTTTATATAGTGATTGGGTTCGACATATCAATGCTATTTTTGTAGCTTAGTGGTTAGTTTAGTTGAAGTTAGTATTGGCATGTAGGTAACATCGCTGGTTTTAAACTTTTGCGACGAAACTAGTATTGTCTAAAAGTAACATACATACCAGAACACCTCTATTTCCCGAAGGGTTAAGCAGAGGTGTACACCCACACTTAGCTGGTCTGTTTAGGTCCCATGTAATAGGGCGCGAGCCTATTGCCAATAATCAGGCATAAATCCAGACTCCGAGCTACGATTGGAAATTTCATGGAAAAATCCAATTACACTTTTCTCGACCTGGGGATCGAACCCAGGACCTCTAGCGTAGCAGACGCGCTTAGGTCGATCAGTCAACCCAGGTTGATTCCAGTCTCTTGGCATACAGGTGAAATACTACTAGTTAGTAGTATTTCACCATACTACTAACTAGTAGTATACTACTAACTAGTAGTATTTCACCATATAGATTCGATAATGTTTATTTCTTATTTTTAAGTGTAAGTTCAATTACCACTTATTTTTTACTATATTTTAGCATTGAAGAATGCGAAATGTTCACAAAGAAAGAAAGAATAATTCGGCCTCAGGCAGGTTTTGAACCTGCGTCCCTGTAGTTAAGTTTTACCAACTAAGATTCCGAGACCAGTGCTTGTGATGTCGAATTTCTCTTCAACATTTTACGTCTTCAGGTGACGTCAGCAACATCTATTAAAGACATTACTATGTCTTTCAACCAACACAGTCTTTACAGGTAGTTCAATGTCGAACGATGTTGCCTTACCTTATTTTACTGCTTATTTCTCAATATATTTTAGCATTAAATAATGTGAAATGTTCACAAAGATAGAGGTGTTATATTAGGGTGATATCTGCATATTACTATTATTGAATATATTCACTAGCTCATATTAGCATACCATACCTATTACCAGGTATTAGTCAAATATTAGTCAGCCATTTTGATATTCCGTATTCGTTATAATATTGATATCGTACCTATTATCCGTATTCGTTAATCTAAGATAATATTGATATCGTGCCTATTCTCTCCGTATTCGTTAATCTAACATAATATTGATATCGTAGCTATTCTCCGTATTCGATAATCTAACATACTATTAATATCGTGCCTATTCTCTCCATATTCATTACTCGAACATATTTTTTTTTTTTTAATATTATTGATATCGTACCTTATTCTGTATATTATAGATAATAGTATTATGAATTATTTAATGAATAATAATTATTCATCGTTACACCTTCTAATACACTAATACATGATATTAGTTTGTATTATAAAATATTATGCACAAACTAATATTGCATATTCAGCGCTAAATGTAGTGATTTTGTTTTCATTGAGTGTTTACTTTGTAACCATCACATTCAGCTTGCATACGAAGCCCGACGTGTATAATTTTGTCTTTAGAAATCTCACTCTAACACGCACGCACACGTCAAACAGAAGTAAGCAGAATCATATAGGCATCTCGCTCACTACCCCGAATCGTCTCGCTATGACGCGGTTGCAGCGGAGTAATTGTGTGTGTGTGCGTGCGGCAACCTCCTGTAGCGCGCTCGTCGACGCACACAGCCGCGCAAGTCACCGCGAATATCAGAACACTGATCTCTTGGCGTGCCTATTATTTGACTAATATCTGGTAATAGTCTACGCTAAACTAATATATACTAATATGAATATACAGCTCGTATCATAATATCTATACCTATTACGAATATATTAGTTACACCTCTACACAAAGATATGTTTTTTTTTATAGCTCTCACCCTTATTAACGACATTTTATTATTTGACGACACGTTGGATATCTTTGCGTCTACTGAGCTGAGATTCCTGAGCACTGCTACTCGTTACCTAGAATCCATCGCTACCCCTAGTAAAATCTCTTAATTATTATTTTGTGTATGTTTTAATTAATTATTCACTTTTAGTTTTACTTTTTTTTTTATTTAATATTATTGTTTTATTTATTAGTGTTAATTGATAATTTTTTAACCTGTTGGCATTGATATCTCTATTGTATTTGTTATTATTTTAATTTCTTTTCTAATTTTAATTCAATATGTTTCTCTTTTCACTTTGTTTTTTGTACAGACCAATAACTTGTTTGTGTGGTTCTTAACTGTTAAGGCAAGTTGGTTATAATCAATAAATAAAAAAAAAATAAAAAAATTCTATCGAAAGAAAAGTTCAATTATTCCAGGAGACAATATATTATGGTATGATCTGATAATTTACTGAACTCCACTTACCATCACCACTATCGAATATCGTCACATTTTTCCGTCAGTATCGACAAATTGACTGCAATATGCGTCGCGTGACGTCACGGAAGTCGTTAGCATACAGTCGATCGACGATTTGAAGTGTTCGCGTCGATTTGATAGATTTCTAGACGATAAACGTTTGCGAATGGTTTTGAATTATGATGGATGTCGATTTTAGTTTTGCGTTTTTTGCAATTTTGCGCCGTAAAAGAGTTAGGTACGAGTATACAGGCAGCTACCGATCATCGGACTTGATATAGGTTTTGTTATAAATAATTGAAGGGGTAAGTGGACAAAGGTGTTAACTAACAAAACTTCAAATAGAGATACGTGCGTTAGAAAAGTTTAAATCTTAAAATCAAGGTAGTTTTACATTTTAAAATGTTTTATGTAAATCTGATGATCCTTTAAAATCTCAAGCCTGGTGTGTTGCGAGTTTAGCAGCTATGGAGTGTGTTTGTCCTAGGTTTGATGCCGAGGTCAAGCAATGGTCTGCTGGAGTTTTTTGTTACCATAATTATCTTAGCATTCTTTCATTATTTTTTTGCTCTCTTTCTTTAAGTATAGACTTAAGTTTGGATTTGTGTCCGGTAGGCTTGGCCATTATTGAACCTTTGAAATGTGACTTTGGCTTAATTAACAGTTTATATACGTTATACGAACCTTAAATTTAACATAACATACCATCAAGCCTGTAATCCCCGAAGGGTTAGGTAGAGATGTACTAATGTGCACCCACACTTCACCGGTATGTTTAGGTCCCATGTAATAGATGGCGAGCCTATTACCGTTACCCGAGCATAAATCCCGACTCCGAGCTGCTGAGAATTTCATACCCTTCGATTTTAATTAATAAAATATATTAAAAAACTCAGGACTTTTAGTGTAGCAGTCGCGCTTAGGACCACTAGACTAAATGAGGTCTAAATATAAACTTCTCTAGAAAAATCTAACGAATCCCTATCCCTACTATCCCTACTAATATTATAAATGCGAAAGTAACTCTGTCTGTCTGTCTTTCTGTCTGTCTGTCTGTCTGTCTGTTACGCTTTCACGCCTAAACAACTCAACCGAAATTTGGTACTGGGATAGAAAAAAGCTTGAGAAAGGACATAGGCTATCTATCATTTTGAGGGGTTGAAATAGGGGGTGAAAGTTTGTATGGGAGTTCGTAATTTTTTAAGATAAATCCATGAAACTTTATATTAAGGCGTTTTTGAAATTTCGACTTGTGTGGGGATGAACGTTCGTTTTGAAGTCCAAACAAAGTCACGCTTTCAAGTTTAACCCCGGAATCGATTTTGATGAAATTTGGAACAAAAATAGACTAGACCTTGGGAAATGAATATAAGCTACGTTTTGTTGTAAAAAAGGGGTTGTAATAAGGGATGAAAAATTGTACGGGAGTTTGTCATTGTTGAAGATAAACGCTGAAACTTTGTGTTTAGGCACTTGATAAGAAATAAATAAATAACTAAATATTTGATATGGGGTTTTTGACATTTCAAACTGTGTGTGTGGTGTCCGTTTGGATTTTAACGAAATTTGGTACAAAAATAGACTAGACCGTGGGAAAGAATATACGAGTAAGCTGCGTTTATATTTCCTAAAAATAATAAAGTTAAAGCCGGAAAGATATGTAAGGATAATTTGCAATTTCCCGCCAGAATTGGCCAAAAACTAAACAGTCAAAATCGTGTTGTCCACGCGGGCGAAGCTGCGGGCGGAAAACTAGTATTATCATAAATCTTTTACATCGGGTCTATATCATAGGAACGTGCAAGAATCACAGCGCAGTGGTCACGTCTCTGGCACGAAGGTACACGACAAGCGTGCCGTGACAAGCGTGCCAATTGAAATATGTACTTGTACAATCGTGCGTGACTGCCTCGTGAGTCTAGTGGTCCCAATCGCGACTGCTACGCTAGAGGTCTTGGGTTCGATCCCCAGGTCAAGCAAAGTGTTATTGAGTTTTTCTATGAAATTCTCAGTAGCAGCTCGGTGTCTGGATTTGTGCTCGGTGAATGGCTATAGGCTCGCCCCCTATTACATGGGACCTAAACATACCGCCGAACTGTGGGTTACATTAAGTACACCTCTGCCTTACCCTTCGGGGAATACAGGCGTGTTGGTACGTATGTTATGTTATGACCTACACAATGGAAGCCTGTCCAACTTACACCTGTATAAATAAAAACTAGCTTTCCGCCCACGGTTTCGCCCGCGTGGTGAAGGGATCCCTATTTTTTTTTAATGTTATAGGTATAGCCTATGTCACTCAGTGAAGATGCAGATAGTTTGCGCGAGGGACACTTCCAAAGTGATAAAATGTGTCCCCCCCCCGTAACTTCTAAAACGTAACGAGCGTCACGGAATAGGCTCCTGCCTTCCATCTACCTCCAAAATTTATTATTCCTAAAAAAAAAGATAACACATTATAAAATAACAAACGAATATATTGTAGGTACCTACTTATTCTAATATGAACACAATTTTGTTAGTGTACTACTTACCTCGTCACTCATATACTTCTTTAATTCTGATGAGACGTTTCTTAACTATTATTATCCGTATTTATTATAAAATGTATTATCTTGAAAAGGCAATCATGTTGGCGCAACAAACGAGACTACACGCACACGTGCACCTCGGCTCGGGACCAGTTCCCGTGTAGCGTAATAGATACACCATAACCTGTTTTATATTATTTTATTGATTCCTACACAAAATGTTACAATGTAGCATGACACACACTAACACACACACGACACTCTTGCACACGAGCACGATATTCACCTACACAATTTCTCTGATTGACATCCGTGGAGCACGAGGGCTCCAGATGAAAATCAGCGTTAAGCATTTAATTTTGCTTAACAATCTGCTGATCTGGAGACCCATTTGGTACAGCCGTGAGACGCATACCTAATTTAATTTTAAGAGTATACTTCACTATGTCGTCTCGTTTTCATATCTTCTTTTTTATTTTTATTATGTGTAATTTGTGTCTTTGGTGCTGGCCAAATAAACGTTTTTTCTTTATTTCTTTCTAAAATAAGATAATGATAAAACTAAAAAAAATATATAATGTACCATGTAAACTTCCACCGAAAATTAGTTTGAACGAGATCTAGGTAGTAAGTAGTTTTTTTTAATACGTCAAACTGGATATATTGCGCGAGAGACACTTCCAAAGTGGTAAAATGTGTGTCCCCTATGTAAAAAATATATGTCTAAATGTATGTCCGCCGCATGGAAAAAGGGTGGCGCTCAGCTTTATGCTGTTCTGCGTTACCAAATACCATCAGATAATCATGTAATAGAGGGCGAGCCTATTGCCATTAACCGGGCACAATTCCTGACTCGGAGCTTCTACTAAGAATTTCATTGAAAAACCCAATTACACTTTGATCGACTTGGAAATCGAACCCAACAAAATCAAAATCTCAACATTCCACACGGGAAGTTGGTTAGAATTTCAATATTTACTTAAGTTAATGACTTTGGCATCTGCCTACCCCACAAACGCTATGGGAACATGATAAATAAACAACTTAAGTTATGACGGGTGCTGTGTGTTTTTAGGTTGTTTTGATAACTGCCGCTAAACTTTAATTATAACTTGTTGAGTTAGGGTAACAAGACAAATAGTTATTTATTTTCTGTTGAATCTGAAAATAAAATAACTGCTTCATTGGTTAGTACCGGTCTTCTGAGCGAGGCACCCTGGGTTCCAATCCTAGGTTTAGCAAAGTGTTATTCTATGAAAATCGTAGCAGCAGCTCAGAAATTGGATTTGTGTTCAGTTAATGGTAATAGGCTCGCTCCCCTTTTATCGTATCTCATGTCGTAGCAATATGCTGAGATAGGGCCTGTTCGGTTCTCATGCAGGGCTTTCTTTTTATTTTTTTTTCTGTTTTCTCAAACTGTTTTGGTTATTTTTTTTGGTCTCCTGCGTGTGGCCGAATAAATCTTTTTCTTTCTTTCTTTCTTTTCTGGGCGATATATCGCCAAGATTAGGATCAATAAGAGCGTTAGGTACCCAGAAATATTAATTCCGAGTTAACTGAAGTTTTTTTTTATACCACTAACGCGGCAAACAGACATACAACACGCCTGATAAATGATATTTATTTCTGTAAATAGATCTTTTAAAGACACTTTTTCAAGTCGATTTTTTTTCATTTTTTTTTAAAACTAGATGGCGCCGGCATTTCCTATCCTACGACCTCTGAGAAGAAATGTCGAAACAAACTCAGAGAATCATGGTCTCTTTTAAAGTCCAGACAATAGTTATATCATAGATATGCGAGTTTTACAATGTAGGGCAAAATCTGAACAGGCCTTTTAAAGAAAGAGCCAAACAGTTTTGAGTTGACCTGTCCTAACTGACGGAACGCATTCAGCAGTCCTCGTGTAGCTCAACCATTTTTTAGATACTCAACGATCCGTCGCACGGCGATACCAGATCAGCAAGACATTTGCGTAGGTCATGTGAAATACTCAAAACTGTCAGAAAACTTTTATTATAAATCTGATGGTAATACACTAGGGGTATTACTCGCGCGTTGCCAACCCCGTAAAAATCTTTTCACACCTTTTTGAAAAACCCATGCTGTAGTCCTTTCGGAAAACCTCGCCGGGAAACTGATTGTGGAAACCTGGGAGGAAATTCCTCAGGAATCACACAGTATGAGACCAGAGTGGTTCTCCACGCCAATGGCGAGAGCTTAAGCTTATTTTGATGACATCAAAACTGGACTTAATTCCGAATACTAGCAGGGAAAATTTAGGTATATAAACATAACGTACCATCACGCCTGTATTCCCCAAAGGGTTAGGCATAGGTGTACTAATGTACACCCACATTTCGCCATGTTTAGGTCCCATGTTATAGGGGGCGAGCCTATTGCCATTAACCGGGCCCAAATCCAGACTCCGAGCTGCTTCTGGGAATTTCATATAAAAACCCAGTAACAGTTTGCTCGACCTGGGGATTGAACCCAGGACCTCAAGCGTAGCAGTCGCGCTTGGGACCACTAGACTAATGAGGCTGTCAAGTGGTCCAAGTTAGGTATATAAAATGAACGGGATATTTTCAACCGTCCCTTTTCATGTTAAAGTATAGCAAAATATAGGTAGAAACGTTTAAGCCGGCATTTTCAGAATAAAGAATGATAGTGCCGTGTCCACTTACATACATTAGCCGGGATCGATGCCGGCTGATGCATATGCAAGTGGCCTCCTTTGTAGTTAAGTGCGGAGTTACGGCCCCTAGTGACGTCATTATAGTGTAGTGCCTCAGTTATTTTGCATTATTTTTTTAGTCTACTGCCTAGTGTGTCGATATAGGAGGTTGTGCGATGGTTTTGAAAAGATTACAAGTATTTTAACTGCTACGCTAGAGGGCCTGGGTTTGAGGCTTAGACAATGTCACATTTTCATTATCGATAAGGAAATGAAATGAAATGAAATGATATTTATTTCTGTAAATAGATCTTTTAAGACACTTTTACAAGTCGTTTTTTTACATATTTTTTTTAACTAGATGGCGTCGACGTTTCCTATCTGACGACCTCTGAGAAGAAACGTCGAAACAAACTCAGAGAATCATGGTCTCTTTTAAAGTCCAGACAATAGTTATATTATATGCGAGTTCAATGTAGGGCAAAATCTGAACAGGCCTTTTGAAGAAAGAACCATACCAGCTTTGAGTTGACCTGTCCTAACTGACGGAACGCATACATCAGTCATCGTGTAGCTCAACCATTTTTTAGGGAGCTCAACGACCCTACGCACAACGATACCAGATCAGCAAGACATTTGCGTAGGTCATGGGAAATACTCAAAACTTTCAGAAATCTTTAATATAAATAAATGTTATACGAGTTAAAACCGACATAGTACTCACATTTACAGAAGTTAGATCCTATCCGAAATGTATGGATTTGACACAACCTTCATCACGTGACACATCGAAAGGTTATGACAATTCCATGCATTTCGGATTTATCTAACTTCATCATCGATATGAAAACATGTCATTTTCTAGGCCCCCAGGTCAAGCAAAGTGGTATTGATAATGGGCACATAAAGTTCCCACTGCTGGGACACGGGTCTCACTCACTCACTCTCGGTGAGAGGGAGTGAAACGCAATCCACTACGCGGGCCCAGTGCGGGTTGGTAGATGTGAAATGTCTTCGAAATTTTGGTTCTAGGTATTCTGGTTTTCTCACGACGTTTTTGGAAGTAGTGGGATTAAATAATGTTCACAAAGCAAAACGAATGTCTGGGTTCGAACCTACAACTCGTAAGTCGCAGCCGGTACCACTGGGCCACCACCACTCCCAAGTGAGCCATAAGTTAGCGTGGTAGATGAAAGGCGAACCCTCCTAATTCTCAGAGAAGACCGGTAAAAGCACCCTTTCCTATCTCCTTCTACTGATCTGTGTTCTTTTTTTATGTGATAACTCGGCAAACGAGCAGGCGAGCTACCTGATGGTAAGTAGTCATCGCCGCATATAGACATATGTAATACTAAAGTAGTTGCAGATGCGTTGCCGAGCCTATTTAAGAAAAAGGGAGGGAAAGGAGAGAAGGAAAAGGAAGAGAACTGAGGGAGGAATTGGGTCTCCTCTAATTTAGGACCTGTCTGGCTGAAAAGCATCCCTCTAGCGCATTCCGGGCCTGCCCCAAACATACCTAATTACCATCCTCTTTAAAACAACGTAAGATTTTCAATACATCGCATGTTTTCAGAACTTAGTTTATTACAAGTACATAATCCGCTGAAAGTTTCAGCGAACAATGGCGGGTGAGTAAGTGTCTAAAATTTAATAAAGCCAAACGTATACATACTTAGAGTTCTTCGGCGAAGATGTCGGTAGAATGGAAGGGGACGCGTAGTTTTTTTATGGATCTGAGCGTAGTTATGTTCGGTATTTAATGCCGCCACCCTACTGTCACATTTGCATATTGTATCAGTCTGTCAATTATGCAGTCATAAGATTGTCTACAATGGGACTAGCTATGTTTCTAGCTAAATTCAGTTGCCTAGACCAGGACCTATAGGCCATACAAACATTCGAGCGGAAACCGAAATCGCGCCAGAGTTCGCGGGTTCGGTTCCGAGATCGACATGTCATCAACTTGCCGCTGTATATTACAAAATAAATCAAATAAAATGTATCTTTACCTAAATATCTATCTTAATTCTTTATCTTATTATTTAACTTTTGTTGATTGGCATTCTATCTGCAAAACATTAAATAAACAAATTGTTATTTTACCATTCCAATATTCTGTATCGTCACATTATGTACCATTTCCACTATCTCTACATCTAAGCAACACCCGCCATCTTTTGGTTGTATACTCAAAACGTAATCTCGTAAACTGCTGCTGCAAACACTGCCTCACCGTGCTCTAAGATGAAGCACTTCTAGTAAGAGAAATGTGAATATCCTTGGAATACCAATCCTTATCATCATAGCATTATTTCTTAAATGGAAATTTAATTAACTGTCTCATTAGTCTAGTGGTCCTAGAGGTCTTGGGTTCGATTCTCAGGTCGAGCAAAGTGTGATTGGGGTTTTTCTATGAAATTCTCAGTAGCAGCGCGGAGTCTGGATTCGTGTGCGGTTAGTGACAATAGGCTCGCCCCTATTACATTGGGCACAACTCCAAACTCCAAGCTGCTACTGAGGATTTAATAGAAAAACCCCAATCACACTTTGCTCGAACTGAGAATCGAACCCAAAACCTCTCGGACCACTAGAATAATGAGGCAGTTAATTGAGGATTTAATAGAAAAACTCATAGAATAACACTTTGCTTGATCTGGGAATCGAACCAAAAACTCCTTGCGTAACAGTTGCGCTTAGTTGCAGTTGCAGTTAAGTATATGCCACAAATAATTCTAGTAATTACTCGGTAATTCTAGTAAAGTTCCTACTAGATAAATTGGCCCACTTATTTACCTGGAGCACTCTAATACCTGCATAGAGTATATAATAGAGCTATATACCTAATGTTTATAAAAGCCATATTTATAGAGTTTACAAACTCATGTAATAGTTTCCCTACATAGTTCAATAAGCTTATCAAGAGCTTCCAAGAACTACTTAAATATTGCAATGTTTATTAATATTGTAAGACAGTCTACACCTGCAATCTAACATACCATCACGCCTGTATTCCCCGAAAGGTTAGGCAGAGGAGTACTAATGTACACCCACACTTCGCCGGTCCCATGTAATAGGAGGCAAACCTATTGCCATTAACCGGGCACAAATCCAAACTCCGAGCTGCTACTGAGAATTTCATAGCAAAACCCAATAACAGTTTGCTCGACCTGGATATCGAACCCAAGACCTCTAGCTTAGCAGTCTTTGTCTCTCGACTAAATATTTGTCAGTCTTGCCTTTCAAAAAGATATCAAATAGGAATCCGGATTGGCATGGCTAGAACCCGTTCACGAGTATAATGTATGTATCAGCGTCATCCAACTCAACCATGTTGTAGGGAATGAAACAACGCCGCCATCAGCAAAACATAGGTGAGCATGATACATACATACATATTGTCACGCCTGTCTCCCATAGGGGTAGACAGAGACTATAGATTTCCACTTGCTACGATCCTGGCACACTACTTTTGCTTCATCTACATTCATTAATCTCTTCATGCATGACCGTCGGTTTAGGGTGCTCGGAACCTGGACTTTTTTGAGTACATCCGCAATTTGGTTGCGGAACGTTCGCCGAGGTCGTCCCCTTCCAATTCGTCCATCCGCACTCGCCATATATACTTGTTTCGTCAATATCCGTCATCTCTTCGACTGCCTCATTAGTCTAGTGGTCCTAAGCGTGACTGCTATGCTTGAGGTCCTGGGTTCGATCCCCAGGTCGAGCAAAGTGTTATTGGGGTTTTCTATGAAATTCCCAGTAGCAGCTCGGAGTCTGGATTTGTGCCCGGTTAATGGCAATAGGCTCGCCCCCTATTACATGGGACCTAAACATACCGGCGAAATGTGGGTGTACATTAGTACACCTCTGCCTAACCCTTCGGGGAATACAGGCGTGATGGTATGTTATGTTATGTCAATCTCCGTTCATCCATTCTCTCTACATGACCAAACCTGATACGTAAGCATTATAGACTCTTAACTAATGGGAGTCAGACTCCAAGAAGACCTACCAACGAGCAAGTAGTGCCTACTGGCATGTGTACATGCCAGCATGAATGGGTTGGCACGACCGGGGAAGTACTACCCTCCCACAGAATATCGACGTCAAGTAGCAGTATGCATACTGTTGCGTTTCGTACGGTGAGTGTGGAGCGCCGTAGGCCCAATTCCTCCCTCAGTCAGTCACTCCCTTCTCGTTTCCTTGGCTCGGCAACGCATCTGCAACTCCTTTAGTATTGCAGATGTCTAGGGACGACGATGACTACTTACCAGCAGGTAGCTCGCCTGCTCGTTTGTCGAGTAATCTCATTAAAAAAAGTCAGATATTTTTTCACCTACTGACTGCCTCATTAGTCTAGTGGTCCCAAGCGCGACTACTACGCTTGAGGTCCTGGGTTCGATCCTCAGTACGAACAAAGTGTTATCCTATGGGTTTTTCTATTAAATTCTCAGTAGCAGATCGGAATCTGAATTTGTGCCCGGTTAATGGCAATACGCTCGCCCCATATTACATGGGACCTAAACAGACCGACGAAATGTGGGTGTACATTTGTACACCTCTGCCTAATCCTTCAGGGAATACAGGCGTGATGGTATGTTATGTATTTTCTCGCCTATTAGCTTTTCACAAGTAACTTAAACAATATTATTAGTACCTAAACATTATTCCTATCCTTCAAAACTAATCTTATTATCTTAGTATCTAATCTTAGTATTATCTACGCCATAATCCTATGAAGCAAAAGCTTAAAGTTAAGACTTTCACTAACCAATAGATTATTATATATATACTATTTCTTGCCTAACTTTGTTAAACATAACTTTATAAACTGAAGTTTATGAGATGTATTTTAGGAACGGATTAGATTTTAACTTGAGTTTTGTGAACCGGGCATAACTTAGTTTAGCCTCTCAAAATTATATATAATGCAGGGTGTAGATATTTATTATTTTGATTGATTAATGAAGAAAGATTTATTCTTTTTTTATATTAAGTAGAGCTTTAAAGGCAGTTTAGAGGACTGCCTTATTAATCTAGTGGTCCTAAGCGCGACTGCTACGCTAGAAGTCCTGGGTTCAATCCCCAGGTCGAGCAAAATGTTATTGAGTTTTTCTATGAAATTCTCAGTAGTAGCTCGGAGTCTAGATTTGTGCCCGGTTAATGGCAATAGGCTCGCCCCTTATTACATGGGACATAAACATACCGGCGAAATGTGGGTGTACATTTGTACACCTCTGCCTAATCCTTCAGGGAATACAGGCGTGATGGTATGTTATGTATTTTCTCGCCTATTAGCTTTTCACAAGTAACTTAAACAATATTATTAGTACCTAAACATTATTCCTATCCTTCAAAACTAATCTTATTATCTTAGTATCTAATCTTAGTATTATCTACGCCATAATCCTATGAAGCAAAAGCTTAAAGTTAAGACTTTCACTAACCAATAGATTATTATATATATACTATTTCTTGCCTAACTTTGTTAAACATAACTTTATGAACTGAAGTTTATGAGATGTATTTTAGGAACGGATTAGATTTTAACTTGAGTTGTGTGAACTGGGCACAACTTAGTTTAGCCGCTCAAAATTTTATATAATACAGGATGTAGATATTTCTTATTTTGATTGATTAATGAAGAAAGATTTATTCTTTTTTTATATTAAGTAGAGCTTTAAAGGCAGTTTAGAGGACTGCCTTATTAATCTAGTGGTCCTAAGCGCGACTGCTACGCTAGAAGTCCTGGGTTCGATCCCCAGGTCGAGCAAAATGTTATTGAGTTTTTCTATGAAATTCTCAGTAGCAGCTCGGAGTCTGGATTTGTGCCCGGTTAATGGCAATAGGCTCGCCCCTTATTACATGGGACATAAACATACCGGCGAAATGTGGGTGCCAATCATCACGCCTGTATTCCCTGAAGGGTTAGACAGAGGTATACTTAATTTAAACCCACAATTCACCGATATCTTTAGGTACCATGTAATAGGGGCCATTCACCGGGCACATATTCATACTCCAAGCTGCTAATGAGAATTTCATAGAAAAATTCAACAACAACTTTGCTCGACCTGGGAATCGAACCCAAGACCTTTCGCGTAACAGTCGCGCTTAGTACTACTAGACCAATGAGGCAGTCATTGATGTAGTTTTACATATTTGATACTCCATCAAACTTACATCACTTTTTCAGAGAAAAGTATAAATGTGTCATGTTTTCAAAATAACTTTTATATACACAAGTATATAGTAGATTTCGTCTGTAAATGGGTGATAACCAATTACCAGCACAGTCTGCCGTAAACTGTTAGCAGTTAATTAAGTGGAATTACGATAAGCTGACGCATAGGGAGGGGATTATATCGATAAAATAATATATAGATTTTATGTTTACTTATCATACCATCACACATCCCCCGAATTAGGTAGAATTGTACTAATTTCACCAGTATATTTAGGTGTTTCCTCATATAATAGGGGGCGATACAATTGCCACTAAACGGGCACAAATTCAAATTTTGAGAATTTCATAAAAAACCCAATAAAACTTTTCTCGACCTGGGAATTGAACCCAGGACCTATAGCGCAGCAGTCGCGCTTGAGACCATTAGACTAATGAAGCAGTAAATATTATTTAATGCTTATTTTTATAATTAATATAAATTGATTGTTATAACATTAAAAGTGTATATTTCCACGCCAAAACCGCTTAACCAATTTTGATAAATATTTGTATAGAGATAGATTGGACCTTCGAGAAGGACAACAGCTACCTTTCATCTCAAAAAAAGATGCGCGAAAAAGAGCAAATATTTCTATAGTTCAGAAAGAAATAAAATAACAAATTCTGAGTATACTTGAAAACCGTTTTCAGTTACTTTAACACAAAACCTAGCAACTTGACTCCATCCCACTAAAAGCCTACTACAACTGAAACATTATGAAAGTCTTTCAGGAATGCAAATACGAGGGATGCATTACACGGCGGCCATTTTTAAAACCATCATGACGTCAGAGCTGTAACCTGAGTTTTTATGCTATCCTAGTTATTCTAAGAGCTAAATAATGTAGGGGGGTACTTTCTCCTTGAGTTTCGTATTTCCTGTTTTTTCAATATTTCCTGTTTTTTTTTTATGTTTTCGGCTCGATCTGAAGCTGGATTTATATGTTTGATTTGATTACCTGTAACAAAGAAATGTATTCGTTAAGCCATTTTATTTTAGTAATAGAAAAATTCGACTACAAGCAAGATTCGAACCTGCGTCTTCTGATTAAATAAACCATTGCTATAAGATCAAAAAAGCCATCGCGAGTCCCGACACTAGGTCGAAATTAGCTTTCACGTTTTGAATTTACCTATTTGAGGCGATTTCGTGGGAAATGTTAAGGGATTTGTCAAAAAACGTATTTTTCCATCACGCCTGTATTCCTCGAAGGGTATAGGCAAAGGTTAAGTTGTACTATGTACACCCAGATTTCACTTGTATGTTTAGCTCCCATGTAGAAGAGCCTATTGCCATTAATAGAGCACGAATCTAATGCCAGGAATACCAACAATCCTGCATAATTTTCGGTAAGGAAAATTGCCATGGATTGTCTAAAAACTACACCAGCCATCCGCGTGGTCACAGCGATGGTATGCGTCACATTTACTACGACAACGTAGGGTTTGTTTTAACCCTATCAAAATATCATTTTTTTATGGAATAACTCGGCAAACGTGCAGGCGAGCTACCTGATGGTAAGTAGTCGTCGCCGCCCATAGACATCTGCAATACCAATGAGGTTGCAGATGCGTTGCCAAGCCAAGTTATATAAGGAAATGAAAGGGGAAAGGAGAAATCTTATTATTATTTATCTCATTACTTTCTCACAAATATATATACTCCTCATAAAAATAACACTCCTTAAAGTACCCGCAAATCAATACAAATTCATTCCACAGTCCACGATAACGCTCCTAACAACCCATGATGCCATCCACTTAGCATTCTTTGCAAAAAACATCATCTACATCAAGATATCCCCAAAGGGTTGATAAAAAGAAAGGAAAGGGGATGACAATCAAAAATGTTATTTCAAGAAAAGTACCAGCCCGGGGGTGCAGTGTAACTGTAGAGATAAAGTGGACATACGGGCAGGAAGGATGGAAAACATAGTGATCAGAAAGTTTTAGAAACTATTGATTAGTGGCGCCATCTGTGGGAGGCTTTGAGAATTTTATGTGGCTACGAAACGGATTCTTCAGCTCACTTAATTATAGTCTGGCAGCAAAAAATTCTGCATCCGTGCTTATTTCGTACGTGGTAGTAATTATTCACATATTTAGAACCTGCTGCTAATTTTTTACTCTAAAAGGAACAATGGTTCTCTGGGATAACACAATCTCCGCGATTCAAGTTTTTTTTTTTTAATGTATGGGAAACTCTGTGATAACACAATCTTCGCGATTCAAAAGTTTATAGTAAGGAAACGGCTGGGCTGACAGGGCTATCTAAAACTAAAATTTATTATGCGGACTTGTGAAAAGCGTTTATAAAAATATATATTTACAATTGGCATTCTTACAAACCAAAGAAATGAATTCAGTGCAGCCTGTAAGGGTTCAGAGAGATGATAATTGTTATAGCCAAATAGAGCAATCATGATGATGACATGACGATATCAATTATTGCGTAGTTTTATATTTTTTCAAAGAAATATTTTAAAAAATAGTCTCCCATTCTACCAAGCCGTGTGTCACTTATGATAAGGCGTGCTAAATTCTCGTCGGATCTCAAGTCTTTTGTGTATTTTTCACAGCATAATTTATTCCATGTTGTGCATTTTAACCCTTTATATTCTTGAGAGAATTGCACATTTATTAGTGTGCGGTTTTTATTGAGGTCCTCCCTATAGGTGTGTAGGGTTAGAAATTAAATGATGTGGTGCTTGTATTTGACAATATCCAGTTATATTCGTATGGTTTTTTTGGGATAACTCGGCAAACGAGTAGGAGAGCCAGCTGATGGTAAGTAGTCATCGCCGCCCATGGACATCTGTACTACCAAAGCAATTGCAGATGCGTTGCCGAGCCAAGGGAGTGGAAGGAGAAAAGGCGAAGGAATGTGGGAGGAATTGGGTCTCCGGCGCTCCACACTCACCGTACGTAACGCAACGGTATGCATACTGCTACTTGACGTTGATATTCTGTGGGAGGGTAGTACTTCCCCGGTGCGTGCGAGATACTACTATTACAATGAATTTTGTTACCCATCCATATACTGACCGCAGCAAGCGCTGGCTTACCTTTCAGAAACTGTTTTTTTTTTGAGAAAACATTAAACATTAATTGTTAACACAAAACGTTAATTAAGTACGGTGAAGTTACAAAGTCATTCTAACTTTTTACCCTTTTACAAAACCCAAAATATTTTTTAATGTCGCTTAATCCAAATTTAAAGGTTGTTGGGCCGTCGCTAACAGTTGTGAATTAATCTAGAATTTATTTGAATCCTCCCACTTTTCAGTCTTGAAATAAGAAAAATTAATTTTCTGACTGCCTCGTTGGTCTAGTGGTCCCAATCGCGACTGCTACGCTACAGGTCTTGGGTTCGATCCCCAGGTCGAGCAAAGTGTTATTGAGTTTTTCTATGAAATTCTCAGTAGCAGCTCGGAGTCTGGATTTGTGCCCGGTGAATGGCAATAGGCTCGCCCCCTATTACATGGGACCCAAACATACCGGCGAACTGTGGGTGTACATTAAGTGCACCTCTGCCTAACCCTTCGGGGAATACAGGCGTGATGGTATGTTGTTAATTTCAAGGTCGTAGACACGTACTTTTTGTTGAACTTTTGTCTGTGTAAGAAACCAAAAGTGGCGAGCTTCTTCAAAAGAAAGCATAACACTATTGCGCTTGTATCCACACAAGGATAGGCAAAGGTATACTATTATATACCTCAATTTTACATACCGTAAAAATTATGTTTCCTACGTTCTATAGTAAGCACCGCTCTAACCATTCGAGAATATAATAGAAATCGAGCCCAGGTTCACGCTCAGACCTTCGGACTCATATCGAGTAAATACTGCAATTGAAGTCCTATATTCACGGCATTTTTTTTAAACAAAGGTTACTAGCAATGTGGGTCATACATTACTAGTAATCTTGTTAACCCTTCGTGCTAAGCTAAATGCTTGTGTTACGAGTGGGTTCACGTCAGTAGTGCAATGGGTGAGTTTCGAACCGGCAACCACATGATCACAAGTCCGACGCCCTAGCCATTAGGCTACCGCCGCTTCAAATTGGATTCTTGACTTTTATCACGTTTCCTAGACTGCCCCGTTAGTCTAGTGGTCCCAAGCGCGACTGTTACGCTAGTGATCCTGGTTTCGATCCTCAGGTCGAGCAAAGTGTTATTGGGTTTTTATATAAAATTGCTCGGAGTCTGGATTTGTGCCCGGTTAATGGCAATAGGCTCGCCCCCTATTACATGGGACCTAAACATACCGGCGAAATGTGGGTGTACATTAGTGTACCTCTGCCTAACCCTTCGGGTAACACAGGCGTGATGGTATGTACCATGTACAATATCACGTTTCCCTTTCTCACAAGTCCATCCAAAGGTTGTCAGCGATAAGACCGCCTTTATACCACTCTGATTTATAAAATTGTTTATGGTATGACGTTTTTTTGGTGTGCAATAAATAAAATTCTATTCTATGCCATTCTACTTTCATCACAACCATGATGATAAGAGGTGCTTAACCCCGCCTGACATTTAGCCGACCTTTCACTCCACGTCACTTCTGGGTAGTAATCTAGCGCTGTTTACAAGTAATCATACAGCATCCCCTCTCCCAGTGGCGTGCACTCCATACAAGCAAATAAGCTCTGCATACCCTGTAGTCCCTAAATGTATTTAATTAATAATAAATTTATTCCCCTCTAATGATAAATAAATGTAATTAAAAAATGGTAATTTAGCTTGCGCACCATCTATTACTTTTTTTTAAGAACTAATTCGTTGAAGCGTCGATAACTTGCGCGCGCCGCGTCATTCAGCTCCGCGCTGGTGGCGCGCTCTGCTGAGATAAGCAGTGCACCTCGCTGCTTATTCTTCATACAATGCATTTGGACGCATCTCGTGTAGTGCACGGCAAAAGTGTGACTGTGTGCGTGTAAATATGAGCGTGTGTGACAGATTTAGAAGCACTGCTTATTTGCTTTGCGACCAAATTAAGAACCCGCAAAAGCAGCGCATATTGTTTATTGCAGAGGGTCAACGTTTTTAGTCGGATTGACCAATTGATCGACTATATTTTTATTCATTCCAAATTTTTTCGCCTTATTGTTTTTCTTGGCGCAAGTGATTGTTTGTCGAGTAATTTTTAATAAGTTTATTATTGTAAAATAGTAATTTTAAACTCGTAAAAATTGAAAAATATATCTGTGAGACCTGTGTAGGTGAAGTGTGTTTAAACAAATTAAAATCTGGCGCGTTTTCGACATTATTTTTCTGAGGAAAAAGCTAAATTGATTTCAAAGTTAAGGTCAGTACTCAGTTTGGATTTAACTCGAAGAAAGGGATATATTACTCGTCATTTTAATAAAAAGTTTTATGATAATCATTACTGGTTAACTGGTTGTGTACATACAAACAAATTGTATTTTTTCCATTGTATTTTGTTTACTTATCGCGATAGTAAGAATATTTTCGGTAAGAGACAGGTAGGTGGGGAAGATACCTACAAAAAGCTGAAACTGGTCAGTTTTTTATTGCATACCCTGTCTGAAATCTCTGTGCACGCCACTGCCCTCTCCTGAGGTGGGGGGAGTCATAAATCGCTACCTCAGGACTGATTTGCGCGTTACCGTTGACGTGGGTGGTTCAAAATTATAAGCGGAGCGGGAATTCCCGAATTTGTATAAATACGTCAAGTATTTATACACGACTAGCTTTCCGCCCACGGCTTTGCCCGTGTTTTTTTTCGGACTTTTTTTTGCTATAAACCTCACGGAGCCCGAGACCTTTCCAACGAATGCAAAACCGTGGAAAACGGTTCGTGCGTTCTGGAGTTACAGCGTCAGGAAGGAAAACCCGACTTATTTTTATATAGTACACGACTACGACGAGTGGGAATTCCCGAATTTGTATAAATACGTCAAGTATTTATACCGACAGACATTGTCTTGTCTTAGCTATGAATATTCAATTTGAACTTGAATAAGTAATAAAAAAAACGCGTGACGTTAAAATAGTCGTCATATTTTATGATATTCATCAATTTCTGTTCAATCATAATAATCTGTTATTCTAAAAATTTTCACTATAGAACGAACTTGAAATCATGAAATAAAAGTCAGCGGTTCCATAAAAAAGTGTTTTTAAATAGCTGTTTTTATTGCTATTTTACGGTTGGTCAATGACATAAAACCAGGTTCTATCACCTCTAATCTCAGATCAAATAAAAAGTTAAGATGGAACTTTGCGAACAAAGAAGTGAGGCCGGTTAAAACTAAGCCTTGCCGTGTACAACACACAATTACACGCACACACGTAGGTATACTGAAACTACGCCTTATCTTGTCTATCGAGCAGAGTCGAGCTATCGCTACACGTCTATCAAAACGTAATTAACGTATCACGTGCGTGTTATTGTGTTTCTACACGGCAAGGCGTAGTTTTAGCCGTCCTCACTTCTTTGTTCGCAGAGTTCCATCTTAACTTTTTATTTGATCTGAGCCTCTAATGTGTTCAAAAATACATAGATTGGTATACTCAAAAATATTGAACTATTCGCTTATATCTTCCTCCAAACACTCCTCACCCCTAGGGGCTTAGTTAATTGAAGAATTATTGCTACCCGCTCACATTTGGAGCAAATTCTATTACAAACATAAAACGATTAAATTTGAACCCTATTACATTCGTAATAAGATCTTAATTGACGGCAGTTTAAATTATGTAACATAGTTATTTGCTACCTTAAATTAAGTAGAGCGAAAGCTTATGAAAATACACATGCTTTAAGTGGAAATTGAATTACAATAAGAGAGGTGGTTATAGGACAAATAAGGGAAATTATTTTAAACTATGCCTCACTAGCATGTAGACAGCATGAATGGATCGGCCGGGGAAGTATTACCCTCCAACAGAATATCGACGTCAAGTACGGTCAGCAACGAAAGTAGCTGAACACCGCCAAATTTTGAAAACAACACAGCACCAATACTTTTCAATAGATTCATTAGGTACAAAATAAGGTTCTAGTATGTAAAATGTAGTACTTCTGACCACATAGTCTCGGGTCAGTAAGTTCTGGATAATAAATATGTTTCAGCGTTTTGAAGATTTTATCGTGCTCAGCGACTTTAATTGGTGACTGTACCAGTATGCATACTGTGGCGTTTCGTACGGTGAGTGTGGAGTGCCGGAGGCCCAATTCCTCCCTTAGTCCCCTTCCTTTACCTTTTCTCCTACCCTTCCCTTTTCCTTAAATAGGCTCGGCGACGCATCTTCATCTCTTTTGGTATTGCAGATGTCCATGGGCGACAACGACTACTTACCATCAGGTGGTTCGTATGCTCATTTGCCGAGTCACAAAAAAAAATAATACTAGGTTTTGGTCTCAATTCCGTTCGTATAATAAAACATAACACATAAACAGTGAAAGAATCATTATTTTCGAAGATAACCCCCTAAATACGAATTCTTTATACTAAAGAAAATTATATCCACTTAGCTTAAGCCATACTTCAACACAATGTAATATTTGTACAATTATTGGAGAAATAAAGATATTATTATTATAAAAAAAAAAAACAAAATATCTTTATGATGCCAAGATTTTATTGTGGTTTCTTAAACCCACCCGAATATTAGACATTGAAGTAAAACAATTTTTTACAGATTTTATAGCGTTATGTTGATATTTTTTAATTCCCGACGATTTGGTGTTACGGTGAAGGAAAACATCGTGAGGAAACCTGCATGCCTGAGCGATTTTCTTGACGGCGTGTGAAGTCTGCCAACCCGCAGTAGGCTAGCGTGGTGGACTATAGCCTAATCACTCTCGTACTGAGAGGAGACCCGTGCCCAGCAATGGGACAATGTAATGGGTTGATGACGACGACGATTTGGTGTTACATTTTCTTTTTTCAATTTTTGTACACAAAACTAGTCAAAACTAAATAGTCTAGTCTTTGAGACCTAAACAGGATGTAATTCAGTAGTGGAGGACTAACCCAATTCCTCTTAATATGATAGGAGGTCCGTCCTGTGTAGAAATAGACATAAGCTGGCAATTATTAGTACAGTTGGACAAAACAGTTTTATGCGGAGACTAAAGTTTTTGCATAAGAATGAAAATCTCATAATTTTGTAACTTTTTCGCGAGCTCGCAACACTTGCAGTGAAACTTGCGAGTGTCACTTGAAACCGGTTTCAACCGGTTACAACTTGCATTAGGGTTGTCGCGTTAAAACTTTTCAATATATTTTTTGGGACGAAAATTCGTGAACATAACAAAACTTTTTGTTACGTTGCGAAGTTTTTTTCGAGTTAAAGCTTTTATAAAAAATATGCTTTATGATTAAATAAGTTTGGAATAAGTTTCTTCCACTGAGAAAGGTGTCGGTTCCTAAAGAATGTAATTAAGAACATTTTTGTTTTTTTATATAATTATTATATTCTTGGCAATTTTAATGCGTTGCTAAAGTATCAGTGTTATTGTTGAGTTGCAAAGGATTATGTACAAAACCCACTACAAAGCCATAACCGAGAGAGATTGACAGCGGAGAGTTATTACATAACCATGAGTCCCTCTAGCTAAAGTCGACAAAATTAAAAAGATATATACCAAACTCAGATCAAATAAAAAGTTAAGATGGAACTTTGCGAACAAAAAAGTGAGGCCGGCTAAAACTACGCCTAACGGTGTACAACACACAATTAATCGCACACACGTAGACCGAAACTACGCCTTATCTTGTCAGTCGAGCTTTCGATACCTCGATAGCTCGACTGACAAGATAAGGCGTAGTTACCGAATAGGTACATATGTGCGTGTAATTGTGTGTTGTACACCGTTAGGCGTAGTTTTAGCCGGCCTCACTTCTTTGTTCGCAAAGTTCCATCTTAACTTTTAATTTGATCCGAGATACCAACTACTGGGTGCCCAAATAAATTACATGCATAACATACCATCACGCCTGTATTGGTAGCCTAGTGGTCCCAATCGCAACTGCTACGCTAGAGGTCTTAGGTTCGATCCCCAGGTCGAACAAAGTGTTATTGAGTTTTTCTATGAAATTCTCAGTAGCAGCTCGGAGTCTGGATTTGTGCCCGGTGAATGGCAATAGGCTCGCCCCCTATTACATGGGACCCAAACATACCGGCGAACTGTGGGTGTACATTAAGTACACCTCTGCCTAACCCTTCGGAGAATACAGGCGTGTTGGTATGTTATGTCTAAACATGCGAACCGACGAACTGAGGAAGTTCATGAGTATAGCTCTGTCTAACCCTACGGGGAAAACAGCCGTATTGGTATGAAATACTACAAATACAAATTAATATAAAATATAAAATGCAACAAAAAATATTTTTTTGTTACGGTGGTGCCAGCCCTAAACAAAGCTCTTAATAGAACAGCGCAGGTTGCGTCTGTTACAAAGTTTGTCGCTTACCAATCTCATATTTTATACTTTGTTCTAAAAGTTTTAGGTGAGAAACACTCACAATTGTAAGGCAAACTGAAGTTTTTATTGTTATTGGCTAATTAAATGAGAATTATTTGAGGTTATATGTTAAAGTGGTGTTTCAAAGTGTTATTAGTTTAAGTAATTGGAGCATAACATAGTTTTGATTTCAAACAATTTAGACAAAAACTATAACATTATTTGGATAACTGAGGCCGTAATACGTTATGATATTGTGAGAGAGGGACGCTGCTCTACACATAATAGCGCCATCTCTTTCATATTATTTGTTGGGTATCTACGTCCTTACGCGTTAGCTATGGGTGACTACGGCGTAGCCGGCGTAGCAGTTACATCTACTACGGCGTAGTAAACAAAATATTTTCACAGTGAAACGAGTAGATTTTTTTTGACGCAGTTTTTATAGGAAACAGTATTTCTTTTTTTCAGTGAATATTTTACTTTTATATTAGTAAACCAGGTGTGATGGTATGATCACACCTGGTTTTCCGAAGGGTTGGGTAGAGATGTACTAATGTATACACACATTTCACCGCCCGGTATGTTTAGGTCCACGTTATAGGGGGTGAGCATATTATCATTAACTGGGCACAATTCCAAACTTCAAGCTGCCAATGACAATTTTTTTATAACATGTTTGTAATTAACATAATTTATACATACCTATTGCTATTGCTTTACCAAAGGGGCTTATCAAAAAATTATATAAAAAAAAACCGCAACATTTCCCATAGTATATTTTCACCAGCATCATCATGGTGTAACTTACCATATCATAAATCAACGTACTTTTGTAACTTAATCTATCATATCAACTAATACGATTGAGCTAAACACAAAACAAGAAAACGCAGAAAATCCAGTAATTTATTTTTTATGGCACAACCGGCGATCGACAGGCAAGCTACCTGAGTAGCTAGTAATGGTAAGTATGGACATCTGCAACTCCTGATGCATTGCCAAGCCTATGAAGGAAGGGGCCTGAGAAAAGGAGAAGCAAATAACTACTACATTAAAAATATTACTGCCTCGTTGGTCTAGTGGTCCCAGTCGCGACTGCTACGCTAGAGGTCTTGGGTTCGATCCCCAGGTCGAGCAAAGTGTTATTGAGTTTTTCTATGAAATTCTCAGTAGCAGCTCGGAGTCTGAATTTGTGCCCGGTGAATGGCAATACGCTCGCCCCCTAATACATGGGACCCAAACATACCGGCGAACTGTGGGTGTACATTAAGTGCACCTCTGCCTAACCCTTCGGGGAATACAGGCGTGATAGTATATGTTATATATTAAAAATATTTAAAAACACCCGACAATTGCAATATACAGGGTGTTTGGCGCATCGTTTGCCAAATGGAAATGGCCGATAGAAGAGGTCATTAGCTATCTCTCCAGGCCCAATAACTCATTCTTTGTCACACCGGTTTTTTTATAACCACTTTTGAAACTTTATTTGGAAAAATTCCAGAACTCAGCATTAAACCTTGATTTAAAAAATATATAATTAGTGTAGCGTTTAAATTTCAATTTAATTTTGATGTCTGTTCTTGTATGGTTCTATGAAATTCAAAATTACTTGCTAGTAACGTCTAGTTCCTTTTTAAAAACCTCACAAAGTTTTTTGAAAAAGAAAAATTCAATTAAAACTCAACTTAAAATTTCTGTAAAAAAATTACCAAAAGCGATTGGGATCTTCGAATTGTTTTAAAATGTTCTCTAGTCTGTCCCTTTTCCAACGGTATGCCATAAGCCAAAAAAAAACTTTGATTAACTTCAATAATTCCCTAAATGTGTAATCGAGGCACATCAGGCTGATTTTTGATATTACGGTAAGTATCACTAGTTTTCGCATAACATGCTTTAAGTAGGCAGATAGTGTTATTTGACTCTTACGCAGTCTCTTATATCTTTCTAACATATGGAACAAACTTTCCTCGAACATGAAAAAAAAATAAGAAAGTAGTAAGTAGGAGTAGAGTCGCGCATGTCTGCATGCCAGTATGAATGGGTTCGCACGACCGTGGAAGTACTACCCTCCCACAGAATATCGACGTCAAGTACAGTTTGTTCGAAATAAGTAAGCCGATCGGAAGTTAGCCGTTCCGAACTACCGCGGTGATAAAAACGTTTAATTAAGTGTTTTAATACATAAATATATCGAAATCAATAAACAAAATAATTAGAAATGTGAAACATCTCACACGTATCACACGACTCTAATTATCTTTACACCGACTCTTTCTATTAAAATTTACCACTTCTAAACCACTTGCAGACAACTTCCGATCGGCTTACTTATTTCGAACAAACTGTAGCTGTATGCATACTGTTGCGTTTCGTCCGCTGAGCGTGAAGCGCCGGAGGCCCAATTGCTCCCTCAGTCCTCTTCCTTCTCGTTTTCTCCTTCCCCTCCCTTTTCCTTTAATAGGCTCGGCAACGCATCTGCGACTCCTTTGGATTAGCAGATTTCCATGGGCACCGACCACAACTTACCATCAGGTAGCTTGCCTGCTCGTTTCCCGAGTTATCCCATAGAAAAAAGTAAGAACCTAAATACAAATTTTGTTCAAATTATCTGACTCTATTGCGTATGCACGCGCGACCGCTTATACTGACTGTAGTTGTACGTAAACGTATTTCTGCTTTGATAGTGAAGAAAGCCCTAGCCTCAACTTCCGATGCGTAAAAAGTTATTTCTCCGAAGATGTCGCGCGTGCATATGCAACAGATTCGGACAATTTGAATAAATTTTTTAATTAGGTATTTACTAGTAAAAAAATGATTTCCTGTTCCAGGATAGATAGTTCCCAATGTAAGAACGAGATAAAAGACTGCGTAAGAGTCAAATAACACTATCTACCTACTTAAAGCATGTTATGCGAAAACTAGTGATACTTACCGTAATATCGAAAATCAGCCTAATGTGCCTCGATTACACATTTAAGGAATTAGTGAAGTTAATCAAAGTGTTTTTTTAGCTAATGGCATACCGTTGGAAAAGGGACAGACTAGAGAACATTTTAAAAGAATTCGAAGATCCCAATCGCTTTTAGTTATTTTTTTACAGCAATTTTAAGTTGAGTTTTAATTGAATTTTTCTTTTTCAAAAAACTTTGTGAGGTTTTTAAAAAGGAACTAGACGTTACTAGCAAGTAATTTTGAATTTCTTAGAACCATACAAGAGTAGACATCAAAATTAAATTGAAATTTAAACGCTACACTAATTATATTTTTTTTAAATGAAGGTTTATTGCTGAGTTCTGGAATTTTTCCAAATAAAGTTTCAAAAGTGGTTATAAAAAAACCGGCGTGACAAAGAATGAGTTATTGGGCCTGAAGAGATAGCTAATGACCTCTTCTATCGGCCATTTCCTTTTGGCAAACGATGCACCAAACACCCTGTATTTCGTCCGATTTTCATCAAATCAATAGCAAAGATGATTCCCAAATAATTTGCTTTTCAAACAAACTCAAAATCGGTTCATCCGTTAAGGAACTACGATGCCACAGACACACACACACACACACACAGAGACACGTCAAACTTATAACACCCCGTCGTTTTGGCATGGGGGGTTGACCTCTCCCACGATTAGAATGCAACCTATGCAAAAATGTGCAGTATGCAGGTGCATATAATGACTATTATTGCCATCCTTTTCATTTCCCTAAAATTTTTGCAAATTAGAGCAGGAAAAATATAGATTTACGAATTTCCATGATAAAAAAAAAAAATTTGTGCACTTGGTGTGCAAACTACATTTGCCGGGTTAATAAAACCAGTGGGACTTTTGTAGTTACTGCATAGTGGCTCGGCTTGAGCCAGAAAATAATTGCCTCAATGATTTATGATAGACGCGTCTACTCTCATGACGTCATCCGCCGGAAGTTGGAGCTTTTTACACAGAATAACATTATCATTATGTTTCTTTTTCTTTTGAGAATTATAGGCCAAGGAATATCCGCTTCTTAGCCTAAATCTGTACCTCCAGTGGCGCAGTGGCTGAATGATTCGCTTAAGCTTCAATTATAATAATAATAATAATATAGCCTTTTATTTCCCCAATAAATTCAATTACAATATAATTCTTATTAACTATATCATGAATATTTATTACATTTGATTATTAATTCTATACTTTTATAATACATTAGTTATTGTTTATTCGATGATTATTAGGGACCTCTCTACGAGTATAGGCCTCCTCCAATAATCTCCACTCAGATCTGTCCTGGGCCATCATTACCCAACTGTCTCCAGCAATATTTTCAATTTCATCAGACCATTTCTCCAGTGGCCTACCCCTTTTTCTTTTTCCAGGGGGCCCTGTCCAAGTTGTTACTTTCTTTGTCCATTTTGTATTATCATTCATTCGTGCGACATGGCCCGCCCATTTAATTTTTTGTTTCTAGCAGTGTGAAAGTGCGTCAATAACATCGGTTTTTGTTCTTATTTCAGTATTTCTTCTTCTGTCTTTAAGTTTCAGATTTAGTATGCTCCTTTCCATGGCTCTTTGACATGATTCAATTTTTCGTTTTGTGTGTGTGTGTTGTAGATCCATGTTTGACTTGCGTATGAGAGACAAGGCAGGAGGCATGAGTCTAGGATTTTCTCTTTAAGTTTGAGGGGGAACTTTGCTTTTAACACTTCTTTGTAACTCCAGAATTTGTTCCATGTCATACATATACGCCGGTTTAGTTCGTCTTGATGTCTAGATTTTTTAAAAGATATTTGTTTGCCTAGATATACATACTCAATTATAGCGTGTTTTATTCCCTCACGGACCAAATCCTAGTGTGAAATGAACTTGTGGGCTAAAGTGATTACTTCGATATTTGATTTATATACTTAAGGATCACCAACAAAGCAAGTATATAATTTGTTATGTAAAATACGACACAACACAACTGCTTATGGTAAGTGTACTCTTTCAATTATAGGAGACCTTATCATGCGTAAAACAAAAAATCTAAAAACAGATATTTTAAAATGAACATGCGATAGTGTTATCCCTTCTAATATTATAAATGTGAAAGTAACTGTCTGTCTGTTACGCTTTCACGCCTTAACCACTCAACCCATTTTGATGAAATTTAGTACTGAGATAGACTAAAGCTTGAGAAAGGACATAGGCTTAAATTTTTTGACAAGGCACGCGGGCAAATCTGCGGGCGGAAAGCTAGTATATATATAATAAGTATATACTGACTGCTAGACTAGAGGTCCTGGGTTTGATTCCCAGGTAGAGCAAAATGTCATTGAGTACTTCTATGAACTTTTCAGCAACATGTTACATATACATGGGACCTAAACATACCGGCGAACTGTGGGTATATATTACGTGCTTAACCCTTCGGGGAACACAGGCGCGATGATATGTATGTTTTTGTTTCAGTTCTCTTTTCAGCTCCCTCTCACCAGAATTGAAGCTTGGTCACTGATGAGCAACATTGTAAAATATACCCAGCAATCGTAAAAGCCGTAGCATTCAAACAACAAAGTTGCAAAGTAGAAGTTTGTTCGACTTTACGATCGTAGCAATAAAGTACAACATTGTTTAACATTAATGTTGGAGATTTTGTATCGTGAGATTATGGCCGGAATTGTGACATATATAACTATATAATCATCATGCCTATATTCTACGAAAGGATAGAATGAAATACTTACTAGCAATGTGGGTCGCACATTACTAGTAATCTTGTTAACCCCTCGTACTAAGCTAAATGCTTGTATCACGAGTGGTCGGTAGTGCAATGGGTGAGTTTCGAACCGGCAACCACATGATCGCAAGTCCAACGCCCTAGCCGGCGTCCGCCGCTTTTTAAATCGCGCTGGCATGTATTGGTCGACACGACTGGAGAAGTACAACTACTCACAGCCGAATCTGTTAGACTAGTATCCGACCCCAACATTCATAGTTAGGAAAAGGCTCGGAGGATCATTATCATACAATCACGCCTCTATTCCTCAAAGTGACAGGTAGCGAAGTACTTAATGTGCTTTATGTTCACCCACAGTTCACGTGGGACGTGGTGTTTGCCTTGTGATATGACCATTGGACTGCCAAGTCAAAGGTCTCCAGTTCGAATTCAAGGCACGCACCTCTGTCTTTTCGAAGTCATAAATAATTAATTATCACGCGCTTAAACGGTGAAGGAAAACATCGTGAGGAAACCTGCATGCCTGAGAGATTTTCTTGACGGCATGTGAAGTCTGCCAACCCGCAGTAGGCTAGTGTGGTGGACTATAGTTTTTCTCTCGTTCTGAGAGGAGACCCGTGCTCAGCAGTGGGACACTGTAATGGGTTGATGATGAATAGGCGACGAGTCTTTTGCCAATCACCGAGCTGCTACTAAGAATAGAAAACACTTTGCTCTACCTGGGAAATAAACCAAAAACATCTAGAGTAGCAGTCGCGCTAATGACCAATAGACGAATAAGGCCATCAGATTATTATGTGGATAGAAATAAGTAATGAAATTCACTTTCTATCCTCGCCTCAGATCAAATAAAAAGTAAAGATGGAACTTTGCGAACAAAGAAGTGAGGCCGGCTAAAACTACGCCATGCCGTCTACAACACACAATTACATGCACACACGTATACCGAAACTACGCCTTATCTTGTCAGTCGAGCTATCGATCGATCCTCGCACTGAAGTAGCTTAGTATGAAGTACTAAAGTTTCAAAAGAATCTATTTCTCCCACAGGACTGTTACGAGGCGCGGAGTGACAAGTAAAAGATCATGAATGAGGGTAGTAACATGTTTGTGTGCTGGTTTTACGAGAGATTTAGTTTTATGAGCTCACACTAACGTACCTAGGTTTTTCAAGTTTACAACCGACTTCAAAAAGGAGGAAGTTCTTAATTCGACTGTAAGTTTTTTTTGTGTGTTTGTTACTCGCTAATTCCGTGAATTATGTATTGATTTTGATGATTCTCTTTTTAATTAACCCCGGTCGCAAAAACGACGGGATGTTATAAGTTTAACGTGTCTGTGTGTGTGTGTGTGTGTATGTGTCTGTCTGTGGCATCGTAGCTCTCGAACGGCTGAACCGATTTTGATTTAGTTTATTTGTTTGAAAGGTGAATTAGTCGGAAGTGTTCTTACAACATAACATACCATCATGCCTGTATTCTACATTTAGCCATTACTAGCCAATTACTTTCTTAAAGATTAAAGAAAACCATAAAGAATATTTCTTACAGGATCTATAAAAAAATACATTGCTCAGCGGCATCGCCCCCTATTACATGGGACCTAAACATACCGGCGAAATGTTTAACATTAGTACATCTCTGCCTAACCCTTCGAGAAATAATGGCTTGTTATAAGCTCAGCGTAAACCAATAACATTCACGCATATAATACATACAAACATACATAGAAACCCATTCAACCCGCCGCCATTACATCACAATCGTTTCCCATGATCCGAAGCGTCGACGCCGCAGCCCGAGATCAATTGATAGCAATCATTGAACATTTGAACCAAGTGCATTCACATCAACACTTCACGGTACGTATCTTCAAGACCTATTACGAATGGATGAATGGAGATTATTCTCCTATAGTTTTGGGTGTGCTACACAATTATTTAGTTGTTGCAAAAAGATGTAATTAAATATAGTCTTACAGCCAATACAAATATGGTTGGGTAGTTGATTTTTATTTATTAATTTTATCAAGAACAACATGTGTCTGACTAGTGTAACATGCATCCATACATCGAATTTTGTCTTATTAAAAACCGGACAAGTGAGAGTCGGACTCGCCCGTTGAGTGTTCCGTATAAATTTGTAGGTAGGTACATATCTAAACTAATATTAGAAAGAGGAAAGATTTGATTGTTTGTTTGTTTGCATTGAATAGGCTCTGAAACTTCTGGACCGATTTGAAAAATTCTTTCGTCAATGGAAAGCTACATTGTTCCTGAGTGACATAGGCTATATATTATCCCTTCACGCGGGCGAAGACGCGAGCGGAAGGCTAGTTATAAATAATAGCATAAACGGCCTATCTTATTTTAAGTTAACTTAGAAGTTTATGTTTTTCACAGCTTCAAGGGACTGTAGACCTGAGTATATGGTTATTATTCTAACTCGGTACCTCCACGTATTCCTGAGGAGGAGGAGTCTTGATAGTCTAACCACAACTTATAAAAGCGACTGTAATTTTTTTTTAAAAAAAAAAAGCTTGCTAGCAATGTGTGTCACACATTACTAGTATTCTTGTTAACCCCCCGTGCTAAGCTAAATGCTTGTGTTACGAGTGGGTTCACGTCGGTAGTGCAATGGGTGGGGTTCGAACCGTCGTACCAACCAAAACCACTGAAGGGGATCCCTACAGTGGAGACTGATGAAAACCACGTTAACGTTGAAAGGCACTTGCCGTATTTATTCAGTTAAAACATTAGCGAATCACTCCGTAACGTTCTTCGTTCTTCGGTCTTCAAGTCTTCACCGCTGGTTCTGTTCTTCAGGGTCCCTTCTTGCTTCCCTTTATCTTCTAGTGGTGCCTCCGGAATGATCGTCGTCCGATGCCCTAGCCATTAGGCTACCGCCGCTTTAAACAACCCGCTGTAAATGTACAGCCGCTGTAAATGTGTGAACATTGTAGCCATTCATGTCTGAGTAGATACATCGTATAGTTTATTTGTTTGATGATGTGGAATCTTCCAAATAGCTTCTTTATTTTTAGGAAAACATTAAGTTCTCAGATGCTGTGAACCTTTTAATTTTAGTATTGACTAAAGGCTATGACATTAACCTCCACTGTCCTCACATCCCCTTATCGCCATAATGTACCAGCAAATAATGTTACACCTTTTATTTTAAAAGAGTGTCCATGGAGTTTCTTGCCGGTTTCTTCTCCATAGGATCAACTTTTTGGAACCGTGCAACTAGAGTCATAACGTTTCATAAATGCTTATTTGAATTAAAAACATTTGAACTTGATAGGTTTACGTGATATTACGTGAGGTTGAATTTTTCTTTCAAAAAAATTTTACCCGACTATAACTTTTTAATAAAATCCTTGTTTATACTTTAAGTCTTCTTAAAGAATACCAGCTAACACAAGGCGTGATGCATGCTGCAGACAAGATATAACTCTTGTCAGCTTTACGAGGCAAGGAATCGTAAACTTGTCTAAAATATGCTGCGCTGTCGTCCCCCACGGATTTAGAGATTCAACATCGTGCGTTGAGTGGAAAGTGTTACTATGTTCAATACAAAGAAGAACATTATTTTATTATGTTTCGAAGGAGGTTTTATTATTTTGATTAATAGTTTATTTTTAAATTTTGAGTGGCCAATACTTCCAAGTAGGTTTTATTATTTGAGTGGCGAATATATCCAAGTAGGTTTTATTCTTTTTATTAATAATTTATTTTTAAATTTTGAGTGGCCAATAGTCCCAAGAGTAGGTTATATTTATGTTGCAGAATTTTGAGATCTTCAACAAAATTTAATAGGAGTACCATGGGAGATCGTGCCACCCAGTCTTCGTTGTTTAAAAACACGAAATGACTTAAAAATCTAATCGCAATTGTAGTAGAAAGCGGTGAACATTAAAAAAATAACATTGAGTTGAACATAGAACAACCATTTTTTTTAAAAAGGATTAAAAAAAGACATTTTGCTTTTTGTTTCATTAGGTGTTAGAAAACAATTGATTATGACCTGTCTGAAGTGTAGTTACTTATATGGCTGTGAAAAGTCGACTTAGTTCCAAAGAAAGAGAGAGACAGAGAATTTTCGACACTATAAGAATAAGATACATACCATCACGCCTTTATTCCCCGAAGGGTTAGGCAGAGGTGTACTAATGTACACCCACATCGCCGGTATGTTTAGGTTCCACGTAACAGGGGCGAGCCTATTGCCATTAACCGGGCACAAATCCAGACTCCGAGCTGCTACTGAGAATTTCATTTGCAATGTGGGGCGTTGTAGGTGTCAAATAATACACGTGTTGTTGGGTCGAATGACTTTATAATACTAATTTACTTACACTTAGCTTAATACATAAAAGGTAAGGCGAGCACTACACTACACATTGAAAAACCCAATAACACTTTGATCTACCTGGGGATCGAACCCAGGACCTCTAGCGTAGCAGTCGCGCTTAGGACCACTAGACCAATAAGGCAGTATTTTATAAGAGTGACATTATTTATGTATTTACTTACTTTCATCTCATAGAAAAACATAATAAAAAACACAGTTTTTCACAATCAGAACTTACAAAAGAAAACACCACCAAATAAATGATCACGCGACGATTGATGTAAGATACATTTCAAATACAAAAGATGCCCATACAAATCGTTTCTTTTAGTGATATTAATATAAAAATGAAACAGCTATATATAAAATACAAGTGTTAGAGTAAGACAGGTAGATGTCGGCAGTTTCCGCTACAGTTAAGAGGCAGAAATTTATTATTTTGACAAGATGAAGAGTGGTCTATTTATTTGAACGGAATTCTACTTTTGTTACTTATATAAATGTTAAGTAGGTTATAAATGATCTACTAAGGGAACTACAGAAAATAAATGTTGTTTTTTTTGTTTATTTAAGTCATTCGCTTGGTAAATTTTTCTATGAAATTCAGCTCGGAGTCTGGATTTGTGCCCGGTTAATTGCAATAGGCTCGCCCCCTATTTCGCCTACCTGGGACCTAAGCATACCGGCGAAATGTAGTTAGTACACCTCTGCCTAACCCTTCGGGGAATACAGGCGTGATGGTATGATATTCGCTTTGACAGCCTCATTAGTTACTACACTGCGCTACAGGTCTTGGGTTCGATTCCCAGATCGGGTAGTGTTATTGGGTTATTAATTAAATTTTCAGTACAAGCTCGGAGTTTTGATTTGTTCTCTGTTAACAACATGTTTTTCTAAGATTTTAAATCGATTTGCAATATCTCTATATTTATTGGAGTAATTAAAATAGTTTAGTTTTCAAGTGGCGCCACCTATTTTGTTTGGATGTCTAAAGCACACCTTATAAGAAGGTAATAATTCGTCGTAACATATCGTTTCCCATTTCGGCTGTTAATGGCATCCCCCCCTATAAACATTACCCTCTACACACTACCATTACACAGTAACAATGTAAAGACAGTTTTATCGCCACATAACGACATTATTAAAAGACATCATTTCAAAATGCCTACTATAAACAACGCATTTACAGCGAAACAACTAACATACATCTATCCCTTTCATACACACGGACTTACTATAGCTTCATCTCGTTCCTTCCTTCTTAAGTGTTCCAAATTTAATTTGGCTAAAAGCAACAATTTATAATCCAGCGCGGGAACGTAATAACCTACAATTTTGCAATTTTATTCTTACAGCTCACGGTGGCGCTAGTGGTCTTGATCAAACAATGAAATTGTACGAATTCTTTTAGTTCCAAAATTTTCCGTTGGTTTATTAAAATTTGCGGAATGTAGGTTTTGTGCCAAAATGTATTCAGGAGTGTGTTTTCCGTATTTTTTTGTTTTGTTTCATTCTTTGTTTATTGTTATTGTTTTAAATTTTACAATGCTATACAGGGCAAGCTATTTTTGCGAGTTGAGTGCGTAAATGGGGTTTGTCTGCGCATTTAACTCGTCATTAAGAGATATCGTTGTGCCAAATCACAATTTTTATTTGCAATCTCACCTTTTTGTACACAGAATTGTAAATAAATGGAATTATGGGTTATGCTGTTTTTCTATTTTTGTTTTACTAACATAACATACACACCTATAAATTCGATAGGTCAGATAGAGATAAACCTACTGATAATTTCAATCTTAAACAAAAATATTGCCTCTACCGATCACTGTTGTTGAGCATAATGTCTTGGGTTTAATTCCCAGGTCAAATAGTGTTACACAGGAAATCATTGAAGAGCTCGTAGGTATGTATTAATTACATAAATAAAAACATTTAAATGTAATTTCGTTGAAAATATAAACTTGTATGATAAGATGTTCATACAACTTCAATGTGGAAGAAGCGGAAGAGTAGTGCAAGAGTCGTAGCAAGTGGTGGTTTATAGTTTCTGCCTACCCCTGTGGGAAAAAGGCGAGAGTGTATGTATGTAAATATTCCTTATCGCTTTACTCGTAAATTTGAACTCGTGGTAAAAATATCACTTAGCAATAAACTTGACTTTGTATGGTATAAGATATATTCTATCTAGTTTCATCTTTCGACGTCTTTTAAATGATTTATTATACAAACGAGACCTCTCTTTAAATTAATGAAAGGACATACCATCACGCCTGTATTCCCAGAAGGGTTAGGCAGAGGTGTGCTTAATGTACACCCACAGTTCGCCGGTATGTTTGGGTCCCATGTAATAGGGGGCGAGCCTATTGCCATTCACCGGGCACAAATCCAAACTTAATAACACTTTGCTCGACCTGGGGATCGAACCCAAGACCTCTAGCGTAGCAGTCGCGATTGGGACCACTAGACCAACGAGGCATTAATGAAAGGACATAATGCGTATAATCTATTACAGATTTTTTTTTTGTAAATCTTATGTATTTTAGAGTTATAACCGTTTACAGGTTATCGGTTTCTACCAACGTGGCATTAAAGAAGCCCAGGATAGACAATCCTGGACGAAGTTAGGGGAGGCCTTTGCCCAGCAGTGGGACACGAAAGAGGCTACATAAAAAAACCGTTTACGGTTGCGAATAATATCACCATTCCTTTTGTTAGAGAAAGTGCAAAAAGCGTTTCTTAGGTACCTTTATAAACAGATTCACGGCTACTACCCTTATCTGTACCCAACAAAATTTTTACTGGGTCGTCTCGAGTATAACTCCCTTGAGATAAGGCGACCTCGAGATCAGCTCACAATAGCCTGTAAAACGCTCCGTGGTGCTATTGACGCTCCTGATTTGCTTAATGTACTGGCGCGCTTTTTTGTCCCAAATAATTACTGTCGGGGCAGAAAGCACAAGCTGTTTGCCGTGCCTCCATGTCGTACTGTTGCACGTGCTAAGTCGCCAATTCCTCGCACTATGGCCACGCTTAATGATCTCTTGGATTCTAATCCAACAGATGATTTGTTCGCGGATGAATGGTCGAAGATTTTATTGGTATGTCAGAAGTACTGTGAGAGGAATTTATGAAAGTGTTGTTAGCCTTTTTTGTTAATTTCCTACAGTTTATATATGTGTATGTTACTATAATTGGTTAAAGACCGTTGTAATGAATTATATAAATAAATTCCGTGTGTATTTCGTACATAACCAGCTAGACCTGTAAACTAAAAAAAATGATTTATTTAGGTAATACGAGTATATTTTTTTCTTGACATTTATTTAGTGGTTATTGAAAATAGCAATTAACCGAGCACAAATTCAAACTTGAAGTTTAGATTTGGATTTATGCTCCTACTGGGAATTTCATACGAGAAACACTGCTCCACCTGGAAGTCAAATACAGGTCCTCTAACCTAGCAGTCACGTTTTAGACCAATAATCTAATAGGACAGTTATAATAATAACATAATAAAAAACCATACACTTCCTTTCATTTAAACATAATTGGATTTAATTTCGGTTAAATTTTTCAGTTATTTCCAATAGTTATTAAAGTATAAGGAAGACGGGACTAAGTTTTAATCGACGAACTAATTATAGGTTTTTGAACAGTAATAAGCTTTGAACTTTATTCCGTTGAACTTTTCACTATAATTTCTCTGCTCTGCCTCATCGGTATAAAGCGGTAGTGGCCTAATGCTTATAGCATCAGACTTGCGATCATGTGGTTGCTGGTTCGAAACCCACGCATTGCACTACCGACGTGAACTCACTCGTAATACAAGCATAAGTTTTAGTATAGAAGTAAGTATTTAGTATAAAGGGTTAACAAGAATACTTGTATTTGTGACCCACATTGCTAGTGACTTAAAAAAAAGAACGTTTTAAAAAAAAAAGTTACTAGTTAGTAGTTAACGCGTCTGAAAAACCTGTGATGATAGGTTCAATTCTCAAGTCGAGGAAACTATTATTGCATAGGCTGGCTGTGTTCTCCTATCAATGGGAAGAAAATACAACCACGCCGCTGCCTAGTGTTACGGAAAGAGGGACGGAAAGTAGAAGAAAGGGGATTAAGGGGAAGAATTGGGCGTCCGGCGCTGTACAATCACCTAACGAAACACAACAGCATGCATACTACTACAATACTGCTCTTTTAATTAATGTAAAATTTGTCAAGAATGCCTCATTAGTCTAGTGGTCCCAAGCGCGACTGCTACGCTATAGGCCCTGGGTTCAATTCCCAGGTCGAGCAAAGTGTTATTGGGATTTTCTATGCAATTCTCAATAGCAGTTCGGAGTCTGGATTTGGGCCCGATTAATAGCAATATAATTACGCCCCCTATTATTTATTTATTTATTTAATAAGGTACACCAACAGCATATATATTTAACAATCAATAGAAAAGATACATAGAAAAGGTCTGATACATATGCCAATTATAGGTATACACAACATTTACCATTGAAGCTGCTTAGAACTAATAAAATATAAATAAAACAGTATTATAATAGTAAATTGTTTGAACACTTAATTCTAGAGAGATGAAGTTGTTTTAGATAAAATGATGCGTTTGTATTTAGAGAGCGGGTCAGAGAACACATCAAGGTCTGTGTATAATGTGCTAATCTCATTGTATTCAGAGCATATTCTGGAAATCGGCGAATGTCGGCCGAGGTTAGTTCTACAGGGTGGTAGATGGAAGGTTTTGCCAATACGTTGTCTAGGATATTGATATGGTACAGTCACAGACAAACATTCCAGTATGGCTTCACATTGAACAGCGCTGTTGATACATTTATGAAGTAGTACTAAATCGTGCATTGTACGGCGATCACGTAGTGACTGCATTTTATAATATGTCAAACGTTGATTATAAGGGCATCTGTGGGATATCCCGAGTGAAGTGAAGGCAATTCGCCTGGTAAAACTCCTTTGAATGCTTTCGAGACGCTGGGAATGTACGGCGTATTGAGGATTCCACACAACACTACAGAACTCTAATTGGCTTCGAACTAGCGCATTGAACAATAGTATTCTAGTTCTTTCTTTAAAATGTTTTGAGTTCCTTAAAACAAAACCTAGCATACGAGACGATTTGTTTACTATTTGTTCAATATGTGGAGTAAATTTAAGCTTACTGTCAATGAGTACACCCAGATCCCTAATTTCCTTCACTTCTTGCAATGCGTTGCCATTAATATTATACGAAGATGAAACAGGATTAGATTTTCTGGTATAACGTATGAAAGAACATTTGTTGTGGTTCAATGTCATACAGTTAGAAAGACACCAAGCCTGAATGCTATTCAAATCATTCTGAATGAGAGACACCTCCTCAGAGGATACAACTTTTCTATAGATTTTTAAATCGTCTGCAAACAATTCATAATTACAATGTTTAATATGGTTAGTTATATCATTAATATATACAATGAACATTAATGGTCCCAAATGGGAACCTTGTGGAACTCCAGAATCGACAGAAAAGGTATCGGAAGCATATCCCTTAACCACAACGGATTGGGTCCTGCCAACTAGGTAAGACTGAAACCATGCCAACATTGGTCCGTGAACGCCACAGCGTTTCAGCTTACTCAAGAGCAGAGTATGACTGACTTTATCAAAAGCGCTGGTAAAGTCTGTGTAAACAGCATCAATTTGATAGCCTTGATCCACAGCACGCGATATAGTCGATACGAAGCTGACAAGATTGGTTTGAACAGAGCGACTTTTTCTAAAACCATGCTGATGGTGTGTAATAAACTTGTTGAGGTAATGACTAATTGTAGGATAAACAAGTGACTCAAACAGTTTTGGTAAACAAGATAAAATAGCAATTGGTCTGTAGTTTTTAATATCCGATTTATCACCTTTCTTGAATATTGGTGTGATATTTGCTGTTTTCCAGTGGTGAGGGAAAATGCCATCGCTCAGAGATCGGTTGAATATGTCAGTTAATGGCATCGCCAGCGTAAGAGCATTCCGCCTAAAAAATTCTGGATGTATCCCATCAGGACCTGGCCCTTTATTAGTATCGAGTACTTTCAGTTTAGATAGTACATCAGATTCCTTAAGACAAATATGTGACAAGTTATCAGAGTGGGCATACAGATCAGGTGGCACAATGCTTAAAACAGATGTATCGCTTGTGTATACAGAAGAAAAATGTGAAGCAAATAGATTAGCTATGTCAGGACCACAATCAGCCGATAGATTACCGAGGCACATTTCGTGAGGAAGTTCTGTTTCTTTATTACGTTTGTTGTTAATAAATTGCCAAAATACCTTAGAATTAACAGTAATTGCATCTTCTATTCTAGTCACATACCTCCTGTAGGATTCGTTTAAACAATCCTTTACCCTTTCTCGTAAGATATCAAACTCAATCTTATCGCGAGGATTCTTGAAGGCTCGGTACCTACGTCTGGTTTTATCTTTCTCCGCAAGTAAACGAATTAACGAAGGTGAAAACCATACTGGATATTTCCTGCAACTTTTTTTAACTTTAGGTACATATTGTTTTATTATTGCATTTAATACTTGATAAAACACGGACACCATATCATCTGAGGTGTTGCATTCTGAAAATTTCGACGACCAGTCAATGCTCCCTAACTCCCTTGAGATAGATTCGTAATCGGCTTTAAAATAGTTTAATACAACAACATCATTTTTAGGCAATTTAGGTAAATTTATAGTGTCTGATATACAGTATAAGATAGGTGGATGGTGGAGGTCCACTTTACTTAGTAATCGGTAGGTTGAGTAACATAGCCGTTAGGAACATTGCTTAGTACTAAGTCCAAGATCTTATTGTTATTGTTAACAATATTATTGAAATGAGCAAGATTATTAAAATTAAAAAAATCTGTGAAATTACGTTCAATAGTACTAGTAGAGTTTGTAGGATTCATATAACTGCTATTTTGATCATATATCCAATGAACTTTACTTAGGTTAAAGTCGCCTACAATAACTACATTTTGTACATGGCTCATAACATCGGCAACATTATCAATGAATGTTGTTTGCGTTTGTAAAGTGGCAGGAGAAGGCAAGTAAACACCGCATATGGCTAGTTTAGTTTGTTTATTGTTAAGATTGACTGTAGCAGTTACCCATAGATCTTCACAGCCACTCTCCCAATTTGTAATACGAGATGATTGAAGGCGTTTTGATATGGCTATTAACACTCCGCCTCCGTCCACTTTCGAGCTATTTGTCATGGAACGATCTCGCCGGTAAACAGAATATCTGGTATCATTACTGTGTATGTTTGGATTGAGCCAAGTTTCGGTAAAGACGATTATATCATAGGCACATACTAGAATATTATTAAACAGAGCGTCAGTCTTGGTTCTTATTCCACGAACATTCTGATAATATATGTTGAACATTTTTATATAGTAACACTAAAGCATTCACATCAGGCGAAAAAACATATTAAGTTAATAGTTTTAAACTTTCAGATGAACGAATAAGAATTGCCTGGGTTGTTTCCATTTTTCGCACATAGATCCGGCCGTTACGCACCCACACAAACTTGTAGTTCAGATCCTTAGCTCTCTTCCTAGTTTCAGCGTGTAATGACTTATTCAACGGTGTGAGGTGCTCCTGGACGTAAACTGGGGTGTTTATCCCGGCAATGCCTAGATGTTGTGTGCTGAGCTTTTTGTCTGGATTCTTCCTGTTGAAGTTATATACAGTTGCAAGGAGCATGTCGCGAATACGTGGGCTGCGGAACTTAGCGACTATCGTTCGGGGTCTGTTACTATCCTTGTCAAGTTTGGAAACTCTTGTAATTTGCAATACATCATTATCCTCAATCGGTCCATTAACAGTAGATGCCAGTTGTTTAATGCAGGATACAAGGTTCTCTGTACGGTGTTCAGGTATACCATTAATTTCGACGTTGCTTTCTCGCAGATGTTGCTCGGCACTGTTTAATCTGCTCGTCAGATCCTTCACCGCAGATATAAGAGTAGCATTTTCGCTTGCGAGTTTCGAGGTTTTTGTATTATTCTCAATGACTTGGGATCTAATAAATTCGACCTGGTCATTAAAAAACGCAAGCGAGTCATGAAAAGTTTGAATCTCTTGCCTTATCGCATTTAACTTTTCGTCCACAACGTCCGAGATAGTTTTGCGAATGATTGAAGACATCTCTTTCTTAAAGTCTTCAAACATTATTCCCAGCATGTGTCCCGTTACATAATTGTGGGTATCCTTGGGTGTATCATCAGGATTTGCGTGCAATGGTTTTTTAATGCGAGAAGTCACATTGTTTACTTCAGGCGACGGAACGTGCATAGTCTCGCTCTGTTGATTTTGCGTTGGACGGATAGGTGTATTTATATTTCCAGTCTTGGGTAACTTGTTGCGACAACTTTGACAGCGCCAATCCTTTTTATTATCTGGGTTCATTTGGTTAAATCTTTTTTCTGAGATGTTTGCACATAGCAGATCATAACATGAAGCGCACTCTAAGCAAGTTATGTATTGTTTATGGCAAGTTTTTTGCCGACAACTGGCACAGTATACGTTAGGCATGATTATGTAGCAAACTTACGTAGAACAAGCAAAAGTCAAAAAATATAAACAGTGAATATATTAAATGAGCACGTTATCAGAAGCGTGGTGTAAGCTAAGTCTGCTATAAACGCGTAGCGTAAGCTCAGGTTGTCGTAACAAACGCCTCGTACCTATACGTGTAAGCGTTGAGCATGTGTGCGTAGAAGCGGGCGATCTGCGGGTTGTCCTAGGTCATGGACGCAAGTCATTGCAATTATTTTTCAAAAGTTTTTCGCTAATTACTCACGGTACCGATGGAGTCCAAATATGTTATATATATCACTCTATAGTCTGTTTCACTAGCTTTACAATGTTACACAGCACTAATGAATTATGTAGCTTTTAACCACTTTTTTACAATTTTTACGGAGACAAAACAAATACGGTGCTAACTCTTCGAATGACAGTTGACCACTCCACTCCACACTATTACGAATAAATAAATACTGCTATTTCACGTTGATACCTGATTCTATCATCATAGTTCTTATTTCCTTAGACACAAGACGCAGTTTCTCCATGGAAGTTCCCTCCAAATTTAGCGACAATCAGGGTCCACTTGGCGAAATCTAATTCGTCGCATAAATTGTGCACTAGTTTGGTAGTCCGTAACAAGTAGTTTGGAAACAACGCTGTGATTCACAAATGAGTTTTATTGTATTAAACAAAAGTTTGCCTTTGAAAAATTTACTGAAAGCATATTTTCGTATGGACTGCTTTATTAGTCTAGTGGTCCTAACTGCTATGCTAGAGGGTTCGATTCTTAGGTCAGGCAAAGTGTTACTGGGGTATCCTATAAATTTTGACTGCCTCATTAGTCAAGTAAAACCGCAACTGCTACGGTAGAGGTCCTGGGATCAATTCCTAGGTCGACCAAAGTGTCATTGGGTGTTTCTATGAAATCCTCAGCATCAGCTCGGAGTTTGGATTTGTCATTGCAAGTGAATCGCCCCCTATTACATGAGACCTTAACCTTTAACAAAGATTTTCCTAGCAACCTGAATACCACCAGGTCACGGCTAGCAAATCACCCGCCCGATGAAAGGATCCTGCCTTTGGTAAGAGGGGCATCACACCTCTCCCTCCATTCGAAGTCTGGAATTGTGCCCGGTTAATGGCAATAGGCTCGCCCTCTATTACACGGGACCTAAACATACAACCCTTCTGGGAGTATTCCCGGAAGGGTATTCATATACAATATATAATTTCGTATATTTGTATTTTGTATATTCATATACAATATATATATAATTGTTGTGCGTCGTTTTGGGCGAAAATATATTATTTTTCTTTCTTCTTCTTTCATGGCAGATTTCAAGAAATCAGTAGACATTTAGATTCCAAGCCAACGACTTCTAAAAGTTGATATCATTACACTATCACTGCTTATTTCAGTGGTGTCATCATCATCATCAGCCCGTATTCATCCACTGCTGGTCGTAGGCCTCTTTAAGTGAACGCCACAGAACCCGATTTTCAGCTGTTTTCATCTGCCAGCTGCCTTCCTTATTTCAGTGTGCGACAGTTCAATTCAACTCGTATAATTTTCCTACCTATATTCCTTTTAAGGCTATATTCCTTTTACAATACTATCCAACCGTACTCGCGACATTTTTGTAGCTAGACCAAGCATTGTCGAAATTTTCGCTCAATTTAATAAAAGTTACGCATGAAACATAACTCTATGCCTTTTACTGTTCCCATATTATATTCGTTCACTAGTGTTGTCGATGCGCGAGTGCGGATATCGGATACATAATAATCTTTCGGATAAATTTCGTGGATAACATTTTTTCAATTCCGCTTACGCTGAAATAGGTTTTGGTGAATTCTATCCTGACTAACTGACTGGGTCAAACAACAACAAAATATTCGAATTTGACACTAAATAAATATTAAATAAAGAAATAAGCAGCACTTAAAAATATATATTTGAAAAGTGACGTAATGAAAGGGCATTCAATATTCGGTTTGATTGAAATCAATTTTAAATGCGGGATGATTTTGAATTCATCGGCATCACTTTCTCAACTTGACGAATGAATACCCATCTTCATAAACGTATTAAAAAGCGCAAACTTATATACTACTATAGGATCTGTTTGTTTCAGTATAATTACCTTTTTTTATAAATATCATTAAATACATAACATTGGTTGTCTGCAAGAGATCGCCTTGCAGGGCTAAGACCGCCCATTTTACGATAACTTTAGTCGCAATTTTTTTTTTGTAATTGTTTTTAGTGTGCAATGAAGCGTACAAAAATAAATAACATCAACATGTTTGCTGTCAAACTGCTAGGCAAATTTATTAAGAAAATACTTTTTAGTATAGTAGTAGCCTCTTTTCTGGCCCAAAGCTGGGCTATCCTAACTTGCCTAATTACTTAGTTTGAAAAATTATGTAGGTCAATAAAAAATCACCCACATTATATCGAATACCAACTTTTATGCGAACATTTTTAACAATGTTTTTATTTTACGAGATTAATTAACTGAGCACTAAGAAATATCTTGAACAATGTTTTTATTTTACGAGATTAATTAACTGAGCAATAGCAAATATCTTTAACAAATTCTATTCAACACATCGTAAATATCCATAATAATTATTTACATACCCAAATATTGCTGAAATCCAAATTGTCCATTCCACGAATGTCTCGGATCCCTTCCGGGAATCCAACTTCAAATTTCGAACCGGACTATTTCGGATATCCGAATACAAAGCTTAATAGCATCCCTATTCGGAAAAATGATACAGTCAAAAATAACCTCAATTTCTACAGCTATAAAGCCAAAATTGGTATATAGATATTATTTACGGTCGTCACGTAAGTTTACGCGTCATTACGCAAGCAATAACTTGCAGAAAAGTAATAAAGCAACAACCTTATTATTAAGGGGTCCATTGACGATCCGTTACAGTGTGGTAGAGCCTTAACAAAAGTTCTCTATGTCATTTCCTTCATGTTTTTAACAACTTTTCGCCTGTACTTATTTTTTTTTTGGATCTATACTGTATGGGTAAGCTGATGAGGAACTCTTGATTTCGCTTGATTTGCAAGGTCAAGGTTACCTCCGTGCCTCGAAAAGCACATATCAATCATTGACAATAATCCAATCAATCAATCCCCAAGCACGACTGCTATGCTAGAGGTTCTGGGTTCCATTAGCAGGTCAAGCACAGTATTATTGAGATTCTAATTCTTGATTTTATATGAAATTCCGAGTAGCAGCTCGGTGTACACCTCTGCCTTACCCGTCAGGGAATACCAACAGGCGTGATAGTATGTTTTAGTAAGCTGACTTCAATATAGTCGGGAAAAGGTAAGTTGAATAATGATGATGAACCCACCCATCAAAAAACTGACATTAGCAAGCGCCGTGTACACTTGCAGATCGATGTTAAGTGTAGTTTTCACGAAGCAACGAACGCTTAAAACTATTCTATAAATAAATAATGTATAATATGTATATCGAGTAATAGGTTAAAGGGATTCACCTCTCTAAAGGTGACGTAACCGAAATAATGTCTGTGACATTTACGTAAACACTTTAAAGTAAATTCCTGACGACAGAGCTATAAGTACCCAGCAATCGATTGGGCTAAAAGCAGGGCCGGTAAAAGCTATTGTGTCATAAAAGTACTAGGGGAGCATGAGTCGTAAAGACATGTTTTATACCTCAGCGTAAAAATTCAAAATGGCCTCTTTATTTGCGATACAACGATCTCTATTTAACGTGCCATTCGAAAACGAACTTTTACACAAATCTCAACCTTGTTACTAATGAAATAAGAATGTCGAGCGAAGAAATGGTCGGTATTGTGAGTATTGCGTTTTCGGAATGTTTTTATTGCGTTTAATGTGCGTTTTTATTTCAGTGCGTTTCGGTTTGATGTTCAAGGGTGGGCAATGGGTAGGAAATCGTGGAAAGTTGACACGTTGAACATAATTAAGGAATAGGAAAATTAAATTAGATTTTCTTTTCGTCATATCTTCACGCCTATTCCTAGCAGGCTTTGTCAGAGTTGTACTAATGTACAACCACAGTTCGTTTGTATTTTTAGGTTCCATGTGGTAGGGGCGAGCCTATCACCATTATCTGGGCACAAATATTTTACTTTGTATAAACTGTTAGATATTATGCTTTTATCGGGTTTTGGCCCACGGGTTGTGGGTTCGGTCCCTGCGTCAAAAAAATAATTGTACCGTTCTTACCAGGCAATCGTTCCCGGTTAGGACGTTTGGCTGTAAGATCAAAATTCAGACCAAATTTCTAATATGAGATTTTTTTTATGTCACGACTCCGCAAACGAACAGGCGAGCTACCTGATGGTAAGTAGTCGTCACCGCCCATGGACTTTTGCAATACTAAAGGAGTAAAGTTGCTGATGCGTTGCCAAACTTATTTAAGGAAAAGGGAGGGGAGGGAGAAAAGGAGAAGGAACGGGACTTAAGGAAGAATTGGGCCTCCGGCGCTCCACACTCACCGTACGAAACGTAACAGTATGCATACTGCTATATTCACGTCGATATTCTGTGGGAAGGTAGTACTTCTCCGGTCGTATCTGTGTTTTTTTTTTTTTAAATGCAATAACTTACAGCATTCTAGTAAACATCATCTTCTACAAACATACTTTCATCACAATCTCAGCGTCTTCCAAACTTTATGCATGTCTCGTTCAAAGTTTTACAACAATCTTTAGCGTTGTCAGCTATCGAGTTAGCAAGAACGATATCGTCACAGGTTTAATACGAGAAGTTTGATGACATTGTAGTTTAAGCTGTTGTCTTTAGTATTTTATAGTAAAATTAAACTGCTGCCTCACTAGTCTAGTGGTCCTAAGCGCGACTGCTACGCTAGAGGTCCAGGTTTCGATCTTCAAGTCGAGCAGTGTAATTGAGTTTGTGTATAAAATTCTCAGTAGCAGCTCGGAGTCTGGATTTGTGCCCTGCTAAGGGCAATAGTCTCGTACTCTATTACATGGGACCTAAACATACCGGCGAAGTGTGAGTGTATATTACACCTCTCCTCCCCTCTCCTCTTAATACCTCTGCCTTCGCAGAATACAGGCGTGATGGTATGTTATACTCGTATGTGTTTTTCAATAGGAGACCGGTCTTTGGGGATAAGACCGGACCGTGTGGTATTCTAACCCACTAAACCCCGGTGGTCACCATCAGCATATAAAGGCACTGTATCCTCTTAATAGACCAACCCAAAACCCTCCTGAGGAACGCCTGTTGGGACACATCCTTGGGGAAAATACGACAAATTATGGTGTAGTGGTTGGGTGACCGGCTATGCTATCTATGCTACGGTAGCTGGTTCCCATATGGGGGACGTTACAGTTCCTGTTTATAATCTAGACCAAATCCCTCAAAATCAAACGCAGGACCTCACGCTCAGCCGTTAAACTTGCAAACACTAGGTCAGGGTACAATATTAGGTAGGCTTCGCGGCGAGCTATAGGTACAAATCCAGTTGACACTGGCCTCTTAGTATATGGAAGGCCTATACAATTCGAGATCGGCTTAAATTGGAATGTATAGGTAGACCGTATGTACTGTCGCCAGCACATCAGGTAACCACAAAATGTCAAATTTTCTCAGTCGATTTTGGACTTTATCATTTACATGCTAAGCTTTAAAATAATTTGAAGAAATTTGACAGTGTTGTATAACCTGAAGTCCTGGCGATTGTACTATTAATAAAAAGTACAGTGTTCATTATGTAACAATGGAGGTTTTTAACAGCATTCCCGATGTTACACTTTATAAAATTCCCGCATATTATTCCTAGTAATAAAACAAAATGGCATTTTATAACGCAATAAAATAACAGAGGCTTCGCATTCAACATTAGTCGTACGTGGAAACGATTATTTCTAACGGTCGCCGTATATTGCGTTCCGATTTCGAAAAATATATTAGAACAACGAATAGCAGCTTGACACGAAGCTAACGTTTTGAATTTAGATCGACTCCATCAAACTGACGAACGTCAGTGTTCCAAATTCAAAAATGTCCTATTAACATGGCGTGTATTTTTTTACTGGCAATGACGGGACGGGCTAAAAATTCTACGGAAATATGCGCGCTTTGTGAGTGTTACATTTGCATTTTTTTATAAAAAAAAAATTGGGCAACACTACTATGGCCCTACAAAAGCTCGTAATGGACTTCAAATGCTTGCATTTTTAACTAATCCTCTAAAAAAGCGAAAACTATGAAATATTGTCGTATTATATGGTTATACTTTCATTCCATATATGAGAGTATAAACAATATGTTGTAATATGTGTGTTCATGCATGCATGATCATCGAAACATGCATGTAAGTATCCATGTATCAAGCTATAGATATCCAATAAAAATTTACCTCTCATTTGAGGAAAAGCATTTTGAATGTGAGACCAGACTCAAAAAAAAAATCATTAACCATCATTATTAAACATAATTAGGTACAAATAACTTTAAAAAATATCACTTACCATCATTCTTAATCATAATTGTACACAAATAACTGGATCCATAAAAAACGCCTAAAACAGAATACTATTCAACCACCGCAGCTGAATACGCAAGTTTGCTACTTCAATTATATCAGAATACTCGTCTAATGACAAGAATATAATGACATAAGAACTGACAGTTCACAAAACTGTCAAAGTTCAACTCAACTGTCAAAATATGTGTAGGTTAGCGACCACTGGACCAATAAGGCAGTCACCAAAAAGTTCTTAGTAGGTAATACCAAAAGAGACTTTACATAACCCACAAAAGTCACAATGTAGCCAGCTCTATAACTTAATTTTCCAATAAAATAAATTTTAACAACACCAGATAACCATTAACGCACAGATAATATATTCCAATGTTGCCATGAAAATTCAAACGTCGGGGTTGCCAGTTAAAATGTGCTCATTAATTCTACAGCGATGTTGGGCTGTGTTAAAAATTAACAGGCAAAGGAATACATTATAAATCCTTGTTTTATTATGTCATGTGAGTTTGTGTGTTTTTCACAGATTAATTTTCATGTGTCTTTTTTATGTAGCAATTGGATTTTGGTTATATGTTTTCGTTTGGATGGAGGTATGTATTAAATTTCACACAAAGCATACTATCACGCCTGAACACCTGAATGTTTAGGCAGCAGTGTAGGCATCATCATCATCATCAACCCATTACATTGTCCACTGCTGAGCACGGGTCTCCTCTCAGAACAAGAGGGATTAGGCTATAGTCCGCCACGCTAGCCTACTGCGGGTTGGCAGACTTCACATGCCGTCAAGAAAATCAGTCAGGCATGCAGATTTCCTCACGATGCTTTCCTTCACCGTTTAAGCGCGTGATAATTAATTATTAATACGCACATGACTTCGAAAAGACAGAAGTGCGTGCCTTGGATTCGAACTCGAGACCTTTGACTTGGCAGTCCAATGGTCATATCACTAGGCCAAGGCTAAGTGTAGGCATACTTATGTATATTCTATACCATGGCGTAATGTTGGATGGGAGACTTCAAAAAAAATCGTTAAAAAGCAGTTACCTAGTCATTAATAAGCATAGCATTGCAAACGCTGACTAGACTAGACTGCCTCATTCATCTAGTGGTCCTAAGCACGACTGCTACGCTAGAGGTATTGGGTGCGATCCCCAGGCCGAGCAAAGTGTTATTGGGTTTTTCTATGAAATTCTCAGTAGCTCGGAGTCTGAATTTGTGCCCGGTCGATGGCAATGGGCTCGCCCCCTATTACATGGGACCTAAACATACAGGCGAAGTGTGGGTGTACATAAGTACTCTTCTGCCTAACTCTTGTGGGAATACAGGCGTATTGGTATGTCATTGCAAAAAATTTGAGGTTTTTCCGATTCGAGACAGTTCAGAGAGTCATGTCACTATAAAATATTACCAAAGCAAAAACACTCGAGTCAAACAAAACCTTTCATCGATTTTCATTCACCAGTAAAAAAGTGTACCTACTGCCAACTAAGTCTCAACTTCCGGTAACATAACTTATTCATGAACTCAATATGCGCTGAAAGCGTGAAAATTTTCCACTTCCGTTAGAGAATTTCAGCCGGCGAACGATTCATTGTCAACACATTCAAATCTAGTTACGATTCACAATAGCTGCTGAAAAAATAGTCAAGCGGAGGCTTTTAAAAGTTACAGGTTCCGTACAAGTGCAAATTTCGCAAACTAGTACGATTTTACAATTTATTTATTTCCTAGATGTTTCCTTTGTTTTACTCGCATCCCAAAAGGAAACATTAATGTATTCTTTAGACAAAAGGTTTTATATATTATCCTTCTTTAGGATGTAAAGTATCTCCTTGGCGAATTTCATCAAAATGTGTTCAGTAGTTCAGGCGTGATATAGTAACAAAAACTGCTCGCGCTCATATTCGTAGATTTCAGATCTGATTCCAACTTGGATATTATATAAGTGGGCTAGTTATCATTGAAATCCGTTCAGCCGTTTTGCGTGATTGAGTAGCAAATATTCAAATATTTCCTTATCACTATAATTTTTAAGATTATAGTTATTTTCATTCGTATTGTAAATTTATTTCAAAATTTAGGCGTCTCAAACGATGTACCGTTTCGTTAAGAGCCTCATAACAGCGGCAAGAGTAGATTCACACGAGCGTTGTGACAAGTCAAAGCGTAAAACTAACATTAGTAAACCTAAATAATAATATGCATGATAACTAGCTACACTATAAGGCAACTCAATCAACTTGTAAGTTAAAAATATTTCGACACGATAGCCAGAAAGTCGACCAGTCACCGTAAGCAGCACCCGTTCACGAGTATAACGCACGGATCAGCCATCACCCATTTTAGACGGAACGGTGACCCTTGGCGGCTTTTATTTAAATTCACTTACTGACACAAGTATTACTCAAAAGTGATTAGTGCATTATATTGTGGATATTATGTCAAACGAATACAATTTTACTTTTTTCATTCCGACTTTACGCAAGTGTGTATTGGTCCTAACTTTTCCAGCAACAGAACCCTAGGGCAGATGTAAAAATTACAAATTCACGTCGCGCGGGCCTCACTATGAATACCGTCCGAATGTTCTACAGAATCAATCTATTGTTTTTACGTTATGGCTTCGGATCAACGGTTGTTTGAACAGCGGGAGAATACTTGATGTCTGTCAGATGGGGGAGAGCTTTTGGTCTTTTTAGAGAACTTTGTGTATTTTTTTCTGGTATAACTCGGCAAACGAGCAGGCGAGCTATCTGATGGTAAATAGTCATCGCCGCCCATGGACATTTGCAAAACCAAAGGAGTTGTAGATGCGTTGCCGAGCCTATTTAAGGAAAAGGGAGGGGAAGGAGAAAAGGAGAAGGAAGGGGGACTGGGGGAGAAGTTGGGCCTCCGGCGCTCCACACTCACCGTACGAAACGCAACAGTATGCATACTGCTACTTGCCGTCGATATTCTGTGAGAGGGAAGTACTTCCCCGGTCATGCCAACACATTCATGCTGGCAGGTAGACATGCCAGCAGGCACTACTACTACAATTGTTATTGATAGTATTTTTATAACAAACATTCACGCCTGTATTACCCGAAGGATTTGGCAGAGGTTTACTGTTATTTAGCCACAATTCGTTAATATTTAATTAGAAATTATGACAGGGCGTGGTTTTTAAAAAGGTTTTACTTGGCCCTAAGCCAAACAACAATTATTTACAAAGTCAGGATAACATCAGGGCAAACACACAATAATTACACGTTATGATCGGACAGAGATTCGACATCACTATCACAATTATTACTAGCGGACAACACACGTCCGTCGCCTCTCAGCGCTCCAGCAAAAGTGAGGTTGGTGTATCGGCTTGACTTTTATACAAAACTGACGCATATCATTTTAAGAATAGGGAGGTATTCTTAAAAACTTCTTCAATCACCTAACTATATTTTTATTATTACGGTTCCATGTAATTTTGTCGAGCCTAATACTACAGGGTACAAATCTAAACTCGGAGCTGCTATCGCACACACTGCAATACTTCCCGACCCGGCAATTGAACCGCTTACCTCTTACTCAGCAGTCGCTCTTAGGACTACTAGATTTTTTTTAATTAAAAAGAAATATAATTATATAGTATGTTTCGTTGTTATGTATATTGTATCTGTTACGAACCTTTGCTAAAAACCTTTTTCATCAAAAACGCCGGTAAACTAAATAAATGAATGTATTTCTATGTACTTACACAAATAAAAAAGGCCAATTCTATTTTTCCCAATATTCAGCTAGACGTACCTGAAAAAGAAAAAGTATTTTAGTTCTCAGAATTTCATAAGTCAATAAAGTAAAATATTACAGAGAGAATAGGAATTGTGTATTTCATAGATACAAAATGTATCAAAGATTTTGTTTTATAGTTTGTCGTTTTTTATTGGTATAATTTTTTTTTTAAATAATGTGAACGTGGCGACAATATGTTATTTGGTTTTTTAAAGAAATTCTAAGTAGCAGCTTGGAGTCTGGATTTGTACCTGGCTAATTGCAAATAAGCATGTGATTTGGAATTCATTATTGTAAAATTATTTTGTTAGTGCATTGAATAAAAGGCTTTTTTTTAATGGCAATAGGCTCATGCCCTATTGCAAGAGACCCCTTCTGTCTAACCCGTCCGGAGGTAAAGGGGTAATGGTATGTATTTATGGTTTACATGTATGATTTGCAAAAGTCCAATAGCAGTCGCTTCGAGTAAAATATTGTTATTACATGGAACCTAAACATACCAACGAACTGTGGGTGTACAATAGTACCCCTCTGTCTAACCCTTCCATGAGAACAAGCGCGATATGGTATGGTTTGCAACGGGAAACCGACCTTAACATAGTTGAGTATAGATTTGAAATTAGAATGGTGAATAGGCATCTGTAAGTTCTAATCTGTAAGGTCTAAGCATTCTTAGAGGTGTGACAAAATGGTAAAAGATACTTATTTTAAGATGATAATCGACTCTAGATCCACAAGTTCAGCAGCCTAGCTTAAAATTTCTATACAAATGAGATTTCTAGAATTAATAGCGTTATATTAATATCACAAAATGTCTGTATGCGTTGACAGTAATAATTCTAGAAAGCGCTCATTTGAATGTAAATGCCGCCATTTGCATTTGAATGAACGGGCGGGCGATGTTTTTCATTCATATCATTCGCTCATTCACTCGCTAATTTTTCAAGTAAAAAATTTGAGTGAATATTTTTATTCTGATTCTTTAGGTATTTTAAACGTTTTTCGGATACTTTTAATAATAAAAAATTCTCTAAAGGGTTAGGCAGAAATGTACTATAATGCACACACTGCTACATCATACTGCGATACGATATTTTTTTAGTTTGGGAAAATCATAATTAGTCCCAAGTTTGTCATGATCAATCAATCATATTATATGCTTTTTAGTTGGATAGTTAATTTTTATAGAATTTAATTAAAATGATCATCATCAATCTATTATATTATCCCACTTCTGGGCCTCTTTTCTGAGTGAAAGTGCTTAGACTATAGTCCATAACGCTGGCCTCCTGCGGGTTGGAAAAAATACTTCAGCTTATTTTTTCTTAGATGACTGCGTTGATCGTGCAGATCTGGATTTGATTCCTTAAGCGGTATTATTAGAAAAATTTATCAACAACAGCTTTGGGGGTTCTGATTAGATCCCAACTAATGTTGTACCGGCGAAATGATGGTGTACATTTGGACACCGCTGTACCTGGGCTAAGGGCTGGCCCTTCGGGGAATATAGGTGTGATGTTATGAATAATGTAGGGAATAGTGAATAGGTATAATAATAGAAGACACACAATTATATCTATTATATTGAACCGCTTAATTGTGGTAATCTATAGGTGTGCTTAGTACATCTCTGTCCAATCCATCCACACATATGATGGTGTGATGGTAAATTTCTTACTATCAATGAAATAAAAACTGTTTCGATTTTTGAAAAAAAAAACATGAATACATAATGTCAGCACCTGATGTTTCTGTTGTCCGATCAATCATGTATTATGTAAAAACTTAACAAACGCGTTTCAGGTTTGCGTTCAGCCACTTTCAGGGCCAATGATCGATCACGCTGAAGTTTCAGGAAAAAATAACCGCTTATATCAAGCTTGCTGTCTCTAAAGAGGTTAGTAGAGCTGTCTATGTCAAACCCATCTTTGTCAACATAGCACACCATCACGCCTGTATTCCCCGGAGGGTTAGGCAGTGGTGTACTAGTGTACACCCACAGCTCGATATGTTTAGGTCCCATGGAATCGGGGGCGAGCATTATGCCAGTAACCGGGAACAAATCCAGAATCCGAACTGCTTCTCAAAATTTCATAGAAAAACTCGAAGTAATAACAGTTTTATCGACCTGGGAATCGAACCTAGGACCATAACACGTTCGTCACACGCGTCGCATTTGGGACCACTAGAATATAGGCAGATATTTTTTTTTTTTAAAGCTACCATATTACTACTAAACTATTATTAAAATCTACCACAGCGTACATTAATTTTCTACACAGAGACACAAATTGCATGGAGTTGATATCATTGCACGCTTTCTGCCTCATATAGAGCCCTCTAGATACGAGTGACGTCATGTAGAGATGCCTCGAAAGCTCTAGAAAATTCTACGACTCGGAAATAAAAGTTATAAGAGTTTTGTTATTACATGGTAGATAGAAAATACACTTGAGTGTTATTAAAGTTACGAGTATTTGGTTATGCAGTAATAACTATGGTATATCTATACTAATATAATAAATCTGAGGAGATTGTCTGTTTGTTTGAACGCGGGAATGACTTGAGCTACTAATTGGATTTGAAAGTATATTTTTGTATTTCATTGCTCAATTCTTGAGCAAGAAATCCTCTCCCTAAATAAAGATGTCAAGTAGCAGTATGTACACTGTTGCATTTTTTCTTTTGAATTCCTCCCTCAGTCCCCTTCCCTTTAAATAGGCTCGGCAACGCATCTGCAACTCCTTTGGTTTTACAGATGTCCATGGGTGTCGATGGCTACTTACCATCGGGTAGCTCGCCTGCTCGTCTGCCGAGTTACTCCATACAACAGGAAGGTTATTATTTTATTTATTTATTTATACTTTATGCACAAGCAGTACAGAGGCGGACATAATGCCAAAGGCATTCTCTACCAGTCGACATTAAGGTGATGCAGAGACAGAAATTGGTAGGTAAACATACTGTGAAGTGATAAATGACGATATTAGTTATTTAACATCACGCAACGACCCATAAGGACGGAGCAAAACAGGTGAAACCACTCACACATAAGTTAACAAAGTCGCTAATTACTTCTGTCTGTTTTTTAATATTTTTTATTACAAAAGCACCGGAGGTATAGTTTTCTATTAAAAGAAAATATAGAATCCAATTCATGAAAACACATACCGACGAACTGTTGGTGTTTATACAGTTATAAACCTCTGCCTATCACTACAGGAAATACAGGCGTGAGGGTATGTTCTGTTTGTTAACACATTATACAAATATCCTTCAGTCAATTTCCAAATCCAATTAAAAACAGATAATACAATAACACTTCCCTTTTCATCCCCTATTGGGGATTTGATTGCACTTTAAATATAAATTACAACTTTATTTCAACCCTTACAAACAAACGCCAACATATCACATAATAGGTCTCATTAACCCTCTTTCAATGGGTTTAAAAATAAAAGCAAAACGCGGGTCGTTCGGTCGCTCAATGGTCGCCATAGAAAAAGGATGCCCCATGCGTCGTGTTACAAGATTCATGGGTTTAATTGAAAATTCTATGGCGACTGCAATGAATGGCGTTTTTAGCGACTTTCAGTGTTCGTGTGTTTTCGTGTACACCTATTGTGATACATCCTGTTGTGTGTTTTTAGGCTTATTGTTGGCAGATTAAATTATTTTTTATATTATTTTATATACGACTGTCTTCCCCGAAGTGTTTGACATTATAATAAGGGACGAGTTGGACACAAATCTAATTATTGAATTCGGTTATAGAATTTACGTTATCATAGATATTTTTCTAAAGAAAAATTCACCCACTAAGCAGGTTTCAAACCTGTATTCTCTAGTCAGGTTTGTACACAGGATCCTTTACATTACGAATATACTTACAATCATCGGTGCCGTTGATGTCGAATTTCTCTTCTACACTATAGTTATAGTTATAGTTCGTCTTAAGGTGACATCATCTGACACATATTTTACTAAAATGTATATTTTTGAAGACGTTCAGCATCGCGTTAAAAAATAACGACGTTTTCATACTGACTTCGCAAATTAAAAGAAAATGTTATCTGATTTGTTAATGTATTTATATAAAGCTAGATATATATTTATGAAATACATTAATATTGATCACACTATTTAATTTATAATCCGCATACGATAGACTTAATATGGATTATAAAATAAATGGTATTTGATATAAATACTAATAACAAAAATAATTAATAACCTTATTTTTATAAATCTGCCTCGTTAGTCTAGCGGTCCCAATCGCGACTGCTACGCTAGAGGTCTTGGGTTCGATCCCCAGGTCGAGCTAAGTGTTATTGGGTTTTTCTATGAAATTCTCAGTAGCAGCTCGGAGTTTGGATTTGTGCCCGGTGAATGGCAATAGGCTCGCCCCCTATTACATGGGACCTAAAACATACCGGCGAACTGTGATTGTACGTTAGTTCACCTCTGCCTAACCCTTCGGGGAATACAGGCGTGATGGTATGTTATGTTTATTTTTATAAATTCAGACTAGAAAACAAGTTTCGTACTAATTCTCAATACAATACAACGCACAATAAAACAAAAAAATATATTTGAAAATCGAATGAGTATTGTCGAGAGTCAAGACTTCGATGAATGGCAGTACCTAACTACGCTTCCCCAACGGGGCTGAAGTGGCCTCGCAGCCTGATTGCCTCAGTTTTAGGATCACCCCAAGAGGGGTGAAATGAGCTCATTTTTTTTAAATCACCCACTCAAATGGATGGTATTTGTTGGATCATAATTTTAATTGTCGTGCTTTTCCATTTGGTTTTATGAGTATGATATTTTTTATAATTGGAATGTGTTTTACTTGACAGTTTTCTTGAACTTTTTTTTTTCTTAATGGCAAATATGCCGCTGTCGACTATTCTGCCAATAACAAAATGAAATGGAAAAAACGTGTGACTACGGTCTAGTGGAGTTGAGAGTGAGGTTTTGGGTTCGATTTTCAAGTGGAGGAAAGAGTTAAGTTTCGATTTTTAACCGGTTATCGGCAAAAAGGTCCATCTCCTCTTACATAGGACCAATAAAATATCACATCAGCCAAGTTTAGGTGGACATCAGTACACCATTTCCTACCAGTTTTCTGGTATGGTACAAATGCAAACCCCAATCTAACAAATATTATAAAAAAAACGTAATAATACTCAGTTGGACCTGGAAATCGAAGCTCGATGACCCCATAGTCAACTAATAACTACTTACCCTACTCATCTATATATTTAAATTCAATATAAAGGAGCTCCAACAAATATGAACTCGGCAAAAGAAATAAATAATTCTTTAGAAAATCTTATCCAATAAATTCTTATACATATTACTCGTAAGATAGAATTTAAAATCGATAATAGATAAAAGTACAGATAGCAATGTAACAGCTCATACGTAGGTACAGATAGCAGCCATTTTTCCTGAATCACAATCTAGAATGAGGGCTATATATTTTATTGTCAAACTTTATTGCCTAGACTATCGATTGTCGTGGCACAAGTAGTGCTTGGGTGAACCACCTGCGTATAAAAAGACGTCTATATTTTTTTAATGAATTTGATTTTCCATTTGCTCGATTAGAAATTCAACCATTGTTGAGCGTGAGATTTTTCTTAGAAGTAGAGAAATAAGTTTCGTCTTACGCAAAAAATGCTAAGACTTTCTTTGAAATAGGTATTTTAAAATAAATAACCTCCTTTTTATGTCACCGTTTTGCTTCAAAGTCGTGCATGAAATTTTTAATATCAGAATGCCCGAATTCGTAAATTCTTTTTTCAAAAAATTAATCGTTCATCTCTGTTTTGTATAATTCTATTTTTCATAAATCCTATTTTTTATGTTTCCAATTTTCAAAAGAGGTTGCTTTATTATTTTTTTTAACTTCTGAATATTAATGTGCTTGTTTGAATTTAAGTTTTGAAATTTAAATTGTTCTTATTATAAAATTGTGTAACGTACAACCTACGAATAAATAATTGTAGCGTACAACGATTAAAATGACATGTCTCGGGACAAACTTATATTTGATTTGATTTTAGTGTGTTGCCTTTTAGTTTTATTAATATTTTTGTATTTTTATCAAACTGGTTGGTTTAGATGTATCCCTTTTAATTAAAACCAGATGGGATCCTTATTTTCGGTTTCAAATACCTACTCTAATATAATTTATTTTATTTTATTTTATTTTAACAGTATTAGGAAAACTTACAGCTAGGTTTACAGAATTCAATAAATTTATAGATATATGCAACTATTGTTACACATATGAGAAGGCCAATTACAAGTTTCCGCGGATAGATATAAAATAGATAAAGGCGACAGATATAATATATATAAGTAGTTTCAAACAAAAAATATAATAGATTGTAACAGAAAAAAAACACAACAACACACACAAAACACGCACATTGACCATGGTTAGGTACTTAATTTAGATGAGTCAAGAAGAAAAAAGCTGCCAGTCAGTAAGCGTTTCAGCTTGCTTACTGATGTGTGGAATAGGTCCAGCTCAGGGTTTGCCTTAACTAATCTATTGTACGAGCTAGAGGCTCTTATGATAAACGAGTTTTGCCTATAATTAGTTCGAACGATAGGAACATAAAGAACGTTTGGTTTCCTCAATGCAACCGTGTTCGTACGCAGTCCTACCTGCTCCAGGAGTTCTGGACAGTCGACCGTGCTATTCATAATACCAAAAAGATAGGATAGATCAGCTATTTCTCTGCGTTTATAAAGGGGAAGAAAATGAAATTTACGGCATCTCGCTTCATAATCTGGTAGCAATATGTGGGCTCGATACTGTAAGTAGCGTAGAAATCTCTTTTGTATAGACTCTAAGCGAGACGAATAAACGTCATAACAAGGGTTCCACACCTGCGATGCGTACTCTAAGAGACTCCGTACGTAACTACAGTACAGTATTTTAAACGTTTTGATATTAGAAAATTCAGCAGACATTCTTAAAACGAAACCAAGGGCACGAGATCCTTTTTTAACTATGGAATTTATGTGGTCATCGAATAACAATTTACTGTCAAAAATTACTCCTAAATCTTTAATTTTGTCAACTCTTGCTAAATCTGAACTATATAAATTGTAATTATGGATTAACTTGATAGGTTTTCGAGTAAAGGAACATACATAGCACTTGGACACGTTAAGGTCTAATTTATTAAGAGTACAGTAGTTTTGGAATCTGATAAGGTCTGCCTGAAGTTTCCGAGTATCACACGCATTATTGATTTGGTGTAGAATCTTCATGTCATCAGCGTAAAGAAGTATTTTTGAATGTAAAAAGCAGGACGAGATGTCGTTAACAAAAATAGTAAAAAGCAAAGGTGCCAACAAAGATCCTTGGGGTACACCAGACGGGATGTTCATTGAAAGAGAAGAATAGCCTCCCAAGACTACAGTTTGGCAACGGTTACGAACGTAAGAAGAAAACCACCTGAACAAGTTTCCTCTTATGCCTATACGCGCTAATTTCTTAAGTAAAATCAAGTGATCTATACTATCGAAACACTTGGAATAGTCGGTATAAACAATGTCTACTTGCGATGGTTCAGACATGCAACGTGACAAATATTCAGCACAGAGTAAAAGATTGGAAGTGGTAGACCTACCTCTCAGAAATCCATAATACCTGAAGAATCAAAATTGATACAAAGTAATAAATACTTACTCACCTCCATTATGAAATTATAATACCTTAGTTCGTCACTTACTAAGATATAAGAACTAACCACTATTAGGCAACAATTAGTTAATTAATAATTAACGTTGCTTGCCAACAGTAAGAGCGGCAGTTACTAAGTCAATTTATTTAATAACACCGTTTAAAGCTACCTATTTAAATACTCCATTTTCACCCATTAATTAAACGTGAATTCATAATTACCCTAAAAATTAAAATTACCCTGTCGATTTAAATTATATACGCAAGTGTCGCCACCTACCAATTAGGTTGGGAAAAAATGCAGTGACGTCAAATGTCTGGCACGAGGGTACTTTTCATTCAGTAGCGGTCTCAACATAAGCACCTCTCGTGCTTACCCTCTATTATTCTATGAGAGCCTTTTACAATTTGAAGACTTAAGAAAAATAGGGAAATGCGAGCCACATTTTTTACGTCGATTTTTACCTTGGGCTTGTTAATTATTATGGGTGGGGTATTTTCCAGTTGTTGGGTGGTGATAGGGATGTTGATGAGTGAATAAGGGTTGAAATGGATAGTGAGAGATGGTTTTGTTGTTGTGTTTAATACTGTTGTAAGTTAACAGTGAATTTTTGTTCGTAGGATTCTTTTCATTCTATAAATATGACTCTAGACAGACGGACTGCATTTCAACTGCAATCCAACTGCAAATTGCAGTTTGGATGCAGTTAGAATGCAGTTGACACGACTGCAATAGAACTGCAAACCAAACGTGCAGTCCGATTGCAGTTCAATTGCAGTCGGCGTGCAATCGTGTGAACTGTGACTGCACGTTTGGTTCAACCATTCAAACTGCATCCGAACTGCAATTTGCAGTTGGATTGCCGTTGAAATGCAGTCCGTCTGTCTAGAGCCTTAGTGTTTCAGAGTTTTTGAAATTTTTGTGAATAGGGGTTGAAATGGATTATTAGAGGATGTTTAGTTATTCTATTTGATAAATGTTTGTAGTTGTCAATTAGTTTTTATGTATTGGATACTATTTATTCAAGATAAAAATACTAGTTTAGTTATTAATATAGCTTATTTAGTACTATGACAAACAAGCCCGCTTGGTGGTAAGCGGAACCTTAGCCTAAAGCAAGGCAATGCAATATACGAGCCGAGATACAGTCCAGTTTAAGCTGATCTCGCATTGTATAGGCTTCCTATTCAATAAGCGGCCAGCGTAAACGTGATTTGTATAGCTTGATGTGTAGCCGTGCGTACCACCGGGAATTGCTATTATCCTTCCATTACGCGATAGTTTGCTAATAATTGATAATAATTTATATTGCACATGCCAGCCATATCAGCCACATGTCAGATGACTCTCATCTGACATGTGGCTGAATTCCATAAGCTGACATGTGGCTGAATTCCATAAGCTAGGGTTGCTTCTTACCATATTCTTATTTGACATCTTATAACAAAAATAGACATTCAATGGATATAATACAAACCTTCATTCAATTGGCAGAATATGAGAAACATGAACACCTAATTTTACTACATATTCTGACACATAAATTCATCATTATTTCGTACTTTCAACACATTTCTTTCCCCACTCAACTATGCATAAACAACCGTCATTACCTTTCCATTATTACTTTTAAAAGCAACTGTAAAATTGAATTTAAGTCCAACACAAGTTGTTTTCAATTCTGTAGAAGAAAAGTTAGTGGGAAGGTAAGAACTGGTTGCAATACACTTAAGTATTGAGACTTAAGTTGCAATGGCTTTACTTGCAGTGAATATGTTTATTTAACTTATTTTTTATTATTTTTTAGCATTAAATATTGCGAAATTTTCACAAAGAACTGAATTTTCTAATTAAAGAAAATTTCTAGTGAAAGAAAAATTCGATCTCAGGCAGGGTTTGAACCTGCGTCTCTCTGGTTAAGTACACCAGACGCTTTGCCAACTAAGCTACCGAGACCACTGCCTGTGATGTCGAATTTCTCTTCCACATTCTACGTCTTGAGGTGACGTCAGCACCATCTATTGGAGACATTACTATGTCTTCCAACCAACACGACTGCCTTTACAGGTAGTTCAATGTCGAACGATGTTGCCTAACCGTATTATGCTTATTTTTTATTATTTTTTAGCATTAAATATTGCGAAATTTTCACAAAGAACTGAATTTTCTAATTAAAGAAAATTTCTAGTGAAAGAAAAATTCGATCTCAGGCAGGGTTTGAACCTGCGTCTCTCTGGTTAAGTACACCAGACGCTTTGCCAACTAAGCTACCGAGACCACTGCCTGTGATGTCGAATTTCTCTTCCACATTCTACGTCTTGAGGTGACGTCAGCACCATCTATTGGAGACATTACTATGTCTTCCAACCAACACGACTGCCTTTACAGGTAGTTCAATGTCGAACGATGTTGCTTAACCGTATTATGCTTATTTTTTATTATTTTTTAGCATTAAATATTGCGAAATTTTCACAAAGAACTGAATTTTCTAATTAAAGAAAATTTCTAGTGAAAGAAAAATTCGATCTCAGGCAGGGTTTGAACCTGCGTCTCTCTGGTTAAGTACACCAGACGCTTTGCCAACTAAGCTACCGAGACCACTGCCTGTGATGTCGAATTTCTCTTCCACATTCTACGTCTTGAGGTGACGTCAGCACCATCTATTGGAGACATTACTATGTCTTCCAACCAACACGACTGCCTTTACAGGTAGTTCAATGTCGAACGATGTTGCCTAACCGTATTATGCTTATTTTTTATTATTTTTTAGCATTAAATATTGCGAAATTTTCACAAAGAACTGAACTTTCTAATTAAAGAAAATAGTCTCTGGTTAAGTAACCAGAGAGACGCAGGTTCAAACCCTGCCTGAGATCGAATTTTTCTTTCACTAGAAATTTTCTTTAATTAGAAAATTCAGTTCTTTGTGAATGTTTATTTAAGTTAGATTGGAGTACCTTGTCTCACTGTTTAAGTAAGAGTTTTTATTTAAATTGTTCAAGTTTATGACAAGATGGGAATTTTTATACCTACGTTTTTAAAGTTCGAAATCATATAACGGAAATCCAATTTTAAAAGCGGCGGTAGCCTAATATCTTGGACGTCAGACTTGCGATCATGTGGTTGCCGATTCGAAACTCACCCTTTGTACTACCAACGACGTGAACCCACTCGTAATACAAGCATTTAGCTTAGTACGAGGAATAACAAGATTACAAGTAATGTGCGACACACATTGCTAGTGAGCTTTTTTTAAAAAAAATCCTTATTTTTCTAGTGGTCACAAAGCGTTTGGATTTGTGGGGTTTTGTGCCTAATTTTCCGAGAAATAAAGGATACACTATCAAAAAAAGATCGAACTTAAAATATTTAGGTACAATAAACCCCTCTTGACAATTCTAGTCATCACTATTTATATTATGTACTTACATTTATATTATTCCAACGATACAACAAATTCCAATTAATATACCAAGCGTTCAGAACAGTTACGAACCACTTCTAACAAATAGAATTTTAATATCCCATTTGAGGATTCAATACCGCGGCATCCTGCCACCGGTCCCTCGAGATAGCTTGTTGGAAATCGAGAACAAACTCAAACTATTTGATAAAAAATATTTCAAACCCTTTTTAAAAGTTGGTAATGATCCTATTCTTTTTTTGAAATTTGTTTTTGAATTATTGGTATTCAAGTGAGTTTATTGTACGGCTAGGAAGTTTTTTATTTTTTCAATTTTAAAAATGGAAAAGATTCTCGATTGTTTTATTTAAGTACTTTTTAGTTTGGAAACTTTTCAGCTTGGGAAAAGGAACTTCTATAAACTTAATCGTCCTTTCACGGGAAAATAATTTATAATAAGTATTTAAATCTTTAACAGCTAATAACAAATTCAATTATGAACCTTTTTGCATTAAAAACTCAAACTTTTAAATATTCCATTAGTTGACATCGAAGATCTTTTCCTTTAACCATTCGCAGTAATTGTCGGACTTTAATAAGAATGAACGAACGAACGAATGAATGAATGATGGAGTTTTAAGCGAGTTGTTAGGAACTTTTCAATCTATACACACCCACTCGCGTTTAGTTTTTAATAGCTTAATGAATCTTTTGAATTCTTTTCTTTTTTTAAATGTTTTATTCGAAAGTATCGTCAACAACTTTTTTTTAAAGTTCAAAAGGTCTTTTCTTCGGGTCCTTAATGTTTAATCTTGTTTTTAATTCTAGATTTTTCCGATAGCCCCTTTCAATGGTACAATCTGTTGACAAAAAAGCGCTCAGTCATTGTGGTATTGTTGTGAGACTTTGAATAGAACGACGGGCTTTAAAAGTCTTCAATTCTGTCATTTAGACAATTTAGAGAATGTAAAGATTTTGTACGAAAGCTGACAATTATCTTTCACAATAGTCCAGTAGTTACAAGAATGGATGCTGAGAGTCTTGCTGTGTCTATATAATCAATAACACATACATACATATCATCACGCCTGTATTCCGCGATGGGTTAGGCAGAGGCGTACTACCTAAGTGTACACCCACGCTACGCCGGTATGTTTAGGTCCCATGTAATAAGGGGCGAGCCTATTGTCATTAACCGGGACAAATTTAAAGCCCAAGCTGCTACTGAGAACTTCATAGAAAAACCTAATATCTAACACTTTGCTCGACCTGGGTATAGAACCCAGAAACTCCTGCGTAACGTTTTGGACCACTAGACTAATGAGGCTCATTTTATACGATTGCTAAAGTAAGCATATCAAAACTTGACAATTTAAATCATATCAATTTCGATGGCCATAAGTAGGTACTAAAAAATACCTCTCCGCACCTCTGCCTAACCCTTCGGGGAATACCACCGTGATGGTAGGTATGCAATTAGTACGTACCTATACCTAGGTACATCCACAGATAAATACAACATGAGCAACATTTTTGCATTCAAATTCAGATCAAATAAAAAGTTAAGATCGAACTTTGTTAACAAAGAAGCGAGGCCGGCTAAAACTACGCCTAACGGTGTACAACACACAATTACGCGCACATATGTATTAGTTAACTACGCCTTATCTTGTCAGTGGAGCTTTCGAAACCTCGATAGCTCGACTGACAAGATAAGGCGTAGTTTCGGTATACGTGTGTGCGTGTAATTGTGTGTTGTACACCGTTAGGCGTAGTTTTAGCCGGCCTCGCTTCTCTGTTCGCAAAGTTCCATCTTAACTTTTTATTTGATCTGAGCATTCAAGTAAAAAATATCTCCAACAACTGACACCTAAATTCCCTCACAAAACCGTCACTAAGACAATACCCCACCTTTTTTCATTCGCCGTTCCACTCGAGTGCCTCCAACGGTTTCCTGCCATCCTGCCCACCCCGTAGGAAGCACGCGTGAACGATCTCGAAGGGTACACCGGTATTAAGATAAGGATGTACAGTCCCTAGCACATCAGGCTATACAAAACTGTCAAATTTCTCCGAATGATTTTAAACCTTAAAATTTTGGAGATAAAGTTCAAAATCAACTGAGAAAATTTGTCATTTTGTGGCAACTTGATTGAACTGGCGACTGTACTTCTTACTGCGAAGAGACTTGATCATCAAGTATGAGAACCAATTTTAGGATTTAAATTAACTTGCACAATCTTCACTGTCCCTACATACTTAGTATAAAAAAAGTCGCTTCCCGCAGTCTGTCTGTCCCTAAATATGCTTAGATCTTTAAAAATACGCAACAGATTATGATGCGGCTTTTTTTTAATAGATAGAGTTATTCAAGAGGAAGCTTTTTAAGTACACATACATATTATAGTACTGAAAAGCCGAGAAACCACGCAGGCGAAGCTATGGGCGGAAAGCTAAAAGCTTGAAACTTGGAATTGTCAAGTAGTTAAAAATAATACTTTTTTTAGGGACCACCTAGATTCCCGGTTGGTCAATTGTAGACTTTACTGCCTGGGAGTAAGGTTAAAAGTACTACTCATCAAGCGTAGAGTTTGGAGATGTTTACGACGCCTAATTTAAACAATTAATAATCGTATAAAATAAGCCTCATTCGTCTAGTAGTCCTAAGCGTGGCTGCTATGCTAGAGGTCCTGGTTTCGATCCCCAAGTCGAGCAAGGCGTTATTGGGTTTTTCTATGAAATTCTCAGCAGCAGCTCGGAGTCTGGATTGGTGCCCGGTGCTAAGGGCAATAGCGACTGGATGAAAAGAGCTGAAAATCGGGCTCTGTGGCGTTCACTTAAAGAGGCCTACGCCCAGCAGTGGACGAATACGGGCTGATGATGATGATGATGATGAAGGGCAATAGGCTCGCCCCCTATTACATGGGTCCTTAACATACCGGTGAACCCGGGTGCACATAAGCACACCTCTGCCAAGCCTTTCGAGGAATACAGGCGTGATGGTATGTTATAAAATAAGCCCAATTTAAAATAAAATATGACTTAAATACAGCATGTTGTATTTTCTCGCTATCACATCAAATGTCAAGGTCACTAAACAATAAGAGTGAAGAATGGAGAGAGCTGTCACCGTCTGTGTATGGTATTGTCGTAGTGTGTGTAATAAAAACACAAAGCTCGTGTCCGCTGGGCCGTAGCCGCGCGGTTATCCGCCACCGTGGGTACCAAACACTTGACAACTTTTATAATGAACGATATTTTAAAATATGTTTTATCTTTTTAAATTTATTAGTGTGAAAAAGGATAACTACTTAGCAATAGGACTAACGTTACATAACTATGTAAGAATGCAGAAAACGTGCATGTCGTATGCATGTAGGTATTCATTTAATTCTAAGCTAAAAAAAAAAACATTTCATATCCAAATAAAAATTTATGTTGCATTTTTTTTCATCTCCCGATTTTTATGAAAGAGAATTGTCCGCGGAGTTGATTTGAAAAGATTTCGTAATCGTAAATCGTAATCGTATAGGGTTAATACATAACTTATCTTCATCGGTGCTAATTTAGCTTTTTAATGGCGAAATTTTTTTTTACATGATTACAAAATAAACATACAAATCTTCTCTTTCCAACAATAGTTTAGTTTTAACACGCTAGATGTTCATCTTATTCATTCATATTCGTATTTATTTAGGTACAACAACTAGGTACTATATTTAACTTGTAAAATGATAATTAACAAAAAATATTTTTAAGCATCATTAAAAATATCTAAAAATGTACGAACAAACAACAACTCATTCGGCACTATACGACATCGTGTCGCCCCCGTATCGTGTGCTGTAAAATCAACATCAAGGAGTGCGCAGCGGAGCGTGAATCCTCCGCACCAAGGTCACAACACCCTGTGTATACACTCACAATATTTTACAATATTATAACGGCTTTAGTTAGGTGTGGTTGGGGCTGTCTTATATAGTGATGATATTTATAACGTATCTATCATTCTTGTAAAAACTTAGAACACATCATTTTTTTATGGGATAACTCGGCAAACGAGCAGGCGAACTACCTGATGGTAAGTAGCCATCGCCGCCCATGGACATCTGAAAAACTAGAAGGAGTTGCAAGATGCATTGCAGAGCCTATTTAAGGAAAGGACTGAGGGAGGAATTGGGCCTCCGGCGCTCCACACTCACCGTACGAAACGCAACAGTATGCATACTGCTACTTGACGTTGATATTCTGTGGGAGGGTAGTACTTCACCGGTCGAGCTGACCCATTCATGCTGATTCATGCGAGACACTACTACCTACTCAAATCAGTAACTGTAACATCTAACAAGATTATGGAGTGCAATAAAGATATTGATTCTTAATATTAACCTCATCTTTATAAATATTATATTTAATATATTCTATGTATATATTATTATTTTATTATTTCATATAATGTAGAACATATTGATATATAATTATATATATCTTTTTCTTCTTGTGTATTTTAATTGTATATTTTTTCGTCATTTATCACTTCACAGTATGTGCACCTACCAATTTCTGTCTCTGCATCACCTTAAGGTCGACTGGTAGAGAATGCCTTTGGCATTAAGTCCGCCTCTGTACTGTTTGTGCATAAAGTATAAATAAATTGCACTACCGACGTGAACCCACTCGTAACACAAGCATTTAGCTTAGCTTAGGGGTTAACAAGATTACTAGTAATGTGTGACCCACATTGCTAGTAAGCTTTTTTATAAAAAAAAAAAAAAATATTGAATATTGAACCCTCCTAGCCTTTTTCCCAATTATGTTCGGGTTGCCTTCTAGTCTAACCAGATAAGACTGTTTATCAGTATTTTACACAAAGCTACTGCCATCAGACCTCCGCAACACAATTTCTGGGCAACACCAATATTCGAAGGATAGTCTGGTTGTCGGGTGTTCCGATTGTCATAGGTGTTCGTATGACAACCGGGGCCGACGGCTTTACGTACTCTCCTAGGCACTGAGGGGTCTCGATGTGTTAAGAATGGTCACCCATCGACTGCCTGACCGCGGTCGGCGTAGCTTAACCTTGCAGATCTGTTTCATCTAATTTAAGCGGCGGTAGCCTAATGGCTAGGGCGTCGGACTTGCGATCGTGTGGTTGCCGGTTCGAACCCAACCCATTGCACTACCGACGTGAACCCACTCGTAACACAAGCATTTTAGCTTAGCACGAGGGGTTAACAAGAATACTAGTAATTTGTGACCCACATTGCTAGTAAGCTTTTTTTATAAAAAAAAAAAAAATCTAAACTAATATTATAAAGAGGAAATATTTGTGTTTTTGTATGTATGATTGTAATGTTTTCACACATAAACTACTGGACCGATTTCAAAAATTCTTTCGTTCCATTAGAAAGCTGCATCTTCACTGAGTGTCATAGGCTATATTACGTTTTCAAAAAAAATAAGGATCCCTACACCACGTGGGCGAAGCCGTGGGCGGAAAGCTATCAGCAATATTTTACATATTTTTATTAAACTAGATAGCGCCGACGTTTCCTATCTGACGACCTTTGAGAAGAATCTCCGAAAAAACAATTATATTAAAATAGTTTAAGGTAATGCGTCCGCGACTTAGTTAATACATTTATTTAATACTTAATCTAGGAATATGTAACTACTTAAAAGAGAACTAAACTCAAAAATCGCTTCGAATACCTTGGTGATAGCCACTCGCAATTTCTAAGGTCATCGGATAACCTAAGACTGAAGATGCCAATGCATTCCACAACCTTTTTCGACAAATCCTTTTCGGTTCAGGCCGCTCGTTTGTGGAATGCATTGCCGGTACCAATAAGGCGTGCCCAATCACTGTCCGTTTTTAAAAGGCTCGTGAAGGATTATTACTTGTCGCTGTGATTCTATGTCGTATTCGTCGTTATAATCTATACACATTCATTTTTTTTTTGTTGCTATATTTATGAATATACCTATACTTATGTTTATTTATTATATATATATATATATATATATATCTATATCTATATATAATATGTATTTATCTATTTTTATATAATAATATTAATATTTACATGCACCAACAACCTCAACCTGTTTTTGGTTCAGTTCAGTCCATCCTAAGGTTGCCTGGAAGAAATCGCAAATTGCGATAAGGCCGCCAATTGTACTTTTGTATTAGAATAAGTTATTGTCTTTTGTATTTTTATTTTGGTGTACAATAAAGAATATAATAATAATAAAATGTTTAAATGTTTTTGTCTTCAGTTTTTATAAAAATATTTAAAAATGTAACATAATGTGAAAGTGTTAGAATAAAGGAAATAATAATAATAATAAACCACGCGACTTGAATTTTTCGACACACTATCTCGTTTCCATCTATACTTCGGCACGAGAGGTACGCGACGACAAAATTATTTCGTAGTGCATGTCTTCGTATTCTGTTATATTTTTTATAACTTGTTTCCACACAAGCAATGACTTTATCCTTTTATATCTTTACTTCCCTTTAGGTTTCTTATTTAATCTTCCTGTTGTTGTACCTCCTTGACCTTGGAATGTCAAGGTTACGCGGAAATTACATGTTTGTTTGTAGTATATGTTAGTACGAGAGTTTCGTTTATTGTTTTCAGAAACTTTATCATAAACATACATACTAATACGCCTGTATTGCCCGAAGGGTAAGGCAGAGGTGTGCTAATATACATACACCCTCATTTCACCGTTATGTTTTGGTGTTTTGAAAGTTATTCGTTCGTTGATATTTATTTATCAATATGTGACAGTATTTGTCATTTTTGTTACAGAATGTATCATTTTTTGTATCATGCTCTCTAAATGTCATCATTTATCATAGATGCTCCCCATAACACAGGAATTTCCTAGCATGCGGGTCATAAATCCATTAGTTTGCACTTTGTTTTGTAAGTCGATTGTCTGTATCTATTTTTGTACCTACTTTAAATGACAAATAAATTATTATTATTATGTTTAGGAGCAAGCCTTTTGCCATTAACCGGGTACAAGTCCACACTCTAAGATGCTACTAAGAATCTCATAGAAAAACCCAATAACACTGCTCGACCTAGCAAACCCAGGACCTCTTGCACACTTAAAACCACTAGACTAATGCAACGTTATGTTATATCATCAACACATTACATTGTCCCACTGCTGGGCACTGGTTTCCTCTCAGTACGAGAGGGCTATAGTCCGCCACGCTAGCCTACTGGGGGCACGAAGACTTCACACGCTGTCAAGAAAATCTCTCAGGCATGCAGATTTCTTTCACCAAAGCGCGTGATAATTAAATACGACACAGTCACTTCAAAAAGTCAGCGGTGCCTTGGATTTAAACAGACTTTCGACTTTGCAGTCGGACACTTGCAGTTTTTTTTATGTTATACCTAAGAATTATTGGTAAACAAGGACTATATTATGCCATATTTTTTTTACGTACTGTTCCTGTCTTTGTGCCAATAATAGAATTTATATGTGACCCTCGGATACATTACTCCATCAAAGAGAAAAACAATCTTCAAAGTCCGTTCATAAATAACAAAGTTACGCTTGAATATGAGTGAAAAAATAAAAATAACATTAACATAAATAACATATCATCACGCCTGTATTCCCCGAAGGATTAGGATTTTGCCGGTATGTTTAGGTTCCATGTAATAGGGGGCGAGCCTATTACCATTAGCCGGTCATAAATCCAGACTCCAAGCTGTTACGGAGGATTTCATAGAAAAACTCAATAACACATTGCTCGACCTGGGAATCGAAACCAGGACCTCTAGCGTAGCAGTCGCGCTTAGGACGACGACGAGACTAATGAGGCAATAATAAAAATATAGACTCAGCTATTTATGGTAAGCAGTCTTCCACACCATGTTTCAATACATGAATGCGTATGCGTTGTACATTCTTCAAGATCTAAGTTTCAGCGCTATAAAGGAATATAGAGAATACTAAGTTTGTCACAAGCTTGCGTCTAAATTTACATGAAATGTTTTCAGCAGTTTAAATAAGATTCAGCTATTATATAGCGACTAACCTTCATTATATTGACAGCCTCATTAGTCTAAGTTTCCTAAATGCGAGTCTTCCTAAGCGCGACTGCTACGATGTCCTGGGTTCGATCCCCAGGTCGAGCAAAGCGTTATTGGGTTTTCCTATGAAATTCTCAGTAGCAGCTCGGAGTCTGGATATGTGCTCGGTTAATGGTAATAGGCTCGCCCCCTATTACATGGGACCTAAACATATCGGGGACGTGTGGGTGTATATTAGTAGGTACACCTCTGCGTAACCCTTCGGGGAATAGAGGCGTGATGGTATGTTATCTATTATTTACAGCATTCTTTGCCATTCCAATGCGCCTTTTAACATCTTTACTGTAAGTAAGTTCTCGTAAAATTGCCACTTGACTAGCGCTGGTTGGATTCCCACGGGGCGCGTTAATATTAATATAAACGCCACGCTCCGCTTGCCACCGCCGGGTTCGAACTCATGACCCGATGGGAACACTTTTTGTGTCGGCTATAATGTACTCATGTGATAATTATGAGGTGTACCTACGAGCAATTAAAAAAAGTGATTTAATTTTCTCATGTCACAGGAAAAGGTTATAAATTATAAGTATTTATATCTATAAATAGATCCTTTAAAGGCATTTTTACAAGCTAAAGTTTTAAATTTTTTCGGCTATTTCTAGCTGAGGACCTCTGAGAAGAAAAACCGAAACAAACTCAAAGAATCATGGTCGCTTTTTAGTCCAGACATAATAGTGTAAAAATAATAATATGAATTACAATGCAGGGCAATGTCTGATATGGCCTGTTGAAAAAAGCACCACAGCAGCTTTAAGAAGACGAGTGACGAATGAAGAATATTATTGACTTGAATGCGATATTTATTTATTATTTTTTCTAGCCCATTTCGTCCCACTGCTGGGCAAAGGCCTCCCTTCCCTTTTTCCAGGCCGGCCTATCCAAAGTTTTAGCGATCCAATCTTTCTCAAAGGAGTCGAGTTCATCGCGCCAGTCCAGTTCATTGCGATATTATCACTTTAAAATCTCTGCTGCTAAATTTCTTCTGGATTCTGGACTGCCTCATAAGTGCCTAGCTCCTAAGCGCGAGATTTTTTCAAGGGTTCCATTCCCAGGCCGAGCAAACGTTTATTGAGTTTTGCTATGAAATTCTCAGCTGCAGTTCCGTCTGGATTTGTGCCCGGTTTATGGCAATAGGCTCAATAATAGGGCGGGACGAGGCCATAGTTCAACATTAGCGGAAATGCTCTGGAATTTCATTGCTCGTTAACTTGACTATAAAACAATCCATTAGGTACGACGTTTTAATAACTCAATGTCAAGTTAAAAAGTTTTTTCATACATGAGAATTATTACTGAGCTCACATTCACATGAACTTCTTCGTTACGTTCAAGGAAGGGAATATCATTAAAATTAAAGTTATGTTTGGTTAACTGCCTCATTAGTCTAGTGGTCCTAAGCGCGACTACTACGCTAGAGTTCCTGGGTTCGATTCCCAGGTCAAGCAAAGAGTTATTGAGTTTTTCATTGAAATTCTCAGTGGTAGCTCGTAATTTGGATATGTGTCCGGTGAATGGCAATAGGCTCGCCCCCTATTACATGGGACCTAAACAAACCGGCGAACTGTGGGTGTACATTAAATACACCTCTGCCTAACCCTATGTTATGTTACTTATGCTCATATGCTAGAACTAACCAACTGGAACTCACAGTGGCTTAGTTGGTCATAGACTCTAGTGCATCTAACCAGAAGACGCAAGTTCGAATCCTGGTCGCAGTCGAATTTTTTCTTCACTAAAATAACTGAAATTTGATGTAAGTGAAGCTCCGTACGGGTTGCTCACTCGTGAAAAACATTCCCTAGATAAAAAAAAATATTGTCGAACTACTTTCCAGAAAGTTCTCAACCATCCAAAAAACAACGCCAGATTTGCAACATATTGTTGCTTCCGTATGTCCAACAAAAAACTCGAAGGCAACACTCATCCCACCCAAGTGGATAGCATCATTCTCAAGGCTTCACCTATCAGATTTCCATCCAAGACCAAATTAACTAGAGCCCCCTATGTCCTCACAAGCTTCATGATTGTTGAAGTAATTGTATTGGGTGGGGGAGCGGGTGAGGTCAGGTTATATTGGTGTTTAATGTAGATTTCTACCGCATGGCGACTGTTATAGGATATGTTTGGTTTTGCGTGTGTAAGATGCTTGAGAAAAAGTACTGAGGACGCAGATATTTGTAGTAATTATAGAAATAATCAGATATACGGAGCGGCGGTAGCCTAATGGCTAGTGCGTCGGACTTGCGATCATGTGGTTGCCGGTTCGAAACTCACCCATTACACTACCGATGTGAACCCACTGACATAACATAAAATACATCGAAGGGGTAGACAGAGGTGAACAAATCGCAAGCTTAATAATATACTGACCAATTACAGTTTAAGCCCTAAGCGAGAAGAAAAATATTTTAGTATCAATGCAATAATTACTAGATCAATTACTATTCTTACAAAACATAATTTAGAATTATGACGCTATTTTGATGGAGGTATATATCATAAAGTGAGACCAGTCATAAAAAACTACACGTTGTTTCGATTTTCCAACAACTGGCTTATTTTGAGTAAGATCAGTCTCATAATAAGCGTGCGAAATATACATTCAAAATTTGTCCGTATCATATATCCTAAGTATTTAATTAGGGGCGAGCCTATTGCCCAACCCCGAGTTGCTGCTGCGAATTTCGTAGAAAATCCTAATAACGATTAACTGGACCTGGGAATCGAATCCTATATCAGGTATATGATTAATGTGCCAAAACTATGTGCCAATATAATGTGCCTTGAAATCCTTCTTAAAGCGCAGACCACACGCCAGCTAGTGAGCGAGCCAGGCGAGTATAGTTTCACCTCTTTTCATACTTTTTTTATATTATGGGATAACTCGGCAAACGAGGTGAGCTACCTGATGGTAAGTAGTCTTCGCCGCCCATGGACATCTGCAATACCAAAGGAGTTATATATGTATTGCCGAGCCTATTTCATATACAAGGGAGGGGAACGAGAAAAGTGAAGGGAACTGAGGGACGAATTGGGCCTCCGGCGCTCGACACTCACCGTACGAAACGCATCAGTATGCATACCGCTACTCGACGTCGATATCCTGTAGGAGGGTAGTACTTCCCCGGTCGTGCTGACTCATTTATGCTGGTATGTCTGCAACTACTACTTCGGTTCGTATCCCAAACTACAGAGATAAGTAGAGATTTGAGGTGGAAAGCTCATATGCTGATTTCGTCTGGGGTGGTACTCTCGGCTACATATCAAGCTATACACAACCATTATATACTGGCCTTGAATTGTACGGATTTTTATTTACAATGGGAAATCAAATCAAATCAAATCAAATGTTTTTATTTCAAATAAGCTTTCACAAGCGTTTATGAAACGTTATTGACTCTAGTTGCACGGTTCCAAAAAGTTGATCCTATGGAGAAGAATCCGGCAAGAAACTCCATGGACACTCTTTCAAAATCAAAGAGATTTAATAGTACTAGTGTATTAAATGTCTTTGTTCAAAATATATTGTTTTAACAGAATTAGCTGGTACATTATGCCGATAACAGGATGTGAGGACATTGGAGGTTTATGTCATAATTAGCCTGAAGTCGGGACTAAAATTACAAGAAGGTTCTCAGCAAATGAGAACGCAATGTCAAACTAAAACAGATACACTATGTGTAAGAATACACATCATCAAAAAATATGAACTAGGATAACTATAAACTACTTAGACATAAATGGCTACGATGTACTCACATTTACAGTTCCTGTTTATATAAAGTGGTAAACAATATAAAAAATAATTGAGAGTGAATAAAGTAACCTCAGGTTGCCAGGGAGACCAGAAGTGCATCCGTATTTTAACACCACACATTTTTATCGTCAACGTAGTCCTTGATTTTGTAATATGACTTTCTTAACAAGGACCGATTTAACATGATTTTTAGGAGGGTCTTTTGATTTTTAGGAGGTCGGTCTAAACTGGTTTTGTATAGCTTGATGTGTAGCATATGTCGTGTGTATGTGTAGTTTATGTCGTGGTAGGGCCACGCTGTTCGCAGCATGAATGGGCCGGCTTGCCTGGGGAAGTACCACACTCTCGCAGAAGACCGACGTCCGAGTAGTAGCGTTTAGTTACTGCGCTTCGTTCGGTGAGCGAGAGGGCCGGAGGCCCAATTCCTCCCCCAATCCCCTTCCTTCTCCTTTTCTCCTTCCCCTCCCTTTCCCTAAATAGGCTCGGCAACGCATCTGCAACTCCTTTGGTTTTGCAGATGTCCATGGGCGGCGATGACTACTTACCATCAGGTAGCTCGCCAGGTCGTTTGCCGAGTTATACCATAAAAAAAAAATAGCAGTGCGTACAGTCAGCATTAAGCACATCGCAACAATCAGACCATTCATAATCATCCAAATAGGTGCATCCTTCTAGCCTTTTCCCAAGCATATTGGGGTCAGCTTCTAGTCTAACCAGATCCGACTGAATATCAGTATTTTGCACGAAGCTACTGCCATCAGACCTCCGCAACACAATTTCTGTGCAACACCGATATTCGAAGGATGGACTGGTTGTCTGGCTTTTTGGGGTTCTGTACAGACATAATTATCTAAAGCGCGGCCGCGGCAAGCAAAGCTTAACCTTGCATATCTATTGATTACCGTAGTGATTACTTTAGCAGAAATTCCTACACAGACATATTCAAGGAAAATGTTTTATTCTTTACAAAATCTGATACGTAACGTAATTGAAACCGGAATTTATATTTCCTGAAATATTCTAGGTACCTATCTTTTTTATAGAAAACACCTTAGAGCTTCCTTCAGAACTAGGAACGAACAAAATCTGCGAGGGAACACAATATAACGATATTACCTACTGCAGCGAAGCGAATTACAAATCAAAATCCCCAACAGAATCCAAAACGAGCCTTATTTCTTTCCAACCAAAACACAAAATCCTTTAGCACCCTTTAACAGAAATGGAAAATAGAAAATTTGACTCTACTGTTATAGTTTTAAAATTGAATTTTCAATAAAAGCAATTCCACTTTTGTTATGAAAAGGTAATGATTTTTCAATTGTGAGTCGTATCGTTTTCGCATTAAGGAGCGGAATTGCTTGTATTAAATTAAATGTTCGCATTTCGTTTGTGGAATTTGGATACGTTTACTTACCATAGACTAAATTGTATTCGGCTTTAATGTTTTAAACTTAAAATAGGACGACAGACACTGTTCAGTAAGGTCAATAGATGTCGAAAACCGGATATTCATCCTTTATGTTTTCTCTCGTTTCCAACAAAAATACACCAGATACGATTTGAAAGAACAAACTTTTCAAGCATATTTTTCACAGCCAATTAAGCGGAAACGGATGCTCGCTGACCCGGCAGCGATATGTAGCTAATTTTATGTTGTACCACGAAATTCCATGAAACTGCAATATTAAAATGAAATATGTACAGTTACTGCTAAAAGTTTCAATCGATATGAACTGAATTTGCTCCCTGCGGGCTGCGGTAGGGTTGCCAAAACTATTATAATTTGATTTTGATTGAAATAGACTGTGAATTTGAATGCATAACTATTTTCTGGATCAATGCTTTATAAGTAATTAATTATCAAAGTTTGAATCGACGTCAAAATAGTTGATAAAGTTGTTCATAATATTAAGCAGACCTTATTTTTTCATCGTATATCTATTAAATTGTGTATTCGTTCTGGACTTTCTAGCTAGGGAATAGGATATTATATAGAAACCATCTATATCTAGACTGATCGGCAAACTTCACACACTATTAAGAAAATCTCTCAGATATGCAAGTTTCCTCACGATGTTTTTATTCACCATTGAAGCAAGTCATTCTTCATTGAAATTATTACATTCACGTAATCGCAATTTCCAAAAGACGGAGTCAAACACGTGTTAAAAAACATTAAAAAATATACGAATAAAAAAAAATATACAAAAAAAAAACAAATTCGCCAACCCTTTGCCAGTAGCAACCGGTTTCAACTGGATTTAACTAGTTCTCTCCGGTGTAGTGAGAATTTTCGCATTAACATAAACACGTCCATTTATAATTGCGCGAGGATGGATTTTGTGTCGTAAAGCTTTTGCACAAAGCGGCCAGAAACGTAATAATTTTGTAAAAGATCTTTTCCATTTATTCAAATTTCGTAACAATTAAACATAAAATACGTTCATGCCTGTACCTATGCCCTAGGGTTAGCAGTGATGTACTTATTAATTTGGGTGCCATGTAATCGAAAACGGGCCTAAAAGTGAAGGTGTAAATCACATTATGTTCGTAAAGATCACTAAACTTGTCCTTTTAATACAAAATTCTAAAAACAAGTCGACGAATACAACCGTTATTTAAGTTACCAATCGCGTCACACTTGACATTCACGTACGGTCGCACACAAAAGTGTTATCGCTGTATTTTTATTCATCGTACATTTTGCCATCAATTCTGTTCCGAAGAGCATCACATTTTGTTGTTCAGTGTACCCATTTGAATAGGTTTATTGTTTCAGTATTTTTGTAAATGTATTCTGTTTTTTCCGTTAACCTACTTTATCTCACTTATTGCTGTTGTCCACGGATTCACTCGCATCACATTTTGAGACAAAAGGTATTCCTTGTCCACCTTCAAAGTCCAATGGGTCTCTAGATCAAAATTCATCCAAATTGGTTCAGTGGTTAAAATATAAAAAACAAAGTCAGTTTTAAGTTTTACTGGAATTAGAACATTGTTTAAAAAAAAACAAAAAACTAGTTGCATGGTCCCAAGAGTAGGTCTTATGAAGAGTTGGCAATAAACTTCATACACTCCATAAAAAAAATAAACAGAGTTGGTTTTACAGCTGTTATAGGTAATATTACATACCATCACGCCTGTATTCCTCGAAGGGTTAAGCAGAGGTGTACACTCACATTTCGCCGGTATGTTTAGGTCCCATGTAATAGGGGGCGAGCCTATTGCCATTAACCGGGCACAAATCCACAGATAGCATTCTGAGCTACTCCTGGGAATCTTTTAGAAAAACCCAATAACACTTTGCTCGACCTGGGGAGCAAACCCAGGACCTCTAGCGTAGCAGTCGCGCTTGGGACCAGTAGACTAATGAGGCAGTTATAATAGTAGTTTGAACAATATTTGTCAACAAAACATGAAAATAATTGAAAGGTTCTTGCAGAGGCCGACGGGGCGAATTTGCTTATAGATCCAAACAAGGCCCAATAGGCGGTGCGTTGGTTTTATCAGATGGGCACCTTCGAGTAAGACTGAAGGCCAGGCCTCGCCCCATTCTGACGTGCAGGGACTCTCCCGTGGCCTCGATAGAAGATGACTGCAGGATTTAGCCGGCTATCATACCAAAAGAGGTCCACTGTTGAACAGTCTTCCCCCATAGACTTCCACAAGGGCCGGTTAAGCTGATACGGTGAAAAAAGGAGCATAAATTGTCGTTGGACGTCATCGCAAAAACGGCTGCGGATTCGTTAAATTCGTTCAAGGAAAGTGTTATTGAATTTTTCTAGGAAATTCTCAGTAGCAGCTCAGAGTTTGGATTTGTTCCTGGATTTTTTGACGTAATTTAGTATGTCCCAGTGGCACTAGGTTGTCCTTTAATAGACTTATTATCTCCACATGCTCATAGTTACCGGCTAATTGTGGCTTCATTAGAAGGTACACCTCTTCCTCTCTTCTTATGTCTGTTAAGGGTTGTTTCGTGTAGAAACAGTACAGTTAAAGAACTAGGGGACAGAATGTGTGCTACCAAGGTATTTAAGCGTTGGCTGGAAATAGCTGCGTGATTATGAAACCGTTTTTATTTTGATAAGTTCAAGTAAGATGTTAGTCAATTTAGAGAGTAAGTTATTGCTTTAGATAGAAGGTAAATCTTGTTTATTATAAGTAGTTTAAAAAAATATTTTCTTTAAGTATTTTTGTATGGACCACGAGTCTGAAATAAAGATTAAATAAATAAAAAAAAGAGATTTTCTTTAAGTATGGACCTCGAGTCTGAAATAAAGATTATATAAAAAAAAGCACTCAACATTTTAGTTCACAATAGAACATTGTTTGCCTTTTACTAAGTTCTTCTCCGACAAGTTCCAAGTTTTTTCAAAAAGTTTTATTAAAAGGAATATTGTGTTGAAAAACAATAAAAAACCGAAACCCTGACACAGTCCCGTGCAGACATTTTAAAAACTTTTCAAAGTTCATGAAATGTTTTAGAAAACAGTATAACCCTTTTTTTTAATAAAGAAAATAAAATAAGAAAGTTCCTTTTAATTGTAATTTTATAAAAACTCACTCCTGCAATGCTGTACCCGGCAGACTTTGAATGTTGTCAAAATAATTATAATGCGTTCGCTTGCAGGTTAACCTTAATTTCAAACTGACACTTCAACCAAGTGCGGCAAAATGGAGGTATTGGAGGAGCTAGGGAGGGGCGAAAAGTGTGCTGATCTGTGCATAGAACTTATCATACAGAGTTTATAATACAAGCGTGATGGTATGTTATGTGTGTAGTATTTCATGAAGGTACGGTGGCAAGCACATCAAGTTACCAAAAAATGTCAAATTTCCTCAGTTGATTTTGAACTTTATCTTCAACAATTTAAGGTTTAAAATCATTTGGAGAAATTTGACAGTTTTGTATACCTTGACCTGCCGGCGACTTTACATCCATCAGGTCGCCAGTGTGTTTAGTTCCCATGGAATAGGGGCGAGCCTATTAACTGGGCACAAAACAAAACTCTAAGGAGCTGCTGAGAATTTTACACAAAAACCCAATAACAGAACGTTCACGACCATGCACCTTTTTTTTTATGTAGCCTCTTTCGTGTCCCACTGCAGGGCAAAGGCCTCCCCTAACTTCTTCCAGGATTGTTTATCCTGGGCTTCTGTATACCACGTTGGCAGAAACCGATCGATATCATCCCGCCAACGTTTCCTCGGTTTAAATACTCGCATTTATAATACCCATATTGTATTAACCAATTATCCCCGTATACTAGTGTCCAATATAAATATACATAGCTGAAACTAATTCAGTGTCGGGTAGCCGTCGGTACTGTTGGCAGCGTTGATTTATGCCGCTCGGGGCGTTCACCGAAACTACTGTCATTACTCACTGGGGGATCGGTTTTTATGCTAACCGTACCGTGAGTGATTACTGGATCGAGAGAGAAGATATATATGTGTCTATTGATTGTGAGGGGGAGTTAATCAATAAATGGGGTATTTTGAATTATGTAATTTTTCTTCTCTGATGACGTCTCAGCAGTTGGCAGACTTGAGGTCTAGAGTCTAGGTCTAATCCTTTCAGTTAATTAGTGATGTCCATCCTCACGGTGATGGTATTTCCAAGAAAGTTAGTTGCGTAAGTCCGCCGGAAATCGTTTCGTGTAAAGGACTAATATTCAACCACATCTGATTAGACCGGAGACCCCAATATAATAGTCACCCCCTTCCCTCTAAAATTGCGAGGGAGGTGATGGCTGATCCGTGCGTTATACTCGTGAACGGTTGCTGCTTGTGGTGACTGGTCGACTTGCGCCGACTCGTGTCTCAAATATATATTTTTTCCATTTACGAGTTGACTGAGTTGCCTTTTAGGTCATAGTTATCATGCATAGTATTATTATTAATGTACACTATACCATACAAAATGTAAATGTGAGTACTATGTCGGTTAGTTTTAACTCGTATAACATTTATTTATATTAAAGATTTCTGAAAGTTTTGAGTATTTCCCATGACCTACGCAAATGTCTTGCTGATCTGGTATCGTTGTACGTCGGGTCGTTGGGCTCCCTAAAAAATGGTTGAACTACACGATGGCTGAAGTATGCGTTCCGTCAGTTAGGACAGGTCAACTCAAAGCTGGTATGGTTCTTTCTTCAAAAGGCCTGTTCAGATTTTGCCCTACATTGAACTCGCATATAATATAACTATTGTCTGGACTTTAAAAGAGACCATGATTCTCTGAGTTTGTTTCGACGTTTCTTCTCAGAGGTCGTCAGATAGGAAACGTCGACGCCATCTACTTAAAAAAAAATGAAAAAAACTACTTGTTAAAGTGTCTTAAAAGATCTATTTACAGAAATAAATATCATTTCATTTCATACTGGTTTCTAACTTACCATCTGCTTGGAACCCCATCATAGATTCCATTAAATCCAAGCACAAGACTGCGAGACCTAAGGATACGGTGAGCTCATTCTGCGTGACCGGCATAAATAATAATCAACAAAATGTAGGGTAGCTGTTGATAATTTTGACATTAGGACGACCAACACCTCAGTCCACCCGTGACCATGGATGCTGTAAAGGATCCGAAACGTCGGGAATTTAAAATAATCAATATAACGCGATAAAATCCGTAAAAAGTAGTTTTATTTCAATTTCATTTTATTTCATTTCATTTCAATATGTAGTTGGGAAAAGGATAGAAGTCTGAAAAAATCTCATTATTTTCACACGATCTTACTACAAAGTCTAATCTTTCACAACTCCTATTGCCACATTTTCATTTTTGCAGCTCCCGAAAACTTGTCCCCCACAACTGGCAACCCTGAACTCGCGTCGCGTATAAAGGGCCGAGTTATTTGTAACTTTACCGCGCTGTACATCAAAGTTCCAACGAACACCTGGATTTGCGACTCCCTAGAGACACGAACTATAGTTTTGTTAGATTTTTTGGGGTGATCGATGGGGGAAGTTAGTATTAGTGGGGACAGGTTTTTAGGACCTAGTCTGATATGTGATAGTTACAAAATAGTTCTGATATGAGCTAAATTCATCAAGCAATTTGCTTGGTTTAGTTATTCTTAACACTTCCAGACCCCTCCGTGTCTTGGAGATCATGTAAAGCTCCCAGTCCCGGTTCTATAGTTCGAATAGCATTATTGGTAGGAGAAAACTTAACAACGAGTTTCTCCATAAGATATTGGGTATTGTCCAAAATATGCAATAGGGATGTTAGGTTTTAAAAAAAAAAGATTTCTAGCAATTTGGGTCACATATTACTAGTAATCTTGTTAACCCCTCGTGCTAAGCTAAATGATTATGTTACGAGATAAAGATGAGTGGATTACAAAAGATTACAAAACAGATATGCATGTTCTGCTAGCAGTTGGAATGTGAATAATTAGCAGGCCTTGATACTGCTTCATTAGTCTAGTGGTCCTAAGCGCGACTGCTACACTAGAGGTGCTGGGTTCGATCCCCAGGTCGAGCAAAGTATTATTGGGTTTTTCTATGGATTTGTGCCCGGTTAATGGCAATAGGATCGCCCCCTATTACATGGGGCAGCTACTGAGAATTTTTTAATAGAAAAATACCTCTGGGGTTCGAACCCAGGAACTCTAGCGGAGGCAGTCAACGCACGTATTTAAGAACCTTACAGATACCTTTCAGAACAGGTCCCAGGTTACTATCTTTTTAAATTTTCTTAAATAAAACAAAGTCCTCCGCCATCTGTTCGCAACAAACTCAAAATCTTTTGTGTAACCCTGCTTTGAAGTATGGCGTTAGTTATTGAAACTCGAAATAGGTAGGTACTATAGAAAAAAAAATGTCTAAGCTCGGCAAACGAACAGGCGAGCCACCTAATGGTAAGTAGTCGTCGCCGCCCATGGACAGCTGCAATACCAAAGGAGTTGAAGATGCGTTGCTGAGCCAAGAAAAAGATAGGGGAAGGAAAGAGAACAAGACAAGAGGACTGAGGGAGGAATTGGTCCTCCGGCGTTCAACACTCACTGTACGAAACGCAACGAATGCATACTACTGCATGCATGCTACTAATGCATGCTACTTATCGACGATATACTGTAGGAGGGTAGTATATAAGCTGAAGCGGGTTGCTAGTTAAACACAAATTACAAATAAACCCTTGATCATAAAAGACAGGTAATTAAAATTACGAACATAAACAACACACTAAAACCTTCTTTGCGTCAAACTTCCAACACCAATATACAACCCGACCACACAGAATGATGTGGCGAGAGTACGGGCGTCCAAATTGTTGGGGTGCCACTAAATTTAGCCGGGTTATTACCAAAGTTTGGAGAAGCTCGAGTTCCTTGAAAAACTGTCACAGTGTTACAAAATGTTAGTGGCCGTAGTAAGAGCTGATGGAGTTTCATTTTACTTTGGAATCTTTTGTGTAATCTTTTTTTAAGATAATAATATTTTTAAGTGAGAACCAACGTTCAATATTTTTTTTTGTATGTTCAGGTCAAATTATTGGGGCACCATTTTGGATGTATTTTATATTACATATATAAATAGAAAACAGAATTTGTTAATTATAAAGTTATGCTCAATAAACACAAATAAGGATTCGTGAATGCGTTACAAAACAAATTACTGCATACACAAGCACAACAGAACCTCTAGCTATAGACAATACAAATATTTGCTCCATACGAGAATCAAACCCACGATCCATGGTGCACGATCGTCACGTGGATGTGCAGTCAAATCAGTAACTTATAAAAATACAAACGTAATAAGAACCTATTCCTTTTGTGAAACAGGAAAAAAAACCATCTGTAAATCTATTCTTAAAAAATATACATGAAGTTTAAACCGGCTGGAAATTCGGCTGTCCAATTCACAGCTGCCTTCCATTCGGAGGGATAAAAAGGACACCTCTCCCTCCCGCCTAATTGCATTATTTAATTTCTGCCACTAATTTTATTTCTCTTTTTCCTTGACAGATGGCGTTACCACGGTTTTTCGATACTGTATTCTTTCGACCGAATTTTATTTTCTGTGCTAGACATAAATTATCATAATGAGTATTCAGATCTCCTTACTGATTGAAATTAGGCTTTTGAAATGGAATCAGTCCTAATTTTATTCTTTCATTTGTAACTTTATGATTTAAATCTCTTTGGGTTTTACTGACAAAACAAGGGTTACACACGTGTTAAAGAGATCGATTTTGTTTTTTCGCAAATTGCTCGTCTATAGAACATTCTAGGTAATGGCAGTAGAAATTTTGCTTAGAAACTTTTGCTTAAAAATCGATTTTTAAGCAAAAGTGGCAATCCGACGCCCAAGCCATTAGGACATCGCCACTTTAACACATAGGTCTTTCCCATAGGTGTTATACAACGTTAATTTTTGTTTAGCCTAAAGCCGAAACACCCCATCTTTAATTTGATTTGAGGAGTAAGAAAAAATACAAAAAAATAATTGCCATTGATTCTGTTACTGATTCTGAACAAACTACTTTCGGCTTTCGGGTAAAAAAAACTAACGTTGTATATTCGAGTTGTAATAGTAGGTATCATGATCTGGATTAAGTCCGTGACGAGTCACGTAGGGACGGGCTAAACTCGATTATCTCACTCATTACCTGACATTAAGCTTTCGTTTACAATGTCGTGTTTCGCAGATTTCCTACTGTTACGTCCTTGGTATCTAATTATTTATACTATCACCACCCCTGTATTCCCCGAAAGGTTCAGCAGAGTGACACTTTGTTAGATTGTGACCTTTTTTATAGTGGGAAATTCCCATAGATCGTCTAACACTTGGGGAGACGACAGGGTCAAGAGGAGATCATGGCGCTGCTCTACCCAAGTTTGTTTTAATGGGATAACTCGGCAAACGAGCAAGCGTGCTACCTGATGGTAAGTAGTCATCGCCGCCCATGGACATCTGTAATACCAAAGGAGTTGCAGATGCGTGGCCGAGCCTATTTAAGGAAGGAGAAAAGAAATAGAAACAGGACTGAGGGAGGGTTGATGATTGATAGATAAAATAGGTCAATCATATTTTTCTCATAATGTCAATCTATTTCTACGTCAAATACTACGTTGGACACTAACGAGCTAGCAATTTAACTTGTGTCCCGATTGGTACATCAATCTTTTAGATCTAGACTTTTGATAACGTAGATAGCTTTTTGGCTTTAGGTGATTATATATATTTATATATACCACTGACCAATAACGTACCATCATGCCTGTATTCATGATGGGGCAGACAGAGATCCACCAATATCGGTACTAAGGTACTTATGTTCAAGTTCAACTGTTTTTATTTCAAACGAGCTATGCCCCTTGGTTTCACCCACTTTACCCAGCTCCTATGGATGCTTGCGTGATGCTTGATATCCTATAGCATTTCCTATGAATTTGACTATTATTATTCAAAAGTATTTTGTTAAATCCGACTGGTAGTAGAGATTAGCACGTTCAAACAAACAAACTCTTCAGTTATTATATTATAAGTATAGATTCGCTTATACAAAGCAGTTTATACAGCAGTAAAAAGCAGTTCAATTAATGGTAACACATACCATCACGCGTGTATTCCCCGAACGGTTAGGCAGATGTATTAATGTACACCCACAATTCGGCGGTATAATGAGGACATGGGACCTAAACAAACCGGCCAACTGTGAATTTTATGTGGCGAGCCTAATGCCAATAACCAGACCACTAGACTACTGAGGCAATCATGTCAGTAATGGTTATTAAATATGTATAAAATTATTACAATAGGCAAATAAAATACAACATAGCTGTATATTCACATCACTCGCAAATGAACCACATCACTAGCTTTAATTATTGAAGTGCTTATCGAATCGAGAACGCAGCACAAATACAACACTATTAATTTCGAACAAAAGTAACAAATTACAGGTCCGGCCAAAAGTAAGTATGCAGCAAGAGTATTCGAAATTAAACGAAATAAATAATTCAATTTGTAATTAAAAACGGCATACGCGATGGTGCACCAAATATGCTTGATTGGAAACTATTGTGTTTTAATGTTTCGTTCGATGTAATTTGTAAATAATTGGGAAGTAACGTGTGCTGTTATTTTGGCAGGCAGTGTACTGTTGAATTAACTTTGATTGAGTTGTTCTGTAGTGCGTTGAGCTGAACGAATGAGATGTGATGCAGAATCAGATTGATTATTGCCTTCGTTTTTAATTAAAACAGTGTTTTCCATTCAATCTCTTTTAAACCTGCTTTAAGCACAGTTGCCAACGTTTTTATATAATTATATTTTTTGTATTTCCGCATAGCTTTGTAGCTTTGACAATATACTTTAAAAAAATATAACATCATGCCTATATCCCCAGACGTATAAGCAGAGGTGTGCTGGTACATCCACCCACATATGGAGCGAGCCTCTTCACATTACTCGGACACGAAAATAAACTTTAAGCTCCTATTTATAATAATATAAGAAACCTTTTTTTTTTTTAAACTATTTTATTGCTTCTTTTAATCATTTATTTAGCTGAAAATCGGGCTTTGTGGCGTTCACTTAAAGAGGCCTACGACCAGCAGTGGATGAATACGGGCTGATGATGCAATAATCTCAAATTAATGTTAGAAGTATTGTATAAAAACACTAAACAATAGGATTATGAAAAATAACTTTCAGTAAGTCAAAATCATGAATAACAAAAAGTGCTCATATTTTATTATTATAATGTACTCTCCACACGTACCCTCGTCCGAGCATGTCAAACTGGTGACAATTGACGACTTTCAAATAAATATTGGTTCCTTTTCCTTTGTAAAACTGGGGAAATCCATATTTTTTCTTGAAATAGAAACTTCCAGAAAATGTATAGAGGTCATAAGCGCGCCTTCTGATCAATTTGGGTTGTTATTGGTTAGTTAGTTTTGGTGGTGGTGGTATTTGGCTTCCTCATTACGGCAAGCCAAGTACCAACAAATAGGTACGAATGAATTAACGAATATGATGATAAGGTGATATACTTAATCTGATATTTAATCGAGTTCTGAAGAACAGTATAACCATACACTAGAAACTACTTTTATATAGGTGCTATTCGAGGAATAAAATTTAATATAAGGTATATTTTTTCCGCTTAGAGCAATCGTCAAAAATATTGAAAGTTGCTCTAAGTGGAATACCTCAGGTGCTATTCGCTCAGGTGCTATTCGGCTGGGTGCTCTTACTGGTATACACCAAAAATACTATACAAGGTCAGTTTTAGTATATGCGAAACACGAAACACGTGTCTAGTATTTTTAGGTAAACATTCTATGTACAAAGTTTAAACACTGTATCTTGAAAAATGTCAAAGTTATAAGCTTGTTATGCTATCTGGTTGTCCGTCACATCAATCTGTAGCATCGACTTTGGGCGACTGAAGAGGTTGTTTTATCCCCTGCCTTGCTGTGCGCCCCCGCCTAGTGCCAATATGACCGGCAGTGACTTGTTTTGTGCGCGTATAATTGCGGATAGGTACTTGGTATACGTACTTAAAATTTTTGGCAAAAATATAACATGCTGTAAAAAATATTAGAAGCGATTCTGTTACTTAAACTGAACAAACCATATTCTGGTTTCGCGTATACTAAAAATAATGTTGTTAACAAAGAACAAATGGCAAAAAAATATAATTGCATTTTGAATTTGGCGGGCCAAGCGAACCCCTTTGCCTTAAGGGTAGGTTCCAAACTGCTACCCTTGTCATCACATGTCAGACCATACTTGACCTTAAGTAGGTACCTATACGTCATATTAATGTTAGTTTAGAGTTTTGAGCTGACTGTCGAAAATTATGATGAATGATTGTTTTAAACAATAATTGTTATCAGACTGAAAATGATCGATTTAAATGCCTCTGCCTCATTAGTCTCGTAGTGGTAAACCCGACTGATACGCTAGATGTCCTAGGTTCGGTTCCCAGGTTAAGAGCAAAGTTATTGAGTTTTTCTATGAAATTCAAAGCAGGTCGGAGTTTGGATTTGTGCTCGGTTGTTGGCAATAGGCTCGCCCCTTATTACATGGGGCCTAAACATACCAGCGAACTGTGGGTGTACATTAGTGCACCTCTACCGAATAGTGATGGAATGTTAAAATTTAAAAGATTTAATTACTATTTTGATAAATAATCACACTGGTTGTGTAAAACTGTCAGGTGACCATTTTTAGCTCTCAGAAACTTCCGTTCTTCAAAGAAAACATTAAGGTGGGTGAGCTTATTGCCATGAACCTGGCACGAACCAAAACTCCGAGATACTACTGAGTATTTCATAGAAAAACCTAATAACACTTTGTTTGTCCCGAAAATTGAACCCAGGACCTAGATATTCAGTCGCATATTTAGACCAGTAGCTGATACAAAAAGGCTACGATGATGATGCCTGTGTTCTCCAAAGTCGAAGTCCTTTTTGGATGATGGTTAAGAACCTTATAACTTGTTGACCTATTTGGTAATTGAACCTGCATACCGTTCTTAAAGATTGAGACCATAGAACAAAAACTGTCTAGAAGAAAATGGTAAAATGTCCTGTCTCTTTCATAATTCAACCCACTTATATTTTTTTAAGGGCTAAACTTTTCGTTCTTCACAAACTTTCTGACAACCATTGACCGAATTTCACGGCCGATTCGTTGCCCAACAGTGGGCAAACAAGAGTGATTTATCACAAACATTGCACGAACAAAACCTTCTTACAACAAACTTATTGGTGATTTTTGTATGATTTATGCGTCCCTGCTGAGTACCCTTTGTCGAGTTTGGAACAATGAATCTATGGAGAAGAATTCATAAAGTTTCGTACAACTTTTGCACAAGTTTATTTTGTATTGTATTGTATTGGGAAAGTAATGATTTAGTAGCTTTTCGATTTTCCCCAGACGGGGTCAGCAGGGGCATAGATTTTTGGTTTTTGAATCGGTCTTCTATCTGATTTCGTCAAATTATATATTATCAAAGCTTAAATAAAGTACCTCAGTGGTAAACAGGTTGTAAGCATGACTGCTGATCGTGAAGACCAGGATGCTATTCCCAGGTCGAGCAAAATTATGTTTCACAAAGAAATGAATTTTCTAATTAAAGAAAATTTCTAGTGAAAGAAAAATTCGATCTCAGGCAGGGTTTGAACCTGCGTCCCTCTGGTTAAGTACCGATTTTGATGTTGTTTTTTTTTAGTTAGGATTTGTGCTCCACAAATCCGTGTGCAAATAAGTGCAATAGCATAGTTCACTCATACTTCGTGGTTATGTTTTTAAGTTCAATTTCCATAATTCAACTAACAAACAAAAAAAAAACAAAATCAAAATCGGTTCATCCGTTCGGGAGCTACGATGCCACAGACAGATACAAAGACACAGATACCTACGTTAAACTTGTAAAAAATATATGAGCCGATTGCCCTTTACCGGGCACAAAGGCAAGCTCTAGAATGCTATTGATAATTTCTTAATAGAAATTTGCAAGTACATTTCACTTGAAGAGGGAGTCAAACCTGGGAAATCACGTATCGATCGTTTGCGATGTAATTATAACACAAGCCAAAAAGATAGACCTAAAGATATATTTTTATACTTTTAAAATTAATTTCAGGCGTAAAACAGCCTACTAAAAAGTCTGTTATTTACTGTAGAGGAGTTTTTTAGAACTTTCACGAAATGCCATTTCAAACTCACCTCGTTAATATGAAAACTTGATCGGTTGTTTCATGTTTTTCAGAATTTCAGTTCACTTCAAAACAATGAATTTAGTACCTGAAACGATAAAAAAAATGAAATTAATTTCAACTTTATTACAAAAGTTTAAGTCTTAAATTTGTATGAATACAGCACAACCATCAAAACTAGGCGAAGAATTGACATTCGAAATTCGTATTTAATTCTCGAGCAGTAAAGCCGAATGGCGCGCACATGGATTAACTTTGATAAACGAAAATGGGCTTTGTTCTTAAATGAATATAGTTCGAATTCAGTTGTCAGAAGCAATACTCAGTAAATCATTATCTGGGAGGGCCAATTAAGTGTTACTAATGGTTCTTGACACGCTAATATTCAATTAAAACCTCTTTTCATGCCTATTCGAATTACATCTGCTAAACAATTACATACTTTATCACGTAGGTATAAGATTTAGAATTGATATTAAATATTTTTTGTTTTTATTTATGGTAATAATTTGGTTTGTCAGTATTTTGGTAGAAAAATTAAATATATTTGAGCATACCCTTCAAGAATAAATGATTCCGCTGTAGATTGTTATTTAAATGTATGACACAATTATTATTATTTATGTTGGATGACATTTATATGTCTGTAGTAACAGAATAAACTTAAGAAGGTACGCATATTTTAGAAATAAATTGTCTGTATTCTCCCAAGTTCAATATTATAAAGACTGCTTAACTCGACACTAAAATATAGGTACTGGGTTCGATATTGAGGTTTGAGTAATGTTTTATTTACCTTGTTAATTACAATGGGCTCGCCCCCTAAACAGATACAGATAGATCATTAAATAAGATTACATACTATCACGCAAGTATTCCGCGATTGGTCTGGCAGAGATGTACCACTCTACATCCATATATCCATTACACAGACACAAATCCAAACGCTGACCGAGTACTGAAAAATTGAAAATTCCAACAACACTGCTCGACCCGGGAATGGAATAAGGACCTAACGCGCTTTTCTCAACCAAAAAATATTAATAAAAAAATAACATACCATCACGCCTGTATCCCCGAAGGGTTAGGCAGAGGTGTACCAATACTAACGTACAGATTGTACACCCACATTTCGCCGGTATGTTTAGGTCCCATGTAAAAGAGGGCAAGCCTATTGCCATTAACCGGGCACAAATCCAGACTCCGAGCTGCTACTGAGAATTTCATAGAAAAACCCAATAACACTTTGCTCGACCTGGGGATCGAACCCAGGACCTCTAGCGTAGCAGTCGTACTTAGGACCACTAGACTAATGAGGCAGTCAAAAATATTAATAAATATATGCGAAAGAGAGAGAGATATGTCTGCTCTCCCTCCTATTTATAAATAGCATAATTTTCTGCCAAAGCTTACACGATATACGTAAATATAATCCTTGTAAATGATTATACGCGCAATTTAAGTTTACGTATTATAACGTATCATGTAAAAACGTAGGTTTTTTTTACACGACGCCATATCAACCTCTGACATCTATCCAAACTGATAAATGACACCTAATGTACACCTACAAATACAAAACCAACTTTCTCCGCATTATTATAGAACTGCAAATCGTTTGAACACCTAAAAACGTTTAGAGTACCCTACTTTGGAATCTATGTCTTTAAGCGTAAATTTCAATTTCAAATGACGGTTATCTACTCGATTTTTTTCAGGCGGATTTCAGCTTTATGTTTTAGAAAATAAGGTGTTTTCTTGAGTGGGATAGGTTTCAGAAGGATAAAATAGAGCGCAGTTGACACCAGATAATTTATATTAGAGGGTACATCGAGTTTTTTGCTCTTCGTTAAATATAAGAATTGGCTGAAATTCAGATGGGGATACCTTTTTCGGCCATTTTCTATTAAGCTCCTAAAGGTTTTAAAGGATAATTGGTTTAAGTTTATTAAGATATTCCGAAGGTTTCACTGAATCGCTGATATTTCTTCCGTAAATGACAAAGTAATGGTTATTATTATTGATATAACTTCATTATTTAGTAGGCTGGATTGAGGGTAGATTAAATTTCTTCTATTAACTATGGCCCTTATCTTTGAAGAGCACTCGTAAAGTAATCCTTACTCTTAAGTGGAGTGTCTTCACACCTATCGATACTAATATTGTAACGCCTAAACCACGGGAACTTTTGGTGAGTTTTGGTATGGAAATAGATTGGACCTTCTCTTCTTTTGGATGGATGTATGGATCGCTTGCCACCAAAGGAGGCAGCGGATATATCGGACTTGTATCGACTAATAATGAAAGAAAGAAAGAAAAAGTGTTTTTTTTTTCGCACAAAAAACGAGGCACGACACTTGGAGCAAAGACCAATGTGTCAAAAAGTAAATCTTTAAAAAAAATCGTGTCATATTTTCCCTTTCCTTAAAGTCACAACCATAGGATTCGTCATCGACCATGACAGGCTCTGGTCCAGTGTGCACAAGATCCCTTCAAAGAGCGGGGCCACGCCTTGAGTCCTGCTACTAGGGCCTTTGTTTGTTCAGGCGTTATACTCCCCAAGTCAGCTCCTCGAAGGCCACAGCTTATAGAGGCCGGAGGTCTGTGTGTGCCCTCCAGCGGATAGTGCGTCTAATAGGGATTGAAAGAGAGGTGGAAAGTCCTAACCCCCTTTCCGCCGTCATTTTCAAACATAGCTTGCTCGCAGTAAGAGTCGGCAGTCGACCATGGCATAAGGGGAGTTCACCACCTACTGCCTAATAGGTTGGACTTCGAAGAAGGTCTTCTCTTGTCTTCTTGGGGATGCGTTGACTTGTCTTAGATACGGTCTCGTAAATGAATACCATCTGTGATGGATGTCCCAACAATTAAATCATTAAGTACTATATCGATAGTCTGAATAGCAAGTGAATCACTGGAAAAAGTCTCAATGTTCAAGAGCCTAAAGCATAAATTTCTATGAAATAATTTGACAGCCCGCTTACATTTCAGCTCACCCCTCATTTAACGTAACCATAACATATTCACGCGCATTAATTTGTACAGGGAATTACGTCGGTTGTAACACTAATAAATAAAATTAAACCCAACCGTTTACCGCTATGATGTAGGGGGTGATTGCAATGTAAGAGTGTCGACATACTGGTGGTAGGAGTGTTTCACCATAATAGAGTAACCTTTTCCCAATTATGTTGGCTTTAGCTTCCAGGTTCCGAGCACCCTAAACCGACGGCATGCATGAAGAGATTAATGAATGTAGATGAAGCGAAAGTAGTGTGCCAGGAAAGTAGCAAGTGGAAATCTATAGTCTCTGCCTGACAATACAATTTAATATATATAGTGACAATATGTATGTATGTATGTATATAGCTTCCAGTCTAATAAGATGCGGCTAAATATCAGTATCTCACAGGAAGCAACTACCATCTTCTGCATGCCTATGTGTCTGAGTAATACCGATTTTCGAAGGATAGACTGGTTAGTGGTTATCAAGCTTGTCGGGGTCTGTCTACCACTAACGATTATTATAGGTGCTCGTATGATAACCAAGAAAATCGCTTAACGTGCTATTAGAAGGACGAGAGCACGGTATGCAACTGATAGTCTAATCACTACTGATACGGTGAAATTGGATATTATAAGGAAAATTCTAGACGTTATTTGAAGAAAATGGTATTCAAAAAAAAAAATTGAGATTCAACAGCGACTATCGCTTATAAACTCTTTTAGGTTACCAGTTAGAATTAGAATTGTTAGATGGAAGCTGACCCTAACAAAGCTGAAAAATGCTTGAAAATGAAGAGTTTTTATGGTTTATTTCGGCGGTTCCAAAAGAGCAGACGAGCTACCATGACGATGTTAAATAGCCATCGCCGCCCATGGACACCAGCAAATCCTGAATAGTTTTTGATGCGTTGCCATGCCGTAGGAGCTTCTAGAAACTGCAGACTACCAAAGCCGCAGCAATGGATAGAAGTCAAACTGTCAGGTCCTCGTGACAGGCTTCAAAGGAACTGTGGTTGCCACCCAATTGGACCCCAAGAGTTATTATCACTTAGCAAGTCAGATATTTTCACGTGTCTTACGGGATACTGTTAAAAATAGCATTGTTGAGGTAGGGTCACGCTGTTCGCAGCATGAATGGACCGGCTTGACCGGGGAAGACACACTCTCGCAGAAGACCGACGTCCGAGTAGTAGTAGTAGCGTTTCGCTACTGTGCTTTGTTCGGTGAGCGAGAGGGCCCGAGGTCCAATTCCTCCCTCAATCCCTTCCTTCTCCTTTTCCCTAAATAGGTTCAACAACGCATTTGCAACTCCTTTGGTTTTCCAGATGTCCATGGGCGGAGATTACTACTTACCATCAGGTAGCTTGCCTGCTCGTTTGCCGAGGTATCCCATAAAATAAATGCAGTTAGGAATTCCTAACCCGTTCCCAAACAGATTTTTACATCCGCTTAGTTGGTCGACCCGGCCAAAATAATTAGCTGGACAGCAGCTGAGGCTAACAAAATGGCGGCCGCTTTATCAGCGTCGCTCTGTACCTCGCGTAACCAGCGTTACTGATTGCAACGCGAAACACATCACAATTTGATAGGAACGCGTTTGTGGCTGCTTTGAACTGCTGTTTACTTTACATAATAATTCATGCGTGTATTTGTTAATGTTATTTATAATACAGGTATTTAAATGTAGTTTGTGATTCATTGATCAAGAGGTCATTAAAACCGCTGTGAGTCCCTGGGTTTGATTCGAAGGTTGAGCAAAGTTTTATAGAGATTTTGATCGTCCCTTTCCCGAAAAACTAACGTTATATATATATTTGTATATCCAAGTGATATGACCATTGGTCTGCCAAGTCAAAGGTCTTGCGTTTGAATTCATGGCTTGCATCTCTAATATTTGCACCTAAACGGTGAAGGAAAACATTGTAAGGAAACCTGCATGCCTGATAGATTTCCTTGAAGGCGTGTGAAGTATGCCAATTCGCGGTAGGCTAGCGTGGTGGACTGTACCCTAATCCCTCTAGTTTTGGGAGGAGACTCATACCTTTGACGTCAAATTACGCACTCTCTGTCAAGCATAAAATTAAAATGCCTTTATCTCCCTTATTTTAAATGTGCAAGAATCGTTCAAATGTCATTATGTAGTTTCTGCTTACCCCTATGGTAAATGAGGCGTGAATGAGTATATTTAATTTTTTTAAGTAGCTGTACTCTACTTTTGGTCAGATTATTCAGTAGACTCTATAAAATAATAAGCCAACTAACCTGTTATTATCTAGACAATTATTTACGAATCCACGTCCCACATGTCGATAAACTCACGAACTTTGATATTCAATGAAGTCAGTTGAAAAAAAAACCGGACGAGTGCGAGTCAATGTATAGTTCTGTACAATGTATAGTTTTCAGATTTTTATCTTTTCACAGCTCCAAGACACTATAGACCTAAGTATATGGTTTTAATTTCAACTCGATACCTCCACGTGGTCCCGAGATAAATAGTCATGACAGACAGACAAACGTACGGACAGTCAACAAAGTTATTAATATAAGGATTCCGTTTTTTCCTTTTTAGGTCAGGAACCCTATCCGACAACGGAATTATGCTGTTCTACAATTGAAAAAGGTAAGAAATTAACCAACAAACTACAGCTAAAGGAACCAGCATTACTATTACAAATACACAATACAGACACTTTAATTGCTATTCCTAGGAGATAGAGTTAATTATCGCTTGGCAAATGCCTAAGGTATGTTGGCTAACCTATTTTAAATGAGGCAGTACAATTTTAAAAGGTTAATTGTTCAAAAATGTTTGCTAAATGTGACAAGTTGAAAGCATGGTGTAGCTGATAATATGATGTAAGAAACTTTGTTTTAATTTACTTTCCTGAAATAGTAACATGCTAAATGGGGACTAGGATAGGTATAATTTTAGGGAGCCTCATTAAAAAAAACAAACATACGATCACGCCTGTATTCCCCGAAAGATTAAGCATAGGTGTACAAACGTATACCCACAATTCGCTGGGCTACTGAGGCTTTCATGGAAATGCTCAATAAGTAACACTTTGCCCTACCTGGGAATCGAATCCAGGAGCTCAAGCGTAGCAGTCGCGCTTAGGCGGCCTAACCAATTGTCTCATTATTAGTTTTTTGTGTGAGAGGAGGAATAATATAATTCTTTAATTAATGCCTCATTAGTCTAGTGGTCCTAAGCGCAACTGCTACCCTTAGAGCTCTTGGGTTCGATTTCCAGCTTGAGTGTTATTGGGTTTTACTATAAAATTCTCAGCAGAGTTTGGATATGTGCCCTGTGAAGGGCTCGCCCCCTATTGGATGGGATCAATAGCCTACACTGCTGTATTGTCAAACATGGTACACACGAAATTAAGAAATACGGGTCTATTAAGGAAAATTCCACAAGACTAAATCAATATAATAATCAGGTATAATTTCGTCATTCAGATTACTTTGATGTTGTACGGCTGTTACATCAAGATACCACAAAATGTCAAATTTTGTAAGTTGATTTTGAACTTTATCATCAACAATTTAAGGTTTAAAATCATTTGGAGAAATTTGACAGTTTTGTATACCTTGACCTGCTGGCGACTGTACATCCATCAGGTCGCCAGTGTGTTTAGTTCCCATGGAATAGGGGCGAGCCTATTATCCGGCACAAAACAAAAATCCAAGGAGCTGCTGAGAATTGTACTGTACCTTAATTTCCATTTTTTTTAAAAAGCCGTTATTTTTCATTAGCATTTACTTATTAACTTGTACTAATAAAGAAATTTCAATCTTATTGTGTTTGTTAGCAGTAAAGGGTTGATCTCTTGTCGCATGATGTGATCTCCCATAATTAAAGAAGCACATGGCTTTGAACTCTGTACCATATTCTGTAGCATGTAAGGTGCGTTTTTTGTTGGAGATCCTAATAAAATAAAATATAGGTTTATCAGAACGGGTAGCATTACTTGTTTCTAATACAAACCGAAATTGAAGCGGCGGACTTGCGATCATGTGGTTGCCGGTTCGAACCCCACCCATTGCACTACCGACGTGAACCCACTCGTAAACACAAGCATTTAGCTTAGTACAGGTACAGGGGTTAACAAGAATACTAGTAATGTGTGACCCAAATTGCTAGTAAGCTTTTTTCTTTAAAAAAAAAAAACAAGAAATACTCAACTAGCCTATCAAAGATAAAAAAAAAAGATTAATTTGAATATAATCAAATCAGTGTCCTTCCTCCTCTCTCCTACGTAAACTGCGCTGTGCCCGACAGGGTCCACAATTGGTTCTACTTTTAAGCCTTACATCTGTATTAAATATTACCTACATTACATTATGGAATGCAATAAAGAATTGAGTATTGAGTACTTGGATTTTAGATGGCAGTGTTCATTCGTGTAATTGTAAATATTCAATCAATGCTTCAATCATATTTGATGTAAATTTTTACAAAGAACCAGCATTTTTTAAAACATATTACTGTCATTTTGTCAAAACTTAAGCTTCAAAATCTGTCAATATCAATTATTTCCAGTTATTAGGGGTGCATATTTAATGGGGGGTGTTCCAACCGCCCCGAGCGGAGGGGTCGAACTAACGACGGCAGTGACACAAAGATTGTTGTATTTTTAAATTCTTGAGCAAAAACTGACTAGGGTGCTTATGACTGTGGACAATTTAGACATAGGTAGGTAATACATATATCGCACTTCCGATAAAATTCGTTCAGGAAAAACAAAAAAGTTCAATCAAATACCTTGCATTTTTTAAATAATTAATACATATCACAGTAGGCTTGCGCTTGACCACAACTTGCCTGATGTTAAGCAACGAAGTGGTCTACGATGGAGCGCGCTTGCCTAGAAGAAACCTATTCACTCTCGTCGTCGTCTTCTCGAATCGAATCCAAGACCTCTAGTGTATCAGTAGCGGACCACTAGATTAAGGAGGCAGTTTAAAAAAAGTACAATAATCCAAAAGTAAATGCTGTCACAGTTAAAAACTGCATGTTTTATTTAAGAGGATAGTATCCGCTCCGCGCTCCATACAAACGTAGTTTGGTCTTATCTTGAATATTAACAAATGAAAGTCTTTGGAATTTTGCAGTAACAATCTTATCATTAAAATACGTGTTCCTGTAGTATAAAATTTCATTTCAATATACGGTTAAAAAGTTACACGAGCTCAAAGATTGGCAATTTTCGTTGAAAAACGGCCCAACTATATGCTAGTATTTCTCGACAATGTATCAAAACAGAAACATTCTGATTCGAAAGAAACCCAGATAATATAGTGAATATATTTTTACAAGATTTTTTTTTACGTATTAACAATATTATAGGAGTAATCTCCAAAATTCGGAACATAAGAAATACGCGTGAAAATGTTGCAAATGTATTGTTGTTTCTCCTCTCGCGCACGCATTCGCATCGCGAGGGATAGAGACAGCGACAACTGTGCAACATTGTTGCGTTCGCGAGGGACACTCCTCTTAAGAGTGGCAAAAACGTGAATGAAATTAGACTCGACTCGAGGGCCGTCAGAACGAATGAGTGAGCGGCGACCGAGTGAGTGAATGATTAAATTAAATCGGTGGTTATTCGTCATTTCAGACCGGACGTTTTTTACCACATTTCATACACGCTGGGTATTTTCGACCCTGTAAGGGTTTTAAAGCTTTTGCGCTATTAGTCTTTTGTGGAAACAAAATTTTTTGCACTTAGATTTAAATGTCAGCGGCTTGTGGCTAGTGTGGGAATTAATACTAACAGGCATTAGCTCTTAAACCGAAAACGAACATTGTCAGATGCAGACTTGCTTTAAAGAGATTTATTTAATTCTTATCAGTCGCCATATGCGTGTAAGAAAGTACATAAAAAACATGATTTGAATACTTAGAAAAAAACACTATCACGCTTGAATTCCCCGAAAGGCGGGGCAGAGGTTTAATAGTTGTGTACCCATTAGTTTTTTATTAAGGAGGCCTATTGCTCCTAAGCCAACACTAATCCAATCAAAACTGAGAAACGAGCTACTAAAGAGAATCTCACTGGAAAAACCCACTAAAATTTTGCTAGACGCACACAACCACTAGAGCAATGATAAGAGTTATTTTTATACTATGAGTGTGAAGGTTTTTTTAACTAATTAAACTCCGCACTTACTACATGTGCGTATTAATAATTAATAATCATGCGCTTAAACAGTGAAGGAAAACATCGTGAGGAAACCTGGATGCCTGAGAGATTTTCTCGACAGCGTGTGAAGTCTGCCAACCCGCAGTAGGCTAGCGTGGTGGACTATAGCCAAATCCCTATCGTTCTGAGAGGAGACCCGTGCCCAGCAGTGGGACGGTAAATGATGATGATGTAGTAAGTATTCAGTGGGACTTGGTAGGGATCTATGTCCAGGGGCTACAATTAAGTGGACTAGATCATCCGCTTTCTATCAAAAGATATTAAGTATCAAATTTACATTTAGAAATGTGTATTCTTTATTAATATCTTCAGTAAGCACGTACCAACAATTGTAACATGAAAATTATCGACCACGAAACACTCATCCCCACCCACTCTCATCCCCCTAGCAAAGACAAAAGTATTAAACAATAACAGGGGATGAAAACTCGCTTTACATTATCATACGAGGCTTTTAGCCGACTTTGTCAAACGTGAGTATAATGATATTAAGTTTGTATATTAAATGTAAGAATTTTGGGGCGCTAAAATGTTGCTGTTTTAAGAAAATGCAGCGGAAATGACATACCGTCATACCATACCACCTCGCCTTTATTCCCCGAAGGGTTAGCCAGAGGTGTACTAATTTAAATCCACAGTTCGCACGTATTTTTACGTGTCATGTAATAAGGGACGAGCCTATTGCCATTAACTGGGCACAAATCCAATCTCCGAGCTGCTACTGAGAATTATGTAGAAAAATCCGATAGCAATTTGCTCGGTCTGGGAATCGAGGACTTGTAGCGTAACAATCGCACTTACAGCTAGGCTAATGAGAGTAGTGAGAGCAGGAATGATTTTTTCTTTACGATTACCATTATGTTTGTGAAATACAAGTGAACTGTGAGTGTAATGAGTGAGTGAATGAGTGTAGTGAGAGGAGAGGGCGCCACCGAGCGTAAACAAACAAGTTGCTCCGTGTTTTTCGTTCATATAAATAGTTTTTAGCAATTAGATACATAAGGAAAAGTATTTATCCGAATGTTTAAGTTATATTTAGTGCGTGAAATTGGAGTAAGCGTGAAAGTCATACCCAGTGATATAAAAATAAACAATACAAATATGAAGCTTTAACGGCTCCATAACTTGAAAAATTACGAACAATAGTGAAGGAACCGTTTTGAAAAAGTGACAAATACAAAGTCATACTTCAACGAAGAAAGAAAAACATCAGTAAAGGTACATTATTCATTAAAATAGCACAGTAAACATATTCCAAGTAAAAAGTGAAAGTCATCATCTTCAATATTTGAAAATAGCGCCATCTATCGCCGAAAACCAAAACGAGTACCTCAAAAATCGTTCACAGAAAAACTTCTGCTACTACACACTAGAGGTCGCTTATTCGAGTTTTATTACAGTGAACTTAAAAGACATCCTAAAAATATCCAACAATATTAAAATGGCATCTACACCTGTATGTGCTGGATGTACACAAAAATTACCCATAAGAGAAAATCTTATGTGTGTGCTCTGTAAATGCAGATATGATCTGGAGTGTAGCGGTGTTTCTAAAGACTACTACAGTAAAAAGATGTCACTGGAAAATAAAAATACTTGGAAATGCCAGACATGCATCTGCAAAATACCCAAGACAGGAAACACAAACACCCCTTTACGTATCCCTAGAGAGACCGAAACTTATCAACTATCATCTACACCACCTGAGGAAGCTAACATCACTTTGAGAAAAAAAACAATAAATCCAAATAACGACACAACTTATTCCGACGACTTGAGTTTTTTAGGCGACACCATACACACCACGGAAAATAATGATATTATCCACACAGAAAAAAAATTTGAAACCATGAACAATGCACATACTCCATTAACAATGCAAGGTTTAAGTGAACTAATAATCGCACACCTCAAAGAAAACAACAAATCTATTATACAAGAACTACAAAACACAATACATTCAGAGATATATAGTGCTATTACAGAATTAAAACAAGATTTATATTACAAAACAAACGCCTTAACAACACAAAATGACCAAAGAAAACAAGAAATAGAAAACATTAACAGAAAATTAGAAAAACTGCAAATAGAAAATGAAATGTTAAAGAAAGAAATAAGTAAGCTAACAACAGAAGTGTCTAAAGTTCCAAATATACAAGAGAATAACCAAAGAAAAATTGTACTCTACGGCCTGAACGAATATTACAAAGAGCCTGAAAGTGCACTCCATAACAGATTAATAGAACTGTTTCGTGATATAGTCAACGTAGACGTCTCAGGATATATAGAAGATCTGTACAGACTCGGAAGACCCGGTGGACCAAAAAATCGACCGCTTGTTATCGAATTTATTAGCAAGAGAATGGCTAAATATATTATTAACAATAGCACTTACTTTCAAGGAACTGGCCTATTTATATCAGATTTTTTAGATGCAAATGCACGAAAATATAGAGCACAAATGCGTGAAGAATTATTTAGAGCCAGGAAAAATGGATCTCATGCAATTATAAGAAATAACCACCTATATATAGACGGAAAGCTGATTAAGATAGAATACAACAAACATCAATACGAATACAACACCCAAGATACAATACAAAACCCAAATGATACAATATTTAACAACACCAACCAACTCTGTCCTACAAATATATCCGACGAAACTGAGAACCAGACATTTCGTAAACAACGACCAACCATTTAAAATAATGTTTCAAAATTTTCAAAGCCTAAACAATAAACAAGATATTCTAGAAGAATTCATTGATAAAAATCCATTATATAAAGTAATATGCATTTCAGAAACTTGGCTAACCCAAGAAAAACTTGATCTCATTAATTTTAACGGATATAAATTTGCATCTTCTTTCTGTCGCAACACTAGAACAGGTGGCGGTGTTTGTACACTTCTACAAGAACATATTGACAGCATAAATAGAACCGATATTTCAGACATGTCTATAGAATACATAATAGAACTATGCGCCACGGAATTACCTAAAGAAAACTTATTGATTGTAACTATGTACTGGAATAGAAGGGAGGAGGAAGTATTTTATCAACAATTAAAACAAATCCTAAACTATATAAATAATAAATACTTTAAATTAAATATAATAATAGGCGGCGATTTTAATGTTAATATAATATCGGACAATTTAAAAACAAATCAACTTTTAAATCTTATGCAGGAACATAATTTTATTCAACATGTAAAAACTCCTACACGTATTACGCCAAACACTGCAACGTGCATAGATCTTATATTCACAAACTTTAACAACAAAGACTTGTACACTACTACAGAAGAGCTAGGTTTTTCCGACCACCATAGTACAATTTTACATCTAAAAATACTAAAACAATCTGAAAAATATAACTGGTACACAATGAAAAGACTATTCAATTACACAAATATATCAAAATTCAAAGAGAAAATAAAAAAACTTAAGTGGAATGATATTCTTAAAACAAACAATGACATTAACATAAATTATAAAACATTCAATGACATTCTTATCTCTATTCTAAACCAATGTATACCGTTGCGTAAAATTAAACTAAAAACAGAATATAAAAAATATTGGCTCACTGTAGGTATAAAAAAATCTTGTTTAAATAAAAGACTATTAAAGACATTAACAACAAAAACAAAAAATCCAATATTAACAAAATACTACAAAATTTATGAAAAAACTTTAAAGAAAACTGTCACAGTAGCAAAAAAACTACACTTTAAAAATAAAATGATGCACTCAAACAATAAAGTTAAAACAATGTGGGGAATAATTAATGAACGCACAAACAAGAAACAAAAAAGTGAGAAACACAACATAACCTTACAAATAAATAATAGCATATCTTCAAAACCCCAAGAAGTTGCAAATATATTTAATAGCTTCTTTGCTTCTATTGGTGGGAATATCATACCTACCGGCAGCAAACCAAAAAGTCTCCCGGCAAATCCAGTTACACAAAATACATTATATCTTAGCCCAGTAGATCCTTACGAAGTTAATATAATAATTAAAAATTTAAAAAACAAAAAAAGCCATGGAATTGACGAACTTCCACCAACTCTATTAAGACAATGTGCTGACGAATTAACCTTGCCATTTTACATATTAATCAACCAATCTTTTGAAGAAGGCGTTTTTCCCGATTTATTAAAAAAATCTCTTATAAAACCGATCCATAAGAAAAATAAAAAAACAGACCCAAATAACTACCGCCCCATCGCTCTCTTACCAACAGCCTCAAAAATATTTGAGAAGGCTATGTGCGATCGTGTTTATGCATTTTGCGAAAAATATAACATATTCAATGATAGCCAAAATGGCTTTCGAAAAAACCGATCTACCGTTCTGGCTGTGTATAAATATATTCAAGAAGCCCTAAATATAATAAATAATAAAAAATATGCTGTAGGTTTGTTATTGGACATGACAAAAGCGTATGATAAGGTACAATTTGATATATTATTAAATAAACTATATAACATCGGTATTCGCGGAAAAAGTTACGACTGGTTCACATCTTATCTCAAAAATAGAGAGCAAGTTGTAGAAATAGAACATTACAATCTTAAGTCAAAAGAAATAAAATTAATTCGATCCCAAAACATGCCAGTAAACGCTTCTATACCACAAGGTAGTGTGATAGGCTGCCTGCTATTCCTTGTCTACATCAACAATCTCCCTAACCACATAAATGAGCCATGCGTATTGTTCGCTGATGATATCTCGATCATAACATCATGCGATAATAATATAAATCTAAACCAAAAATTGAGTACTATACTCGACACTGTAACACACTGGATGAACGAGCACAATCTTGAAATTAACTACAATAAGACAAAAATAATAACTTTTCACCCCCGACAAAAAACACCTTTATGTATAAATTTCAAATATAATGGATCAAAATTAGAACTAGTAAATAAATTCACACTCTTAGGCCTAGACATAGATTCACATATAGATTGGAAATCACATATCCAAAAAGTAAGAGCAAAATTATCCAAATTTTCATACGCTCTCCGAGAAATTAAGAAAACAACAGATCTCAAAACAGCACTAGTAACATACTACGCGTACGCATTTGCGTGGCTTAAATATGGAGTTATCCTATGGGGAAATAGTACAGACGCACCTACATTATTCACTCTACAGAAAAAAATGATTAGAATTTTAATAAATATCGAAGATACAGACTCTTGTAAACCCCATTTTAAAGACCTAAAAATATTAACCCTACCCTGTCTCTACATACTTGAAATTTGTAAATTTGTACGACAAAATCCGCAACTCTACACCAAAAGAGAAGATATACAAACTAAAATTGCACTAAGGCATAAAAGCCGATTAAACTTACCCACTTCACGATTAAAAATGCACTCTTCTAGTACATTTGTTATGTCCATAAAAATTTACAATAATATACCAGAACACATCAAAAGTATAAATAAAAATAATATCTTTATCAATAAATTAAAACAATTTCTAATAATTAAAAGCTACTACACTATTGAAGAATTCTTTAGCGATAAATTTTAAACAACAACCTGCGGATAAAAACTACACATACATACTAAAATGAAAGAATATAATTTAAAATAATAATGATAACATTCTACAAGGCTTAATAGAATCGTAAATATCTAGTTTATTATAATTTATAGTTGTAAAAATGAAAAACATGCAATATATAAAATAAAAATACATAAACATTATCGAAAACAAATAGAAGAAATACTTATTATATAATAAAATAAAAATACATAAACATTATCTTAAACAAATAGTAGAAATACTTATTATAAAATATGTTACTATATACGATACTATAATGATACATAATTTAATGATACAAATTTATTTAATATAATATAATTATAGTTTATAATTAATTTGACAAAGAGCGCCTTCATCCTCTCTCCTATTAAAAATATCTTTGCTGTGCCCGACAGGGTCCATAATTGATCCAATGTTTAACATACCTACCAACTAATGTACACATTATGGAATGCAATAAAGTATTGAGTATTGAGTATTGAGTAATATTTAGCAGTACACCTTTTCCTACAAGTCCGAAAATTATTTTAAACGTTAAGTAAAATATGTTTATACATCTAAACTAAAAAAAATATCTATACATCTAAACTAAAAAAAATACCACTTTAGTACAGTTTTTATCTCGTTATATTGATATTTTTTAATTCCCGACGTATACAGCATCCATGGTCACGGGTGGACATGTTTGCAGTGTCTACTTATATAACTTATTTCTAACTCTATCGCATTCATTTCATCAGTCCTTACAGAAAACACTTGTTACATTTTAAGCGTCATTTTAGCTACCCGCTCTTTGTTTGTGTGCGTACATTAATCACGCGCATGTGTGTGCATTATAATGTGTGAACCGCTTTTGTTTTAAATGTATGGGAAACGTGCCGACGATGTCAGGTGTATCGAGGAGATTGAAGAACAGGGAGATATAGGGGGTGTTTTTTATCTAAAAATAGAATAAAGTTACAATGAGTAGGTTAATTATCTTTTTGTATTTTTTATGCATTTTCCATGCTAAGATTTTAAAGTTATTTTAGTGAAGGAAAAAATCGACTGCGGACAGGATTCGAACTTGGTTGTCATAATATTATTAAGAAGGGTTAAGCAGAGGTGAGCGGTGCTGTAAATAAAAAGTATTTAGGTCTGATACCTAAAAGGGGAGAACGTTATTAGACAATTGTAACTCTCAGATTAGATCGACATTATATTAAATATAGACCAATTTATATTTTATATTGACCTTCTGATGGCCTAGGATTCAAACCCAGAACATCGCGCTCAGCAGTCTCATTTCGAACAAATAGTCAAACTACAAACATTAAAAACAACCAACTTTATCGAGATTTACATAAAAAGTATTTTCATTTCAATATTTAAGAATAATAAACAATAGAAAATCGTATGCTTGAAATACAACTGGTGAGAGTATTGCAATCGTGACATCATAGTTTTTATTCTGTTCCGTGCCATTATTGTCACACTGTAAACATAAGCTCTCGTATGCACTGTAGCAAATGAAGGAATTATTTTAAGTGGGAGGTCGGGGGGTTGGCCGTATATCACACCATACTGTAATAAATGCATGATGTAACAAATCCTTTGCTTGATTTAAGAATCTCATGAATCTGACTGACCAAGCATGTGTATGGTCGGCCTGAATTCATCTATTTTCAATGGTATGTATAATATAATAATATTGATTTACTTTCTCCATGTTACAAGCATTTTACGATGTTAATACATAAAAGGGAGACAGGAGACTATACTTAGTCGAAGACTTGTGTCATAGGTTTCCTGGCTTCCTTCATTCGGACATGTTATAGCTTTAAACAGTATTTGTATGTAAACTTAAAATTGAAAGGGTATTAATTTGATTTTTTTATGATGTTAAAAGATGACAATATTTTTTTAACTATACAATGTGTGGGTCCCAACATTCCAAGTAAATAAATGCAAGAAATATAGGTATCTTAAGATGTGTTAGATTTTTGGCTATCCATAGACAATTTAGGACCCTCGTATTAACCTTTTTACTCAACCCGCTTGCCATTTACTTGCTCTTCTCTATGTCGTGACCTTTACCTCAGTAAAATAATATTGGATTTCTTGTTCATAAGTTTATTGATACAGTAAACAGGATGGAAAGGACAGTGTACTTAAAGTTGATGTTTTCTCTATGTTCCGACAATACCCGCAAGCGATAAAGTGTTTGCTTTTATGTATATCTTTACCTGTTACATGCTATATAAAAACAATACCTTCATACACACACCTGACTCACACTATCTCATTCACATTATTTACACTAACACACACTTTGTTTATTTTTTATTGAAATATGTTTCTATTTCACTAGCGCATAAAATCTCAGAAGTGAGATCCTGGTGATCTGTAGTACAGGCATTGTGCCTAGTTCAGACACAAGTCTCTCACAAACATTATACTGCAACTTATAATTATTACACTTGATGTTACTGTCTTATTATTTAAACATGTTTGTGAAGAGAAAATAAATATTTTTGTATTGTATTGTATTGTATACCTATTTTTTTTTATTACAGTAATTTTCTTAATCTTTGTAATTTTGTGTAGTCAATAGTATTTAATGTAGTCAATTTAATGTGACATAAAACACTCAAAAAATTGGAACCCTTCATTATAAGTTTAGCTCATGAAGGATATTAAAAAAAATGAGTTTTCTTATTTATTTTGAAATGGTGAGCTCCGTATAAAATGGTTGAGCTACACGATGACTGATGCATGCATTCCATCAGTTTGGACAGGTCAATTCAAAAGCTTTGTGTTTCCCTTTAACCCTTTCTTCAAAAGGCCTGTTCGGGTATTTCCCCACATCGAATAAAATTATGTATTATAATTATATTATATAAAACTTGAATATTTAGAATAGGTACAACTAATGGACTTTAAAAGAGACATCTCTAACTCCCTCTGAGTTTGTTTCAGCGGTTCTTTTCAGAACGGAACTGCTGGTGCCACCTAACAGAAAAAAAAAATCTTGTAGAAATGCAAAACACAATACTTATAAATACCCAGAATTCTTTTTAAATATTGAAATAAAAAATACAAGTTATACATCGGTGTAAAGTGCGGCCTATCTCTAAGTTTTTCCTTTCAAAAACAGAACAAATGCAAAGTATATGACGTGCAAAGTCCCGCGCGTGGCTTACGCAGATTTAGGGATACTTTCTGAGGCTACATATATGTATTTATAATACTGTGATATAGATATTATAATAATGTGTAATAGGTACCAAGGGTTGGTACATAATTTCTTCTCAAGAATCTAAATAGGTTTACCTATTAATAGTGGTTATTTATTTGAATGATTTTTTAACTCTATATTTCTCATAATATTATAAACTTCCTTAGCCGAAAATTAAATATTTTTTTTTTATTATTGTTATTAAAAACAAATTTTATATGTACGACACATGAACTGCGCCAACCCTAACTAAATTCCAATAAGGATATGAGGATGATAATGATGATTCGCCTAATTTCCACCTTTTATGTGCCCGAAAATATAGTTACACGCGCCATTTTATTGACACAGCCGTGAGCTGTAGCGATGATTAAAATAAATATAAGTATTAGGCAAATACATTACACATGTTTGAAAAAAAATATAAATGTTATTTATTTCTGCAAATAAATATTTTAGATGCTACAAGTATTTTTTTTTTAATTTTATGTACTTTTGTATGTATACCTCATTTAAAGAGTATTTACTACTGAAATATATTATGTTAGCGGCATTTTATCGGCCCTATCGTCAGTTACGTCACCTCGCGTCTCGAACACTCTGCTATAATTGGTCAAATGTAATGAGTGAGTGATTCGATTGTACGGGTCTCCTTGATTTAGTTCTATACAATCTTTACCTTTTATTTCATGGGTTCTTATCATGTGTTTCTCTTGTGTAGGTAAGCATTTGTTTTTTTAATGGATTTATTCAATTTTAGATAATTTAATGGTGAAAGATTTAAAAAAAATCACTATGGCATTCGAGCAAGTTGCCCACCTGCTTGTTAGTTACAACTGCTACCGGGCGTCGGACTTGCGATCATATGGTTGCCGGTCCGAAACCCACCCATTGCACTACCGACGTGAACCCACTCGTAACACAAGCATTTAGCTTAGCACGAGGGGTTAACAAGAATACTAGTAATGGGCGACCCACATTGGTAGTACTATAAACAAAAATGTAGTATGAAAACTCAAACTACTCAGCCCTTGCCATCCCTATCATAAATTTCTTGCCTCCTACGTTTCAAAATCATCGCATAATATTGAACTAAGAAACAATTTCCATTCCAATTTATGCCCATTTTTTCCCTAAATCAGTACAAAAATCAACATTGCGAAGAATCAAAGTGAGTTTACTTGCAAAGTCAGATGTTGTAGATGTAAGTTACATCAAAGGGCGAACAGCGCTGAACAAGGCGGCGCCGACTCAGTTAACTGTGCTAACTGAAATATACCTCAAGGATTTCTTGTGTGGGACAAGTTACTGGCGAAGTTGCAAAAACTCTTAAAAAAAACTAATGTCTAGCGAAAAGACCGCCAATTGTACCTTATGATGTAACTTTGTTTTTGTTTTTATTTTCATTTGGTGTCAAATAAATAATATCTATCTATCTAATGTCCGACATCACCCTTCCGCAAATTCATATACTTAAAATTGCATGCATTAACTAGCCCATTCAATAAATTTGGTATTAGACGTCACGCCGTTAAATCGCTATTAAATAAATAATTCACTGATTAATAACAAAATCTCAAAAACTACAAAACCTACAATCTTTAAAGGCATGAATTCTTTTTTATATGTTGCAGATGCTTTACCGAGCCTATTTAAGGAAAAGGGAGAGGAAGGAGAAAAGGCACTGAGAGAGGAATTGGGCCTCCGGCGCTCTACACTCACCGTACGAAACGCAACAGTATGCATACTGCTACTTGACGTTGATATTCTGCGGAAGAGTAGTAAGTCGTACTAAGTAGTACTTCACCGGTTGACCTATTCATGACGGCATGTGGACATGCCAGCGAGATACTAACAACTATACTCCATTTGGTTAGGTACTTAACTGAAGGTAAACAATAAAAATAGCGGCGTTCAGAGCTTTTCAACATTTTATTACAATGGTATCATAAGAATTGGGAGTGAAATTAATAACAACACAACTAACAATCAATAAAAACAGAAACAACCAAAATAACGAACAAACAAAATAATAACTAATTAACACAATTTTCGGCAAAAGAAACACATAAACGACCGAAAGTAAAGTAAATACAAACTGTTACGTATGGCGTCTGGTTACCCGACTAAGTATACTATCGGTTTATTATTTTGCTCCGCTTCCTCGCAATACTACTTCTCAATTTTTCCGAGTTATCAAAAGTCTACTACGTGGAAAAATGTTTTGAATATCTGTATTTTTAGATTCTTTTTAGTAGACACTTTGCAATACTTTGTGTCATAATTATAAATTTTGATTTAATTAATTGTTCGCAAGCTTAAGAATAATGATTACCATTTAATATTAAACAAAGAAGCTATATATGCTAGCATATAAAAGGAAAATGTGATTTTGAATTATTAAATTATTTATTTTGGTGACGTTTTATTTCGAAATGAAAAATGGTCCTTTAAAAGAGCCTTTTTTATGATTTGTTTACATTTAGTTAAGTACCTAACCAAATGGAGTATAAATACTACGTTTACCATGAATGCAAATTCGAAATCGCCTTCACCTCATCCCCTATCCCCCACAAGCCTACAGCTATCAAAGTTGGCGTTTGCCTTCAGATTGTTAGCGCTCAATGTTTCGTTCCGCCGACCTACTATAATTGTGCTAAGGGCCCGATTGATCCCATCATTGACTTTGTTGGCAAAAATAACTAAAGTGCTTATTCTCTTTTTTCAATTGAAAATATTAATACTTTATTTTTTTGTTTGCTTGTATTTTATAAGTAAGTAGAGTAGGTGTTTGGGAACGATTAGAATGTTTATTGCAAATCTATTTGCCGCTTTATGATATCAAAACAACGTTTCAATTTTGATTCATGTCAATTCTAACATAATTTCATTTAAAGACATTTGAATATCTTCCTAAGCAATATTATTTAATTTTTCGAGTATTTTTTTTGCATTATTATTTAATACAGCAATTACTATATCAGGGCTAATTGCTTAGGATTATGTCACATGAATTCAGTTTTCAGTAATTGTGTGTTATGTATAAAAACTACCAAAATACAGCGAGGCAGTATGTTAAACAAATAGACTGATCAGAATCTAGGCAGTATAAATAATAATTACAGAAACTATTAAATCTGCCTTATCATGGATGAAGAATTCAGTTATATACTTCTTGCTAAACCAAAATACAAAGTTAAAGTCCACTTCTGTGAAATCTGTTTCCTCATTAACCGTAAATTTTGAGCGTACAAAGACGAAACAATTTAATCTCACCACATTCCCAGCTAGGATGAAATAAATTCACAATTTTAGCCTCATGAATTTATTCACGTTTTAAATTTAGAGACATCGGCGCAACGTCTTAACCCTAAGATGGTCAAAAACAAAATAATTTGGAGAGAACATTACTTAAAATTTACAAAGGGAATGTCTTAATTTAAATTTACAGGGGGCGTAAGGTCGGGGCAAAAGTCTCAGTGTTGCCATGAAATAAAATGAGCTACAATCTTGGGAGGTTTTTGGTGTGCAGCAAATTATATTAGGTATTGAAAGCTGATGAAGTTAATATAATATGTATAGATTTGTAGAGTAATTCTTCTCTATCAAAGATAAGTTCCTCTACAAAGAGTTCTTGAGCTAAAAGACAGTTTTTGTGGTTCTTGACAATACCTTGAATTATTACCATGCTAAAAAAAACGACTCCAAATTCATATAAAATATTCGTTTGCCATAAGCATACTAATGATCAAGTAATTATTTACGTGTATTAAGTATCAGATCAGCCAAAAGATGTCTTCCAGCGACTGGTACCAAGTTATTCATTAAGCTGTTCATATAATAAATCTTGAGATATATTTTGAGCATACTACAATATTCGTGTACACACTTAATAGTAAATATTTTAAATATATCATAACTTTTAATTATTATTTATTTAATTGAGAATTTCTTTTTTTATTTGAATACAGAAATTGTTTACATAAAACAAATTCCGTATTAAGTTTTTTAACGTCACAAACGGGGCGTATTTCGTACTTTCAACTCAAACTTTATAGACGCCTCGTCAACTTTGAAATAAATAAGTTTTTGATACTAGTTAAAGTATTACACTGAATGAATGCGTACTAGCACCATTGCGAAGACTTACACATAATTATAATAAGTATTTTCTAAATCGGCGTACTAAATTCTAAATATGGAAGCGGCGGTAGCCTAATGGCTAGGGCGTCGGACTTGCGATCATGTGGTTGCCAGTTCAAACCCCACCCATTGCACTACCGACGTGAACGCACTCGTAACACAAGTATTTAGCTTAGTAAGAGGGGTTAACAAGAATACTAGTAATGTGTGACCCACATTGCTAGTAAGCTGTTAAAAAAAAAACTATATTAATTCTTCTTAACACCTCAAAAAGTTCGGTACAAAAGCAATCAAAGAATCAAATCTTACTACTATCATAAGGAAACTCTTACGATTGCAACCTAAAATAATGTTATTGTTTGTTATTACAAATTAGATTAAATAAAACATACACGTTATTCAACAGTAACTGTGCGTGAGTAAAGTGGGTATCAATCGATCACTGAATGTTCTATATCCGAAAATAAGAATAGTACTTCCAATAAAAGTTTAAAGTAAGTTGACTTCACGCGAAGTTTTAACTAGTTTATCATTGTTTGGTAACAGGTTGCTAAATTGCACATATCTTCTAATCAATCAATATTCTACTTTCTAAACCTTTGTTTTATCTGTCAGATCGTGGAACAAATACAATATGATAAGTTGTTATAATTATGAAAAATAAAAAACAGATTGTACATTTAATTTTTGCTTATATAGACGATATTTGTATTCTGTATTCCAAGCTCAAGCATTCTCAGTAGCAGCTCGGAGTCTGGATTTGTGCCCGGTGAATGGCAATAGGCTCGCCCCCTATTACATGGGACCCAAAAATACCGGCGAACTGTGGGTGTACATTAAGTGCACCTCTGCCTAACCCTTCGGGGAATACAGGCGTGATGGTATGTTTTTATGTATTATGATCCAAGCCTAGCCGTTTCCCTCAGTGGTTTTTCCCTCGGAATCATTCCAGAAAAGAAAGAAAGAAAGAAAGAAAAAACGTTTATTTGCCGTCAATAAGACACACTACAATACGGCGCGATACATAAAATTATAAAGAAAAATAACAAAAAAGTAGTAGAAGTAGGTAGTAAGTACATTAAATTTTGTTATTTTAAAATGAGGTGTGTGTCCCGCTGCAGCAAATAGGTATCCAGCTCAGCACGTGCCAGACTAACATCTGACGCTGGTATTCTGCTGGATCCCTAGAAAAGCTACCTACCATATTTTTCAAGTGTCTAGACCTAGCGATAAAGTTCATGTAGTATCATTATCTCATTCAGGCAGTATTACTAACTATAGAGGAAAAATAAAACAGAAATAAACGTAAATAATAGTACCAGAAAAAAAATCTAAGGAAAGCGCGAGTTTTATAGTAGGTCTAGTATTCTTATTTTTTATTATTATTTTTTTTAGCATTAAATATTGCGAAATTTTCACAAAGAACTGAATTTTCTAATTAAAGAAAATTTCTAGTGAAAGAAAAATTCGATCTCAGGCAGGGTTTGAACCTGCGTCTCTCTGGTTAAGTACACCAGACGCTTTGCCAACTAAGCTACCGAGACCACTGCCTGTGATGTCGAATTTCTCTTCCACATTCTACGTCTTGAGGCGACGTCAGCACCATCTATTGGAGACATTACTATGTCTTGCAACCTTGCCTGAGATCGAATTTTTCTTTCACTAGAAATTTTCTTTAATTAGAAAATTCAGTTCTTTGTGAGGTCTAGTATTGTTTTTATTATAATAAATCATTATCATACATCAGACTTAGTCGCTGTTTTTTTTTAATAAACATTTTTAATAATGACAAGAAAATTAAGAATGTAGTCTGAGTCCAGTTTAGACTTGTATAAATTAATCCTTGTATTATTATACATTGTATTAATAAATTTTTGTGAGTGTAGAGCGCCTCAGGCCCAATTCCTCCCTCAGTCCCCTGCCTTCTCCTTTTCTCCTTCCCCTCCCTTTTCCTTAAGGCTCGGCAACGCATCTGCAGCTCCTTTGGTATTGCAGATATCCATTGGCGGCGACAACTGCTTATCATCAGGTGGCTCGCCAGTTCGTTTGCCGAGTTATAAAAAAAGAAAAACAATCCATCTTTTGTAGTCAGAGGAAACATGTTAAGTATTCATTGCACGCATTCATTTGAACTTATTTTTACCAATTCGAAGGGGACTTTTTAACAGTCAAACTTGGCAACCCCGTCTCAGCCAAAAAGTCGTAACTCTTGGTCGCTCGTAAAACGTCTCGAAATAAAACCAACGGCCTTGAGGGTTATTGGGCCGCAGGTTCGAACCCGGCCGTAGTTTTTTTTAGTTTTTATGTAATTTCATGTTTCAGTCCCCGCGAAGTTGTTTTAGGATTTATTATGTTTTCAGTTGTTGTCTGTGATGAGTGTTTTGGCGAGTTGGTGGGTTGTGACCGAAATTTATTTGGGTTCAAAGGGCGAATAAACTCAATGTATTTGTCTAGAAGATATTTAAGTTTTGTTTGAGGATATAATTTAATTTAACCATGACCTGAATGTGAAGGGCTTTGGAATATGTTAAATAAAACTGATGCAGCGGTAGTTCTATACAAAGTCAAGAAGATGATAGTAATTACACTGATCATGATTTTAGACGCTTAAGTGGTATATCAAACATCTGGAAATATCCGTCCTAATGTGGATCACACATTCCGAAGACTGACAAATGGCCCAAAACAGGTCTGTCGTTACAATATCGGTGTCGTTGCCCAGAAATTGGATTGCGGAGAACTGACTGCAGTTGCTTCGTGTAAAATACGATATTCAGCCGTTTCTGTTTAGATTTTCATCATACGAGAAGTCTAAGAGGATGATGAAATGCCCATAAGATTCAGAAGAAACCGTCCATCGCGCCTGTATTCCCAAAAGGGTTAGGCAGAGAAGTACTAACGTACACCCACACTTTGCCGGTATGTTTAGGTTCCGTATAGTTCTGGGCAAAACGGGACACAAATCCAGACTCCCATCTGCTACTGAGAATTTCATAGAAAAACCCAATAAAACTTTGCTCGACCTGGGGATTGACCCCAGGTCCTTTAGCGTAGCAGTCGCGACTAGGACCATAAGGCAATCCAGTAAGACGATACAGAAGAATATAGTATTAAAAATATCACTTCGACTTTGAACGCGTTAAAAAAAATACTTGTGACTTCTAATAATAAGCCAGTTCAAGTTTCTGAAAATGTTGATGTCCTCTAAATGTAATTCTTTCTTGTTCCAAAAGTTTATATCAGTTGACAGGGCGACTGATCGAAAGGTACAATAAATTCCCAAAGAGGCTCTCCAGTGTCTCAAGGAAATAACTTAAAAAGGTCAACGATATCCCGCGCCAAAGAGAATTCATTAAAACTCGGGAAAATTAGCCAAGTTTTACAAATCATTAATCTTGTACTGAGCAAAAATATTCCGGCAAAGTCCGATGGGATAAGTCTTTGGTGTTTTCGTTTTTATGGTGTCCATGAGAATCATGGTTATCAGCAGTTTCATCGTTACTTTTTTTTAAAGCGTCTTGGTTATATTTTATCATCGGCAATTTGTAGCGTAACATACCATCACGCCTGTATTCCCTGAATGGTTAGGCAGAAGTGCAGTAGCTACTGATAATTTTATACAGTTACACTTACGAACCCTGGACTTATTATCACTGAAGAAGAAGAAGGGTGAATATAATGTTTTTGAAACTTATAAGAGACTAGCTTTTGCCCGCGACTTCGTCCGCGTGGAATAGTTTTTCCCCAATCCTGTGGGAATTTCCCAAAATATCGTTATAATTTAAAGCCTATATGTTATTCTGATGTATAAACAATAATACTGTAAAGTTTCGTCACAATCCGTTCAGTAGTTTTGCGTGAAAGAGTAACAAACATCCATCCATCCATCCATCCTCACAATCTTTCACATTTATAATATTAGTAGGATAGGATAGAGTAAGTGCAGAAGATAGCTTTGTATAACAAGTAGGGAGAAACTGGAGAGTTGATTCATACGTTAGTAGGTATTTAATGCCTTAGAAAGGGGTGTACTATGCCAAATTGAATTCCAAATAATCAACCACTATAAATCGAACGTCTATATACACAAACATTCAAAATATCGAATGTTTGTTTGATCTTGTGTTAAATGCATTGCATATTCATTATATCGAAATATTATGTACGAAAATTATTTTTATCTATCCTTTATACTTTATTATATCATAAAGCTGAAGAGTTTGTTTGTTTGTTTGCTTGAACGCGCTAAACTCAGGAACTACTGGTCCGATTTGAAAAATTATTTCAGTGTTAGATAGCCCATTTATCGAGGAAGGCTTTATTTTTAGGAAAAAATATTCCTTTAAATGCAGAAAAATATTCCTTTTAAATGCAGAAAAGCCGAGAAACCACGCGGGCGAAGCCGTGGGCGGAGAGCTAGTATCATATAGGTACAAGAAAACTTCAGCAACAAATAATACTCGTATCTAATACAATTTAATCCCAGAGACGTACCTATATCTTGTTTAACGACCTCAACTCCCTTATAGCCCAAAGCGCCCTTAAAATCACTGAGTCGGCGGCGACCTGATAATATTTTATACCTTCGCACCAACATAAAATCTTCATAAAGCTCTTCACAAATGGTTTATGTGTTCCTGTAATAAAACTATTTTATCTTACCTCCAGAACAAAGTAAGGACCCACAAAAAATCCCACACTTTGTCTCTGTTCTCTGTCCATTGACGGTATTTTACGATATAACCCCCAAGATAGACTATTGAAATAACGCAATGGATATGGAAGTGAAAATTGCATCGACTTTCTCTCTATTTTTCTGAGTAAATGTGAGGTCTATTTTGGTAGAAGAAAGGTCTTCAGGGTAATAAAATGTATTAAATTGAACTCTATTTTCCTGACCCTTAGGTACCAGGAATAATGATTTTATCCGATTTTGTTGGGATAGCCAATTGTGTGGGTAGTCATAACTATCTCTCTCCTTAGCGTATATTTTTTAAGATAGACATTTCAGAGGAATCAATAATACACATATACGTTATACTTTAACTGCCTCATAAGTCTAGTGGGCCTAAGCGCGACTACGACGCTAAAAGTCCTGGGTTCATTCTTCAGTCGAACAAAAGTGGTAAGCTGATAAGTTGTCTCCATATTACTTGTCTGCCTCATTAGTCCGCCAACCCCCAGTAGGCTAGCGTGGCGGACTATAGCCTAATCCCTCTCGTACTGAAAGGAGACCCGTGCCCAGCAGTGGGACAATGTAATGGGTTGATGATGATGATGATAATGATATTACATGACCTAAACATACCAACGAACTGATGGTGTGCCTACATATAGTAGGTACGGTTCTGCCAAACCTCTAAGGGTGATAGGCGTGATGGTACTTATATTACTTTATGTTTAATATACATTACGGTTATATCAAATATTTTTATGATCAAAAATCAGTATCGGCTGGCGTTTATTTTCACGCCAGTGATACTGAAAAATATCTTAAGACTCTCAACCAAAGTTCTTTAATAAGTACTTCGTATACTTACAAAAACGGTCCCAACTTTTGTTATTTTTCTACAAAATTAATGTTATTTTATAACAGCAATATTGTCTCCCCCGACAGACTTATGTACACTGAATTACTGAAAAGATTAACGCCCCAAACTATAAAAGGAGGGCACCAGAAAAATTCACGGAAAATGCGTATTCTCCAAGAAATATAACTGCAATATTAAACTATAAAACCAAATCTTTTGTGAACCATACAAGCTCCGACTTTTCTAAGTCCACTTTAACGTGACCCTCACGCTCGCAATATTTTGTAGAAACGCTAGCTCTGTATTAAATGGCCCTAATGCATTATATCCAGTGTTAGTTGATTCACGAGAAACGGTTGGCGTTCCCGTTTTTTGATACGTTTTGTTTGTATATGGGGAGGTGAGGTAGGTCTTGCTAAAATTGACGCTGTCAAAACATTGTTTCATGTCAAGAATTGCTCCCAGGAGATGTAACGTTTCTAAAAATGTGTTTTATACTAATGTTAAGTTTATTTTGTGGGAATGTTTTGGGGTATTACACATTTCGGAGGTGTGTACATTTTTATGTTTGTTTTTGAGTGAATCTCGTGAAAACATTGAGTGTTAAACGTAATAAATTGTGTGTGTGTTAGCGGAGAGGAAAACGTGGAAACATAACGGGGTTTAAAGACTCCTTTATGAATTTTAGAGTGCTGACAGTTTGTAGGACGGGAGTGTTTCGTCAAGTCTTTTAGTCCTAATAAACATGATATTTTTTATAGGTTATTATTACGAAGAATATTATTGTAGATAAAAATTAACTAGTCGTGAACCCGTAACTCGTGACTGCTTCATTAGTCTAGTGGTCCTAAGCGCGACTGCTACGCTACAGGTCCTGGGTCGATCCCCAGGTCGAGCAAAGTGTTTTTGGGTTGCTATGAAATTCTCAGTAGCAGCTTGGAGTCTGGAACTGTGCCCGGTTAATGGCAATAGGCTCACCGTCTATTACATGAGACCTAAACATACCTGCAAAACGTGGCTGTACATTAAGTGATGGTATGTTATGTTATATTAAAATTCACTAGATAATTAGAACATTGAATCGATGTGTGTAAAAATCACACCAAATTTTGTGCAGTAGTTTTTGTGTGATTCGCACAATCCCGACAGACAGATAAAAAAAAATCTAAAGCTGTGAGATGTTTTGACTTCTATTACAATTCTTTATTCATATTTATTAAAAACATCACTATCATTATTATTCCTGAACGTTACAAGTTCTAGCTTAGTTTTATTAAAAACATCACTCTCATTATTATTCCTGAACGTTACAAGTTCTAGCTTAGTTTTCCATTCTTTCTAGCTCGCTTGCACGGTAGTTACTGTAATTATTAACGCATGCCGCTCTGTTTGGTCACCGCTCATCTAGTGTGAGTGTTATTGTTATATATCAGCTTGAATAAAATAACAGCGGGTTTTGTGTGTGCAAGCTGTATAATCCAGTTTAGACTGACCTCCCATTGTAAACGTTTTCCGTACAATTCAAGGCCAGGCTATACTGGTTTTATATAGCTTGGATGTGTGGCCGTGCGTACAAAGCCAACCTGCTTCTAATGTTGGAATTCAGCTAAACATCATTGTCCTATTTGTCCTTTTGAGCAGTAGTAGTGTCTCGCTAGCATGTCTACATGCCAGCATGAATGGGTCAGTACTACCCTCCCACAGAATATCGACGTCAAGTAGCAGTATGCATACTGTTGCGTTTTGTACGGTGAGTGTGGAGCGCCGGAGGCCCAATGCCTCCCTCAGTCCCCATCCTTCCAACTTTCTTCTTCCCCTCCCTTTTCCTTAAATTTAATTTAATTTTTATAGTTCGGCAACGCATCTGCAACTCCTTTATTATTGCAGATGTCCATAGGCGGCGATGACTAATTGCTAAACATCGTCTTGGTGTACCGATTTGTCAGAAAGAAAACATTTGTTCAACTCATAATCAACGTATTTACTATTCCACTGCTGGAGATAGGGTCTAATATCAGCGTGAGAGGGGTTAGGATTTAGTCCACCACGCTAGCCTACTGCGGGTTGGCAGACTTCACAAGCATCTCTCTTTATATCACAAGCATATTTCTGTACCTTCAGTGAAAAGTGATATAACTTTACCTGTATAAGTTTTAATACGTATTGTCACTTAAGGGTATTACATTGCTGAATGACCTTGAGGATTCGGGTTTTTGTGCTAGTATTTGTTACTTCAGCGCCATCTATCGACATTTGATCGTACTCAATAAAAGGAACTGAAGATTAAGCAAGAATACAGATATGTCGCAGTGTCGTCATCGTATTTACCTATTTTATTCGTTCTCTGAAAGATTTAAGACATTTTGTTCCTCTAGATAAAAGTCTTGTACGAGTTACCTACATCTATAATTATTATAGGTAATTCTTGATAATTTTGAAATAAGGGATACCTACACCTTTCTACATATTACTTTAGTACCTAATGGAACTAACTAGGGTGACCTTGCTTAAAACATTTATTTATATTTACATATAATTGAATACGGGTGCCACTATAATTATGATATATTCTGAGGGTCTGATGATGATCAGGTAAGTGCTTATAGGTTCTCGGAAACGGAGATAGCTAGGATGAGCTGGCTTTCAACATTCATCTAATTGAGTGTGGGTGCTACTACATGATACATTCTGAGGGTCTGATGATGATCAAGTGAGTGCTTATAGGTTCTCAGAAACGGAGATAGCTAGGATGAGCTGGCTTTCAACATTCATCTAATTGAATATGGGTGTCAATTTCAAGGTTTATTGGGATTCTAATTACGAAAATGACATTAATTTTGAAATCCAAGATGGCTGACATTATTTTTCTTATTAAATTGATATGGGTGTCAATTTCAAGGTTTATCAGGATGCTAATTACGAAAATGACATTAATTTTGAAATTCAAGATGGCGGACATTATTTTCTTTATAAATTGATATGGGTGTTAATTTCAAGGTTTATCGGGATGCTAATTACGAAAATGACAACCATATCAATTTAAGTAGGTATTTAGAAAAATAATGTCCACAATCTTGGATTCCAAAATTAATATCATTTTCGTAATTAGCATCCCGATAATCCTTGAAATTGACACCCATATCAATATTTAGTAAAATAATGTTAGCTATCTTGGATTTTAAAATTGATGTCATTTTCGTAATTAGCATCCCGTTAAACCTTGAAATTGACACCCATAGGTACTTATCAATTTATAAAGAAAATAATGTCCGCCATCTTGGATTTCAAAATTAAAATCATTTTCGGAATTAGCATCCCGATAAATCTTGAAATTGACACCCATACCAATTTATAAAGAAAATAATGTCCGCCATCTTGGATTTCAAAATTAATGTCATTTTCGTAATTAGCATCCCGATAAACCTTGAAATTGACACCCATATCAATTTATAAATAAAAATAATGTCCGCCATCTTGGATTTCAAAATTAATGTCATTTTCGTAATCAGAATCCCGATAAACCTTGGAATTGACACCCATATCAATTTATAAAGAAAAATAATGTCCGCCATCTTGGATTTCAAAATTAATGTCATTTTCATAATAAGCATCCCGATAAACCTTGAAATTGACACCCATATCAATTTATAAAGAAAAATAATGTCCGCCATCTTGGATTACAAAATCAATGCCATTTTCATCATCAGTACCCCAAGATACCTCGAAATTGACACCCATATTAATTTATTTAAATGATGTGCGCCATCGTGGATTTTGAAATACGTCTCGATAAAGAGGGGAATAACGACTTTTGGTGACATGAAAATACGCAACTCCTATTGACCTGATCTCGCATTGTAAAGACTTTCCGTACAATAAAGGGTCAGCTTGTACTGGTGATTATGTATAGCTTGTTAAACCTAGTTTTTCTATGAAATTCTCAGTAGCAGCTCGTAGTCTGGATTTGTGCCCGGTGAATGGCAATAGGCTCGCCCCCTATTACATGGGACCTAAACATACCGGCGAACTGTGGGTGTACATTAAGTACACCTCTGCCTAACCCTTCGGGGAATACAGGCGTGATGGTATGTGTTTATGTGTTAAACCTAGGTATCCAGTATAAGCTGACCTCGCATTGTATAGACTGTCCGTACAATAAGCGGTCAGTTTGTACTGGTGATGTAGGTATAGCTTTTTATACATATAAGCTGAGCTCGCATTATATAGACTTTCATACAATAAAAGGTCAGCTTACTTACGAGGTCAGATAAACTGGTATCTCAGTCGGTACCTACTTAGGTACTCCGAGGTTCATTCAAACTTTGGATAACATGATTATTATGTATAATTGAATTAAAATGATTAAAAAAGATTGTCGGCATTTAGAGCCAGACAAAGGAGTGCGCCCGTAGATTTCATTACACTATTGTTAGTCTATGATAATGATCAAGAACAAAAACAAAATTATAAACTACTTTAAATATATTTACAAACTTAATTTCTACGTAATATTTATATTTGTACTATTTACGATATTGCTTAATTCAAAAATCATTCAAAAATCATCACTTTTGTAATTTATTTGCAAACAATAACGCACGTACAGCCCACCCGTCGCAAGAGTCGTCGAGACACTGATATTCGCGTCTTGAGTATTCATCACGGGCATTGCGGGGGTGCTTCACGGGGGGCGCTAGTGAAGTTTCGGGTTTTTCTTTATTATTTAAAAATATTCAAAGAAATAGGAAAAATTAAACAATACAAGTTGTTAAGTGTGTCATTACAAATTTTTTGGTATAACATTTATGACAAACTATTAAGCGGTTAAAGAGACAAAATTCAATTTAGTTTGGAAAAGGACTATTTTCTTGGATTTATTTTAAAAAAATGGGGCAATTTTATGAAAAAATTAAGCAATACAATTTATTTGTGATGACCTTAAGTATAACATATATTTTTTATATGGCAAAGGCACATAAGGATTCATCTAGAAACTTCTTTAAACCTAGGGTGTTTTTGGGATTTGAGCGATGTAATACCCTTAAAATTAATTAGTACATGAAACTCAATTTTTCGATCTAGTTGGTACCCCTCTAAGGTTCAAATTGAGCGAGTTAATTTTGGTGTTTAGTGTTATTACTACGCAAAGAATCTGATTTTATAAAAACTAAAACATCCATTTTCTCAGAAACATGGTCTTCCAATTATATCACTTTTCACTGAAGGTACAGATTTGTTTCTGGTTAGCTGCTCATTCATCTGATACGTCTCTTAACACTTCACATTTCCCAGCCGCATTTGCAGGGCTGACTGCGAAATGTGAAGTGTTAGATATAACTGCTAGGATAGCTGCTGTTTAGATTGGTGCCACGTAAATTAAGCGGCGGTAGCCGAATGGCTGGGGCGTCGGACTTGCGCTCTTGTGGTTACCGGTTCGAACCACACCCATCGCACTATCGACGTGAACCCACTCGTAACACAAGCATTTAATTTAGCACGAGGGGTTACAAGAATACTAGTAATGTGTGACCCACATTGGTAATAAGCTTTTTTTTTTGAAAAACGTGACAATAGGCTCTGACCGCTTTGAACACTACCAGTCCTCTACCTCACCTCCCAAGAAATATAGTCACGTTAGTATGTGATGTATTTAAAATTACCCCAACATTATTCTAGAATTTCCCTCTTTCCTCCTGTTTACTGTGTCGACGTTAGTTTTAATTAAGAAACCTCGTTTACTTAACCCTAATTAAGTGGTAGTGTATTTAACGTACTCTTTCCATTTCAACAGTTGCTCTAGAAACACTGACATCATATTTTACATAATTATTACAAAGATACCGACATTTTTCCCTAGTAGGTACTCTACTTAATTGCCTTCAAAATACTTTCGACCAACCTCATCTACCACTTACCAAAAATATTTGTACACCTTATTATAATGGTGTTAAGAGTTATTTACGCGTTTCACAACGGAAATAATAATGTGGCCAACTCATCAGAAGGTTTCTAAGCAAATTTAAAAATTCTCTTCTAAAAAATCTTATGGTGGAAATTATAAAGTGGTTATTCGCGTAAATGAATGTAAATCCGAGTTGGTTGGGAATATTTTTTCATGAGTAAGCTTGGAAGCAACTTGAAGGGTTTCTGAATAATTAGCCAAGAGACAAATGTATTGGGAATTTGTACAGCACTCGACTGAATTGGGAATAAAATGCGTTGAATAAGTACTCACTTCTATTTACGATTGCGTGGTGGTGTGGAAGTGCTAACAAGTGGCATTATTGGAGTGATACATTTTCAACCTTATTATTACGAAAATAAGCATTAAAAATTAACAAAATTGTTACAATTTCCAGTTGTACCTTTACACAATCTTTGAGTTCTTTAGTTGTATGTATGTATGATCGATGACTTTAAAGAGAATAGATATTAAGATTAGATTCAAGTAATTTTTACGCACTTGTAAAAGGCAACATGTATACCAAAATATTAAGAGTTGGGTTCAATGAACGTTTGAATTCGGAACACTTTTGGAACTTTTGTTTTTGTCACTGAATTCTGAAACTGTTTTACACATAAAATTATTTTGTTTGTGTTGAAAGCGGTTTTAATATTAGTTAATTTATTTTATTTCTTAATTTCAAGTTATCAGAGCTATTTTACGGGAGGATACGAGTACTTTTTCAAATATTTAATGAATTGTTGAAGATATCACATAACACAAATATTGTTGTATATTTTTTTCTTATTCCCGCGTTATATTTCTGTAATTTTTTCATTAATAATACATCATCGTCCTCAAAGTGTTTTTTGAGTTTATGCAATACTTATGTACCTTGATGCTTATGCAATTGGGTACCTTGATGCTTGGGCTATCAGCCTATGCAATTGAGGGAGAACCTATTGACATTAACCAGTTACGAATCTAAACTTTGAGTTACTACTATAAATTTCATAGAAAACAGTTTCACTGATACGGGATTCGAATCCGGGACCACGCTGATCAGCATGCTCAGCGTTGACCACTTGACCATTGAGATATTACGACAATTAATACAACGTAACTAAACCCAGTCGTTCTAAAACTTGTATAACCCATAACATTAAAATGCCATGGAATCATTTGAGAAAATTTCAGCAGCCCCGTCATACCATAACCCTCAAATAAACTTTTATGAGCTTTAAATTTTAACCCCCACATGCTAGGTCGCTTGTACCCGGACGCATTATTATTTGTCTTTGAGCGGCGGTTTGGGCTTGATTAGATTGAGCTATAACAGTACAAGATAAGATATCCATGGCGCGTTCATATAATTTTTTATGGCTTGCTAACATAACATACCATCACGCCTGTATTCCCCAAAGGGTTAGGCAGAGATGTAATGTACACCTACACTTCGCCGGTATGTTTAGGTCCCATGTAATATTGCCATTAACCAGGCACAAATCCAGACTCCAAGCTGCTACTGAGAATTTCATAGAAAAACTCAATAAAACTTTGCTCGACCTGGACATCAAATCTCTAGTGTAGCAGTCATGCTTGGGACCTCTAGACTAATGAAGCAGACAGAAAAATAGTTGTTTTTATATAGAAAGCTTAGCGCTAGCTTTCCGCCCGCGGCTTCGCCCGCGTCACTATACGATGCTTGACATTTTCCGGGATAATATATAGCCTATGTTACTCAGGAATATTGTAGCTTTCTATTGGTGAAAGAATTTTTCGAATCGGTCCAGTACTTTCAGAGCCTATTCAATGCAAACAAACAAACAATCTAATCTTTCCTGTTTATAATATAAGTTTAGAAAATCATCATCATTATTTGCCTAATTTCATTGGATAAGCTACTCTGCAAATGAGAATAAATAATGTTAACCTGCCAAATAACAAGTATGCTAATTCAATTGTTCTCGGATGCGAAGACCCTTATACATTTCGTTGAAAATGCTTAAGTGGAGTGTCCCTAGGGAACGTTACAATGTTGCATTGTTGTCGCCGTCTCTGTCGCTCACGACGCGAACGCGTGCCCGAGAGGTGAAACAACAATACATTTGCAACATTTCCGCGCGTATTTCTTGTTCCGAAATTTGGAGATTACTCTTCTAATATAGTTACTACGTACCTAATTTTTTTTGTAATAGCATATTCATTATATTATCTGGGGTCCCCATAATTCAAAATGGTTCTGTATTGATACATTATCTTGAAATATTAGCATAAAGTTATGTCGTTTTTATTGAAAATTGCCAATCTTTGAGCTCGTGTTACTTTTTAACCGTATATTGAAATGAAGTTTTACGTACAAGAAACACGTATTTTTATGATAAGATTGTTACTGTAAAATTTCAAAGACTTTCATTGGTTAAAATTCAAGATAGGACCAAACTACTTAGGTATGTAACGCGGAGCGGAGACTAACTAAATATAATTTTAATACCATTAAATCTGTATGCATGTTTCAAAATCTCAATTCACCCCTTGAATTAAGGGACGTTTTCACCCCCAACAGCTTTCTTTTATCTTTGGCAACGTTGAACATGTCTTGAAGGCAGGTTGAACGGCCGCATAAATTATGTCCTGTGACATGCAAATTGGTGCTGTGACGTCACAATGCCATTTAAGGGTAGGTAGTGATTCAAATGTCACTTTGAGTGAACTGCCTCATGAGTGCCCTTAGAGGTCCTGGGTTTCGAGCAAATTATTTGGTTTTTCTATGAAATTATGATGAATAGCAATAGGCATGGTATGGTATGTTTAGGTCCCATGTAATAGGGGACGAGCCTATTGCCATTAGCCGGGCACAAATGAAGGGGAATATACATAAAATTACCAAAACATATTTTTTTAAATCCGATTTTAGAGTTATAACTGTCTTTGTGAATATATCACCATTATTTTGTATAGAAAATATTAGATTTTCTATGGAACATATTTTCATTTATTCAGCCGTCTAAGGAATCCACGAACAATACAATAATGATATATTCTAAATACATATTATAGGTATTATATATCTTTAAACAGGTGTCCTTTTTTCATGGTATAAATTACTCTGTATCAATTACTGAAACACTACCAGATAACCTAACCTGCATGGAAAATGCCTAAAAAATACAAAAAGATAGTTAAAAGGTAAGGTGGCATCGTACGACATCGTACTTGCTGTAAAGCATGTCATGTCGGTTGCGAAGCACATTTTCAACAGACTGATGTCACTAACGTCGCCTCAAAGACGTAAATAAAAAATGTGGAAGAGAAATTCGACATCACAGGCAGTGGTCTCGGTAGCTTAGTTGGTAAAGCGTCTGGTGTACTTAACCAGAAAGACGCAGGGTCAAACCCTGCCTGAGATCTAATTTTTCTTTCACTAGAAATGTTCTCTTATTAGAAAATTCATATCTTTGTAAACATTTCGCATTATTTAATGCTAAAAAATAAGTAGTTAAGCACTATATATATGTTATACTGTCATAACATAAGCCCATCTCAATTAAACAACGAAACAACACAAATAAATCACTGAATTTATTACATACATACCGTACAGCGGCCATAACACGTCAATTACAACAAGATTGAATTATAATTGGATCTCAATATTACAATTTCCACCTTTACCTGTATTTTTTGTGTAATTAATTTTGATTCCTGGAAATTCGTGTTACCTGTAACAAAAAATATATATAAGTAAGGAAGTTTCAAGTTGCATTTGTGTTACATGTGTTACATGTAGGTGTTACATTTATATTGAAAGATATAACATTCAATCCCATGGCACACACGGCTACAGGTCAACCTATACCTCGACCGCAACGTCGGCGCCATCTAGTTAAAAAAAATGTAAAAAATCGACTTGTAAAAGTGTCTTTAAAAGATCTATTTACAGAAATAAATATCATATCATACAAATTCAATTTAAGCTGTGTTCCAGATGGTCGGCCAATAAACAGAACACAGCAATGCTGACCTGAACCAGAATCGCCTCATGTAGATCCAATTAGAGAGACATGCAAGAAGTATACCCAAAATTAATCGAATTATCGTAAAAGTTTTTGTGACTGTTTGTGGTGTAAATTGTTAATTTTGGTCGTATCTACAACGATAATTTGAGTACCCAGCCGGATAGCACCTGAGCGAAAAGCACCTTCAATATTTTTGAAGATTGATCTGAACGGAAACAAAATATATATTAAATTTTATTCCTCTAATAGCACCTACGTAAAAGTAGTTTCTAGTGATGTGGTCATACTGTTGGCTTCATGGCGTGCTTATGAAGAGATCTACCAGCATTGCATGACAGCAGGTTGAAGAAGAAGAAGAAGAACCGTGTTACTGAACTCCGAGCTGCTAAATACTGAATTTCATAACAGAAATTTTTTATAATACTTTGTGAATCCAATCCAGGACCTCAAGCCACGAGACTAATAGGGGCAGTGAGAGACTTACAAGTATTAATAAAAGAAGTTATAAAATCCGTAATGACGGGTCACAGCTGTTTTGAAGCCGCCATTTCAAACGTATTGAAACAGCGATGGAATGTTCTCGAAATTTTCTTACTCACTTTATTAAGATTTTTACTTTTTTTAAGTTTTTTTAACATAGCCTAAAAATGTTCTTCTGTAATTGTAAAATGAAATGTGAAGGTACTTTTAGGTCTAAACAAAAATATGTATCATTATGTTCCAAGGTGGCCTTATCCCTCTCGTACTGAGAGAAGATTCGTGCCCAGTAGTAGGACAATATAATGGGTCGACGATGATGATGATGTTCTGTGAGGGGTAGCTTCGAATCCACAACCAGTCGTGTAAAAGCTGGCAAAAAATCCTTATACTAACATATAAAAAAAAACTTAATACCATCGTCCTGGGAATAGAATCCTGGATCTTATGCTGCAAAAATCGCTCTTGCGATCGCTAGATCAATAAGACGGATTTTAAATGTTTTAATTAAAAAAAAAACATTTTGGGCCCTTTGCAGTAAAACTAAACGAATGTACGTTTAAATGTAAGAATTCTTATCAAGAAAATATTCTGGTTTTTTTTATAGTATCCATAAAATACCTACACGGACACATAAAATACCTGCTTACCCTTAAATAAACCATGCCGCAACATTTACGAAAACCAATATACCTTGAAACCTCCCCTTACACATTAAAAATGACGATAGAGCTCAAGTAAAACAAGACACTACTTACTCAGTAACGTGAAAAGATTTTATGATAAAATTGTTGAGAAAATCGTATCAGCTTTATTTGAAATTATTTTCAAAGAATTTCCTGAGAAAATGTTTTGTAAGAGCTCTTTTAAAGTAATTAATTAATATACTAGTGCATTGCATTTATAGTCGCTACGAAAAGCTGATGCATTCAATAAAGTTATGAAGATAATATAGGAGGAGATAAAATAACATACCATCAAGCCTATATTCCCTGAAAAGTAAGGCAGAGATATAGGTTTGGATTACCATTACCGGGCAAAAATCCAGAATCAAAGCTGCTACTAATAATTTATGCGGCGTTAGCCCAATGTCTAGGTCGTCGGACTTGCAATCATGTCGTTGCCGGTTCGAAACCCACCCATTGTACTATCGAAGTGAACCCACTCGTAACACAAGCATTTAGCTTAGCACAAGGGGTTAACAAGAATAAGCTAGTAATGTGCGACCCAAATTGCTAAAAAAATGCTCGGTTTCACTTTGCTCGACATGGGAATCAAACCCAGGTAATCTAGAGTAGCAATCGCGCTTGGGACCTCTAGACTAATGAGGCAGTCTACACCTGGGAATCGAACCCATGACCTGTAGCGTAGCAGTCGCACTTGGGACTACTAGACTAATGAGGCACTTTCGACCTGGGAATCGAGTATGTTTAGGTCCCATGTAATAGGGGGCGAGCCCATTGCCATTAACCAGGCACAAATCCAGAATCTAAGCTGCTACTGAGAATTTCATAGCAACCCAATAACACTTTGCTCGACCTGGGAATGGAACCCAGGACCTCTAGAGTAGAAGTCGCGCTTGGGACCATTAGACTTATGAGGCAGTCTACAATCTCAATAACCTGTTTGACTTAATAATTGTTCCATATTTTGTACATTTCCCTGGCAACCCTGAAAAATACGTGGCTTGAATTTCAAAGCTCGTTACTAACGATTGTGCATTTTTATTCATTTAAATGTTAATTCAACTCTTTTCATTTAAAAGAAATTACATTTCTACAACCTGTAGGTCCTTTAACGTTAAAATTTAATTCCGGTTCTTTTTAATGCTATTTGCTTTATAAATAGCAAGGCGGAAAGCACACTATTTGTATGTATAGGTATGGCAAGGGATTTTAGGTGATGTAAGTTTTTAAGGTTGCGAGCATTGTACAGGGTGTTTGGTGCATCGTTTGCCAAATTGAATTGGCCGATAGAAGAGGTCATTAGCTATCTCTTCAGGCCTAATAACTCATTCCTTGTCATACCGGTTTTTTTATAACAACTTTTGAAACTTTATTGGAAAAAAAACCAGAACTCGGCATTAATGCTTCAATTTAAAAAAATCTAATATGTGTAGCGTTTCAATTTCATTTTAATTTCGATGTCTACTCTTGTATGTTTCTATGAAATTCAAAATTACTTGCTAATCACATCTAGTTCCTTTTTAAAAAAATCCCAAAGTTTTTTGAAAAATAAAAATTCAATTAAGACGCAACTTAAAATTTCTGTAAAAAAAAAACTAAAAGCGATTGGGATCTCCGTATTCTTTTAAAAGGTTCCCTAGTCTGTCTTCTTTGCAACGGTATGCAATATGCCAAAAAAGAACGTTTATTAACTTAATTAATTTGCTAAATGTGTAATCGAGACACATGAGGCTGATATTTGATATTACGGTAAGTAGAGCTAGGTTTCGCATTACATGCTTTTAGTAGGTAGATAGTATTATTTGACTCTTCCATAGTCTCTTATATTTGTCTTACTTAGGGAACTAACTATCCTGGAACATAAAATAAAAAAATAGTTAATAAGTACCTAATTACAAATTTAGTTCAAATTGTTGCATGCATGCCTGTATTGCATGCACGCGCGGCATCTTCAGACAAAGAACTGGTTTGGCGTAAACCAGTTCTTTGTCTGAAGATGCCGCGCGGAAGTTGAGGTTAGGGATGCTTTAGTCCAAGGCATTGAGGCGGCTTTCGTCACTATCAAACAGAAATACGTTTACTGACTGTAGTGGTAGTCAGTACAAGATGTCGCGCGTGCATATGCAATAGAGTCAGACAATTTGAACCAAATTTGGAACTAGGTACCTTACTTACTTTTTTTTATGGGATAACTAGGCAAACGAGCTTCCGAGCTACCTGATGGTAAGTTGTGTTCGCCGCCCATGGACATCTGCAAAACCAAAGGCGTCGCAGATGCGTTGCCGAGCCTATTTAAGGAAAAGGGGAAGGCGAAAAGTAGAAGGAAGGGGACTGAGGGAACAATTGGGCCTTCGGCGCTTCACACTCACAGGACGAAACAGTACGTTTATTGCTACTTGACGTCGATATTCTGTGTGGGAGGATAGTACTTCACCGGTCGTGCGAACCAATTCATGATGGCATTTAGACATGCCATCGCGACACTACTACTACTTACTACTACTTTCTTATAATATTTTTTATTACATGTTCGAGGACTAACCCCATGTAAGAAAGATATAAGAGACTGCGCAAAAGTCAGATAACACTGTCTACCTACTTAAAGCATTTTATGCGAAAACTAGTGCTACTTACCGTAATATCGAATATCAGCCTCATGTGTCTCGATTACACATTTAGCAAATTATTTAAGTTAATAAACGTTCTTTTTTGGCATATGGCATACCGTTGCAAAGAAGACAGACAAGGGAACTTTTTAAAAGAATACGAAGATCCCAATCGCTTTTAGTTTTTTTTTTACAGAAATTTTAAGTTGCGTCTTAATTGAATTTTTATTTTTCAAAAAACTTTGGGAAGTTTTTAAAAAGGAACTAGATGTGATTAGCAAGTAATTTTGAATTTCATAGAAACATACAAGAGTAGACATCGAAATTAAAATGAAATTGAAACGCTATACTTATTAGATTTTTTTTTAATTGAAGCATTAATGCCGAGTTCTGGATTTTTTCCCAATAAAGTTTCAAAAGTTGTTATAAAAAAACCGGTGTGACAAGGAATGAGTTATTGGGCCTGAAGAGATAGCTAATGACCTCTTCTATCGGCCAATTCAATTTGGCAAACGATGCACCAAACACCCTGTATAAGAAAGTACCTATATACTGTAGATAGTAGTAGTAGTAGTAGTGCCTGCTGGCATGTCTACATGCCAGCATGAATGTGTCGGCATTACCGGGGTTGTACTACCCTCCCACAGAATATCGACGTCAAGTAGCAGTATGCATACTGTTGCGTTTCGTACGGCGATTGTGGAGCGCCGAAGGCCCAATTTCCCCTCAGTCCCCTTCCTTCTCCTTTTCTCCTTCCCCTCCCTTTTCCGTAAATAGGCTCGGCAACGCATCCGCAACTCCTTTGGTTTTGCAGATGTCTATGGGCGGCGACGACTACTTACCATCAGGTTGCGTCGCTTGCTCGTTTACCGTGTTATAAATATATTTAAAAAAACTTAACTTTAATTTCATAGTATTTAGTTATATTATGATTTGTATGCATGGCTAGACGTCGAGCTATATAAATCCAGTTTACGCTGGCCTCTTATTTTATGGAAGCCTATATACAATGCGAGATCAGCTTAAACTGGTGATGTATAGGTTGACCTGTCAGCTGAATTCTTCATCCTCATAAATGCTTCAAGGCTAAACCTTCAGCCTTGGGCAGCAAATTCATTCATTTTTTTTTTTCAACAATAACTTTTTAATATTTTTTTTTTAAAAAGCTTCCTTACTGATGCAATGTGGGTCACACAGTCATTATCAATAATCGTGTTAACCCCTCGCGCTAAGCTAAATGCTTGTGTTACGAGTTTGTTCACGTGGTTAATGCAATAGGTGGGTTTCGAATCGGCAACCACATGATCGCAAGTCTGACGCTCTAGCCATTAGGCTACCGCCGCTTCATAATTCATTTTTAAAATTGAGCATTGAAACTTGCTTTAAGATCGTTTTGACGCCCAAGACTGAACATTTATCCTTTAAACCTTTTTTTATGTCACAAGGTACTAGGAAAAACAAACAAAATAGCAATCTTGACGGTTTCAGGTAGAAATCACAATAAATTATTCGGTACATATCCGAGCCCCTGCAAATGGTCCGCCATTTTCTCTCAAATGACTCTCAATACAAAATCAATGACTTTTTACAGAACCGAAGTCGATTTGCTTCCTGTATTCCGTGTGGTGTAATTGATAAGAGAAAGGTTTATTCTATAAGGAAGAGGACGTACCCATAGTTAGATTAACCCGAACGTACAATGGTATATTATTTCTCTCTGTAACCAAAAGCTGTCTCAAGCTTCCACGAGATAGGCTCGACCTAGTACGGAAGCTGCAGGAAAATAGCACCGTAAAAATTCTTTTAATCTAACAATAATATTGATGCTTATATTTTATTATTTTTTAGCATTAAATATTGCGAAATTTTCTTCCACATTCTACGTCTTGAGGCGACGTCAGCACCATCTATTGGAGACAGTGGCAGGCAGTGGTCTCGGTAGCTTAGGTGGCAAAGCGTCTGGTGTACTTAACCAGAGAGACGCAGGTTCAAACCCTGCCTGAGATCGAATTTTTCTTTCACTAGAAATTTTCTTTAATTAGAAAATTCAGTTCTTTGTGAAAATTTCGCAATATTTAATGCTAAAAAATAATAAAATACATAACATAATACGGTAAGGCAACATCGTTCAACATTGAACTACCTGTAAAGGCAGTCCTGTTGGTTGAAAGACATAGTAATGTCTCCAATAGATGGTGCTGACGTCGCCTCAAGACGTAGAATGTGGAAGAGAAATTCGACATCACAGGCAGTGGTCTCGGTAGCTTAGTTGGCAAAGCGTCTGGTGTACTTAACCAGAGAGACGCAGGTTCAAACCCTGCCTGAGATCGAATTTTTCTTTCACTAGAAATTTTCTTTAATAAGAAAATTCAGTTCTTTGTGATAATAATAATTGACTTAGGAGTTTTATAGATTTTGAATATTTTTATAGAACGATTTTTTGTAGATTACCTTGGATATACTTGTAGAAGTATCTACCAGGAAATCATCATATTATGGTCCCACTGCTGGGCACGGTTCTCCTTTCAAAATTAATGCTTAGTTGAGAACAACACCTCTAACATGTCAAAACTTGGACCATTCAGAATTTACCGCGACATCTAAATGAACATCATTCAAAAAGCCCTTTTGGGCTCTTAAATAAATCGCTTTAGCGTATTTGTTACATCGATTCACTTACCAGGCGTACCTTTTGATTACAATTGAACCTTTATGTAAGAACAACACGACTATATAAGGTACTTTGTAAATAGACGCGAAGAAACGCGATAAGAAAGGCATATTGTTGCCAATTAACATGGACTTTTTATTTACCCACAAACAAATTTTTATATCTCAGTCGAATTTATATTAAAAAATGTTTCCTTAAAAAAAAAAAAAGGTTACTAGTAATGTAGTAGGTCACACATTACTAGTATACTTGTTAACCCCTCGTGCTAAGCTAAGTGCTTGTGTAACGAGAGGGTTCGCGTCCATAGTGGCAACGGGTGGGTTTCGAACCGGCAACCACGTGACCGCAAGTCCGACGCCCTAGCTATTAGGCAACCACCGTTTCAAAATCAATCACTTTAAAAGAGTTAAAATGATTTTCATTCATTATAGATAAAAATTATAATGTGAATCTGCAAGTGTTTGTGACAATTTTATTGTTTTTCTATTATTTGTACCCTGTCCGATTTGTAAAGCATACAACTTAAAGAAACAAACGCCTCTTTATTATTACATAAATACTGCGTGAAATTAATTACCATGAATTGAATATAAAATAAAAGAAATTCACAATACATAAATGAAAGTAAATATTATGAATAATTAATTATGTAAAGAAAGTTAATTAAACATATTATTCTTTTATGAATATGTTAACAAAGTGTTCAAATAAATTAGCACATGTACTGTAATATTTGCTGTCTCATTAGTCTAGTGGTTGTGTCTGCTACGCTAGGAGTCCTGGGTTCGATTTCCAGGTCGAGCAAAGTGATTGGGATTTTTTATAAAATTCTCAGTATCAGCTCGTAGTTTTGGTTAGCGTTATAGCATAATCGGCCTATAATGTTTCCACTGTTGGGACACAGGCCTCCTCTCGGTGAGAGGGAGTGGGCCGTAATCCACCACGCAGGCCCAGTGCGGGTTGGTAGATGTCACATGTCTTCGAAATTTTCGTTCTAGGATATGCCTGTTTCCTCACGATGTTTTCCTTCAACGTTTTGGAGCAGTGGTGATGAAATAATTTACACAAAGTTAAGCGTCCGTCTGGGTTCGAATTCGCAGTTTAGATTGGTGCGCGGTTAGTGGCAATATGTTTCAACAACATCATTAATTTAATTCAGTATTCAACACGAAGCCATTTTTCGAACTGCTATACCAGGTGTGTATATAACAATACAACATCCAATATCTTTTGTCGCGAAAATGGAAAATTTACCAGTAAAACCTGTCAACTTTGTTAAATCAACAACACATCAGCAATATAGTCGAATATGAATAATAATTGCCAATATAAGATTTTAATTTTATATTTTTTTGTAATATAAAACTTATGTAAAGTTTACACATCTGTTTAATAATTAAATTATTATTTGTCCGTGCAAATATCTCGTCACATTTTGGCAGTATCAAGGATACCTGTTGTGCAAATATTAGTGACATCTCAAAGTCAAGACAGCCTTCAGAACAACGTGTGATAATAATTAATATTTAATATTATTATGATACGAGTATATTTTTTTTATACCACTAAAGGTCACAGCACACATATCAACTTGGAAAGGGATCGTCCCCGTATCGCATTTCGCCTCGCCGTCAACCAGGCGTCAACCTAACGTATGCACGTAACCAAAGCGTATCAGCGGCTCCTGTACGTCAAATCGAATACGGCTAGGCGACACCGCGCTTGCGGCTCGCCGACCGGACAGGGGCAAGGGTGGACGAGAGACGTGAGTTCGGGAACTGCAAGTTGACCACGCACCGCATCGCGGTTCGGAGCCTGTTCCGAGGCGAGGCGATTACGTTACGGTTCCGATTAGTGTGTGTTGCAGTATGGAGTACCATACAAACAATACTGAACGGCTCGAGGCGATACGGTGACGATCCCTTTCCAAGTTGATATGTGTGATGAGTCCTTAAGGTGGTAAACTAGCATACGGCCCTCCTGATAGTAAGCGGTTACCGTTGCTTATGGACGCTTGCAACACCAGGGGTATCTCTCGCGCGTTGCCGACCCTAAAGAAAAGGGAAGGGAAAGAGAAAAGGAGAAGGAAGGGACTGAGGAAGGAATTGGGCCTCCGGCGCTCCACACTCAGCGTACGAAACGCAACAGTATGCATACAGCTACTTCACGTCGATATTCTGTGAGAGGTACAGGTTTAAGCCCGCGACTTCGCTTCCATGGATAAATAGAAATAATTTTATCAGAAACCAACAATGATGATCCCTTCTTCTATGGACTTCTGTTGAACTAATTCTTATCAGATGTACCATAGTTTTTAAGTAGGAGTTTTTGCTTTCTAATACTGAATACAAAATTAAAATCTTTTTAGCAGTCTTTGCGTCAACCCGTCACAAACGGACAAGCAGACAAGGCAAGGAGACATTTTGATACAACCTAACTTGTTTTTGTTTTTTTCAATGTACAGAAACAGGATTGTCGCATTTTTAAATAGCATAAATTACATTTGGTAACACGATTGGCATAGTGGTTGGGCGATCCATTTTGCGCTACATGTTGATGAGATATAAATGTTATTTATTAATATTTAGAGGTCTACTTAATGTCAAAACACAGAATGCCAATATGTTTAGGTCCAATGTAATAGGGGGCGAGCCTATTGCCATTCAGGACATAACCAAACTCCGAAACTGCTACTAAAAATTTCATTAAAAAAAACTGAAAATCGAACGAAAAACCTTTAGTGTAGTAGTCGCGCTTAGGACCAATAAACTAATGAGGCAGTCATATTAAAAATATTACACAGCAAATTTTTATTTCGAATAATTTAAATAAGTATATGTATATCAATATCATGAAGGCACCTACATATTGTCTTTCGGACAAATATAAAAGGTAATTATACTTGCAAATTAATATTAAAGTAATACACGTGAATTATGTTAATTACTGTACGACAACAAATGTCTGTCGAGATAATTCCTTTGTGATTTCAGCCTATAGGCAGCGTTAGTATAAATACTTGGTAACAATACAACATGCATCCAGTTGCCGGGAGACTCTCTGAACATTCGGTAAGTAGAACTTAAATACTTTTTAAATATTTTGGTGTAAAATAATTACTGTGCTTTTTAGAAGTAGTACGGCCTCGCTGGCATGTCTACTTGCCAGCATGAATGGGTCGGCACGACCGGGGAAGTACTATCCTCGTTTCGTACGGTGAGTGTGGCGCGCTGGAAGCCCAATTCCTCCCTGAGTCACCTGCCTTCCTCCTCCTTCCCCTCCCTGTTTCATAATAGGCTCGGCAACGCATCTGCAACTCCTTTGGTATTGCAGATGTCCATGAGCGGCGATGACTACTTACCATCAGGTAGCTCGCCCGCTCGTTTGCAGAGTTAACCTATAACAACAACTGCTGAGTTCACCTGGTGCATCCATTGTCAAATATTCTGTCAATGTCAAGTCAAGTCCAGGCAATGATGTGCTAACATTATTATGTTAGAAGGGTAACGTAACCAATAAAGTTACTACTCAAATGAGGCTTAACAACTGCATGGCGTGTTTACGCTGCAGTTGCCGATTACCATCAGGTGTAGGCCTGTATATAATTTCGTATCTTAAAATAAATGGTGCAGTGCGCCTTTCCACCTACTCTAAATTCGATCAAGTACTTCTTCTTCTTCGAAGTGCCTCTCCAATTACTGGAGGTTGGCCGTCAGTTCGGAAAACTTCAGTCTGTCCTCCGCAAGGCGGAACAGTTCTGCGGCGCTGTTAATGTCCACTCGCGAATATTGCGCAGCCACGACTTTCTTCTTAAGCCTACTGATCTTTTTCCAGCCACTTTGCCCATCATTATAAGTTGCAGCAGTTGGTATCTATCATGTCGCATAATGTGACCCAGATAACCAACTTTTCTCTGTTTGACGATCTGCATAATTTGGTGTTTCTGACCGACTCGGCGGAGAACTTCTTCATTAGTCACTTTATGTGTCCAGCTAATAGCCAGCATACGCCTGTAAACCCACATTTTAAAGGCTTCTATCCGTCGCTTCAGGTCTTGAGAATTTAAATTGTCCAAGCCTTGTATCCATATAGAAGTATGGGCCATATATAGCACTGCAGAAGCCGAAAGCGTAGGGATATCTTTAAGCGGCGACTGCAGATTACTTTTCTCATAGAGCTAAATGCACTGCGATCAAGTACGGTGTATTAGAAATCATTCAGTTTCGTGGCTAAGTAATTGCCTATTTAGTTAAGGCTGTACGTTCACCCATGAGCGCCAAAAACATTTTTTTATTTGTTTTTCGCAAATCGTTCGTCTAGAACACGTTCTCGGTACGCATATCAGGTTACCACAAAATGTCAAGTTTTCTCAATCGATTATGAACTTAATCATCAACATGTGAGGTTTAAAATCATTTGGAGAAATTTTATAATTTTGTACTGATATGCTGGTGACTGTACCTGGCAGTAGAAATTGCAACAATAAATTACTTATTCATAATTGAGTACTAAAACTATTGCTTAAAAATTAATCGTTGTCTTAGGAGAAAGTAGAATAAAATAGAGGATTCTACCAAAAATTACAATTACCGACACTACTATCTGCTAAGATGACGATTTACGATATAGATAACGACAAGTTTTAATAGAGGTTTTTGCACTCAGTCGTTTTAGCTAACTTACCCATTGAGATTCGATCATTGCCCATGGTGACACATTATTCTTTTGTAAGTTTAGCGGTATACCAAACCGTAGTACGCAGAATCGAATCTAAACCCACCTCAGCCATAACTTTAAAAAATCTTCCAATAATGTAAAAAATATACTTTTCAGACATGGCAGATATGGATGGAGACAAAAGAAATTCGAAGCTGAAGTTAACATTGTGTTGTTGGAACTAGGCACAAGTTCCAACACACTACGACCGGTATGTCTAACATTATTTATTCATAGAAAAGAAATGAATTCCTCATTATTCTAATGGTCCTAAGCACGACTGCTACGCTAGAGGTCTTTGGTTCGATCCCCAGGTCGAGTTTAATGAAAGATGCGTCTTCTGGTTAGGTATACCAGATGTCACCTCAAAGACGTAAATTCAAAATGTGAAGGGAAATTTAGACCCTGGGGGGGAAATGGTGGGACTCGTGGTGGCTTAGCGGTCATAGCGTCTGATGTACTTAGGTACATCAGACGCTATGACCGCCAGACGACGCAGGTCCGAATCCTGCCCGCAGTCGAATTTTTCCTTAACTAAAATAACTTCATGCAGACCTAAGGTGTACTTATATAGGTACAGCTCTGCCTAACTCTTCAGGATATTGTTTTTGTTTATAAATTATTTAAAAAGTTGCTCCAAGAGACAGGATTATAACCACAAATGTTAACTTTTCCAGATGGCTACAACTCGCTGTATGTTCATGTTGGGTGGTGACTTCAGATATCTCTTGGTCACGAATAGGCCCTCGATGAGAAGCAGTAAGTCTTCAGGACACTGTTGGTGATGGAAGCTGGAAGACATCTTTATCTATACAGCTAAGGTGAATTTCCATTATAACCTTATTATTTAATTCAGACTGTCTCATTAGTCTGTGGTCCTAAGCGCAACTGCTACGCTAGAGGTCCCGGATTCGATCCCAAGGTTGCGAGCAGTCTTATTAGGTTTTTCTATGAAATTCTCAGTATCGGAAGTTTCGCTTTGTGCCCGGTTAATGACAATAGGTTCGCCCCCCAGTACATGGGACCTAAACATACCGGCAAAATGTGGATGTACATTAGTACACCTCTGCCTAACCCTTTGGGGAATACAGGCGTGATGGGATGTTATTTAATTCAGTCTAATATCCTGTAATCTGACTAGGAGTTTAATGAGCTTTGTCAGCTTTCCCAGGTATTCCATTAAGCTCAAGGGGAGTCTGTTCGTCTGCGTGGTATTTGTCTGTTTGTCTCTTTCTTCCGCCTAACCTGTAAATCGGTTTAATCGATTTTAACGAGTGTTTTACTGGCATGATCTTATGACCCTTAGGTGCCGAGTAAAAAGAAAAAGATCAGAAACGTCGAGTGAAACCGCAGGGCACAGCTAGTCACTAAATACACTATTCAAATAAAATTGGTACACGACTACACGTCCAGCTATACAAAACCTTAATAAAATTTTAGAGTGACCTCCCATTGTAAAGGTTTTCCGTACCACTCAAGGCCAGCTTACACTGGATATGCATAGCTTGATTCGTAGCCGTGCGTACATTATTAAACCTCTACTTAGCCCTTCAGGAATACAGGCTTGATGGAATGTTATAAACAAAATCTGAAGAATGCTAAAAAAAGAATATATATTTATCGGTTTTCAGATCCAAACAATGTTCCTGTTGCAGCCAGGTCGATTTCTCGTCTACTGACGGCACCACGGCGCGAACCTTCGGGTGGGCTGGCATGGCCACACAGAAGAATGACCGTTCATATATTGACCATACCAACAACATCTATACTAAATGGTACCAATAAGATTTGATCCGAAGAGATCCAAGAAATCCAAGAACCCAAGAAATTCATAAAGATCCAAAGAGATCCAACAAGAAGTTGATCGTAAACCTAGTGTTACAAGTTAACTCCTAGGCCAAAGCAATAATATACAGAGTCAGAAAAACATCAGGACAGACACGTAATTTTTGGACAAAGATTCGACGTCACTATCACAATGATTAGTGGACAAGTGTCTGACATGACGTCCATGACACACGTCCGTCGCCTCCGAGCTCCAGAGCCAAAGAGAGCGAAGTGACGTATCGGATGGGCTTGTCCTTTATACAAATGGACGCAATGTCACTTTAGAATATGCAGGTATTCATCTATTTGTATTTCAACTTTCAACAAAAGCTTTCAAAAAAAGCAGCTGAAAGAAGCAATATTTCTCATTTTTGAAAACTATTCAGTGAAATAAGTTATCAGTTAAAATAAGTCAATATTATTTGAGCAATTACTGGCACTCGTCACACATTGGTCAATGTTCGGAATCTATTTTTTTTAATGGTTACTAGCAATGTGGGTCGCACATTACTAGTAGTCTTGTTAACCCCTCGTACTAAGCTAAGTGCTTGTGCATTTGGTGGGTTCACGTCGGTAGTACAATTTGGTGGGTTTCGAACTGGCAACCATTTATGGTCGCAAGTACGACGCCCTAGCCATAAGGCTACCGCCGCTTCTATTTATTTCATCCAATATAATTTTTGAACAATTACGCAACTATGATTGACCAATATTTGGCCTGTTGGACAGGGCTGTTCTATAGGGCTATTGCCAGCAATTAGCGCCGTACCACAAATGATACACGTTAAATGTTCCTCGATTCAGACTGGGGGAGTTACTTCCTCTGGCTGTCTGAGGTCGCTTTCCATAAGGTGGGAACAGACCGGGAGCAATTACAGGTAACTTGCTAGTACCGTTCGTAGCATTACATTTATATGTAACAAAGCTAGAGATTTCCTTGGTAAAATATCACCATCACCTAATAAAACTATTGCTTATAGTGAAAACACACGACCAATATTGGAATCCATAAATAATTATTCTGTGATTCTTAATTGATTCGGAGAATTGAGAATTATTCTTTATTTATTAATAAAATGACATGAAAATGAATAAATTAGAACAACAAAAACAATTTTAGCAAATTAATCTGACAGTTGACATTATTCAAAATGGCGTCGTTCAAAGTTATCTTAGTTCCAATTACGACCACCAGACTAGATAAGTTTGTCGCACTATAATTTGTAAATAGGTCTATGTGTCGCCTTCGTGGAATTAATGCTTATAATTGAATTCAGAACTTTACATTAGGTACCAGTAGTAAATGATCCCGGTCTGTACGCACTTTAAGATATTATTAGTATTAACCATTTAAAAAAAAACTTTTTTGGTTTTTAGCATGCTAAGTATTATCCAAAAGGTACATACAATGTGTAAGAAACAATGTTTTAAAGGAGATGGTTTCAGGGATGCTTCGTATATAAATAAGATGAAAAGTAGACCTAACCAAAGAACTTCCCATTCCGTTAGAAGTTCAAAGTCTGAATTTTTAAGCATTTGTTTTTTATAATATGTATTATAATGTTACCTAAAGTTATACTGAAAGTGATAGAAAAACTATTTTTTATAATTTATTTGTCTGATCATAGGTAGGTATGCTATGTAAAAATGTCTTTCTTCAAAGATTTATAACTTGTGTTGAAATAAAACTTAATAATTATTTTTTGAAAGATTGAAACTATAGTTTTTCTAGTATGAGTTGTTATATAAAAAGCTATGATAAAATTAAAGTGTTATGTTAGTATACCTTATTGTTAGTATACCTATGATAACACGAGTTTTATAATACCAAGTTAATAAAATATTGTACAATTTTGATCTAGCATTTTATAATTATTTGTCATGCCTTATTTTACTATGTTTATTACGGAGTTTCCGGTGGATTAATCGCTGGGCTATGTGACTATTGACTAAATTTTTCATCAAAATCGGTTACGCCGTTTTGGGGCCAAAGGTAGCACATAAACATACGCAAAGATTTTTAGAATGTAGACAATATCCTCAGATCAAATAAAAAGTTAAGATGGAACTTTGCGAACAAAGAAGAGAGGCCGGCTACAACTACGCCTTGCCGTGTACAAACACAATTACACGTATACCGAAACTACGCCTTATCTTGTCAGTCGAGCAGAGTCGAGATATCGCTACATGTCTATCAAAACTTCATTAACGTATCACATGCGTGAGTGCGTGTAATTGTGTTTGTACACGGCAAGGCGTAGTTTTAACCGGCCTCACGTCTTTGTTCGCAAAGTTCCATCTTAACTTTTTATTTGATCTGAGACAATATCTATCCATTATCGTGGTATAAAGAACTGGATAGAAAATCCTGGACTGAGTTAGGGGAAGGCTTTTGCACGCAGTGAGACACAAAAGAAGCCACATACAAAAAAAACTTGTCATTTTAGTGAAGGGAAAATTCGACTGCGGCCAGGATTCGAACCTGCGTCTTCTGGTTGGGTACACGAGACGCTATGACCGCTAAGCCACCACGAGTCTTGACGTTGGAATCACATCACGGATGTCAATCAGCCCGAAGCTCACTGTGTACTTCTCGAGTATAAATAAAAACAAGAACCGTTTAAACACATTTATAAGTGCGAGTAATATATATATATATATATATAAATTCTTTATTCAGATAACTAAGATCCAATTTGTTAGTAAATTACAAGACTTACACCTATGTTAGTATAGTGACACGACATATATTTAATTAATTAATCACCTTCCTAATCATCATTTTAAACATTGGAGAGGTAACATCCTGCCCTATTATTTTAAGGATGCTGTTGTTAGTCCTCCGTACTCTGCTTAGTAGAGATGCAGTTTTTTTGCGAATCACCGCATGAAAACCATCGGTTCGATTACCCACAAACATCTCTGAAGCGCTACAAAAACGAGGCCTTCGCAACAGCATCCTAAAAATATTATTATACTGGATTCGCAGAGCGTCCATCGATCTTTTGGCATACGCGACCCACAGATTTCCCGTGTAGAAGCTTTGACAATATGCCTTAAAGAGGGTGATTTTGACATCTACACTACATCGGGAAAATCTGCGTGCCAGCATATTACCTCGGACCGACAGCGCCCTGCGCTCCCTCTCAATGTCAACATTGTCCTTAAGGTCGGCGGTGATGAAGTGCCCGAGGTACTTGAAAGAATCTACCTTATTTAGATTTGAGCCATTTAGTATGATGGCAGGTATATTTTCAGGGCATTTACTACCAGCCTTAAAGACCATGTATTTACATTTCGTAACATTATACATCAATCCATGTCTAGCCGCATAAACCTCACAACATTTCAGTAGCTCACCTATAGACCGTGCAGTAGGGCCCAGCAGCACCATATCGTCTGCGTAACTTATGTTATTTACACAAACACCCCCTACACTGCATCCGACAGGCAATAAGAAACATTGTTATCTTGTGTTTTTGTACAGTGTTAAATAACAAAAACTAAAAATAGTAAAAAGTTTCACAAAGTGCAAATTTATAACTTTAATAAACTTAATAATACCAGTGAACAAGTAACACCATATGTCGATGCACAATTACAACGTGAGCCTTAACGTTGTAATTGTGCATCAACATATTATTATGGTGTTACTGGGTACCATAAAACACCTTGAAAACTGTCATAAACGTAATTTTAAAATAGCGCCATCTTTTTGTTTTTAATTGTACCGTTGTGTAAGATCGATACTAAGATCAACAGCTACACATTCGATACGGCAAAGTGCGTTGGATGTGGCAAGTTTCTTTCGCCGACAGAGGCCGCTAAATGCGACAAATGCAGGTCTAACTATCACAGACTGTGCGTAGGCATGAAGCTCACCGGCTCTCTGGCAACCCCTTGGCACTGTCCTGAATGCAACAAAGGATTAGCGAGGGACAACCAGGCTGACACACCAGTACGGGGTCATGCACAAGCTGGCGAACCTTATACACACCAGTCCCATAGGCAACACAACATGAATCACAATGTCGGACACTACGCAGGAGCTCAGCCTTGAAATATTTACAGCGGAGATGAGGATATTCAGATAGGAGTTTCTTAGTACCTTCCGGACTGAACTTTTGAATTTACGTCTTTGAGGTAATGTCAATTGACGTGGCGAGAAATATCTTGGTTGTGGATTCGGCAATTATTATGCCAATAGTTGTACCTAACAGACAATGAATAGCCAAGTGCCTTCCTTTGATTTTTAGATCAATAAGGTTTTACTGGTCAATAGACAATAAATAATTCATTCATTTGTTTCTCAAAAATTGGGACCAACTTTCGGAGTTAATAAAATAAATAAAGCTAAGGCTAAATACCAAACCACGGGAAACATCTTGTTTTCCAAAACCCTCGCAAAAAATAACTTCCATTAATGTGACCTTCGTTAAACAATATCGACGAACATTCTAGAATCCTTACAATACTCATCAAAATTCACATTTCTTCTTCGGTAGTGGAAAAAATAACATTTACACAGATGTCTACATTTGATTTGGGTGAAGAAAGGAAAAGTTTATCACAAAACAATAATCGAAAGTTGTTCTGTAGTTTACGAAGATATTATCAGGACCCTGGTAAATTTGATCACTAGTCTCATGGCTCAATCATAGGCCAAGGGAAGCGAAGTGATATTTTTTTGTTAGTACACATGGCTACAAGTCAACCTATACAAATCCATTTTAAGCTGATCTCGCATTGTATAGGCTTCCCACACAATAAGAGTCCTGCTTAAACTAGATTTGTATAGCTTGATGTGTAGCCGTGCATACGACTCCAACGTTCTCTACTGCCTGCTCTGAGGATTAATTATTCATGTGGATTGTAACAAAACAAGGTAAAAAAGGTAGTTCAGGCTTCACCATGGATGGTCTTTTTCTCTCATACAAATTTACCCACTGTTGCGTTTGGGCTTCCTCGGTATGAGCAATTCTGTCCTGATCAGGCGAGCCACCTGATGGTAAAAAAATCATCGCCGCCCATGGATATCTACAATACCAAAGGAGATGCAGAATTGTTGCTGAGCCTATTTAAGAAAAGGGCGGGGGAGAGGAGAAATGAAGAACAAAGGGGGCTGAGGGAGGATTTGGGCCACCGGCGCTCATCACTTACCATACGAAACGCAACAGTATGCATACTGGTACTTGACGGTATTCTGTGGGAATGTAATGGTTTGAATAACCGGGTATATGAAATTGAATGCTTATCAAGATGGCCTGGTTGCTTGTTTGTCATCTTATTAGTAATAAAAAAGATACCTGTTGTGTGTGTGTGTTAGTCGGGAGTGTTTCAAGCTATGTTTGATGAAAATCGGCTGAGATATAATACAATTGTGAGTTTTTTTTTAATAATCAGCAGGATTAATTAAGACTTTTTCTTTAATTTATTATGGAGATTATTTCTCGTCTTTCCAATTTTTTGAAATGATGTATCGCCCGCGCCCCTTTCTCCTCTATTTAAGAAAATAATTTAAATGAATTGAGCCAAACGGCCATTCCGAAATTAGAATAAATATGTATACAGGTGAAATTATTTCACAATAATATGAGTGACAATATAAATTTAAAATAATATTAATATAATTAAATTCTTATGTTTAAAATATTTAAATAATAGTTTCGGTTTCATATAAAAGGGGCCTGAGTATTCGCAATTACTATCATACTTTCATCACCGGGCAGCTAGAAACAACCTCAGGTAAGTTTTTTTTTAATATATATATACGAGTATATTAGGTACAAAATATTTTATAATAACTAGCATAATGTCCCACAAAACTGTACAAACAGTTTGTCTGCGGATTTGAAAAGATAATATAGGTAGGTATATAAATATCTGATGATACAACAAGTATACATTTATTTTAAAAAAAATACAATATTTTGTACGGTGGCCAGCACATCAAGTTACCACAAAATGACAAATTTTCTCAGCTGATTTTGAACTTTTTGATATTTAAGAAATTTTCCTTTTTTATGTAGCCTCTTTTGTGTCCCACTGCTGGGCAAAGGCCTTCTCATATTTTCTATTACAATATTTTCAGGAGATACTTAATTACCGAAACATTTTCTTACTGGTATTGAGGCCATACTGTGATGTTTTGTTTAAAGATCGTTTTGCGAGTGAATGAGAGGGATGCCGCTCTACACATTAAAAGGTTCCATTTCTTTCTCATGATATCAAAATTATCGTGTTAACAGCTTATGGTGCGGCCTCTAGTTCTACTTCAACTTCTTCTCCAAGGCCATTTCAGTCTTGGTCGTTCATTGCAACTCTCGCCATCATTTCTGCCACAATACCTGGACTAAGAAAAGGCCTATGATCTTTGAGTTTATAAGTTTTAAGATCAATTTACAGACAGGCACCGGTCTCTCACAACGTTACGTCATATCCGCCACTATAAGTAACTTTTTCAAGATTTAAGGTAACCTTTGTGAAGAGAAGATAAAAAAATAATAATTGAAAATAATACACTGAGCCCCTCCGTGCCTCGAAGAGCACGTAAAGCTGTCGGTACCGGTAGTCATACTTATTCACATCTATAGTCAGCAGCCCAAAAAGCCAAACAGCAGGCTTATCCTCAGGATAACAGTATTGCATATCTTAACAGATATGCAATACTGTTATCAATTGGTTCATGTGCCCTGAATCCGACCCTAACATACCTAGTAAAGGCTAAGAGGAATAAGATAATCGGTATCTATATATTTTTTTATTCCAGTCATGACAGACCCAGCTACGGCTATGGCTAATATCCAGGCCATGCAGTTGGCCATGCAACTACTTCAGACTTTGACACCGACTGCCTGGATGTTTCCAGCCGAATGTCCAGTCAAAGGTTGGTTCAGTTTTTTTGGTCCATTTAAGTTACGAATTTAAGGCACTATACATATATATATTTATATATATCCAAACCATAATATATCCAACACATAAGTTTATTTGTCTTCAGAGGGAGACGCCTTTGACTACATCGTGGTGGGCGGCGGTTCAGCAGGGTCGGTCGTAGCCAGCAGGCTCACAGAAAATGAAACTATCAACGTACTATTGGTCGAAGCGGGAGGATATCCGCCCATAGAGTCAGTGCTGGTGAGTCATAAAACTGCATCAAATAGAGTTGCTTTCGTTTCTTGTTCTTATATCAAATCATCGGTACTTCTTACCAAAATCTACTATTGGCTGTTAAACTTTAAAGTTCATCAAAATAGTTTAAATTAATTAATTTAGTAATTATCATTTGGTATGTGCCATATAAACAAAAACTACCGAAAAACCAACAGTAAAACAGACAGAAGACAAAATCATAGACAAAAGTTCGAAAAATAATTATTAAACAAATGTACAGAGACGTTAAACTTGCATTCTTTTTATATGTATTGGTGATGATAATGACGATCTTGATACTTAGACTTATTACTTAATTACAGTTTCCTGGCTGGTTTACGTATTTGTATCGGTCACCATATGACTACAACTTCACATCTGTAAATGATGGCAGAACAGCTCAAAATCTTCAAGGCAAGGTGCTCGGTATGACTCAGGGCAAGATGTTGGGAGGCAGTAGCGGGCTCCACCATATGATGCATACGCACGGTGACCCTGAAGATTACAATGTATGGGCTAATATGACCAACGATATAAATTGGAGTTACAAGAACATTCAGAAGTATTTGAAGAAAATGGAAAATTTAGTCGATAAGGATATTCTAGCGTCAAAATACGCAAGTCTTCACGGCACTGACGGTCCTATGAAGATAAAAAGAGAAACTTACGAATCCAACAAAAAATATTTTGAGGCATTTGAGGAGCTTGGCCATAAGTCTGTGATTGACGTAACCTCTGCTGAATCTGCTGTTGGCTTCGTTGAGTCGCTATTTGAAATTGATGATGGATTAAGACAAAGCGCTGCTTTAGGATATCTGGGCTTGGCCAAGTCACGCCCTAACTTGTGCCTTTCATTATTCACTACTGCAACTAAAGTTCTGGTCAACAACGGTACGGCCTATGGAATACAAGCCACCAATTCAAGCGGTACAACCATAGAGTTATACGCAAAGAAGGAAGTCATTGTGTCTGCTGGTGCCATAAACACGCCGAAACTCCTCATGTTGTCTGGCATTGGACCAAAAGAGCACCTTACGTCATTAGGCATAGATGTGATTGCTGATCTACCTGTCGGTGAAAATCTTCAATCCATGCGCCGTTGTGGTGTACGCACTGGAGGAGTGTAATACCACAAACACAGCTTCCAACCCCCATGCATTCCCCGCAAGATCTTTCAATGGTTACGTGGCACTAAACGATTCGCAGACCTATGCAGATTATGAGTCCATTAACCTAGACATGCAATGCAACGCAGACAGTCTTCTTATGCTGGGCGTCAACGCATTCAAATATTCTTACAATATCTCCCAAAAGATGTATGACGTAGCTAAAGAGAGAAATACACTTTATTCGGTGGTTGGTCTGGTGATGCCAAAATCTCGAGGAAAAGTTACTATAATAAGCAAAGATTCAACAGTCGATCCTCGGATAGAAACGGGCATACTTAGCAACAGTGATGACATTGATTTAATAGCTAGAGCATTTATGGATCATAATAGGATTATGAACACAACCTACTTCAAAAGTGTCAATGCAGAAATGGTAGATTTTGGGTTATGCAAGGATGCGGAAACTGAATTTGAATTCTGGAAGTGCTATGCCTTGCAAATGTCTGTGACCATGTGGCATTATTCTGGTACTTGCGCTATGGGCAATGTGCTGGACAGCAATATGCAAGTTATGGGCTTAACAAATTTGCGCGTCATTGACTCTTCTGCAATGCCGACCGTAATTCGAGGCAAAATCTATGTTGGAGTTATGGTGGTCGCCGAAAGAGGGGCTGACTTGATCAAAGCCACCTGGTATTCCTAGAATTAATGTAATTATATAACACTTCGTTTACAATTGTTTGGTAAATTTTTGTATGATTTAGTTTTATGATTCGATTTCATTTTAAATTAAATGTAGTCTTATTCTTTTAGTACGGTTCTTTTAAAATTACCAAAGTATTATATTGAAAGTTCTAAAGAAATTAATAATTCTGATAAAAAAATACCACGAGTTAATGAATAAATTGTTTATAAACCTACCAAGTTGTAATTTTTTTTCTGCGAATTAAATATTTCCTGGCTAAGACGTAAATTGTATCTATCTGCCTAAAGTGGACTAAGTCTAGAGTCACTATAGTTATGTAACTTAACTGTTTTATCTTGGTACATAGTACAGTATATTTTATTTAGGGCGAGCTTGATTTAATGAGCAATTCCTCTAGAATCAATTTATATTTAGAATTATAATATGATTCAACAAAAACGATACATTTTAGCATATCAGATCTTCGTTTAGACCGAGATGAGAGGTTTGCTCTCATTGGTCTAATGAAAAGTTAAAAACCTTTTCTGTATTGCATAACTTTAGAAATTCTGAGTAGCAGCTTAGAGCTTAGTTTTATGCCTGGTTAAGGGTGATAGACTCGCTCCCTATTCCTAGATATCTCAAACTTAAGGCGCTGACAACAGCTAACAGAAATCGACGTTTCGGTATTTGGGCCACGCCTACTATTGCTCCGATTATCTAGCGCTCCTTTTTAAACCGACGGTGATGAAGCGAACTATCAAATAAGAAACAAAATCAATAATGAACAATGAGTCAATAGATGGCGCTGTGTTGTATTTATTGCTCTGTACTAAAAACTAGAAACAAATTAGAACAGTATGAATAGTTATTATAATATTAATTATTATATGCAACTTTATTTAAAATGAATTAAAAACACTATACCTAAAGGAAAATAAAAACCCACACTACTTATACTTACTAGCAAAATTTTCATTATTTTAAATACACTATTCATTTGTTTGTTTTTTGTATAATATTATCTATTTATATATAACATACCATCACGCCTGTATTCCCCGAAGGGTTAGGCAGGGAATTTCATAGAAAAACCCAATAACACTTTGCTCGACCCGGGGATCGAACCCAAGACCTCTAGCGTAGCAGTCGCGCTTAGGACGACCAGACTAATGAGGCAGTCATAATAAGACAATAATAATTATTATTGTCATTATGACTGCCTCATTAGTCTGGTTGATGATTATTGATGATAATGATTACTTTCAATAATATACATATTATTATATGTATATTATTGAAAGTAATCATTTTCTACTCCTAATTCCACATGCGGGGACCTCCTGAGCTAGACCCATATATTTTAAACCGACTTTAAAATAAGGAGGTTTTCGCCTACAAAAATTGTATTAGTATATAATGTTTGCCTATTATATATTTCTGGGCAAATGTAACAGGTACTTATGAGTTTATTTTATTAACAAACAAGATTCCGCCTGCGCACGGTGGTCCAAGTGCCCTACAAGCGAGGTCATAAATACCTTACTTTATTAAACTTGTTAAATAGGTTTTTTTCTGAAGGGTAAATAATAAAAAAAATGCTTCACTTATTACATTAATGCTTTATTTACATAATTTAATACATTATGTACAATTAACTGTACATATATGTACTGTTCAATATAAATTTAAATTATCAATATTTGAGATTTATTCTCCCTCGTTCGGAAATACATGTGATTATGATATTAAAGCTATTCATGAAAGGGTTATCATTAAATATGTATTCTTTTATATATTATACATATTATGTACAACAAAAGACAAGAAAACTAAAACTAACATCTTATTTTCAAACGTCAAAATAACCACAACTAACTACAACAATCAACCTAATTTAAATTATACTAAATCTCTACTAATATTATAAATGCGAAAATAACTCTGTCTGTCTGTCTGTCACGCCTAAACCACTCAACCGATTTTGATGAAATTTGGTACTGGGATAGACTAAAGCTTGAGAAAGGACATAGGCTACCTTTTATTACAAAAAATAGTCTTGATGGGGTTGAAATAGGGGGTGAAAGTTTGTATGGGAGTTCGTAATTTTTCAAGATAAAACCATGAAACTTTATATTAAGGCACTTGATAAGAAATAAATAAATATTAGTTTTACCGTTTTTGAAATTTCGACCTGTGTGGGGATGAAATAGGGGATGAAAGTTCGTTTAGAAGTCGAAACAAAGTCAAGTTTAGCCCCGGAACCGATTATGATGAAATTTGGAACAAAAAAAGAATACACCTTGGGAAAGGATATAAACTACGCTTTGTTGTAAAAAGGGGTTGAAATAAGGGATGAAAATTTGTATGGGAGTTGGTCATTGTTGAAGATAAAACGATGAAACTTTGAATTTAGGCACATGATAAGAAGTAAAAATTTGTTCCAGTGTTTTTAAAATTTTGACCTGTGTGGGAATAAAATAGGGGATGATAGTTCATATGGAACTCCAAACAAAGTCACGCTTTGAAGCCCAACCTCGGAACCGATTTTGATGAAATTTGGTAAAAAATAGATTAGACCTTGGGAAAGGATATAAGCTGCGTTTTGTCGTAAAAAAGGGGTTGTAATAAAAAAGGGGTTGTAATAAGGGATGAAAAATTGTATAGGAGTTTGTCATTGTTGAAAATAAACGCTTAAACTTTGTGTTTAGGCACTTGATAAGAAAAAAAAATTGATATGGGGTTTTTCAAATTTCAAACTGCGTGGGGATGAAATAGGGGATGAAAGTCCGTTTGGATTTTGACGAAATTTGGTACAAAAATAGATTAGACTTTGAGAAAGGACCAGTCAAAATCGTGTTGTCCACGCGGGCGAAGCTGTGGGCGGAAAGCTAGTTCTTAATAAATCTAAAACCTTTATTTAAGCCAGTAATTTCAACTGAAACTGCAGAATCAGAGAACAATAATTTTCTACTACTACTAAAATACTAGTTTACTATTAAACCTAATCTACGTCTAAACTCATTCTGAACATACGATTTCCTATCTGCTACTTGTCTCTTCTCATCATCCGACCTAACCTGCCACTTCTTAACATCCATCCTGTAAGAAAGATGAACAAAATATTCGAAAAAGCAAATCCAAGAATGTAAAGGAGATAGGCCAAACTAAAAACTTCCTTGGTCATGGTCGGTTCAGCCAAACCGCAATATCCTGGACACAAATTTGAGGAGGTAAAAAATTACAAATACCTTGGTACGCGGTTAAATGCATCTAGGGAGAGTGAGCAGGAAATAAAAACCCGTATCGAAATCGCTAGCAGATCTTTTAACAGGATGAAACGTGTTCTCTGCAACCGTAACCTCAATCTTCTTTTGCGTATTAGAATGCTTCGCTGTTCTATCTGGCCCATCCTTCTATACGGATGGGAGGCTTTGATGGTTAAAGAAGACCTCAGGAAACGTATAGAGGCGTTTGAAATGTTACGAATGAGGAAGTTCTCCGACGAGGAAAGCAGAGACTGAAAATAATAATAATAAAATAAATGATATTTTGAAAACCTTCAAACAGAGAAAAGCTTCCTACTTAGGACATTGTTCGTTTTGATAGTAGAAAATCTATATAAAAGAAAGATAACACAGCTTATCAACTTTTTTCACTTAAATTTATCAAAAAACCAAATAACCGAAAAAACCGGGTACCCGGTTCCAGCTTGACTTCGGAACCGAAAGAACCAGTTCCTTAAATAGGGCCGGCTCGATGCTTTAATTCCATTGAACGAATCCGAGCGTGTAGGGAACTCAATCCATATTTGTAAATATCTTTATATTTTTGGTTTCCTTCTAATTAACTCTTAAAAGTTACTAGATAGATTGGATCAGTCATTTTCACTCGTCTTTCACTATAAATATTTTGGCCAGATGTTCTATAAAAACTCCGAAACAGGGGTTACTAAAAACTTATAGTCTTATCGTAGTGTGTTCCATCAGGGCATACAATTTGATTTTTGCAGAGCTTTCTGTTATTGTAACATCTTCTTTGGCTGGATAGCACTGATTTTTTTCTTTGACCAGCATGTAGTAACTAGGGTAGGTCCCCCATAGACTGCCCCGCCCACTGCCACTTCAGCTTGCTTATCCTTTGAGCTGTGACGAAAACTTTAGTTCTTCTCATTCCTGATTTGGTTGCGTAGATAAATGCCAAGCATAGCTCTCTCTATAGCTCGCTGAGCGACCTTGAGCTTTCTTATGAGGCCCATAGTGAGAGACCACGTTTCTGCGCCATAGGTCATCACTGGTGACACACACTGGTAAAAGACTTTTGTCTTAAGGCACTGCGGTAATCCCGACGAAAAGACGTTGCGAAGTTTCCCGAACGCTGCCAAGCCGAGTCGGATTCGATGAGTGACCTCCTTTTCGGAGTTGGACCTACTTAACTGGACAGTTTATCCCAGATGGAACAGAAGCCAGTTGGTGCTTTTCTTTAAAAAAGGTGATAACACCTTATTAAAGAATTATAGACAAATCTGGCTTCTGAGCCATGTCTATAAGTTGTTTTCCAGGGTTATCACGAAGCGTCTCGAGCGCAGGTTTGATGACTTTCAGCCTCCCGAACAAGCCGGATTCCGAAAAGGTTTTAGTACCATAGTCCACATACTACGCTGCGGCAGATTATACAGAAGACCGAGGAATTTAATCTGCCACTATGCTTAGCGTTTGTGGACTATGCGAAAGCCTTTGATTCGATTGAAACTTGGCCGGTGTTGCAATCTCTGAAGCGGTGCCACATTGACTATCGGTATGTAGCGACATCTACCGCGCGATTAGAGTATATACAACCGCCTGACAACAACCGTCGGGCCGTAGCCCGCCAGACAAAAACACCTGCGTGGTTGGAGGATCCTCCCTTTGGTTGATGGGGCAAAACATCTCGCCTCACTACAGTGGTGACCCCGAGAAGAACACCAGCGCAGCCTTCGAAGACCTGCAGCTTCATCATCATCGTTATCACCTTCCCTCCCGCACAGCATCCAAACGAGCAGCGAGTCACACAGCCAGCCAGCACTCTCCCGGCTTCAACGGGCATCCTGACCACACGCCTGCAGCAACCCTGCAGCCTGGTCAGCACCCTCAGCCGACATCAGCGACTTGGCACAGCACACTGCACTTCGACCGGTCAACTAGCAGCAGCCGTCTCTCCTGGTCGACGCAGCAGCCGTCTCTCCTGGTCGACGCAGCAGCCAGCCACTGCGCGGCACTGCATCACCTCGACTCACTGAGGACTATGCAGCATCACCCCGACTCACTGGGGCTTCACCGCAACACAGTCCCGACTCACTGCGGACTACGCGGCATCCAGTTCCGACTCACTGGAACACGTACGCGCCACTGGCACTGGCAAGCACCTGACGCACTGACCGCTGTTTCCAAGCTATCATCGATCTCCGGTCTCGGAGGGGAGTGATGTAGCGACATCTAGCGCGCTACATGGAACTACGTCGAGCAAATCCTGAATCGCGCAAGTGGAGTTTACCGTGCGACTCGCATATATACAACTGCCTGACATCAACCGTCGGGCCGTAGCCCGCCAGGCAAAAACACCTGCCTGGTTGGAGGATCCTCCCTTTGGTTGGAGGGGCAATACATCTCGCCTCTCTACAGGTATATCAAAGTGCTGAAGTGCTTATATAAAAACGCCACCATGTCGGTCCGAGTACAGGAACAGTGTACGGAGGCAATTCCGTTGTTAGACAGGGAGATGTTATTTCCCCGAAACTGGTTACCTCTGCAATGGAAGATGTCTTCAAGCTTCTAAAATGGAAAGGCTTTTGGCATTAACATAAATGGCGAGTATATCACTCACCTTCGATTTGCCGACGATATTTTAGCCATCGCAGAATCGCTGCAAGAGCTCAGCACAATGCTCAATGACCTCGACAGAGTTTCCCAACAAGTGGGTCTTACGATGAACATGGCCAAGACAAAAATCATGTCGAATGCCCATGTCGCGCCCATTTCTATATCTATTGGGAACTTTGTTCTCGAAGTTTTTGACGAGTACGTCTAATGAGAAATCAATTAAACTAAAATATATTTTTTCTTGTAATAAATATAAACTACCTTATAACTCACAAAGTGCCCGTTTGGCGCACCATGTGTCTTAGAACTAAATAAAGCTCTTGATATGCGTAGTATGATAGTGAAAACCGTTACAATACATATTTTGTGTTTTGAAACGCTATGTTCGTTTAAATCTAAATACACATATATATCCTCTGACTGTAAATAGGCAATATGCCTATTTACGGTTAAATAAATCGAAGTAAACATAATTATAAGAAAATTTAAAAATATATATATTTCATTATCCTTAAAACTAAATGCAGCTCTTGATATGTGTAGTATATTAGCGAAGACCACAACAAGGCCGGAATCAGAAATTAGAGTGATCAATAAAGTCATTTTCTTGGTGAAATTTCATAAATGTTTAAATAACTCCTTAATTAATACGATAGATAGGAGAAAATTTGTCAGAACAAATTCTGAAGGCATGAGATAGTCAAGTAAGTACATAATTAGTTTTTTAAATTCAAAAAAAAAATTGAGGTGCGAATGTCCGACCTCTCCCATACATTCATTCCACTGTGCGAGGCCGGCTACCGGACACCGCGCTACACACGACGCCAACTGTTCGCGAGAAATAGTGTTTATTCTTATTTTATATGTAGGTACAATGTTTGATATTTTATTTGTTATTAGTTTAAGATTTATTGTATTATATATACATGGGCTCTGTTGCCATAAATAAAATCTATTTCTCATGATTTCCCGTGGCTTTAAAAATATTATTTTGACTTTCGGAGTTTCCGGGTACTATATTTTTTTATCTCTGGATGCTATTGAAGAATACAAGCAACAAAAAATAGTACAATATTTTCTACACTTAATAGCTTTTTGCCATATTAAGTAAGTAAAAGTAAACGTCTCTTTTTACTGTAATGAAAATGAAATAATTCTAGGAAATATATTAATAATTATTATAAAAACTAAAAATAAAATAAAAAAGATCACAACAATAACAAACTGCACTTGTCACCAACAGGTATCGAACTTGAGACTCCGAATTCTCAATCGTGGCATTTACCACTAGGCCAACCGAACACTACCAATGTAGACGAATTACGGTATCCTTTGTAGCAAATAGCGTATAGTTTCATTACTGTTCGTGTATCTGTTTTGCCAATAAGACATAATTATGACACTATAAAAATTGTTGTTTTTTATTACTTTCATGACATGTTTTTGTTTGTTAGTATAAAAGCGCTTTTTGGGCTGGCATTTTTGTACGTTTTCCATTTCTACAGCAAATATTTTTACTACTTAGAACTTTATTTATATTTGAACTATAGTAATAGTTCAACCATATCCTTTACCAATGTCTTTACGTCTTTCAATCTTATTTGGGAACAAAATACATCTTAGCGTCTGGTGTACGTAACCAGAAGATGCACGTTCGAATCCTGCCCGCATGTCGTATTTTTCCTCCACTAAAATAACTTAATAATGAAAAATGCCTAAAAAATACCTAAAAAATACAAAAAGACATATGTAATATGTTTTGAGGTATGTTTATGTTTGAAATTGTCAAACAACAAAATACGTAATGAACGGATAGCGCGCGGAGCGAAGCGACATAGGTCCGTCTAGCAGCACGTCTATGCGATCACTGTCGGATTGCATAGAAAAGAAAGAGAAGCGCGGTGATGCGACCCTCGCAGCCACTCGCAGCTTTTTACAAAACCATAAAACAATTAATTACAAAAAAAAAACTTAAGTTATCGAAAATATAAAGCAACCAAGTTCTGTATTTAAATATGATACGTTATTGTTATTAATTTTACCAACGTGCATTGCTTAGTAATACAGATATTTTTGTTTAAAATTCGTTTTAAGAGGTTAGTTTACAATTTTTTTGGATCGAGAAAACTTTTCAAAAACGTGTTTTCAAAGCAACAGTTTTCTCCGGAATATGTTCAAGATTAACATATATTTTTTTCTCTGTCACAAACTTTATGGATTTGGCTAAAAACTTGTTTAAAATATGCCTATTTGGGTGTTGTCAGCGCCTTAACGGTGAACTGTCATTTTCACATACACCTCGTTACTAAGATCTCCTTGCCTACACCCTTCTAAATATAGCGCGAATATATGATTAAATTTAAAATCTATTCAGTAGTTTTTGCAACAACCTGTAACAAACGGACAGAATTCTATATAATATTATATAGATTCAGTAAAGCGCCTGCTGAAAAATATCATAACATATCGTAACATAAAATTAATATTATTCCTTAGTAGGCGATATTATTTTTACTGCGTGATTGACGTAGTGGCTCAGCGATCGGCTTCTCTACCACATGTTGTGGGTTCGATCCCCACACGGAACAAATCATTATTTTTATGACGCACAGGAATCAGATCAGGGTCTAGGTATACATTTTATAAAGATAATAATTATAAGTAGGTATATTATTGTTTTTATTTAACTTGGGATTTTAACATAAGCTCATGCTAGGTTAACGTGATCAATTTTAGTATAAATACTTTATTTCCTTTTTCGAATTCACTTAGAGAAATAAAACACCTAATTGTAATAATCTTCAACTAGATTAAAGGTGAACGCACACTTATCAGAGCCAAAGGAAGCGAAAGAGACGAACAATTCGGGTACAATTCGCCGCGAATAAGTGTGCGATGTTTCATAGTATTTAATACACGTTATTCTAAAATTCGATTCTTTCGGGTTCTTCACTTCCTTCGGCTCTGATAACTGCGTTTACCTATATATAACCTTTGTTTATTGGAAGTGAGAGAGGTGCGCGTGAGTGAGGCGGACGAAGCGAATGTACCGGTAGACTTATACCATCCACCGCTTTTGGTAACCGTACCTGAAAGTAAATGCGAGCATGCTGCTCATACAAAGTCATACACAACACCTCTGAATATGGTTTGGGTCCGCACTGGGATTTTTAAAAAACAGATTACAATATTTTAAGTAACATACCATCACGCCTGTTTTGATTAAAAGACGGAATGAGAAACAGTGTGATAAGGGAGTGTTGCGGAGTAAAAGAAGATGTAGTAACAAAGATTGAGAAAGGTATGTTAAGATGGTTTGGTCATGTAGAGAGAATGGAAGAACGGAGATTGACTAAACAAGTATACGTGGCGAGTACGGATGGACGAGTTGGAAGGGGAAGACCTCGGCGAATGTACCGCAACCAAATTGTGTATGTTCTTAAAAAAGGCCAGGTTCCGAGCACCGAGAACCGATGGTCATGCATGAAGAGATTAATGAATGTAGATGAAGCGAAAGTAGTGTGCCAGGATCGTAGCAAGTAAAAATCTATTGTCTATAGACCATGGGAGACAGGCGTCACAATATACATATATGTATGTAAATTTTGGTGATGTGTATTTTTCCACATAGCTTCTCTATTTTTATGACTGTGACGAACTCGAATGTCATGACGATGACATTCGAGTTCTCAGATGCGGGGAACATTTTAATTTTTATCCCGACTTCAGGCTTATTATGACATTCACCTCCAATGTCCTCACATTCTGTTATTCCTATAAGTACCAGTGAATAATGTAACAACCTTTTATTTTAAAAGAGTTTCCATGGAGTTTCTTGCCGGATTCTTTCCCACAGGATCAACTTTTTGGAACCGTGCAACTAGAGTCAATAACATTTCATAAACCCTTGCAAAAGCTTATTTTAAATAAAAACACTTGAACTTAAACTTTTGTCTGTTTTTTTTTCGATATACACTTTTTTATAATATACACGCCCTTTTTTTCTGTTACGCTTGTAGATGTTTGTATTAATAAATGATTTTGGAGCCTTCGTGTTGTTATAATAAAGATCATAATAATAATCAAAAGCGACAAAACCCTGAAAAATATATCAATGTCAATTATTAATGTAACCTTTTGATTAATATACTCTAGACGAAAATTCTTACCTTATACAAAAACACCAAAATTCTTTGAAAGAAATGCATGAAAACATACATCGTCTGTCTATGTTTTCATGCAATTATTTCCGCTACTTTTCATTTGATATGGGTGAAGAGAGACAAAAGTTTATCACAGAACAATAATGGAAACTTCTTCTGTAGTTTAAGACGCTTTCCACTAGAGGTCTAGGGTTCGATCCCCAAGTGGAGTTAAGTGTTATTGGGATTTTCTATGAAATTCCCTGTAGCAGCTCAGAGTCTAGATTTGTGCCCAATAAATGGTTATAGGCTCGCCCTCTATTACTTATGTGGGTGTATATAAGTACACCTCTGCCTAACCCTTCGGGGAATACAGGCGTGACGGTGTGTTCTGTAGTTTAGGCAGATATTATCGGGGTCCTGGTGAATTTGATCGCTAGTCTCATGCCCCTAATATAACAAGGGACGCATGTGATAGTCTTAATTAGTACAAATCCAACATACCCTGCCTACAACCTAAAAAAGAAGGAAAGTCAGGCTTTTCCATGGTTTGCCTTTCTCTTTCCTGCGAATTCACCCACTGCTGGGTTTGGGCTTCCCCCGTTTGGGATTTGTGTCAGACTCTGTGTAATTCTGGGATAGGAACGACTAAAATAAACGTCAAGGTGGTAAGACTCCGCTTCCGTTAACCCTTAATTTGGCTGAGCATCGGATTGTCTTATTTTATGAAATAACTTATATATACGAAGTCTTATGGTGATAACAGGTTCAGAAAAAATATTTAAAAAAAATACATTTACAGGTTTTCAGGAAATCAATGTCTATCACAGTGAACACTGCCAAATCCGTAGACAAATACCACAAAATTTGGCAGTGTTCACTATAGTGAACACTGCCAAATTAGTGGTGTGAATAAATTAAACGATTTTATCAATAATTTTAATTATTTATTATCAAAATTTAAAAAACAATTGCGACTTTTTATTCCTGTGACAAAACGGTCTCATGTTACATTTAATACAATACACAGTGGTATTTTTTTGTGAAAATTGCATCGCCCCATGTCCTTTTTCATGCTGGGATAATGTCCTATATTATCATATCGTATGGGGGATGCAGGCCTGTCTGAACTTGGATGTGGATACTGCAATCCTGCGTTTTCCCTTAAGATTTACATCTGTTTTTTGTAACAAGTATCTTCTTTCGCATATAAAACAAAATCGTAGATCATTCCACTAACACCTGCACGTACGTAATTCTTGAAACCCCACTTATTTGGTTTATCTTTCATAAATTGCTTTCAGTTTCCAACTTTCCTGACTTTGTACGGTGTATCATCATCTCGCCTATACTAAATCAATTCTCATTTTCTTGTTGTAAACAGTTTGTTCGTAGGTTTTCTACAATTGGTCTTACTTTATAGTTTCTGTCAGAATCTTGTAAGTTGTTATTGGTAAAGTGTAAAAATTTGCGGATTTTTTAATACTCTTTCAAAGCCATTATGTCTGGTATTCGGTCATATTAAATCTCATTGCTCCAATAGTCTAAAAAGCATGGCATTTCCACAATACTCCTCAAAATGTGAATACCAACACAATCTCGCATTTCCTGTGTTAAGACTTGTATTGATTTTCCAGTTTGTCATTATATGAGTGAAAATATCTGGCAAAAAAAGCAAATATAAATAATATTAATCATCACTAACCGCCAAATCTACATTGGTTTCAATATCTACATTGGTTTCGATCCTAAATAATGGCATGGTGACTATAAACAGCTTTCTTTTCTACTTGTAGGTAAGAGAAAAATTTGGATTTTTCTTCGATCTTTTGGCAGTTGGAGCAATCTGATGTTTAAGCGCTCTAAAGAGAAGTCTATAAAAGGCGCAGGAGATGAAGCGGAATTTGCAGATGGTCGTGGCAGGTCATTGTTACTGATAGCATTCGATTTATCACTAATGTCGGAAGCTGTACGCTTGACAGGACCAAATGCTAATATTATACACGTGCGACCTTGTATTTTATGCTGATACCAAGCAGGAAAAACCAGGTAAAGCACACGAAAACCCACCACATAGGTAAATGGATATATAGTAAAAGTTATCCCCAATTTGGCAAGGTTCATCACAGTGAACATATTATATTGAACATACTTGTTCGAATATTTGGCAGTGTCAAAATATGTTACTAAAAACTCATAGCATAGATCAAAAACACATACAAAATCAAAGAATATATATTATTTAGTAAATCAAAAGCATTAAAAACGTACCTTATAAATATTTACCTTACGAAGAATTGAGAGCCCACGACGTGCTGACATCATGTCGTGTTATTGACAAGTGAACGATGTTTGAAACAGTAGAACTATTTTTATACCAATAAAATATAGTATAAACTTAAAATAAGTAAAATAAAAATGGTTCTGGTTAGGTACACGAGACGCTATGACCGCTAAGCCACCACGAGTCTTGACGTTGGAATCACGTCACGGATGTCAATCAGCCCGAAGCTCACTGTGTAGGTACTTCTCGAGAATAAAAAAACAACAACAGCCATTTAAATCGTTTAACTTCATTGTTAAAATACAGTTATAAGTGCGAGTAATAAGAAACATTGTTATCTTGTGTTTTTGTACAGTGTTAAATAACAAAAAGCTGAAAATAGTAAACAGTTTCTCAAAGTCAAAATTTATAAGTTTATTAAACTTAATAATAACAGTGAACAAGTTTCAGTGCGTGAGCTTAAACGTTGTAATTGTGCATCAACTTATGGTGTTATAAAACACCTTGAAAACTGCAATAAACGTAATTTTAAAATATTGTCACCTTTTTGTTATTAATTGTACCGTTGTTAGATTGATACCAAGATTAACTGCTACACATTCGATACAGCAAAGTGCGGTGGATGTGGCAAGTTTCTTTCGCCGACAGAGGCCGCTAAATGCGACAAATGCAGGTCGAACTATCACAGACTGTGCGTAGGCATGAAGCTCACCGGCTCTCTGGCAACCCCTTGGCACTGTCCTGAATGCAACAAAGGATTAGCGAGGGACAACCAGGCTGACACACCAGTACGGGGTCATGCACAAGCCGTGGCGAACCTTATACACACCAGTCCCATAGGCAACACAACATGAATCACAATGTCGGACACTACGCAGGAGCTCAGCCTTGAAATATTTACAGCGGAGATGAGGATATTCAGATAGGAGTTTCTTAGTACCTTCCGGACTGAACTTTTGAATTTACGTCTTTGAGGTAATGTCAGTTGACGTGGCGAGAAATATCTTGGTTGTGGATTCGGCAATTATTATGCCAATAGTTGTACCTAACAGACAATGAATAGCCAAGTGCCTTCCTTTGATTTTTAGATCAATAAGGTTTTACTGGTCAATAGACAATAAATAATTCATTCATTTGTTTCTCAAAAATTGGGACCAACTTTCGGAGTTAATAAAATAAATAAAGCTAAGGCTAAATACCAAACCACGGGAAACATCTTGTTTTCCAAAACCCTCGCAAAAAATAACTTCCATTAATGTGACCTTCGTTAAACAATATCGACGAACATTCTAGAATCCTTACAATACTCATCAAAATTCACATTTCTTCTTCGGTAGTGGAAAAAATAACATTTACACAGATGTCTACATTTGATTTGGGTGAAGAAAGGAAAAGTTTATCACAAAACAATAATCGAAAGTTGTTCTGTAGTTTACGAAGATATTATCAGGACCCTGGTAAATTTGATCACTAGTCTCATGGCTCAATCATAGGCCAAGGGAAGCGAAGTGATATTTTTTTGTTAGTACACATGGCTACAAGTCAACCTATACAAATCCATTTTAAGCTGATCTCGCATTGTATAGGCTTCCCACACAATAAGAGGCCTGCTTAAACTAGATTTGTATAGCTTGGTGTGTAGCCGTGCATACGACTCCAACGTTCTCTACTGCCTGCTCTGAGGATTAATTATTCATGTGGATTGTAACAAAACAAGGTAAAAAAGGTAGTTCAGGCTTCACCATGGATGGTCTTTTTCTCTCATACAAATTTACCCACTGTTGCGTTTGGGCTTCCTCGGTATGAGCAATTCTGTCATGATCAGGCGAGCCACCTGATGGTAAAAAAATCATCGCCGCCCATGGATATCTACAATACCAAAGGAGATGCAGAATTGTTGCTGAGCCTATTTAAGAAAAGGGCGGGGGAGAGGACAAAAGAAGAACAAAGGGGGCTGAGGGAGGATTTGGGCCACCGGCGCTCATCACTTACCATACGAAACGCAACAGTATGCATACTGGTACTTGACGGTATTCTGTGGGAATGTAATGGTTTGAATTACCGGGTATATGAAATTGAATGCTTATCAAGATGGCCTGGTTGCTTGTTTGTCATCTTATTAGTAATAAAAAAGATACCTGTTGTGTGTGTGTGTTAGTCGGGAGTATTTCAAGCTATGTTTGATAAAAATCGGCTGAGATATAATACAATTGTGAGTTTTTTTTTAATAATCAGCAGGATTAATTAAGACTTTTTCTTTAATTTACTATGGAGATTATTTCTAGTCTTTCCAATTTTTTGAAATGATGTATCGCCCGCGCCCCTTTCTCCTCTATTTAAGAAAATAATTTAAATGAATTGAGCCAAACGGCCATTCCGAAATTAGAATAAATATGTATACAGGTGAAATTATTTTACAATAATATGAGTGACAATATTAATTTAAAATAATATTAATATAATTAAATTCTTATGTTTAAAATATTTAAATAATAGTTTCGGTTTCATATAAAAGGGGCCCGAGTATTCGCAATTACTATCATACTTTCATCACCGGGCAGCTAGAAACAACCTCAGGTAAGTTTTTTTTTAATATATATATATATTAGGTACAAAATATTTTATAATAACTAGCATAATGTCCCACAAAACTGTACAAACAGTTTGTTTGCGGATTTGAAAAGATAATATAGGTAGGTATATAAATATCTGATGATACAACAAGTATACATTTTTAAAAAATACCATATTTTGTACGGTGGCCAGCACATCAAGTTACCACAAAATGACAAATTTTCTCAGCTGATTTTGAACTTTTTGATATTTAAGAAATTTTCCTTTTTTATGTAGCCTCTTTTGTGTCCCACTGCTGGGCAAAGGCCTTCTCATATTTTCTATTACAATATTTTCAGGAGATACTTAATTACCGAAACATTTTCTTACTGGTATTGAGGCCATACTGTGATGTTTTGTTTAAAATCGTTTTGCGAGTGAATGAGAGGGATGCCGCTCTACACATTAAAAGGTTCCATTTCTTTCTCATGATATCAAAATTATCGTGTTAACAGCTTATGGTGCGGCCTCTAGTTCTACTTCAACTTCTTCTCCAAGGCCATTTCAGTCTTGGTCGTTCATTGCAACTCTCGCCATCATTTCTGCCACAATACCTGGACTAAGAAAAGGCCTATGATCTTTGAGTTTATAAGTTTTAAGATCAATTTACAGACAGGCACCGGTCTCTCACAACGTTACGTCATATCCGCCACTATAAGTAACTTTTTCAAGATTTAAGGTAACCTTTGTGAAGAGAAGATAAAAAAATAATAATTGAAAATAATACACTGAGCCCCTCCGTGCCTCGAAGAGCACGTAAAGCTGTCGGTACCGGTAGTCATACTTATTCACATCTATAGTCAGCAGCCCAAAAAGCCGGCTGCAGCAGGCTTATCCTCAGGATAACAGTATTGCATATCTTAACAGATATGCAATACTGTTATCAATTATTGGTTCATGTGCCCTGAATCCGACCCTAACATACCTAGTAAAGGCTAAGAGGAATAAGATAATCGGTATCTTTTTTTTTTATTCCAGTCATGACAGACCCAGCTACGGCTATGGCTAATATCCAGGCCATGCAGTTGGCCATGCAACTGCTTCAGACTTTGACACCGACTGCCTGGATGTTTCCAGCCGAATGTCCAGTCAAAGGTTGGTTCAGTTTTTTTGGTCCATTTAAGTTACGAATTTAAGGCACTATACATATATATATTTATATATATCCAAACCATAATATATCCAACACATAAGTTTATTTGTCTTCAGAGGGAGACGCCTTTGACTACATCGTGGTGGGCGGCGGGTCAGCAGGGTCGGTCGTAGCCAGCAGGCTCACAGAAAATGAAACTATCAACGTACTATTGGTCGAAGCGGGAGGATATCCGCCCATAGAGTCAGTGCTGGTGAGTCATAAAACTTCATCAAATAGAGTTGCTTTCGTTTCTTGTTCTTATATCAAATCATCGGTACTTCTTACCAAAATCTAATATTGGCTGTTAAACTTTAAAGTTCATCAAAATAGTTTAAATTAATTAATTTAGTAATTATCATTTGGTATGTGCCATATAAACAAAAACTACCGAAAAACCAACAGTAAAACAGACAGAAGACAAAATCATAGACAAAAGTTCGAAAAATAATTATTAAACAAATGTACAGAGACGTTAAACTTGCATTCTTTTTATATGTATTGGTGATGATAATGACGATCTTGATACTTAGACTTATTACTTAATTACAGTTTCCTGGCTGGTTTACGTATTTGTATCGGTCACCATATGACTACAACTTCACATCTGTAAATGATGGCAGAACAGCTCAAAATCTTCAAGGCAAGGTGCTCGGTATGACTCAGGGCAAGATGTTGGGAGGCAGTAGCGGGCTCCACCATTTGATGCATACGCACGGTGACCCTGAAGATTACAATGTATGGGCTAATATGACCAACGATATAAATTGGAGTTACAAGAACATTCAGAAGTATTTGAAGAAAATGGAAAATTTAGTCGATAAGGATATTCTAGCGTCAAAATACGCAAGTCTTCACGGCACTGACGGTCCTATGAAGATAAAAAGAGAAACTTACGAATCCAACAAAAAATATTTTGAGGCATTTGAGGAGCTTGGCCATAAGTCTGTGATTGACGTAACCTCTGCTGAATCTGCTGTTGGCTTCGTTGAGTCGCTATTTGAAATTGATGATGGATTAAGACAAAGCGCTGCTTTAGGATATCTGGGCTTGGCCAAGTCACGCCCTAACTTGTGCCTTTCATTATTCACTACTGCAACTAAAGTTCTGGTCAACAACGGTACGGCCTATGGAATACAAGCCACCAATTCAAGCGGTACAACCATAGAGTTATATGCAAAGAAGGAAGTCATTGTGTCTGCTGGTGCCATAAACACGCCGAAACTCCTCATGTTGTCTGGCATTGGACCAAAAGAGCACCTTACGTCATTAGGCATAGATGTGATTGCTGATCTACCTGTCGGTGAAAATCTTCAAGACCATCCATGCGCCGTTGTGGTGTACGCACTGGAGGAGTGTAATACCACAAACACAGCTTCCAACCCCCATGCATTCCCCGCAAGATCTTTCAATGGTTACGTGGCACTAAACGATTCGCAGACCTATGCAGATTATGAGTCCATTAACCTAGACATGCAATGCAACGCAGACAGTCTTCTTATGCTGGGCGTCAACGCATTCAAATATTCTTACAATATCTCCCAAAAGATGTATGACGTAGCTAAAGAGAGAAATACACTTTATTCGGTGGTTGGTCTGGTGATGCCGAAATCTCGAGGAAAAGTTACTATAATAAGCAAAGATTCAACAGTCGATCCTCGGATAGAAACGGGCATACTTAGCAACAGTGATGACATTGATTTAATAGCTAGAGCATTTATGGATCATAATAGGATTATGAACACAACTTACTTCAAAAGTGTCAATGCAGAAATGGTAGATTTTGGGTTATGCAAGGATGCGGAAACTGAATTTGAATTCTGGAAGTGCTATGCCTTGCAAATGTCTGTGACCATGTGGCATTATTCTGGTACTTGCGCCATGGGCAATGTGCTGGACAGCAATATGCAAGTTATGGGCTTAACAAATTTGCGCGTGATTGACTCTTCTGCAATGCCGACCGTAATTCGAGGCAAAATCTATGTTGGAGTTATGGTGGTCGCCGAAAGAGGAGCCGACTTGATCAAAGCCACCTGGTATTCCTAGAATTAATGTAATTATATAACACTTCGTTTACAATTGTTTGGTAAATTTTTGTATGATTTAGTTTTATGATTCGATTTCATTTAAAATTAAATGTAGTCTTATTCTTTTAGTACGGTTCTTTTAAAATTACCAAAGTATTATATTGAAAGTTCTAAAGAAATTAATAATTCTGATAAAGAAATACCACGAGTTAATGAATAAATTGTTTATAAACCTACCAAGTTGTAATTTTTTTTTTGCGAATTAAATATTTCCTGGCTAAGACGTAAATTGTATCTATCTGCCTAAAGTGGACTAAGTCTAGAGTCACTATAGTTATGTAACTTAACTGTTTTATCTTGGTACATAGTACAGTATATTTTATTTAGGGCGAGCTTGATTTAATGAGCAATTCCTCTAGAATCAATTTATATTTAGAATTATAATATGATTCAACAAAAACGATACAGTTTAGCATATCAGATCTTCGTTTAGACCGAGATGAGAGGTTTGCTCTCATTGGTCTTATGAAAAGTTAAAAAACTTTTCTGTATTTATAAATTTAGAAATTCTGAGTAGCAGCTTAGAGCTTAGTTTTATGCCTGGTTAAGGGTGATAGACTCGCTCCCTATTCCTAGATATCTCGAACTTAACGGTGAACTGTCATTTCACATACACCTCGTTACTAAGATGTCCTTTCCTACACCCTTCTAAATATAGCGCGAATATATGATTAAATTTAAAATCTATTCAGTAGTTTTTGCAACAACCTGTAACAAACGGACAGAATTCTATATAATATTATATAGATTCAGTAAAGCGCCTGCTGAAAAATATCATAACATATCGTAACATAAAATTAATATTATTCCTTAGTAGGCTATATTATTTTTACTGCGTGATTGGCATAGTGGCTCAGCGATCGGCTTCTCTACCACATGTTGTGGGTTCGATCCCCACACGGAACAAATAATTATTTTTATGACGCACAGGAATCAGATCAGGGTCTAGGTATACATTTTATAAAGATTAACAATATTTTAAGTAACATACCACCACGCCTGTTTTGATTAAAAGACGGAATGAGAAACAGTGTGATAAGGGAGTGTTGCGGAGTAAAAGAAGATGTAGTAACAAAGATTGAGAAAGGTATGTTAAGATGGTTTGGTCATGTAGAGAGAATGGAAGAACGGAGATTGACTAAACAAGTATACGTGGCGAGTACGGATGGACGAGTTGGAAGGGGAAGACCTCGGCGAATGTACCGCAACCAAATTGTGTATGTTCTTAAAAAAGGCCAGGTTCCGAGCACCGAGAACCGATGGTCATGCATGAAGAGATTAATGAATGTAGATGAAGCGAAAGTAGTGTGCCAGGATCGTAGCAAGTAAAAATCTATTGTCTATAGACCATGGGAGACAGGCGTCACAATATACATATATGTATGTAAATTTTGGTGATGTGTATTTTTCCACATAGCTTCTCTATTTTTATGACTGTGACGAACTCGAATGTCATGACGATGACATTCGAGTTCTCAGATGCGGGGAACATTTTAATTTTTATCCCGACTTCAGGCTTATTATGACATTCACCTCCAATGTCCTCACATTCTGTTATTCCTATAAGTACCAGTGAATAATGTAACAACCTTTTATTTTAAAAGAGTTTCCATGGAGTTTCTTGCCGGATTCTTTCCCACAGGATCAACTTTTTGGAACCGTGCAACTAGAGTCAATAACATTTCATAAACCCTTGCAAAAGCTTATTTTAAATAAAAACACTTGAACTTAAACTTTTGTCTGTTTTTTTTTCGATATACACTTTTTTATAATATACACGCCCTTTTTTTCTGTTACGCTTGTAGATGTTTGTATTAATAAATGATTTTGGAGCCTTCGTGTTGTTATAATAAAGATCATAATAATAATCAAAAGCGACAAAACCCTGAAAAATATATCAATGTCAATTATTAATGTAACCTTTTGATTAATATACTCTAGACGAAAATTCTTACCTTATACAAAAACACCAAAATTCTCTGAAAGAAATGCATGAAAACATACATCGTCTGTCTATGTTTTCATGCAATTATTTCCGCTACTTTTCATTTGATATGGGTGAAGAGAGACAAAAGTTTATCACAGAACAATAATGGAAACTTATTCTGTAGTTTAAGACGCTTTCCACTAGAGGTCTAGGGTTCGATCCCCAAGTGGAGTTAAGTGTTATTGGGATTTTCTATGAAATTCCCTGTAGCAGCTCAGAGTCTAGATTTGTGCCCAATAAATGGTTATAGGCTCGCCCTCTATTACTTATGTGGGTGTATATAAGTACACCTCTGCCTAACCCTTCGGGGAATACAGGCGTGACGGTGTGTTCTGTAGTTTAGGCAGATATTATCGGGGTCCTGGTGAATTTGATCGCTAGTCTCATGCCCCTAATATAACAAGGGACGCATGTGATAGTCTTAATTAGTACAAATCCAACATACCCTGCCTACAACCTAAAAAAGAAGGAAAGTCAGGCTTTTCCATGGTTTGCCTTTCTCTTTCCTGCGAATTCACCCACTGCTGGGTTTGGGCTTCCCCCGTTTGGGATTTGTGTCATTTTACGACTCTGTGTAATTCTGGGATAGGAACGACTAAAATAAACGTCAAGGTGGTAAGACTCCGCTTCCGTTAACCCTTAATTTGGCTGAGCATCGGATTGTCTTATTTTATGAAATAACTTATATATACGAAGTCTTATGGTGATAACAGGTTCAGAAAAAATATTTAAAAAAAATACATTTACAGGTTTTCAGGAAATCAATGTCTATCACAGTGAACACTGCCAAATCCGTAGACAAATACCACAAAATTTTAATGTTCACTATAGTGAACACTGCCAAATTAGTGGTGTGAATAAATTAAACGATTTTATCAATAATTTTAATTATTTATTATCAAAATTTAAAAAACAATTGCGACTTTTTATTCCTGTGACAAAACGGTCTCATGTTACATTTAATACAATACACAGTGGTATTTTTTTGTGAAAATTGCATCGCCCCATGTCCTTTTTCATGCTGGGATAATGTCCTATATTATAATATCGTATGGGGGATGCAGGCCTGTCTGAACTTGGATGTGGATACTGCAATCCTGCGTTTTCCCTTAAGATTTACATCTGTTTTTTTGTAAAAAGTATCTTCTTTCGCATATAAAACAAAATCGTAGATCATTCCACTAGCACCTGCACGTACGTAATTCTTGAAACCCCACTTATTTGGTTTATCTTTCATAAATTGCTTTCAGTTTCCAACTTTCCTGACTTTGTACGGTGTATCATCATCTCGCCTATACTAAATCAATTCTCATTTTCTTGTTGTAAACAGTTTGTTCGTAGGTTTTCTACAATTGGTCTTACTTTATAGTTTCTGTCAGAATCTTATAAGTTGTTATTGGTAAAGTGTAAAAATTTGCGGATTTTTTAATACTCTTTCAAAGCCATTATGTCTGGTATTCGGTCATATTAAATCTCATTGCTCCAATAGTCTAAAAAGCATGGCATTTCCACAATACTCCTCAAAATGTGAATACCAACTCAATCTCGCATTTCCTGTGTTAAGACTTGTATTGATTTTCCAGTTTGTCATTATATGAGTGAAAATATCTAGCAAAAAAAGCAAATATAAATAATATCAATCATCACTAACCGCCAAATATACATTGGTTTCGATATCTACATTGGTTTCGATCCTAAATAATGGCATAGTGACGATAAACAGGTTTCTTTTCTACTTGTAGGTAAGAGAAAAATTTGGATTTTTCTTCGATCTTTTGGCAGTTGGAGCGATCTGATGTTTAAGCGCTCTAAAGAGAAGTCTATAGAAGGCGCAGGAGATGAAGCGGAATTTGCAGATGGTCGTGGCAGGTCATTGTTACTGATAGCATTCGATTTATTACTAATGTCGGAAGCTGTACGCTTGACAGGACCAAATGCTAATATTATACACGTGCGACCTTGTATTTTATGCTGTTAACAAGCTGGAAAAACCAGGTAAAGCACACGAAAACCCACCACATAGGTAAATGGATATATAGTAAAAGTTATCCCCAATTTGACAAGATTAATCACAGTGAACATATTATATTGATAATACTTGTTCGAATATTTGGCAGTGTTCAATCTGATGAACAAACAAGTTTGGCGTCAAAATATGTAACTAAAAACTCATAGCATAGATCAAAAACACATACAAAATCAAAGAATATATATTATTTAGTAAATCAAAAGCATTAAAAACTTAGAATTGTCTTGGAAAGTACGAAAAATATAAATATAAACCTTACGAAGAATTGAGAGCCCACGACGTGCTGACATCATGTCGTGTTATTGACAAGTGAACGATGTTTGAAACAGTAGAACTATTTTTATACCAATAAAATATAGTATAAACTTAAAATAAGTAAAATAAAAATGGTTCTGGTTAGGTACACGAGACGCTATGACCGCTAAGCCACCACGAGTCTTGACGTTGGAATCACGTCACGGATGTCAATCAGCCCGAAGCTCACTGTGTAGGTACTTCTCGAGAATAAAAAAACAACAACAGCCATTTAAATCGTTTAACTTCATTGTTAAAATACATTTATAAATGCGAGTAATAAGAAACATTGTTATTTTGTGTTCTTGTACAGTGTTAAATAACAAAAAGCTGAAAATAGTAAACAGTTTCTCAAAGTCAAAATTTATAAGTTTATTAAACTTAATAATAACAGTGAACAAGTTTCAGTGCGTGAGCTTAAACGTTGTAATTGTGCATCAACTTATGGTGTTATAAAACACCTTGAAAACTGCAATAAACGTAATTTTAAAATATTGTCACCTTTTTGTTATTAATTGTACCGTTGTTAGATTGATACCAAGATTAACTGCTACACATTCGATACAGCAAAGTGCGGTGGATGTGGCAAGTTTCTTTCGCCGACAGAGGCCGCTAAATGCGACAAATGCAGGTCGAACTATCACAGACTGTGCGTAGGCATGAAGCTCACCGGCTCTCTGGCAACCCCTTGGCACTGTCCTGAATGCAACAAAGGATTACCGAGGGACAACCAGGCTGACACACCAGTACGGGGTCATGCACAAGCTGGCGAACCTTATACACACCAGTCCCATAGGCAACACAACATGAATCACAATGTCGGACACTACGCAGGAGCTCAGCCTTGAAATATTTACAGCGGAGATGAGGATATTCAGATAGGAGTTTCTTAGTACCTTCCGGACTGAACTTTTGAATTTACGTCTTTGAGGTAATGTCAGTTGACGTGGCGAGAAATATCTTGGTTGTGGATTCGGCAATTATTATGCCAATAGTTGTACCTAACAGACAATGAATAGCCTAGTGCCTTCCTTTGATTTTTAGATCAATAAGGTTTTACTGGTCAATAGACAATAAATAATTCATTCATTTGTTTCTCAAAAATTGGGACCAACTTTCGGAGTTAATAAAATAAATAAAGCTAAGGCTAAATACCAAACCACGGGAAACATCTTGTTTTCCAAAACCCTCGCAAAAAATAACTTCCATTAATGTGACCTTCGTTAAACAATATCGACGAACATTCTAGAATCCTTACAATACTCATCAAAATTCACATTTCTTCTTCGGTAGTGGAAAAAATAACATTTACACAGATGTCTACATTTGATTTGGGTGAAGAAAGGAAAAGTTTATCACAAAACAATAATCGAAAGTTGTTCTGTAGTTTACGAAGATATTATCAGGACCCTGGTAAATTTGATCACTAGTCTCATGGCTCAATCATAGGCCAAGGGAAGCGAAGTGATATTTTTTTGTTAGTACACATGGCTACAAGTCAACCTATACAAATCCATTTTAAGCTGATCTCGCATTGTATAGGCTTCCCACACAATAAGAGGCCTGCTTAAACTAGATTTGTATAGCTTGGTGTGTAGCCGTGCATACGACTCCAACGTTCTCTACTGCCTGCTCTGAGGATTAATTATTCATGTGGATTGTAACAAAACAAGGTAAAAAAGGTAGTTCAGGCTACACCATGGATGGTCTTTTTCTCTCATACAAATTTACCCACTGTTGCGTTTGGGCTTCCTCGGTATGAGCAATTCTAAAAATCATCGCCGCCCATGGATATCTACAATACCAAAGGAGATGCAGAATTGTTGCTGAGCCTATTTAAGAAAAGGGCGGGGGAGAGGAGAAATGAAGAACAAAGGGGGCTGAGGGAGGATTTGGGCCACCGGCGCTCATCACTTACCATACGAAACGCAACAGTATGCATACTGGTACTTGACGGTATTCTGTGGGAATGTAATGGTTTGAATTACCGGGTATATGAAATTGAATGCTTATCAAGATGGCCTGGTTGCTTGTTTGTCATCTTATTAGTAATAAAAAAGATACCTGTTGTGTGTGTGTGTTAGTCGGGAGTGTTTCAAGCTATGTTTGATGAAAATCGGCTGAGATATAATACAATTGTGAGTTTTTTTTTAATAATCAGCAGGATTAATTAAGACTTTTTCTTTAATTTACTATGGAGATTATTCCTAGTCCTTCCAATTTTTTGAAATGATGTATCGCCCGCGCCCCTTTCTCCTCTATTTAAGAAAATAATTTAAATGAATTGAGCCAAACGGCCATTCCGAAATTAGAATAAATATGTATACAGGTGAAATTATTTCACAATAATATGAGTGACAATATTAATTTAAAATAATATTAATATAATTAAATTCTTATGTTTAAAATATTTAAATAATAGTTTCGGTTTCATATAAAAGGGGCCCGAGTATTCGCAATTACTATCATACTTTCATCACCGGGCAGCTAGAAACAACCTCAGGTAAGTTTTTTTTTAATATATATATATATTAGGTACAAAATATTTTATAATAACTAGCATAATGTCCCACAAAACTGTACAAACAGTTTGTTTGCGGATTTGAAAAGATAATATAGGTAGGTATATAAATATCTGATGATACAACAAGTATACATTTTTTAAAAATACAATATTTTGTACGGTGGCCAGCACATCAAGTTACCACAAAATGACAAATTTTCTCAGCTGATTTTGAACTTTTTGATATTTAAGAAATTTTCCTTTTTTATGTAGCCTCTTTTGTGTCCCACTGCTGGGCAAAGGCCTTCTCATATTTTCTATTACAATATTTTCAGGAGATACTTAATTACCGAAACATTTTCTTACTGGTATTGAGGCCATACTGTGATGTTTTGTTTAAAGATCGTTTTGCGAGTGAATGAGAGGGATGCCGCTCTACACATTAAAAGGTTCCATTTCTTTCTCATGATATCAAAATTATCGTGTTAACAGCTTATGGTGCGGCCTCTAGTTCTACTTCAACTTCTTCTCCAAGGCCATTTCAGTCTTGGTCGTTCATTGCAACTCTCGCCATCATTTCTGCCACAATACCTGGACTAAGAAAAGGCCTATGATCTTTGAGTTTATAAGTTTTAAGATCAATTTACAGACAGGCACCGGTCTCTCACAACGTTACGTCATATCCGCCACTATAAGTAACTTTTTCAAGATTTAAGGTAACCTTTGTGAAGAGAAGATAAAAAATAATAATTGAAAATAATACACTGAGCCCCTCCGTGCCTCGAAGAGCACGTAAAGCTGTCGGTACCGGTAGTCATACTTATTCACATCTATAGTCAGCAGCCCAAAAAGCCAAACAGTAGGCTTATCCTCAGGATAACAGTATTGCATATCTTAACAGATATGCAATACTGTTATCAATTGGTTCATGTGCCCTGAATCCGACCCTAACATACCTAGTAAAGGCTAAGAGGAATAAGATAATCGGTATCTTTTTTTTTATTCCAGTCATGACAGACCCAGCTACGGCTATGGCTAATATCCAGGCCATGCAGTTGGCCATGCAACTGCTTCAGACTTTGACACCGACTGCCTGGATGTTTCCAGCCGAATGTCCAGTCAAAGGTTGGTTCAGTTTTTTTGGTCCATTTAAGTTACGAATTTAAGGCACTATACATATATATATTTATATATATCCAAACCATAATATATCCAACACATAAGTTTATTTGTCTTCAGAGGGAGACGCCTTTGACTACATCGTGGTGGGCGGCGGGTCAGCAGGGTCGGTCGTAGCCAGCAGGCTCACAGAAAATGAAACTATCAACGTACTATTGGTCGAAGCGGGAGGATATCCGTCCATAGAGTCAGTGCTGGTGAGTCATAAAACTGCATCAAATAGAGTTGCTTTCGTTTCTTGTTCTTATATCAAATCATCGGTACTTCTTACCAAAATCTACTATTGGCTGTGAATAACTTTCAAGTTCATCAAAATAAATTCATAAATATCATTTGGTATGTGCCATATAAACAAAACTACCGAAAAACCGACATTCAGACAAAATCATAGACAAAAGTTCTAAAAATAATAATTAAAAAATTGTACAGAGACGTTAAACTTGCATTCTTTTTATATGTATTGGTGATGATAATGACGATCTTGATACTTAGACTTATTATTTAATTACAGTTTCCTGGCTGGTTTACGTATTTGGCTCAGTCACCATATGACTACAACTTCACATCGGTAAATGATGGCAGAACAGCTCAAAATCTTCAAGGTCAGGTGGTCGGTATGACTCAGGGCAAGATGTTGGGAGGCAGTAGCGGGCTCCACCATATGATGCATACGCACGGTGACCCTGAAGATTACAATGTATGGGCTAATATGACCAACGATATAAATTGGAGTTACAAGAACATTCAGAAGTATTTGAAGAAAATGGAAAATTTAGTCGATAAGGATATTCTAGCGTCAAAATACGCAAGTCTTCACGGCACTGACGGTCCTGTGAAGATAAAAAGAGAAACTTACGAATCCAACAAAAAATATTTTGAGGCATTTGAGGAGCTTGGCCATAAGTCTGTGATGGACGTAACCTCTGCTGAATCTGCTGTTGGCTTCGTTGAGTCGCTATTTGAAATTGATGATGGATTAAGACAAAGCGCTGCTTTAGGATATCTGGGCTTGGCCAAGTCACGCCCTAACTTGTGCCTTTCATTATTTACTACTGCAACTAAAGTTCTGGTCAACAACGGTACGGCCTATGGAATACAAGCCACCAATTCAAGCGGTACAACCATAGAGTTATACGCAAAGAAGGAAGTCATTGTGTCTGCTGGTGCCATAAACACGCCGAAACTCCTCATGTTGTCTGGCATTGGACCAAAAGAGCACCTTACATCATTAGGCATAGATGTGATTGCTGATCTACCGGTCGGTGAAAATCTTCAAGACCATCCAGGCGCCGTTGTAGTATACGCACTAGAGGAGTGTAATACCACAAAAACAGCTTCCAATCCCCATGCATTCCCCGCAAGATCTTTCAATGGTTACGTGGCACTCAACGATTCGCAGACCTATGCAGATTACAATTCCATTAATCTAGACATGCAATGCAACGCAGACAGTCTTCTTATGCTGAATGTCAACGTATTTAAATATTCTTACAATATATCCCAAAAGATGTATGACGTAGCTAAAAAGAGAAATATTCTTTATTCGGTGTTCGGTCTGGTGATGCCAAAATCTCGTGGTAAAGTTACTATAATAAGCAAAGATTCAACAGTCGATCCTCGGATAGAAACGGGCATACTTAGCAACAGTGATGACATTGATTTAATAGCTAGAGCATTTATGGATCATAATAGGATTATGAACACAACCTACTTTAAGAGTGTTAATGCAGAAATGGTAGATTTTGGGTTATGCAAGGATGCGGAAACTGAATTAGAATTCTGGAAGTGCTATGCATTGCAAATGTCTGCAACCATGTGGCATTATACTGGTACTTGCGCCATGGGTAATGTGTCGGACAGCAAAATGCAAGTTATGGGCCTAACAAATTTGCGTGTCATCGACTCTTCGGCGATGCCAACCGTAATTCGAGGCAAAATCTATGTTGGAGTTATGGTGGTCGCCGAAAGAGGGGCTGACTTGATCAAAGCCACCTGGTATTCCTAGAATTAATGTAATTATATAACACTTCGTTTACAATTGTTTGGTAAATTTTTGTATGATTTAGTTTTATGATTTGATTTCATTTAAAATTAAATGTAGTCTTATTCTTTTAGTACGGTTCTTTTAAAATTACCAAAGTATTATATTGAAAGTTCTAAAGAAATTAATAATTCTGATAAGAAAATACCACGAGTTAATGAATAAATTGTTTATAAACCTACCAAGTTGTAATTTTTTTTTTGCGAATTAAATATTTCCTGGTAAGACGTAAATTGTATCTATCTGCCTAAAGTGGACTAAGTCTAGAGTCACTATAGTTATGTAACTTAACTGTTTTATCTTGGTACATAGTACAGTATATTTTATTTAGGGCGAGCTTGATTTAATGAGCAATTCCTCTAGAATCAATTTATATTTAGAATTATAACATGATTCAACAAAAACGATACACTTTAGCATATCAGATCTTCGTTTAGACCGAGATGAGAGGTTTGCTCTCATTGGTCTTATGAAAAGTTAAAAAACTTTTCTGTATTTATAAATTTAGAAATTCTGAGTAGCAGCTTAGAGCTTAGTTTTATGCCTGGTTAAGGGTGATAGACTCGCTCCCTATTCCTAGATATCTCAAACTTAACGGTGAACTGTCATTTTCACATACACCTCGTTACTAAGATCTCCTTGCCTACACCCTTCTAAATATAGCGCGAATATATGATTAAATTTAAAATCTATTCAGTAGTTTTTGCAACAACCTGTAACAAACGGACAGAATTCTATATAATATTATATAGATTCAGTAAAGCGCCTGCTGAAAAATATCATAACATATCGTAACATAAAATTAATATTATTCCTTAGTAGGCGATATTATTTTTACTGCGTGATTGGCATAGTGGCTCAGCGATCGGCTTCTCTACCACATGTTGTGGGTTCGATCCCCACACGAAACAAATAATTATTTTTATGACGCACAGGAATCAGATCAGGGTCTAGGTATACATTTTATAAAGATTAACAATATTTTAAGTAACATACCACCACGCCTGTTTTGATTAAAAGACGGAATGAGAAACAGTGTGATAAGGGATTGTTGCGGAGTAAAAGAAGATGTAGTAACAAAGATTGAGAAAGGTATGTTAAGATGGTTTGGTCATGTAGAGAGAATGGAAGAACGGAGATTGACTAAACAAGTATACGTGGCGAGTACGGATGGACGAGTTGGAAGGGGAAGACCTCGGCGAATGTACCGCAACCAAATTGTGTATGTTCTTAAAAAAGGCCAGGTTCCGAGCACCGAGAACCGATGGTCATGCATGAAGAGATTAATGAATGTAGATGAAGCGAAAGTAGTGTGCCAGGATCGTAGCAAGTAAAAATCTATTGTCTATAGACCATGGGAGACAGGCGTCACAATATACATATATGTATGTAAATTTTGGTGATGTGTATTTTTCCACATAGCTTCTCTATTTTTATGACTGTGACGAACTCGAATGTCATGACGATGACATTCGAGTTCTCAGATGCGGGGAACATTTTAATTTTTATCCCGACTTCAGGCTTATTATGACATTCACCTCCAATGTCCTCACATTCTGTTATTCCTATAAGTACCAGTGAATAATGTAACAACCTTTTATTTTAAAAGAGTTTCCATGGAGTTTCTTGCCGGATTCTTTCCCACAGGATCAACTTTTTGGAACCGTGCAACTAGAGTCAATAACATTTCATAAACCCTTGCAAAAGCTTATTTTAAATAAAAACACTTGAACTTAAACTTTTGTCTGTTTTTTTTCGATATACACTTTTTTATAATATACACGCCCTTTTTTTCTGTTACGCTTGTAGATGTTTGTATTAATAAATGATTTTGGAGCCTTCGTGTTGTTATAATAAAGATCATAATAATAATCAAAAGCGACAAAACCCTGAAAAATATATCAATGTCAATTATTAATGTAACCTTTTGATTAATATACTCTAGACGAAAATTCTTACCTTATACAAAAACACCAAAATTCTCTGAAAGAAATGCATGAAAACATACATCGTCTGTCTATGTTTTCATGCAATTATTTCCGCTACTTTTCATTTGATATGGGTGAAGAGAGACAAAAGTTTATCACAGAACAATAATGGAAACTTATTCTGTAGTTTAAGACGCTTTCCACTAGAGGTCTAGGGTTCGATCCCCAAGTGGAGTTAAGTGTTATTGGGATTTTCTATGAAATTCCCTGTAGCAGCTCAGAGTCTAGATTTGTGCCCAATAAATGGTTATAGGCTCGCCCTCTATTACTTATGTGGGTGTATATAAGTACACCTCTGCCTAACCCTTCGGGGAATACAGGCGTGACGGTGTGTTCTGTAGTTTAGGCAGATATTATCGGGGTCCTGGTGAATTTGATCGCTAGTCTCATGCCCCTAATATAACAAGGGACGCATGTGATAGTCTTAATTAGTACAAATCCAACATACCCTGCCTACAACCTAAAAAAGAAGGAAAGTCAGGCTTTTCCATGGTTTGCCTTTCTCTTTCCTGCGAATTCACCCACTGCTGGGTTTGGGCTTCCCCCGTTTGGGATTTGTGTCATTTTACGACTCTGTGTAATTCTGGGATAGGAACGACTAAAATAAACGTCAAGGTGGTAAGACTCCGCTTCCGTTAACCCTTAATTTGGCTGAGCATCGGATTGTCTTATTTTATGAAATAACTTATATATACGAAGTCTTATGGTGATAACAGGTTCAGAAAAAATATTTAAAAAAAATACATTTACAGGTTTTCAGGAAATCAATGTCTATCACAGTGAACACTGCCAAATCCGTAGACAAATACCACAAAATTTTAATGTTCACTATAGTGAACACTGCCAAATTAGTGGTGTGAATAAATTAAACGATTTTATCAATAATTTTAATTATTTATTATCAAAATTTAAAAAACAATTGCGACTTTTTATTCCTGTGACAAAACGGTCTCATGTTACATTTAATACAATACACAGTGGTATTTTTTTGTGAAAATTGCATCGCCCCATGTCCTTTTTCATGCTGGGATAATGTCCTATATTATAATATCGTATGGGGGATGCAGGCCTGTCTGAACTTGGATGTGGATACTGCAATCCTGCGTTTTCCCTTAAGATTTACATCTGTTTTTTTGTAAAAAGTATCTTCTTTCGCATATAAAACAAAATCGTAGATCATTCCACTAGCACCTGCACGTACGTAATTCTTGAAACCCCACTTATTTGGTTTATCTTTCATAAATTGCTTTCAGTTTCCAACTTTCCTGACTTTGTACGGTGTATCATCATCTCGCCTATACTAAATCAATTCTCATTTTCTTGTTGTAAACAGTTTGTTCGTAGGTTTTCTACAATTGGTCTTACTTTATAGTTTCTGTCAGAATCTTATAAGTTGTTATTGGTAAAGTGTAAAAATTTGCGGATTTTTTAATACTCTTTCAAAGCCATTATGTCTGGTATTCGGTCATATTAAATCTCATTGCTCCAATAGTCTAAAAAGCATGGCATTTCCACAATACTCCTCAAAATGTGAATACCAACTCAATCTCGCATTTCCTGTGTTAAGACTTGTATTGATTTTCCAGTTTGTCATTATATGAGTGAAAATATCTAGCAAAAAAAGCAAATATAAATAATATCAATCATCACTAACCGCCAAATATACATTGGTTTCGATATCTACATTGGTTTCGATCCTAAATAATGGCATAGTGACGATAAACAGGTTTCTTTTCTACTTGTAGGTAAGAGAAAAATTTGGATTTTTCTTCGATCTTTTGGCAGTTGGAGCGATCTGATGTTTAAGCGCTCTAAAGAGAAGTCTATAGAAGGCGCAGGAGATGAAGCGGAATTTGCAGATGGTCGTGGCAGGTCATTGTTACTGATAGCATTCGATTTATCACTAATGTCGGAAGCTGTACGCTTGACAGGACCAAATGCTAATATCAGTGTCTCCAGTGAAAAGAGGCATAAGTCGAGTTATGCCCTTTTGTTTTTATTGCACCATTGTAATCTCCGTGTTCTGTTACACAACATATCAAAAGGACATAACTCTAGCTCAATCGTAACCTGGTTTTTTGAATTGCATCAAGGACATAACTCGCCGTTTTTTAAGGCATATCCACTGATATCAAGTAAATTTCACAGCTAAAAAGATACAACTGCAATAAATCCGAAAACACAAACCAACAAAAAGACATAATGTCAGTTAATTGAACTACTGACATGACAGAAAAGACACAAACCTTATTGTTCCGAAGCGATTTAAATGTAGAAAGAAATAAATGCAGATAATACCTTTAAGTGAGCATGTGTATAAGGGAATAACTCGATTTGTATCGTTTGATTCGCGTTATTTCAAATGTTTATCCCCACTTAGCCCTGTCGCTATTGGTCAAATCAAATCAAATCATTTATTGCATTGGTGGATTGGCACGTGTATAATGAATAAGTCGTTTCATTCTTTATTTTATAATTTCTATTTTGTTTATTTTTCTTTTTAAAGTAAATACTGTTTCGTGTGTTTGTTTTAAATAATATATATATTGCAGTCAAAACTCTTAACCAGTCGAAAGTACTTTTAACTAGCAAAATCAGTTAAAAGTAGTTTTAACCGTATGCTTTAGAATTTTGCCGCGAATTTTTCGCTTCTATAATAGAAATAAATGAATTGACTGCAACATATACAAACATTTAAAAGTCATTTCATATTTTTTGAGCTAAAATTTAATTAGAGCCAATTATTAAGACTTGTAACTGTTTAATGCATTTTTGTTGTTGTACTCGACGCTAGTAGCCGTGGTTAGTTCAGTCAAAAGCGTAGTGTGATTTGTGTGTTTTCTTCAAAACTAGGGAAAAATGACACGCAGGCAAAAAAATACTGAATTTGTGTTAAAACCGGCTAGAATTGTAAGTACCTACCTATTTTATTTATGTAATTACTTTGACTTTGATTTTTACTAAGACTATCGTTCAATGATTTCAAATGTGGCTTAAAACCTGATGAGTAATTTGATCGACTTTAAATTGCTTTTATGGATGAAGGAACTTCAAAAGCAACCATCTACCGCTGGTATAGCGGTCGTCTTACTTTGGCGAATGAACAAAGGAGTGGTCGTCCTACGACGGCTGTCACCGAAGAAAGTGTGTTGGCAGTAAAAAAAATAATTCAAGAAAAGAGACGAATTACGTACGAAGAGATTCAGCATACTCTGCTGATTGGTTCAGGAAGTGTTCACAAGATTTTGCACGAGCACCTACGCGCAAGGAGGACAGTTCCCCGCTGGGTAACGCATAACCTCACCGAAGCTCAGAAGCAGGCCCATGTGGATTGGTGCCGTGATATGATACAAAAATTTGATGAAGGCTCGTCACGGCGCGTTTACGACATTGTGACAGGTGACGAATCCTGTATTTATCAATACGATCCAGAAACAAAGCGTCCGTCGAAAGTTTGGCTGTTTCAAAATGAACCAACGCCTACGAAAGTGAAGCGATCGAGGAGCGCAGGAAAAGTTTTGATCGCTAGTTTCTTCACTTTGATGGGGTACCTAGTTTCAATTCCACTTCGAGACCAAAGCAGCATCAACGCCGAATGGTATAGCACAAAATGCCTGCCAGAAGTTTTTTCTGTAATGAGCAACAAGCGCCCGAACACCGGACTCCGCGGGGTCGTTCTTCACCACGACAACGCGCCCGCGCACTCTGCGATCAAAACGAGGGACTTCCTGGAGTCCACACCGGTCGGAGTATTGAGACACCCTCCTTACAGTCCTGATTTGGCTCCGTGTGACTCTTTTTATTCCCTAAAATTAAAAATCAGCTCAAAGGGATACAGTTTTCATCGCCGGAAGACGCGCTAGCAGCGTTTGAGAAGGCCGTGGAAGAGGTGTCTGCGGAGGATTGTAATTTTTTTTTTTTAAATTAGTTCAGACGCATGAAACTTTGTATAGAGGCTGGTGGAGAGTTCCTTGAAAAGATTTAATAAACAAAAAAACATAGAAGTTAGTGTCCTGTCTGTCTGTCCGATCGTGTCACAGCCTTTTTTTTTCGAAACTATAAGAAGTATGCTGTTGAAACTTGGTAAGCAGATATATTCTATGAACCGCATTAAGATTTTAACACAAAAATAGAAAAAAAAAACAATAAATTTTGGGGGTTCCCCATACTTGGAACTGAAACTCAAAAATTTTTTTTTATCAAACCCATACGTGTGGGGTATTTATGGATAGGTCTTCAAAAATGATATTGAGGTTACTAATATCATTTTTTTCTAAACTGAATAGTTTGCGCGAGAAACACTTCCAAAGTGGTAAAATGAAAAAAATATATGATGTATGTACATTACCATGTAAACTTCCACCGAAAATTGATTTGAACGAGATCTAGTAAATATTTTTTTTTTAATACGTCATAAACTGAATATTTTGCTCGAGAGACACTTTCAAAGTGGTAAAATGTGTGTCCCCCCCCCTGTAACTTCTAAAATAAGAGGACGATAAAACTAAAAAAAATATATGATGTAGATTACCATGTAAACTCCCACCGAAAATTGGTTTGGACGAGATCTAGTAAATAGTTTTTTTTTAATACGTCATAAATCGTAATGATACGGAACCCTCCGTGCGCGAGTCCGACTCGCACTTGGCCGGTTTTTGTTTATTTTATGTTGATTCCTCGTTTCTTATGTTGATTATTTCAATAAATAGAAGTATTTAATAGTCTATTTATTTTATTATAATATTAGATAAGTTTATCATGTATGTTTGTTATTGATAGCAGAAAGACATTAAGTCGTATAATCGTCTTAAACATTGATGAAATAAGGGAATAAGTCGTAATATTCCTTTAAAAACGAGCAAAATTACAAGAATAAAAGACGTTATACCATTAATGCTTCGTTAATAAGGGAACAACTCAACAAAAAGTAAAAAAAAATATAGAAGGAGTGTTTGAATGGGTAATTTATTTACGTTAAATGAAAGAACTATTTATTAACTAGAATGTGCAATAAAAAAAATATAATAATTTAATCCCGAAATACTAAAAAACATCAAAAGTATGGTTTTTTGGCTCTCCTGAAAAGTGCCCATTTTGAGTTGTGCCCTTTTTCACTGGAGACACTGATATTATACACGTGCGACCTTGTATTTTATGCTGTTAACAAGCTGGAAAAACCAGGTAAAGCACACGAAAACCCACCACATAGGTAAATGGATATATAGTAAAAGTTATCCCCAATTTGACAAGATTAATCACAGTGAACATATTATATTGATAATACTTGTTCGAATATTTGGCAGTGTTCAATCTGATGAACAAACAAGTTTGGCGTCAAAATATGTAACTAAAAACTCATAGCATAGATCAAAAACACATACAAAATCAAAGAATATATATTATTTAGTAAATCAAAAGCATTAAAAACTTAGAATTGTCTTGGAAAGTACGAAAAATATAAATATAAACCTTACGAAGAATTGAGAGCCCACGACGTGCTGACATCATGTCGTGTTATTGACAAGTGAACGATGTTTGAAACAGTAGAACTATTTTTATACCAATAAAATATAGTATAAACTTAAAATAAGTAAAATAAAAATGGTTCTGGTTAGGTACACGAGACGCTATGACCGCTAAGCCACCACGAGTCTTGACGTTGGAATCACGTCACGGATGTCAATCAGCCCGAAGCTCACTGTGTAGGTACTTCTCGAGAATAAAAAAACAACAACAGCCATTTAAATCGTTTAACTTCATTGTTAAAATACATTTATAAATGCGAGTAATAAGAAACATTGTTATTTTGTGTTCTTGTACAGTGTTAAATAACAAAAAGCTGAAAATAGTAAACAGTTTCTCAAAGTCAAAATTTATAAGTTTATTAAACTTAATAATAACAGTGAACAAGTTTCAGTGCGTGAGCTTAAACGTTGTAATTGTGCATCAACTTATGGTGTTATAAAACACCTTGAAAACTGCAATAAACGTAATTTTAAAATATTGTCACCTTTTTGTTATTAATTGTACCGTTGTTAGATTGATACCAAGATTAACTGCTACACATTCGATACAGCAAAGTGCGGTGGATGTGGCAAGTTTCTTTCGCCGACAGAGGCCGCTAATTGCGACTAATGCAGGTCGAACTATCACAGACTGTGCGTAGGCATGAAGCTCACCGGCTCTCTGCCTACCCCCTGGCACTGTCCTGAATGCAACAAAGGATTAGCGAGGGACAACCAGGCCGGTAGTAGTTTTTAGTAGTAGTAGTGCCTGCTGGCATGTACATGCCACCATGAATGGGTCGCACGACCGGGGAAATACTACCCTCCCGCAGAATATCGACGTCAAGTACCAGTATGCATACTGTTGCGTTTCGTACGGTGAGTGTGGACCGCCGAAGGACCAATTACTCCCTCAGTCCATTTCCCTCCCGTTTCCTTAAATAGGCTCAGCAACGCATCTGCAACTCCTTTGGTTTTGTAGATGTCCATGGGTGGCGATGACTACTTACCATCAGGTAGCTCGCCTGCTCGTTTGCCGAGTTATACCATAAAAAAAGGCTGACACACCAGTACGGGGTCATGCACAAGCTGTGGCGAACCTTATAAACAGCAGTCCCATAGGAATCACAACGTCGGACACTGCGCAGGAGCTCAGCCTTGACATCTTTAGAGCGGAGATGAGGATATTCAGAGAGATTCTTAATTCCTTTTGGACTGAACTTTTGAATTTACGTCTTTGAGGTGATGTAAGTTGACGTGGCGAGAAATATCTTGGTTGTGGATTCGGCAATTATTATACCAATAGTTGTACCTAACAGACAATGAATAGCCAAGTGCCTCCCTTTGATAATTAGATCAATAAGGTTTTACTGGTCAATAGACAATAAATAATTCATTCATTTGTTTCTCAAAAATTGGGACCAACTTTCGGAGTTAATAAAATATATAAAGCTAAAGCTAAACCACTTCTACGGGAAACATCTTGTTTTCCAAAACCCTCGAAAAAAATAGCTTCCATGAATGTGACCTTCGTTAAACAATATTGACGAACATTCTAGAACCCTTACACATCGAAATTCACATTTCTGTTTCGGTAGTGGAAAAAACTGCATTTACACAGATGTTTACATTTAATATGGGTGAAGAAAGGAAAAGTTTATCACAAAATAATAATCGAAAGTTGTTCTGTAGTTTACGAAGATATTATCGGGACCCTGGTGAATTCGATCATTAGTCTAATGGCCCAATCATAGGCCAAGGGAAGGGACGTGATATTTTTTAGTTAGAACACATGGCTAACAGGTCAACCTATAAAATCCATTTTAAGCTAATCTCACATTGTATAGGCCCATACAATAAGAGGCCAGCTTAAACTGGAATTGTATAGCTTGATGTGTAGCCGTGCGTACGAGTCCAATGTTCTCTACTGCACCCCCTGAGTATGAATGATTTATGTGGATTGTAACAAAACAAGGTAAAAAAGGTAGTTCAGGCTTTCCCATGGATGGTATTTTTCTCTCATACGAATTTACCCACTGTTTGGTTTGAGCTTCCTCGGTATGAGCAATTCTGTCCTGATCAGGCGAGCCACCTGATGGTAAAAAAATCATCGCCGCCCATGGATATCTGCAATACCAAAGGAGATGCAGAAGTGTTGCTGTGCCTATTTAAGAAAAGGGCGGGGGAGAGGAGAAAAGAACAAGAAAGGGGGCTGAGGGAGGATTTGGGCCTCCGGCGCTCATCACTTACCATACGTAACGCAACAGTATGCATACTGGTACTTGACGGTATTCTGTGGGAATGTAATGGTTTGAATTACCGGGTATATGAGATTGAATGATTATGATGATGAGATGGCCTGGTTGCTTGTTTGTCATCTCATAATAAAAAAGATACCTATTGTGTGTGTGTGTTACTCAGGAGTGTTTCTAGCTATGTTTGATGAAAATCGGCGGAGATATAATGCAATTGTGGGGTGTTTTTCATAATCAGCAGGATGAATTAAGACTTTTTCTTTAATTAATTTTGGAGATTATTTCTCGTCTTTCCAATTTAATGAAATGATGTATCGCCCGCGCCCCTTTCTCCTCTATTTAAGAAAATAATTTAAATTAATCGAGCCAAACGGCCATTCCGAAATAAGAATAAATATGTATACAGGTGAAATTATTTCAGAATAATATGAGTGACAATATTAATTCTTATGTTTAAAATATTTAAATAATAGTTTCGGTTTCATATAAAAGGGGCCCGAGTATTCGCAATTACTATGATACTATTATCACCGGGCAGATAGAAACAACCTCAGGTAAGTTATAATTTATATATATATATATATATTTATATTAAGTACAAAATATTTTATAATAACCAATAATAACCAGTATAATGTCCCACAAAACTGTACAAAAAGTTTGTCTGCGGATTTGAAAAAATAAATAAATATTACACAGCCCCTCCGTGCTTCGAAGAGCACGTAAAGCTGTCGGTACCGTTAATCATACTTATTCACATCTTTAGTCAGCAGCCTACAAAGCCAAACAGCCGGCTTATCCTCAGAATAATATATATATATATATATATATATATATATATATATATATATATATATATATATATATATATATAACATATATAGATATGCAATACTGTTATCAATTGGTTCATGTGCCCTGAAGTTACTAGGTATGTTAGGGTCGGACCCTAACATACCTAGTAATTTAAAGGCTAAGAGGAATAAAGATAATCGGTATCTATATATTTTTTTATTCCAGTCATGACAGACCCAGCTACGGCTATGGCTAATATCCAGGCCATGCAGTTGGCCATGCAACTGCTTCAGACTTTGACACCGACTGCCTGGATGTTTCCAGCCGAATGTCCAGTCACAGGTTGGTTCAGTTTTTTTGGTCCATTTAAGTTACGAATTTAAGGCACTATACATATATATATATATATATCCAAACCATAATATATCCAACACATAAGTTTATTTGTCTTCAGAGGGAGACGCCTTTGACTACATCGTGGTGGGCGGCGGGTCAGCAGGGTCGGTCGTAGCCAGCAGGCTTACGGAAAATGAAACTATCAACGTACTGTTGGTTGAAGCGGGAGGATATCCGCCCTTAGAGTCAGTGCTGGTGAGTCCTAAAACTGCATCAAATAGAGTTGCTTTCGTTTCTTGTTATTATATCAAATCATCGGTACTTCTTAGCAAAATCTACTATTGGCTGTTAAACTTTAAAATTCATCAAAATAGTTTAAATTAATTAATTTAGTAATTATCATTTGGTATGTGCCATATAAACAAAAACTACCGAAAAACCAACAGTAAAACAGACAGAAGACAAAATCATAGACAAAAGTTCGAAAAATAATTATTAAAAAAATGTACAGAGACGTTAAACTTGCATTCTTTTTATATGTATTGGTGATGATAATGACGATCTTGATACTTAGACTTATTACTTAATTACAGTTTCCTGGCTGGTTTACTTATTTGGTGCAGTCACCATATGACTACAACTTCACCTCGGTGAATGACGGCAGAACAGCTCAAAATCTTCAAGGTCAGGTGTTTGGTATAACCCAGGGCAAGATGTTGGGAGGCAGTAGCGGGCTCCACCATTTGATGCATACGCATGGTGACCCAGAAGATTACAATGTATGGGCTAATATGACGAACGATATAAACTGGAGTTACAAGAAAATTCAGAAGTATTTGAAGAAAATTGAAAATTTAGTCGATAAGGATATTCTAGCGTCAAAGTACGCAAGTCTTCACGGTACTGACGGTCCTACGAAGATACAAAGAGAAACTTACGAATCCAACAAAAAATATTTGGACGCATTGGCGGAGCTTGGCCATAAGGTCGTCTTGGATGTAACCTCTACTGAATCTGCCGTTGGCTTCGTTGAGTCGCTATTAGAAATTGCTGATGGATTAAGACAAAGCGCCGCTTTAGGGTATCTGGGCTTAGCCAAGTCACGCCCTAACTTGTGCCTTTCATTATTTACTACTGCAACTAAAGTTCTGGTCAACAACGATACGGCCTATGGAATACAAGCCACCAATTCAAGCGGTACAACCATAGAGTTATATGCAAAGAAGGAAGTAATTGTGTCTGCTGGTGCTATAAACACGCCGAAACTCCTCATGTTGTCTGGCATTGGACCAAAAGAGCACCTTACGTCATTAGGCATAGATCTGATTGTTGATCTACCTGTCGGTGAAAATCTACAAGACCATCCATGCGCCGTTGTGGTATACGCACTAGAGGAGTGTAATACCACAAACACAGCTTCCAACCCCCATGCATTCCCCGCACGATCTTTCAATGGTTACGTGGCACTAAACGATTCGCAGACCTATGCAGATTACGAGTCCATTAACCTGGACATGCAATGCAACGCAGAGGGTGGTCTTCAGTTGAATCTCAATGTATTTAAATATTCTTACAATATCTCCCAAAAGATATATGACGTTGCTACAAAGAGAAACACACTTCAGTCGGTGGTAGGACTGGCGTTTCCAAAATCTCGTGGAAAAGTTACTATAGTCAGCAAAGATTCAACAGTCGATCCTCGAATAGAAACGGGCATACTTAGCAACAGTGATGACATTGATTTAATAGCTAGAGCATTTATGGATCATAATAGGATTATGAACACAACCTACTTCAAGAGTGTCAATGCAGAAATGGTAGATTTTGGGTTATGCAAGGATGCGGAAACTGAACTAGAATTCTGGAAGTGCTATGCATTGCAAATGTCCATACCCATGTGGCATTATTCTGGTACTTGCGCTATGGGTAATGTGCTGGACAGCAATATGCAAGTTATGGGCTTAACAAATTTGCGTGTGATCGACTCTTCGGCGATGCCAACCGTAATTCGAGGCAAAATCTATGCTGGAGTTATGGTGGTCGCCGAAAGAGGGGCTGACTTGATCAAAGCCACCTGGTATTGAATTAATGTAATTATATAACACTTCTTTTACAATTGTTTGGTAAATTTTTGTATGATTTAGTTTTATGATTCGATTTCATTTTAAATTAAATGTAGTCTTATTCTTTTAGTACGGTTCTTTTAAAATTACCAAAGTATTATATTGAAAGTTCTAAAGAAATTAATAATTCTGATAAAAAAATACCACGAGTTAATGAATAAATTGTTTATAAACCTACCAAGTTGTAATTTTTTTTTTGCGAATTAAATATTTCCTGGCTAAGACGTAAATTGTATCTATCTGCCTAAAGTGGACTAAGTCTAGAGTCACTATAGTTATGTAACTTAACTGTTTTATCTTGGTACATAGTACAGTATATTTTATTTAGGGCGAGCTTGATTTAATGAGCAATTCCTCTAGAATCAATTTATATTTAGAATTATAATATGATTCAACAAAAACGATACATTTTAGCATATCAGATCTTCGTTTAGACCGAGATGAGAGGTTTGCTCTCATTGGTCTAATGAAAAGTTAAAAACCTTTTCTGTATTGCATAACTTTAGAAATTCTGAGTAGCAGCTTAGAGCTTAGTTTTATGCCTGGTTAAGGGTGATAGACTCGCTCCCTATTCCTAGATATCTCGAACTTAACGGTGAACTGTCATTTCACATACACCTCGTTACTAAGATCTCCTTGCCTACACCCTTCTAAATATAGCGCGAATATATGATTAAATTTAAAATCTATTCAGTAGTTTTTGCAACAACCTGTAACAAACGGACAGAATTCTATATAATATTATATAGATTCAGTAAAGCGCCTGCTGAAAAATATCATAACATATCGTAACATACAATTAATATTATTCCTTAGTAGGCGATATTATTTTTACTGCGTGATTGGCATAGTGGCTCAGCGATCGGCTTCTCTACCACATGTTGTGGGTTCGATCCCCACACGAAACAAATAATTATTTTTATGACGCACAGGAATCAGATCAGGGTCTAGGTATACATTTTATAAAGATTAACAATATTTTAAGTAACATACCACCACGCCTGTTTTGATTAAAAGACGGAATGAGAAACAGTGTGATAAGGGATTGTTGCGGAGTAAAAGAAGATGTAGTAACAAAGATTGAGAAAGGTATGTTAAGATGGTTTGGTCATGTAGAGAGAATGGAAGAACGGAGATTGACTAAACAAGTATACGTGGCGAGTACGGATGGACGAGTTGGAAGGGGAAGACCTCGGCGAATGTACCGCAACCAAATTGTGTATGTTCTTAAAAAAGGCCAGGTTCCGAGCACCGAGAACCGATGGTCAGGCATGAAGAGATTAATGAATGTAGATGAAGCGAAAGTAGTGTGCCAGGATCGTAGCAAGTAAAAATCTATTGTCTATAGACCATGGGAGACAGGCGTCACAATATACATATATGTATGTAAATTTTGGTGATGTGTATTTTTCCACATAGCTTCTCTATTTTTAGGATGACATTCGAGTTCTCAGATGCGGGGAACATTTTAATTTTTATCCCGACTTCAGGCTTATTATGACATTCACCTCCAATGTCCTCACATTCTGTTATTCCTATAAGTACCAGTGAATAATGTAACAACCTTTTATTTTAAAAGAGTTTCCATGGAGTTTCTTGCCGGATTCTTTCCCACAGGATCAACTTTTTGGAACCGTGCAACTAGAGTCAATAACATTTCATAAACCCTTGCAAAAGCTTATTTTAAATAAAAACACTTGAACTTAAACTTTTGTATGTTTTTTTTTCTATATACACTTTTCTATAATATACACGCCCTTTTTTTCTGTTACGCTTATAGATGTTTGTATTAATAAATGATTTTGGAGCCTTCGTGTTGTTATAATAAAGATCATAATAATAATCAAAAACGACAAAACCCTGAAAAATATATCAATGTCAATTATTAATGTAACCTTTTGATTAATATACTCTAGACGAAAATTCTTACCTTATACAAAAACACCAAAATTAAAAATTCTTTGAAAGAAATGCATGAAAACATACATCGTTTGTCTATGTTTTCATGCAATTATGTCCGCTACTTTTCATTTGATGTGGGTGAAGAAAGGAAAAAGTTTATCACATAACAATAATGGAAACTTGTTCTGTAGTTTAAGACGCTTTACACTAGTGGTCTCGGGTTCGATCCCCAAGTGGACTTAAGTGTTATTGGTATTTTCTATGTAATTCCCAGTAGCAGCTCAGCTCATAAATGGTTATAGGCTCGCCCTCTATTACATGGGTCCTTAACATTATGTGGGTGTATATTAGTACACCTCTGTCTAACCCTTCGGGGAATACAGGCGTGACGGTGTGTTCTGTAGTTTAGGCAGATATTATCGGGGTCCTGGTGAATTTGATCACTAGTCTCATGCCCCTAATATAACAAGGGACGCATGTGATATTCTTAATTAGAACAAATCCAACATACCCTGCCTACAACCTAAAAAAGAAGGAAAATCAGGCTTTTCCATGGTTTGCCTTTTTCTTTCCTGCGAATTCACCCACTGCTGGGTTTGGGCTTCCTCCATTTGTGTCATTTAACGACTGTGTAATTCTGGGCTAGGATCGACTAAAATAAACGTCGACACAAGGTGGCTCCGCTTCCGTTAAGTTGTACCACTGCATGCATAGCGTAATATTCTGCAGCTAAGTAATAATATATACATACACTGACGCCTTTTTCCCATAGGGGTAGGCAGAAACTACAAAATGCCATTTGCTACGATTTTTGCATACTTCTTTTCCTTCGTCCTTCATACATCTTGTCATACACATGTTGCGAGTACACATATGACCTTTCTTAAGAATTTCACCAATAAGGTCGTGGTATGTCTTTCTAGGGCGTCCCCCCCCCGGCGACTCCACATTCGCTTTATAAATCCCTTTCGTTAATCGCCTTTCATCCATTCTTTCGACATTTTAAGTAATAATGTGCTAACATTATTGTGTTCCGGTTTGAAGGGTAATGTAGCCAGTGACATTACCCTGGGTGTATGAGATGGAATGAGCTTCAATATGATTATGCGCAAGTGATACAAATGGTACCAACGTCTATCGGCTGCTGCTAACATCAGGCGTAAAATTTCAACATATCTCTAGCTAAACGAAACGAAAATTGACCAGCCATGTACGAAACCCATAAAGGTGTGGGTTTCGTGCATGGCTGGTCCGTTTTCGTGTATAATTTTATCAATTGCAACTTCGTCTGCAGCGAGAAAATTATTGTCTTTTATTCCTATTGATTAGTAGTAATTTCTCTACGTTACAATTCTCTTTTGAATGTTGTATCGACCTTTTCTCCTCTTTATCTATAAAAAATTAAATACATCAGCTCGTCCGTATCTTCCGAAGATAAAACAAATATAAACAGGTGAAATACTTTCAGAATAAAGAGAAAATGAATTTTTTGTCAAAAACATTTAATAATTACCTACTATTTCTATTAGTTCAGGTTGCATATAAAAGACGGCCAAGTATTCACAATGACTATCATTTTTTTATCACCAGGTAGCTGCATACAACGTCAGGTAAGTTATTATTTTTATTTGTACCTCATAAGGTTTTGATATTTTTGCATTATTCTTTGTATACACAAATTCCTGGAGATAAGATTCCAGGTCAACCAGCGTTATTGGGTTTTTCTCTGGAATTCTCAGGAGCAGCTCGGAGATTGGATAGGTATGTGGTGAATGGCAATAGGCTCGCCCCCTATAACGTGAGAACTAATCATACCAGCGCAATGCTGCTGCCGGAATCTTTGTTCTTTGTTTTTTCTTGGCAAGCTCGCTCCATTGTAGATCACTTCGTTGTTTAACCTCAGTATCAGTCACTCCTATATATCTAAGATATAACTAAGGAATGTTTTCTTCAGTCTTCAGTCATGGCGGACTCAGCTACAGCTATGGCGACTATCCAGTCCATTCAGTTGGCCCTGCAAATGATTCAGACTTTGACACCGACTGCCTGGATGTTTCCAGCCGAATGCCCAGTCAAAGGTATGTTCAGTGTTTTTGGTCAATTCAAGTTACGAAATCATCCAAGAACCTAACACTTAAAAACACAAAACATCTAATCGGTCAGTATATAATATTTTATTTACCGCGATCCGTATTCAAATGGATTATGCCTCTCTTTTATATGGTAGCAGTTGCAAGACACACCTAGCTAAATTGGATAAATTTCAAAACAAATGTATGCGTTTAATAGGCAGTCTTATTAAAAGCACACCATCCACGAGATGGAAGTAGTATTAAATATTCAACCTTTAGCTATCCGTAGGCGGTACTTCGGCTAAATCTTTCAAAGCGAGAAAAACTTGAAATTATGGGTCAAAATTCATATCCTCTTTTGTTAATAATTAACTTAAACTAAATCACATAATACATATATTATGTGAGTAATCGGCTAGAGATCTTTTACCTGGACACTTGGAATACCAAAGTTGATCTTTCAATTAATGTGGTAATACGAACATAGTATTCTTGGAAAACCCTAAACGTTATTATCGTAGGCGGGAGATAAATTCATTGTGCTTAAGTTTTATACACCATAAGTACTATCAATTTTACAAGGTCTTTACTGATGGGTCCAACAGCCTTTATGGCAGTGGCGCTGACATTTTGGACTCACAACCTGATATCAGTTGTAAATTTTCAATTGAGGCTAAAATTTCTATCATGCACACTGAATTTTTAAGAATAGCAAAAGCGTTTTCGTATATCGAAAGTATTGATACTGATAAATTTGTAATACTTACGGATTCAAAATCTGCCTAGCTACATCTGATGGGCTCTACAAAAGCGCGTCGGGGCATTCCAATTACTTATGTTATTTTTAATAGTGGGTACCCTCACATGTTGGACTTATAGTTACCAGAAGAGATCGATAGACTTGACAGGGAGTCCGTTTTAGATGACTGCAATAAAATTTGGTCTGAGTGTTTCGAAGAAAGATCATCGAGTAAGGGCATCTGGTACGGAACAATCCAACCAAATCTTCCTCGTTCCACATGGTTTGAAGTCTAATATTCAAGAAATTGTAACAGCCTTAAGACGTCGCTGTGGACACATTCCTCTCAATAATTTTGCACATGATATGATGGGTAAGGTCGCTTCGCCGAATTGTACAGAATCTGATAAGGTTGAAGATATCTATAACATCCTTATGGAATGCGGGCGTAATGAGGCACTAAGACAAGATTTAGTTTTAGTGATTTCTATTACAATGTTTAGTATTTTGGCTTATCCTCTTTCAGAAGAAGCCAAATTATTTATAAAGTTATGCATTGCAACTTTTAAGCATAGAATAAAAAGTTCTATGAGGGTGACATATTCTATTAGAAAAACTCTCTCTAAACAAATAAAGAAAAAAATATATATCAGTTTATTTGTCTTCAGATGGAGACGCCTTTGACTACATCGTGGTGGGCGGTGGGTCCGCAGGATCGGTTGTAGCGAGCAGGCTTACAGAAAACAAAAATATCAACGTACTATTGGTCGAAGCGGGAGGATATCCGCCCATAGAGTCAGTGCTGGTGAGTCCTAAAACTATGATATGATTTATGTACTCGAGATGATTATGAAGATCTTGATGCTTGATTTTAATATTTTTTTATATAGTCCTAAAAGCAAGGTTTTGAAATTCATTTATAATTACAGTTTCCTGGCTGGTTTACTTATTTGGCGCAGTCACCATATGACTACAACTTTACATCGGTGAATAACGGCAGAACAGCCCAAAATCTTCAAGGCAAGGTGCTCGGTATGACCCAGGGTAAGATGTTAGGAGGCAGTAGCGGTCTCCACCATATGATGCATTCACATGGCGACCCAGAAGATTTCAATGCATGGGCTAATATGACTAACGATATAAATTGGAGTTATAAGAAAATTCAGAAGTATTTCAAGAAACTAGAAAATTTAATCGATAAGGATATTCTAGCGTCAAAGTACGCAAGTCTTCACGGCACTGATGGTCCTACGAAGATAACAAGAGAAACTTACGAATCCAATAAAAAATATTTGGAAGCATTTGCGGAGCTTGGCCACAAGATCGTGTTGGACGTTACCTCTACTGAATCTACTATTGGCTTCGTTGAATCGTTATTGCAAATTGCTGATGGAATAAGACAAAGCGCCGCTTTGGGGTATCTTGGCTTGGCCAAGTCACGCCCTAACTTGTGCCTTTCATTATTCACTACTGCAAATAAAGTCCTGGTTAACAAAGGTACGGCCTATGGAATACAAGCCACTAATTCCAGAGGCAAAACCATCAAGGTATACGCAAAGAAGGAAGTTATTTTGTCTGCGGGTGCTATTAACACTCCGAAACTCCTCATGTTGTCTGGCATTGGACCAAAAGAGCACCTTACGTCATTAGGCATAGATGTGATTGCTGATCTACCTGTGGGCGAAAATCTTCAAGACCATACATGCGCCGTTGTGATGTATGCACTGGATGAATGTAATACGACAAACACAGCTTCCAATCCCCATGCATTCCCCGCAAGATCTTTCAATGGTTACGTGGCACTCAAAGATTCGCAGACCTATGCAGATTACGAGTCCATTAACATGGACATGCAATGCAGCCCACAAGGCCTCCTTCATATGAACCTCAACGTGTTTAAATATTCTTACAATATCTCGCAAACGTTGTATGACGTAGCTAAAGAAAGAAATATACTTTATTCGATGATCGGTCTGATGATGGCAAAATCTCGTGGTAAAATAACTCTTACCAGCAAAGATCCTGCAGCCGATCCCCGAATAGAAACGGGCATACTTACTAACTGTGACGACATTGATTTAATGGTAAGAGCATTTATAGACCATAACAGGATTCTGAACACAACATATTTTAAGAGCGTCAATGCAGAAATGATAGATTTTGGTCTATGCAAGGATGCGAAAACCGAATTGGAATACTGGAAGTGCTATATCTTTGAGATGTCTGTATCCATGTGGCATTATACAAGTAGTTGTGCCATGGGAAAAGTGCTGAACTCTAAATTGGAGGTAATGGGAGTGAGAAATTTGCGTGTGATTGATTCTTCTGCAATGCCAACCGTGACTCGCGGTGAAATCTATGCTGGAGTTATGGTGCTCGCCGAAAGAGGGGCCGACTTGATAAAAGCCACCTGGTGTTGAATTAATGTCATTGTCTACTACTTGTTACTAACAACTATTTCATTGATTAAATTTATGATAACTTCATTATAATTCCATTGATTTTATTTTGTGCATGTTAATTTTTTGGACACACCAAGTGTGATATTGACAATTGTATAGAAATAAATAATTCTGTTGAAAAAAAAAATACAGTACGTTGATGAATAAATTGTTTATATCAAGTTGAAGATTTTTGTGAATCTAATATATCCTGGCGAAAACGTAAATGACTCATTATGTAAGCTTAAAGTATTTTAAAGTTAACCTGGTAATGCTGAATCAATTTATAATTATTTAGAACCCATAGCAGTTTCTAAGAAACTTTTATCTTGAATTATAATAGATTCACCAATATCTATCATTATACCAACAGAATTTTAAAATTTTGTTTCTATTGGTCTCATGACTGCCTCATTAGTCTAGTGGTCCTAAGCGCGACTGCTACGCTAGAGGTCCTGGGTTCTATCCCCAGATCAAAGTGTTATTTGGTTTTTCTATGAAATTCTCAGTAGTAACTCGGAGTCTGGATTTGTGCCCGGTTAATGGCAATAGGCTCGCCCCCTATTACATGGGACCTAAACAAACTCAATTGATGGTATTCAATCACTATCGTTGGGATGGGTTGCTTCTTGGGATCAAGGTTAGTGCCTCCGCCAACACGAGCTGAAGTAGGACACTACCCACTTTTTTTAAAGCGTTTCAGCCTGTCTAATGTGCATAATTATATTCAATTTAATCAGGTGTACACATATCTACAAGTCACGTTACACATTACCACTTTAAGCTGTTCTCTCATTGTATATACTGTTCGTACAATCAGAGGTCAGCTTAAACTGGATCACAAGAATTTGGCGTGCGTCATAAACATGTCCTCGAAATATTAATATATAGTAACGGTTAAACATTATAATATCGATATTTCTTCATATTTGTTATAGGAAAATAAGTTATAGCCTATTGATTGCCTAAGTAAAAGAACTTGAAATCGACCTTTCAATTATAGAAATCTCGTTTTTAATAATAATAAGCTGATGCCCGCGGATCCACTCGCATCCCTAAGTGTATCGACAACAGTACCACCTACCGGCTCCAACAATTATAGCTTTGGACTATCCAAGTGACGTCATACCATCACGCCTGTATTCCCCGAAGGGTTAGGCAGAGGTCTACTAATATACCTACACCCACGTTTCGCCGGTATGTTTAGGTCCCGTGTCATAGGGGGCGAGCCTATTGCTATTAACCGGGCACAAATCCAGACTGCTACTGGGAATTTCATAGAAAAACCCAATAATACTTTGCTCGACCTGGGGATCGAACCCAGAACCTCTAGCATAGCAGTCGCAGTGAGCGGTGGTAACGTAGTGGTAACGGCCGCGACTTACGAGTTGTAGGTCGTAGGTTGGAACCCATACAGGCGCCTTCATCATCAACCCATTACATTGTCCCACTGCTGAGCACGGGTCTCCTCTCAGTACGAGAGGGATTAGTCTATAGTCCACCACGCTAGCCTACTGCGGGTTGGTAGACTTCACACGCCGTCAAGAAAATCTCTCAGGCATGCAGGTTTCCTCACGATGTTTTCCTTCACCGTTTAAGCACGTGATAATTAATTATTAATACGCACATGACTTCGAAAAGACAGAGGTGCGTGCCCTGGATTCGAACTTTAACTTTCGAACAGGCGCCTTACTTTGTGTAAATTATTTCATCGCCACTGCTCCCAAAACGGTGAAGGAAAACGTCGTGAGGAAACCGGCATGTCCTAGAACCAAAAAATCGAAGACATGTGACATCTACCAACCCGCACTGTGCCCGCGTGGTGGATTACAGCCCACTCCCTCTCACTGAGAGGAGGCCTGTGTCCCAACAGTGGGAACATTATAGGCCAACTATAAAATCTCATCTCTATTAAAAGCCGTAGTTACGTACGCTGTCAGGATGTGTGTACCTACGTGTTTATAATACAAGGTGATTGTAAATATTCAGTACTACACGAGTTCTCTGAAATCATCTTATTGTTGACGAAATGACAAACAATATGAAAGAACGTATTTTCTCCTCACATTTTTTAAAACAATAGAACACACTTGAGTAAATAACATGAGGAGAATGGGTATAATTGTTTTACCAAGAAAACGATTTAATTTGCCAATTTTATCTTCAGCTTATAGGTATATAGTATTAATTTTTCCTGAACTTCTGACATGCAAACTGAGTTTGATATAACTCAAAAAATATATGAAAAACTACATTATGAAGACTGTTTAGTTTGAAGCATCGCATCATGGTTTTTGACCATAAAGCGACCAATGCCAAAACTTCATTATATAAAAAAAATCTTAGTGTCGTGGAGGTCTGATGGCAGACGCATCTTGTAAAATACTGACATTAATTTCTGGTAAGACTGAAAGCTGATCCCAATATATCTGAGAAGAAGGCTTCATCATCATCAACTCATATATTGTCCCACTGCTGGGCACGGGTCTCCTCTCAGAATGAGAGGGATTAGGCCGTAGTAGACTACTGCGGGTTGACAGACTTCAATCGTCATCTAAAAATCTCTCAGGCATGCAGGTTTCCTCTAGATGTTTTCCTTCACCGTTTAAGTGCGTGATAATTAATTGTATGCACGTGAATTTGAAAAGTCAGAGGTAGGTACGGTCAGCACATCAAGTTACCACAAAATGTAAAATTTTCTCAGTTGATTTTAAACTTTAACACTAACGTTTTAAGGTTTAAAATCATTTGGAAAATTTTGACAGTTTTGTATAACCTGATGTGCTGACGACTGTATATGCCTTGGGTCATATCAAAAGGCTATCACTGCACTGCAAGAAAAGGCTTATGGGATGAGTGACCTGAATTACGCTGTAAATACAGAAGTCCTGTAGAAAATATTCGTTTGATGAGTGTGTTGTCTGTCAGTGAACCTTAATAAGTCGATCGTCTGGAACACCTTGAACAGCTGACTGTTCATTTGTTGACCTAGCCATAAAATAGGTACTTATTCAGTTATTTTAGTGAAGGAAAAATAAGACCGCGGGCAGGATTCGAACCTGCGTCTTCTGGTTAAGTACACCAGACGCTATGACCGCTAAGCCACCGCGACCCCCACCCGCCATGGCGAAATTTGCCTTCACATTTTATCCTGACTGACCTGACGAATCCTGCCCGCGGTCGTATTTTTCCTTCACTAAAATAACTTAGTAATCTTTGCATGGAAAATGCCAAAAAAATACAAAAAGATAGGTATTTATTCAGTTTACATCGATATGGTAGTAGAACAAAAAAGGATAACTTGTTGATTATTTATATTAAAAGTAATAGGAACTTGTGAAGTCAATGGTCGGTGCATTATATAAATTTTATATTAGCGCTCGTTTTGAGGGAATAGGACCGAGCATTTCCTTTGGATCTCCACTAAGAACTTTAATTGCCTATATCTATCTAAGTTTATATTCTATCATAATAATCTATGAGACGATTAAAGTATTTTTTCTAATATGCAAAAATATAATTATTTTATTTATCAGTGAATCTGTTATTTTAAATCACATACAAGTCACTTACCTTATTTGTTTTAAGATATGAATTTTCTAATCTAATTTTCTTTTCATTGTGTTGACAATTACTTTCAAAATCAACAGAGAAAATTTTACATTTTGTAGTAACTTGATGTGCTGACCACTGTACCACACTATTGTAATGATGATAATTAATTTTTATGTATAAGTACAATCGCCAGCACATCAAGTTATACAAAACTGTCAAATTTCTCCAAATGATTTTAAACCTTAAGCTGTTGATGATTAAGTTCAAAATCATTTGAAGAAATTTGACAGTTTTGTATCACTTGATGTGCTGGTACAACCGTACAATATTTATTATCGCGCTTCCAAATTGGCCAGTTCCACTCTTTTTACTCAGGTATATAGATGGTGTTCTTCATTTGCAATTATTTTTTAGTCTTATTAATATAATTATGGAAAAAAATATTATTTATTACATAATTTATCATCAGGCTTGTATTCCACAATAGGTTAGACAGCGTAGGTACATCTTTAAAGTTCAACGGAGTGTTTTAATTCCCATATTTAATTTCCCAGCCGTGTTTGTGAATCACTAGGCACTGTGCTTTTTCGCTTTTACATATTTTTTTTCAAATTTATTTCAAAATTATTTTCATTTAATTAATACAGTAATTTATTACAGTGTGCTTGCAATGCTGAAAGTCGTCAGAAGTGAAGGGATATCGCGCGACGTGCAGCAATCTTTGAAGCAAGCGGTGATGCCGGGACGCAACCCTGTCCATCGATAGCCACGACCCGACTAAGAAGAAAATACCGAATATAAAATATGAAGTTTTAACTAGCCTTCAAATATTTAGAACACGCTATATTATTATCAAACTTACGACATGTCTAGAGTAAATACAGCTGTATTAGCTATATAAAAGCAAGAGAAAACAGTTACGCTCGCAGTATCGAAGACAATCACTCGGATAGCAAGTGAGTTCATTATTATATTTATATGTATAGAATAGATATTATATAACACGGTAGCCGTTGCTATGTCCAAATTTCAATAAATCATACAGAAATTCTATAGAAAAAAAAAACAAATTTTGCGTTTTTCTTCTGTTTTTTTTACCTTGATAACCCGGTAGACGTTATCGGTTGACGTCAATAATTTATACAAAACATCCATGGAAACCAATATTTGATTTTTTTATAATTCCTGCAATTTTTGTAAGTGGGAAATTTTGCAAACCTTTAATATTCCTACTGTCTTATTCATAATTTGTTTTGTGTTTTTTCCCTGTCACAAAATATAACATAACATACCATCACGCCTGTATACCCCGAAGGGTTAGGCTGAGAACCTAACTCTCAAAGAGTGAGTGAGATAGGTAGCTGTTTGCAACAACTGTTTGTTTTGTCGTCATTGGAAACGCGGGGTTAAGCTATAATATATTGTGATTTTCATACAGAAATACCATTCCAATATACAGTCTTTATCTGTGGAATTAAACAAAAAACTTTTATACAAATTTTGTCCAAAAATTTTCGCACACAACGAAGGGTGTTCGAGTTTTTGTGAGACAAACGTACGGTCATTGATTTTTATACACTTACTAGTTCTTATCGGGGCATCCACTCGCGTCCCAAAAGCGTAAGTATCTACTTACGAATTTTTGTTTTCGTGATTTTTTCCCATATATGAGAAAACTTTAAATTTTTCCCGTTTTTGCAACATTTTTCATTTATGCTCCACTCCCATTGGTCTTAGCGTGATGATATATAGCCTATAGCCTTCCTCGATAAATGGGCTATCTAACACTGAAATATTTTTTCAAATCGGACCCGTAGTTCCTGAGATTAGCGCGTTAATTACAAGCATTACATATAACAGGAATCTTTCTTTGAAGGAAATATCTAAAATATGTTTCCTTGACCGGTCGCCTTTGTTTTCTATTAAACAAAAAAAAACGGTTAAGTGCGAGTCAGACTCGCGTATAAAGGGTTCCATACTACATAACATAACATACCATCACGCCTGTATTCCCCGAAGGGTTAGGCAGAGGTGCACTTAATGTACACCCACAGTTCGCCGGTATGTTTGGGTCCCATGTAATAGGGGGCGAGCCTATTGCCATTCACCGGGCACAAATCCAGACTCCGAGCTGCTACTGAGAATTTCATAGAAAAACTCAATAACACTTTGCTCGACCTGGGGATCGAACCCAAGACCTCTAGCGTAGCAGTCGCGATTGGGACCACTAGACCAACGAGGCAGTCTACGGTTCCGTACTATTATCAATAAAAACGGCAAAAAAAAAACACGTTTGTTGTATGGGAGCCCCCCTTAAATATTTGTTTTATATTACTTTAATTATTTATTTTTAAGTCAATAATTATATAACTAAATGTTTTGTGAATATTTCAAGCTTTTACCGTTATCGAGAATATCGAGCAAAAAGGGATCGATAATATCGAGGAAAAAAAATCACTTTAGAACTTCAACACTTCATCTGTGAAAATTTCAACTGTCTAATCTCATAGGTCATTATACGATCTCCACATCATTGAGGTATTAAGAAGCGACATCAAGATAATCCAAAGAAAGAAGACCAAAGAAGAACGTTCTAGAAACAGCGTCTGTGTTCAGCCACATGATGCGCGTACGTCGGTGAACATCGCACGTGTATCATGTGGTTGAGATCGTACTGGTTCTCATCATCATGGACAGCATCCGAAGATACCTGAGATATGCCTGTCTTTAGCTGTTATCAATTTAATTTCTATATCCAGTGACTTTTAATAACATTTTGCATTTTGGGCGAACATTTTTTTTTTCGATCGTACGTTTATGTCTTTGTATTGACTACATAGAAACATTGACGTAATTAACTGGCCAATCACGACGTTAACATTAACAATTCAAGTTGCATATCAATAATGTTTATTTGGATTATTTATCGAATATCTATCTATATATATAAAAGGCAATGTCCCGACTGACATATCATCGCCCAGCCGAAACCAGTAATGATAGAAGTTTGAAATTTTGTGAGGATATTGCTTTTATACTCTAGGCGTCATTTAAGAAAGGATTTTTCGAAATTCATCCCCTAAAGGGGTGAAATGGGGGTTTAAAGTTTGTATGAAACTCTGTCATTTCTAATTCAAAATTAATGAAACTTGGTATTTAGCCTTTAAATATAAAATAATAAAACATGTTTTTAATTTTTTTTTTGAATTTCAGCCCTTAAACGGGTAAAAAGGGGTGTTAAAGTTTGTATGGATTTTTTTTGTTTATTGTCAAAATTACTTAAAATTTAAAATTTATGCTCTTCAATATAATTAATGATATACGTATTTTTGGATTTTTTGAATTTCATCCCTTAAAGGGGTAAAAACGGGTGTTAAAGTTTATATGGAAAATATTTTTTTATTATCAAAATTACTTGAAATTTAATATTTATGCTCTTCAATACAATTAAAGAAATACGTATTTTTGGAATTTCATCCCTTGAAGGGGTAAAATGGGGTTTTAAAATTTGTATGGAAAATATTTTTTATATTACCAAAATTGCTTGAATCTTAATATTTATGCTGTTCAATATAATTAAAGAATCACATCTATTAGGACTTTTTGAATTTCATTCCTAAAAGGGATAAAAAAGGGTGTTAAAGTTTGTATGAATATAAATTGTTTATCAAAATTACTTGAGATTAAGTAAGTATTCAAACTCTTCATTATAATTAAAGTAACACGTATTTTAAAATAAATTGTTTATTATCATGCTTGAACTTATGAGTCACAGGTGTGACAGGTGGCTATGATAGTTCTAATAGCTAGAGTGTACCCTGATTTTTCTAATATACAATCAAGTCTATAGATTGGGTGTGCATACGTGCAATACTGACTCTGGAAAATAACAGTGCAGCTGCTATTAATTACATACTTCTTAAGTCTTTAGAGGGCTCAGAAATTGAATACAGGTCTATCGATTCAGTGCTACAAGCGGATGAAGTGGTGTACCACTATTTGTAACTCCCCGTGGAAATCGATCCTGCGAGACTAGAACTAGCTATTAGAACACGAATGATGCTCATTTAATAACAAATACGGTCATGTTATTTTGGAAAAACCTAAACAGTTTTGTCCACGCGGGCGAAGCTGCGGGCGGAAAGCTAGTATAAGTATATATTGAAGGATATTTCGAAAAGGATATTTGCAAAAGTGCAGTGATAGGCATGTGGTCTCGAGTTTTTTAATCCAGGGCACGCACCTCTGTCTTTTCGAAGTCATGTGCGTATTAATAATTAATTATCACGCGCTTAAACGGTGAAGGAAAGCATCGTGAGGAAACCTGCATGCCTGAGAGATTTTCTTGATGGCATGTGAAGTCTGCCAACCTAATCTGCTGATTACAGCCTAATCCCTCTCGTTCTGAGAGGAGACCCGTGCCCAGCAGTTGGACAATGTAATGAGTTGATGATGTGAAGGATATTTGAGACTCCGTATCGTGACTGCTACGCGAGAGGTTTTGGTTTCGATCCCCAGGTCTCAAGCAAAGTGTTATTGGGGTTTTCTATGAAATTCGCATTAGCAGCTCAGAGTTTTGATGTAATATGTGCCCGGTGAATTGCAATGGGCTCGTCCTTTTAATACATGGAACCTAAACATAACGGCGAACTGTGGATGTACAATAATTACACGTCTGTCAAACGCCTCCGGGAATACAGGCGTGATGGTATGTTATGTTAAAACATGATCCATTTCTCTTTATGATGTCATATCACTAATGTCTGGTGTTTTGTTTTTTAATCGTCATTTGTTGCACGCACACGCATGCCCGTCACATTAAAATTACTAATAAGGTTTTAAGTCATCAATTTGCACATAAAATAGCTATCGTTTAGCAAAAACCGCACGTTTTCTGTCACAGTCGACTAACCCAGGTTCACTGAACCAAAATGAACCTAAGGTTATGTAGAGAGTTTTAAAAACAATAGCAACTCAAATTCCCACGATTGTTCAAACAACATTACTGTTATCACATTCAAATATCAACCTCAATTTCTATGTCATAAAGTTCGTATTCTTTTATCAGTGTATCAGTAATCAGTTTAAGGTATAATAGGCTGTTTGCTAATAAGAATATAGGTTATATTCGTTTGAAAGTTTAGTGTAAGTCAGGCAGGTTACCGCGTTCTCAAAGAATTATAAAGCGGATTGTTAAAAAGTTGCCTCTATGAAAAGACGGCGCAAAAATTATGTTATGTTCGGAGAAACTTTGCAGACGCCGTAGGTATTAGTCTGCTGTCGACATGGACGAAAATTTCTTGAAGAACAAAAAAAACTTTGCTTAAAAAATATTCGAATAGGCAGATACGACTTCGTCACAATGTCGCTAGTGAAATTCTTTTAAAAGTTTTTCCAAGAGTAACATAAAATAAATCTATTGTCCCCAAAGAGTACGTAGCTACGTAATAGCTTTGCTAATCATCATCATCAACCCATTACATTGTCCCACTACTGGGCACGGGTCTCCTCTCAGTACGAGAGGGATTAGGATATAATCCACCACGCTAGCCTACTGCGGGTTGGAAGACTTCACACGCCGCCGTCAAAAAAATCTCTCTGGCATGCAGGTTTCCTCACGATGTTTTCCTTCACCGTTTAAGCGCGTGATAATTGATTATTAATACGCACATGACTTCGAAAAGTCAGAGGTGCTTGCCTTGGCTTCGAACTCGAGACCTTTGACTTGGCAATCCAATGGTCGTATCACTAGGCTTTGCTGATCAATAGATAATAACATTACAATAAGATACCATCACGCCTGTATTCCCAGACCGGTTAGGCAGAGGAATACTGAATGTACACCCACAGTTTGCCGGTATGTTTAGGTCTCATGTTATATGTAATAGGCGAGCCTAACTCCGAGACCTTCTAAGAAAAATTCAACAACACTGCTCCACCTAGGAGCAATCGAACCTTAAGCGATATGTAAGGTTAAGCGGTGCGTAGTCCGGTCAGTCTATGGATGGGAGATCTTAAGTTGCGTGACAAACGTACTTATGTCGTGTCTACGCTATGAGAAAACGCACCTCCCATTCAAGTGAGGTCATTGGCATTCATTGATTATATCGAGGTGAAGAAGCAGTATGCATAGACCGTACTGTTGCGATTCGTACGGTGAGTTTGGAGCGCCGCAGACCCAATTCCTCCCTCATTCCCCATCTTTCTCCTTTCCTCCTGCCCCTTCTTTTCCTGGGCTCGGCAACGCATCTGCAACTCCTTTGGTATTGCAGATGTCCATGGGCAGCGATGACTACTTACCATCAGGTGGCTCGCCTGCTCGTTTCTTCGTTATTCCATAAAAAAACACTTTCTTTCTATCCCAAAACCTTCACCTCAGTTATCCATTTTGAAAGACGTCTAACGCAGCGTTTCTCAATATTTTAATACACAGAGACTTTTAGCCAAAAAAATGTGCACATATAGGGTAACACCTCAAGATATGTGTTGGCGTATCTGTATCAGCTGCCAGTTTGCACAGACCGTCACTTACATTCCCTGTGCAAACTCGACGAGTGGCGTGTGTGGTACAAGTTATAGGAACTAAGAGTGTTGGATTTTTTGTCTTTTATCTTTTACACTGCCTCTTTAGTGATTCGGAGTCTCTAAATTTGTGCCGGGTTAATGACAATACCGGCGAAGTTTAGCCTTACCCTTCAGGGAATACAAGCGTGATGGTTTATGTTATGTTATCTTTTATGTACGAGTCGATTTGTTAAAAAGACAATGCCTGCATTAAGGCACAAGCCCCATCTCGCCGGGCACTTTTCAGACATACAATTAACACAGACGGACGGAAACAAACAACATTGGATCCATTAAATATGTATTTGTCTCTGGTTGAAATCGAATCCACGATACTCAGCGCAGCGGTAGTGCTGAGCTACCACCCAACCAAACGTGCAGTCGACTATTCTAATCTAAACTTCGAAGTGACCATCGAAGGTAAGAGGCGGGATTAAGGGTAATTCTCATAGGATTGTGGGGATCTCGGGTAATTCCCATGGGGATTATGGAATCACGGGTAATTCCCACGGGGTTGGTAAAAGAACGTTACCTGGTATCAGCTGGTTTTTAATATATTTTCAATCGCTCCCGCTACCTTCTCTGTCGTGCACTACAGAAACAAGATGTTATTGTACAGTAATGGACGTCAAAACCAGGCAGGCGTGGCTGAAGTGTTCGAATTACGCACTACATCAGCTGACCTAACCTCACCTAACCTAACGCTGTGTATGTCGATAAAGGGTCAGCAGATTATAGGCAACTGAATATTAAAGGCACAGCCTACGTGGGTGTATTTTACAGTAAGTTTGTTAAGTTTTGAGCTGAGCTTAATCGTTGCTAAGTAACAACGATGCTTATCAATCAATTTTCGACGTCACGTTAAACGAATGACAATCGTTAGTTGTAGTACTTGTAGTCATAGTTTGACCAACTAGTCCACTAAAGATGTTTAGCCGCATCTTTCGTGTCGACGTACGGTAGAAGTGAAGTGCGTCAGTCGTATTTGTAAAGTACTAGGCTTGCATGAGCAGAAAGTATCTATTAAGTAATTGCCTCGGGTGATGAGCCGATGTTCCAATGACAATATTATTTTGGTTAAAAACTTCCATTATTTACTTACCCGAATCGCAATTTCTGGTACAATTTAAGTGGATGATTTGGAGACATTACCTGCAAATAAAAAACAATAATTATTTAGACGAAACCAACAACGTTCGCAGTGACATTAAATAACGTCATAATATAGTGAATATAGATTTTGTAGTCTGTAGAGAGTCAACAATATCTGATGATGGTGACAAAATAAAGTCGCCCCCAATCTAGCAGGAAAGGTAAAAAATATACCACCAGCAAATTGTGGGTACATGTAGATGTAACTACTTTACCTTACAGAAATATTAATTCTGCCTTACCTTTCGGGGAAGTAGGTCATGAGGTATGTGATGAGTAATGTAAACTTGTACCAAGAGATCATAAAGTGAAGAGAAAAGAACTTGATTCGATGATATTAATACACTAATCGACTTTTTCCGACAACAGCACGTTAATCATATACAAGTCTGAAGTACGAGGGTAGCAGAATCACGAAGATACAATTTCGACACAAGTAAATTGACCGACGTGTTCGGAGTTTGAAAATTTCATTGTTCTGATGCGAATAAGCTGTTATGTAGGTAGGTTGGTAGAATCTACTGGAACAACGTCGAGCCGGTCTGATTTCATTTATAAGGGATGTTTTTCATTATTTACCCCGGCTGATAACGCCTACACCCTAGTTGGGTAAGATGGAAAGGGATTTTTTAAAATTTAATTCTTTATTGTATGAAGTCTTTACTTTGTAAATTATCGCGCTAACACGCTATGGTACGGTTTCGGGTATTTTTTTATTTTTTTATGGGCTAGGGGGCAAACCAGCAGGTGGATCGCCTGATGGTAAGCGATAACCGCCATCCATGGATGCGCGCAACACCAGAGGAGTCACAAGTGTGTTGCCGGCCTTTTAAAAAGGAGTACGCTCTTTTCTTGAAGGTTTGAAGGTCGTATTGGTTTCGGGAATATTGCAGGCGATAGTTCATTCCACAGTTTAGTTGTGCGGGGCAGAAAGTTACAAGAGAAACCCACAGTTGTTGACTGCCAACCATCTAGATGATGGGATAGAACGATGGCGGAAAGTGGCAGCAATTGAAGGGATCAATGCGAAGATGTTTGATTTAAAATTATCATACCTATGTCCCAGGTTAATAGGTTCGCCCCTGATACATGGAATCTAAACATACCGGCGAAATGTGGGTGTACATTTTAGTACAGCTCAACATAACCCTTACGGGAATACCGGAGTGATGTTTGAGGATATCATGACCTTGTAAAACAACGTAAGGATCAAATGACGTCATAACACGTTTTTGTATTTAGTTATTCTTTGTGTATTTGTATTTCTTTAATACCGAGCCTACTCCATATTACAAAGCCCGTGTGTTCAATTTTTTCAGTACAATCTTTGTTATTTTTCAGGTTCGCAGTACAGACTGATTCGCGATCGTCCTTTTCAAAACCACCTTTATTGAATACCCAAAAAAACGAAAACACGACCTTACACTTCTCACAATAAGGTTCCGCCTATTCTTTTCAACTGCAAAGTATAAGTGTAATGTATTTTTATAATATAATTTTGATTAAATTAAAAAGAGCGTTGTATATTTTTCTTTATAATGGCTTCAGTTTATCAAGGGTTGCGTTTTAGATTAGGGTAATAGGGTAACATATCGGAAATTTCAATAATACCCCTTTTTCTGTGGGTTAAGGGTTAAAATAACGTGTTAAGTAAAATTAGATTGTTGTTGAACTTTACTAATAAATGTTTACGTTTCCGGGAATTTATTGACTGAAGCGGTGTTGTAAATGAAATTAAATGATCTTTATTTGCTTGGAAAATTGTTTTTAATTTATTGTAGGTTTCCGTTTTACAACGTTTGCAACAGTTGTGATAGTCTTGTAATATGACCATTAGACTGCGAAGTCGTCGTAGGTCTTGGGTTCAAATCCCAGGGCTAGATTCCATCCCATCACGCACCTCTGAATTTTCAAAATCATGTGCATACTTAGGTATTGATGATTAAATAATACTTAACTCGCTTAAATCGGTGAAGGAAAATAACGTAAGGAAACCTGTATGCCTGAGAGATTTTTTTGTCAAGCCCTGTCACTTCAAGAGAAGTACCATGCCCAGCAGTGGGACGGAAAATGTATGTATATGTATATAGCTAATATGTTTTTTTATATAATTAAGTAATACATAGTAAATAAATGTAAATGATAATAACATATTTCTACGTAGATTATTTGAATATTTCAATTTTATCTTGTTAATAAATTTCTGTTTTAAAGTGCCTATTATATCTAGAAATATAGACACTTAATAATGCTGAATTAATTAATGATTCATTAAATTAAAATGACCACATAATTTAAAACAAATATTATCCACCTCAACACTTTTGTCCACAATAAACCTACACTTTCCTCTGAAAATACCCATAAAATCCATACACATAATACAAGCTCCCTAAAAAAGATATCACGTACTGCCAATATTTCAGTTATTGGATAAAATTTAGACATAATAGTTGGTACGTGATCTCCGATAGGCTTTCTGAAGCTTTCGACATCCAAAATATATATATTATGTATAAAATATTTTGTAAAGGCTAGTGGATAATAAATCGATTTGCAGAGTTAAGCTTCGCTTGATACGGCCAGTCTATGGATGGGTGACCATTCTTAACACCACAGGATCATGAAGTAGGAGTATTCTCATGCTGGCATGTCCTTGCGATTTTGGTATTGGTGAAAAATTGGGTTGAAGAGGGGAACAGAGGTCTGATGGAAGTCTATCTCTTTGCAGAAGGATATGTTCCAGAAATGTATGGAGCCTAGACTAGTCTTAGGAACATATAGGTATATATACGAACCGATTTTTAATCTTAGCAAGTCTAAAATGATTACTTCGTTTTTAATGTTTATTCAAGATATCTTGGTCGAGAAAAGCAACACAATTTGTTTATGAATATGGGGATCAATGTTAAATAAAATATCATTTTGACAATGACATTTGACATGTCAACGCCGGCTTCAAGTTAACGACTCGTATAGAGATGTCACTTACGGCCGAAATTAATAATGTATCTCCTATCCAAGATTAAAACCAATCTGAGATTGTTACCTATCGATGGACCGATCTCCAATCCACATGTCAATAACAAAACTGTGCGATTCATGTTTTTTGCAAAGGATAGATTGCAAGCGATCCTTTTCCTCTTGAAGGGTATACGTTACACGTGTTCAAATGCAAAAAATACTCAAGAAGTACTTAAAACAAAACAACCAGATGTGTAAAATAACATAAAAATTTCAGCCCATCAGTTTCTGTGCATTTTAAAATGCATTGTTCAAACCTATTTGGACGAAAACGGAACGTGGGCAGCCTGTTTTTTTGACGCCGCAGCTGGATGAATTTTGGTACACTTGACACTTGTGTTTTTTGCAAACTTGATTATGCTCTGTGAGTTTGTATCAATTTGTGTGTGATTTTTTATCATTTTGTAAAATGGATGGTGAAATATTAAGAACTCAATATTTCATTTTATAGAAATGTTTTTTGTTGTACTTCCCAGCGGAGACGCTAAGTTTGCCGCGCATTTACAATAAATCTCTATGATTATATTATTACAATGATTTGTTACTAGGTAAAAGGCGAACCTCTCACCAAAATAGAGACAAATTTTCTTCTAAACTTGGTAGAAGGTGACAAATTTATAACAACTAATGCTACCAACAATAAACTAAAAAATGAGGAATAAAAAAAACTTCTGAAAATGCCTTTTCTATACAAATTATTTTTAGTATTTCATGTTAACTAATCATCAATCCCCGAATTTCCTTGGATTGCAATCTGAGATTGTTTTCATCGATCGAAGTAAACGTCAAAATGGACGGATAGGTTATTGACATGCACAAACTGTCATTTTCGAACAGAGGACATCCATAATCTGTGATCCGACCTCCTAAAGATGGTTTGATTCTACAGATAGTAAACTCGATCCGTGGATTGGTTATTAACATCCTTCACCTCAAAAATGGATTGAAGAGGCGATCTTGGATAGCAAAATTTGGATTAGGATTGATTATTAATTTCGGCCGTTAACGAAACGAAACACTGTCAAGCTGTCAAAAAAAGTTATCAAACTGTGTCACGTTGTCAAACGTCATGTCAAAAACTGTTATTTTTTTTATTTATTTTTTTATTCACTGTGGTGTCTTCCATAAAATTTTTGGGTGTACTCTTCTAATTGTCATTTTTTTTTTTGTATTTTTGTCGCAGACAAACTGACAAAGTTACTTCCGCATTTATAATATTTTTTACACAATTTATAAATTACAATTACATTCATTCATCAATTTCATATGGTTAAAATTAATCAACGAATTGAACTACTAGGCGTACATGTCATGTAAAGAGTTATTCAGTTGGAACTGCAAGTCAGCGGCGTCTGCAATAAGACGGATTATGTGCTGGCATAGCGTTGCAATAGTACTAGGTCGTCAGAATGTCTTTAGAGCTATTCTATATACTGGGAATAACTTTGAATCTCATGCAAGCTCGCTGACTCGATTTTGACCTTTATTACGTAGGAGATTAAGCACATCTTTCGATAGGAATCTTTTCTACAAATTTGAGCCCTGAATTCAATTCCCGAAACTACTATAAATGATTTTCGTAACATAATTCCCGATTTGGAAAATGTCCCTGATGTATATAATGCAGTTTATTAGGGCATTAAAACAGCCTGTTATCCCCGAAAAGTTGTAGGTGTACTAAATATGGACACCAACAGATCTAATGCGATTAGCCCAGCTGTTTTTACTAAGACTTCTATAGATATTCAATAACAGCTGGAGTAGGGACTCAGAATTAGATGCCACGCACGTGACAGCTAGTCCAATAAGCAGTTAGTAAGCTTATTACAATAAATGTTAATTTTGATTTCTGTCGGGTATAGCAAAACACTCAATCAAATCAAATCAAATATTTTATTTAAATGAGATCGTTATTACAGGTACTGTTGAAATGTCAATGTCAGAGCCCACAAGAAACTCCATAAATTAGTAGTAGTAGTGCTTCACTGGCACTACACGCCAGCATGAATGGGTCGGCACGACCGGGGAAGTACTACCCACCCACAGAATATCGACGTCAAGTACCAGTATGCATACTGTTGCGTTTCGTACGATAAGTGAGGAGCTGGAGGCCCAATTCCTCCCTCAGTCCCCTTCCTTCTTCTTAAATAGGCTCGGCAACGCATTTGCAAATCCTTTGTTCCAACCATCAGATGGCTCGCCTGCTCGTTATCCCATAAAAAATAAACTCCTTTAAATAAAAATATAGTATACTGAAAAGTAGTACCAGGCTCCTATAAACGTCGAAGAGCTGTTTTTAGAAGTGCAAGTCAGCGTAGTGACACGACCGCTCGACCGGTCCAAGTGCGCTCGCACTAAGATGTATTACTTGCTGAAACGGCGCTCCTTCCGATGTTAGAACGAAGCTTTAGTATTCAGGTAGCTAGATTTTAGTAGGTACCCATTTTGTGGGAGAATTAGATTTTTATTAATAAAATGGTAAAGGAAAGTGGGGAGGTTGAATATTTTTTGACTAAAGAGATTGCTAACGATATTGGAGTCTCGGTAACGACACATTTCAAATAATGGAATTCAATTTTATTTTCCATTTTAAACTGTAAAAATAGAATGTGTACTCTTTGGCAAATGTTTTCATGAAAAACGCTCCGAAACTAAAAGCTGGAAACTTTATAGTAGATCATTTGCTTATACCTTTGTAAAAAATTTTACGTTTCATGTTGTAGAACAAACTAACATACCATACCATCACGCCTGTATTCCCCGAAGGGTTAGGCAGAGGTGTACTTAATGTAAACCCACAGTTCGCCGGTAGGTTTTGTCCCATGTAATAGGGGGCGAGCCTATTGCCATTCACCGGGCACAAATCCAGACTCCGAGCTGCTACTGAGAATTTCATAGAAAAACTCAATAACACTTTGCTCGACCTGGGGATCGAACCCAAGACCTCAAGCGTAGCAGGTGCGATTGGGACCACTAGACCAACGAGGCAGTCAACAAGTAGAACAAACTAGTGATAGTATATAGTCCTGTCAGCCCATGGGAGCAGTGTAAGCTTAGTGATATGACTTGGGCTGCCAAGTTTTAAGCCTTGAGTTCGAATCCAATGCACGCACCTCAGACTTTCCATAACCGTATTCGTATTAATAAACTTAAAACGGTGAAGGAAAACATCGTGAGGAAAGCTGCATGCCTGAGAGATTTTCTCGACGGAGCGTGTGAAGTCTGTCAACCCGTAGTAGGCTAGCATGGTGGACTATATCATAACACGTCACATTCTGAGAGGAAACCCTTGCCCAGCAGTGGGATTGTATCTAGGATCACTAAACAAGCGAACTGGAATTTTATAAAGCGCATTCATTTCGAATGTGTGGAATAGAAATTTACTATTCATAGCATCTCATAGCATGGAAAGAAAATCTAATTTCAGTACAAAGAGTAAGAAATCAATAGCATTTGTTTTTTTGTGGTTAAAAATGACAAACAAACATTCGGAACACCTGACGGTAAGCGTCATTCGCAGACTATAGACGCCATGTTCTTGAATGTAGAAGAAATCACGGATAAATAACAGGCAAAACTTTTAATGTATTTTCATCATCATCATCATATCAGCCAAATGAACGAAGTCCACTACTGAATCAAGGCTTCCCCCATAGACTTCCACAACGACCGGTTACATGCCGCCTGCATCCAACGACTTCCAGCGACCTTTACCAGGTCGTCTGTACATCTTGTTCGAGGTCGTCTCACACTGCGTTTTCCTGTGCATGGTCGCCGCGTGTATTTTCGACTCTCGCAAATTTCCTTTACAAATAAACAATTTATTGTTATAATGTAACGTTTTATTTCTAAATGACTTTATCCTTCATTTTATTGTTGCGAAAAATATTCAAAATCACGTCTCGACTCAAAATCGAGTAAACACGAAAACGAAATAGAAGATACCGAATTTTATTCTGCCAATGATTGAAACCAAGGGCCTTATCGAATCCGTGACGTCAGCACCAATTTCCTTTTGCGTCCAACGTACACCTTATTAGCTCTACGTAGATGCCAATTTCGCGTAATAGTTTGAGATCGTCTTATTGTCTTGAAATGTACTGACAATTTTTTCATCTGCGCTCAAATTATTCTTTTTATCTAGGGGATAAGAGTGATTTTTGTTTAGATTGTTTGTATTTAGAGGTTGTTTTGCAAAATCGAGGAACAAATCTCAATTTTCGTTTGAAACAAACGTTATTCTTAAAGTATTAGGGGTTGTTTTTGTTTGTTTACAATTAAGATTTATATTGTCGTTTAGGATCGCTTTGTTTCTTCTAAATTAGGTCACGTTCGGGCTGAGGCACGGATGCATTCAGCCTTTGAACTAATGTAATACATTATAGTTTCACATTGATTTGTTTTGTACGAAATTACGTTACACCCTTGTCGATTACGTTGAGGATTTGTTTGTTAAAAAAATAACAAAACATATCTACCATCACGCCGGTATTCCCTGAACGGATAGGCAGAGGTGTGTACACCTTAAGTTCGAAGGTATGTCCTTGTACGGTGGTCAGCACATCAAGTTACCCCAAAGTGTCAAATTTTCTCAGTTGATTTTGAACTTTATCTTCAACAATTTAAGGTTTAAAATCATTTGGAGAAATTTGACAATTTTGTATACCTTGACCTGCTGGATGTACGTGAACTTAGCAGATCATTGTCCAGCAGATCAAAAATTAATGTGAGTTCTTTTCGCATGCAGCAGAGTTCTACAGTTCCTGATACTTTTTAGAAATAGTTCTGACTTATTTTCGAAAAAAAAAAACAATTAACAAAATGATCTGCTAACTTCCCGTAGCAGATCATTTTCAGCAGATCAAAAATAAACGAAAGTACCTTTCACATGCAGGTGAGTTCTATAGTTCCTGATACTTTTTAGGAATAGTTCTGGCCTAATTCGGTAATAAAAAAGAACTCGGACACGAGTTCCAGCAGATCATGGTAGAAGGCTAAAAATCAAAAAATATTTAAAAAAAATCTCGCATAACGTCTAGAGACGGGAACTCTTTTGATTCTCATAGATCCATATCAGAACTATAACACGAAACTCGATTTGCGTCCGGAACTCGGACACGAGTTCCAGCAGATCATGGTAGAAGGTTAAAAATCTAAAAATATTAAAAAAAATCGCGCATCATGTCTAGAGACGGGAACTCTTTCGATTATCATTGATCCATATCAGAACTACAACACAAAACTAGATTTGCGTCCGGAACTCGGACACGAGTTCCAGCAGATCATGGTAGAAAGTTAAATATCGAAAAATATTGAAAAAAAATCTCGCATAATGTCTAGAGACGGGAACTCTTTTGATTCTCATAGATCCATATAACAACTATAACACGAAACTTGATTTGCGTCCGGAACTCGGACACGAGTTCCAGCAGATCATGGTAAAAAGTTAAAAAACGAAAAATATTGAAAAAAAAAACTAAAATCATATGTTGAGGCGAGAACTCTTTCGATAATAATAGATCTATATCAGAGCTACAACAAACATTTAGATTTGCGTCCGGAACTCGGACACGAGTTCCAGCAGATCATGGTAGAAGGTTAAAAATAGAAAAATATTGAAAAAAAATCTCGCATTGTGTCTAAAGACGGGAACTCTTTTGATTCTCATAGATCCATATCAGAACTGCAACATGAAACCTGATTTGCGTCCGGAACTCGGACACGAGTTCCAGCAGATCATGGTAGAAAGTTAAAAATAGAAAAATATTAAAAAAAATCGCGCATCATGTCTAGAGACGGGAACTCTTTCGATTATCATCGATCCATATCAGAACTACAACACAAAACTAGATTTGCGTCCGGAACTCGGACACGAGTTCCAGCAGATCATGGTAGAAAGTTAAATATCGAAAAATATTGAAAAAAATCTCGCATAATGTCTAGAGACGGGAACTCTTTTGATTCTCATAGATCCATATCAGAACTGCAACATGAAACTTGATTTGCGTCCGGAACTCGGACACGAATTCCAGCAGATCATGGTAGAAAGTTAAAAAACGAAAAATATTGAAAAAAAATATCTAAAATCATATGTAGAGGCGAGAACTCTTTCGATAATAATAGATCTATATCAGAACTACAACACACATTTCAATTTGCGTCCGGAACTCGGACACGAGTTCCAGCAGATCATGGTAGAAGGTTCAAAATCTAAAAATATTGAAAAAAAATCTCGCATAATGTCTAGAGACGGGAACTCTTTTGATTCTCATAGATCCATATCAGAACTACAACATAAATTTTGGGATGCGTCCGGAACTCGGACACGAGTTCCAGCAGATCATGGTAGAAGGTTAAAAATCTAAAAATATTGAAAAAAAATCTCGCATAATGTCTAGAGACGGGAACTCTTTTGATTCTCATAGATCCATATCAGAACTACAACATAAATTTTGATTTGCGTCTGGAACTCGGACACGAATTCCAGCAGATCATGGCAGAAAGTTAAAAAACGAAAAAAATTTAAAAAAAATATCTAAAGTCATATGTAGGGGCGAGAACTCTTTCGATAATAATAGATCTATATCAGAACTACAACACACATTTCAATTTGCGTCCGGAACTCGGACACGAGTTCCAGCAGATCATGGTAGAAAGTTAAATATTGAAAAATATTGAAAAAAAATCTCGCATAATGTCTAGAGACGGGAACTCTTTTGATTCTCATAGATCCATATCAGAACTATAACACGAAACTTGATTTGCGTCCGGAACTCGGACAAGAGTTCTAGCAGATCATGGTAGAAAGTTAAAAAACGAAAAATATTGAAAAAAAAATCTAAAATCATATGTAGAGGCGAGAACTCTTTCGATAATAATAGATCTATATCAGAACTACAACAAACATTTTGATTTGCGTCCGGAACTCGGACACGAGTTCCAGCAGATCATGGTAGAAAGTTAAAAATAGAAAAATATTGAAAAAAAATCTCGCATTGTGTCTAAAGACGGGAACTCTTTTGATTCTCATAGATCTATATCAGAACTGCAACATGAAACTTGATTTGCGTCCGGAACTCGGACACGAGTTCCAGCAGATCATGGTAGAAAGTTAAAAATCGAAAAATATTGAAAAAAAATCGCGCATCATGTCTAGAGACGGGAACTCTTTCGATTATCATCGATCCATATCAGAACTACAACACAAAACTAGATTTGCGTCCGGAACTCGGACACGAGTTCCAGCAGATCATGGTAGAAAGTTAAATATCGAAAAATATTGAAAAAAATCTCGCATAATGTCTAGAGACGCGAACTCTTTTGATTCTCATAGATCGATATCAGAACTGCAACATGAAACTTGATTTGCGTCCGGAACTCGGACACGAATTCCAGCAGATCATGGTAGAAAGTTAAAAAACGAAAAATATTGAAAAAAAATATCTAAAATCATATGTAGAGGCGAGAACTCTTTCGATAATAATAGATCTATATCAGAACTACAACACACATTTCAATTTGCGTCCGGAACTCGGACACGAGTTCCAGCAGATCATGGTAGAAGGTTAAAAATCTAAAAATATTGAAAAAAAATCTCGCATAATGTCTAGAGACGGGAACTCTTTTGATTCTCATAGATCCATATCAGAACTACAACATAAATTTTGGGATGCGTCCGGAACTCGGACACGAGTTCCAGCAGATCATGGTAGAAGGTTAAAAATCTAAAAATATTGAAAAAAAATCTCGCATAATGTCTAGAGACGGGAACTCTTTTGATTCTCATAGATCCATATCAGAACTACAACATAAATTTTGATTTGCGTCTGGAACTCGGACACGAATTCCAGCAGATCATGGTAGAAAGTTAAAAAACGAAAAAAATTTAAAAAAAATATCTAAAATCATATGTAGGGGCGAGAACTCTTTCGATAATAATAGATCTATATCAGAACTACAACACACATTTCAATTTGCGTCCGGAACTCGGACACGAGTTCCAGCAGATCATGGTAGAAAGTTAAATATTGAAAAATATTGAAAAAAAATCTCGCATAATGTCTAGAGACGGGAACTCTTTTGATTCTCATAGATCCATATCAGAACTATAACACGAAACTTGATTTGCGTCCGGAACTCGGACACGAGTTCCAGCAGATCATGGTAGAAGGATAAAAATCTAAAAATATTGAAAAAAAATCTCGCATAATGTCTAGAGACGGGAACTCTTTTGATTCTCATAGATCCATATCAGAACTACAACATAAATTTTGATTTGCGTCCGGAACTCGGACACGAGTTCCAGCAGATCATGGTAGAAGGTTAAAAATCTAAAAATATTGAAAAAAAATCTCGCATAATGTCTAGAGACGGGAACTCTTTTGATTCTCATAGATCCATATCAGAACTACAACATAAATTTTGATTTGCGTCCGGAACTCGGACACGAGTTCCAGCAGATCATGGTAGAAAGTTAAAAAACGAAAAATATTGAAAAAAAAATCTAAAATCATATGTAGAGGCGAGAACTCTTTCGATAATAATAGATCTATATCAGAACTACAACAAACATTTTGATTTGCGTCCGGAACTCGGACACGAGTTCCAGCAGATCATGGTAGAAAGTTAAAAATAGAAAAATATTGAAAAAAAATCTCGCATAATGTCTAGAGACGGGAACTCTTTTGATTCTCATAGATCCATATCAGAACTGCAACATGAAACTTGATATATATATGTCGACGCGCGGGAAAATCAGCGCTTAAAACATTATTTTAATAGTTAGCATTAACTTTTTATGCACACTTTATTATGGTTGATAATTGAAGACTAGCTTTCTACAGTTTCAATTGTTCGGATTTAAGCATTGTGTAATTAACACATCTGCAAGCAGTATAGAAATAGTGGATGGGAAAGTAGACATCCCGTTATGAGGGTTTGACGTGGGTCACCTAATGAATTGTAAAGATTTATGTGAGTCCTTAGAAGGTTAAGTATGGTTTCAAAGAGCGGCGGTAACATGTGCAATGCAGATGCACTGTGCCGAGCGTAGTCGCGGGTCGGCCTATGATGAGAAAGTGGACATTGTTTTTTATAGTGGTGCCATGCAAAAGAGCAAAGGGGCTGCATCCCTAAAACATTCTGTATTGAGACATCGTGAAGTATAGGCGCGACCTGCGAAAACGTTCCTCTCTGAGAAATCTTTGAGTATTTGTTTCATCATATAAGTTTATACCTAGTTGTGTTGCGTGCTAGTATAATTTGCGGTCATATTAATTGTAGAACATTTACTTTGTCTTCTAATTTATTAAAGTCGCGTTACCACGCCCAATAGTAATAACCACACTTCTGATCTCGTTCGAGAGCGACTAGCTAATTTTCCTATCTCCGTAACGCTCCGACATCAGAAGTGGGATTCGCGCGACTCGTGTGAAAATGCCGCGATTTAGAGTGAATAGTGTATCATTGATAATAATTGAAATAGAGCAATAGCGAGAAAATTATTTTGTTGGAGATAAAACGATTCCGACGAACTGAGAAACTACTCCTTTTTTGAAATTAGTTAAAAATAGAATAGTATGGTCCTGAAAATGTTCATCTAATAACGAAATTGAACAGTAACGAAAGAAATAGCGATGACAAAATAATGTCATTTTTGTTTGTGTTTATTTCGCCACTCGAGAGCAGTTGTGGCCCAGTGGTGGCGGCCGCGACTTGCGAGTTGTGGGTTCGAGCCCCGGCGGGCTAAATAAGATAAAACCTGACCCGAAATTCCAAAATCTATTTAAAATTATTAAATAACTTGAGTGTGACGTTGTTAATTGAAAGAGTTAGACAACAAAAGAACCTATAAGTATGCATACAGCCGTGTCCGTACACTGCTAGACTGTTACTTTTCCACAGTACTGACTAGATTTTTTTTTTCTCTCTCTGCTGAAGTTACTCGTAGTACCTATTGATAAAGAACAGTCAGGTCAAGCCGTTGTCGACGTTGTCAAATAATGTTTAAAATGAGATTTGAGCTATTTTGATTGATTTGTTGTTTTGTTCTGTTGACGTGACTTTGTACTGGGACCAGTTGCTTACCGTCGATCGTAGGTCAAATTCCTATACGGAGACTGCGCGGCGGCGGTCGGTGGCGGGTTCACAGTTAGCTGACCGGTGCCTTTTGTTCTGTTTACGTGACTTTGTACTGGGACCAGTTGCTTACCGTCGATCGTAGGTCAAATTCCTATACGGAGACTGCGCGGCGGCGGTCGGTGGCGGGTTTACAGTTAGCTGACCGGTGTGTCAGAGGTGGCGGTCGGTTTGCCAGAAGGTGACTGATCCGTCAGGTGATGGCGGGAGAGCCATTGGTGGCGGTCAGTGTGCCATAGGGTGACCGATGCGTCAGGTGACGGCGAGAGTGCCGTGGGTGGCGGTTGGTGTGCCAGAAGGTGACAGATCCGTCAGGTGATGGCGGGAGAGCCATTGGTGGCGGTCAGTGTGCCATAGGGTGACCGATGCATCAGGTGTAGGCCTGAGTGCCTGAGTGGGCTGTGTGCCCGTGTGTTGGCGTGAGTGCCAGTGTGGGCTGTGTGCCTGTGTGGGCTGTGTGCCCGTGTATTGGCGAGAGTGCCAGTGTGGGCTGTGTGCCTGTGTGAGGGCCTGAGTGCCTATGTGGAGGCTGGAGCACCCAGTGGTGGCTGTGTGCTACAAGTTGGCCGGTCCCCTAGGTGTTGCCAGTGCGCCGATGTTGTAAAGTCACATAAACATGCGTAGTTATTAATTGTTTAAGAAGTTTTGCGAAACAATGAATAAGTAATCTTTGAAATTATAATGAAAAGCGATCAGACCTGTTCTTTGTCAAGTTTTGATTAAAAAAACGAGTAATAAATTAATGATTATCTATGTGCAAAGTGGAAACCTGACAGTCAGTATTTATTTTAGTAACGGCAGGATAGCCGAGCGGTATCTCCAGAATAAAATGTTCTACAATAAGCGAAGACTGAACTTTGAACTGGGTTATACCTAGATATGGCACCCGAGGACGTGTGATAGTCAGGATCGCCGTGTCGACGCGCGGGAAAATCAGCGCTTAAAACATTATTTTAATAGTTAGCATTAACTTTTTATGCACACTTTATTATGGTTGATAATTGAAGACTAGCTTTCTACAGTTTCAATTGTTCGGATTTAAGCATTGTGTAATTAACACATCTGCAAGCAGTATAGAAATAGTGGATGGGAAAGTAGACATCCCGTTATTAGGGTTTGACGTGGGTCACCTAATGAATTGTAAAGATTTATGTGAGTCCTTAGAAGGTTAAGTATGGTTTCAAAGAGCGGCGGTAACATGTGCAATGCAGATGCACTGTGCCGAGCGTAGTCGCGGGTCGGCCTATGATGAGAAAGTGGACATTGTTTTTTATAGTGGTGCCATGCAAAAGAGCAAAGGGGCTGCATCCCTAAAACATTCTGTATTGAGACATCGTGAAGTATAGGCGCGACCTGCGAAAACGTTCCTCTCTGAGAAATCTTTGAGTATTTGTTTCATCATATAAGTTTATACCTAGTTGTGTTGCGTGCTAGTATAATTTGCGGTCATATTAATTGTAGAACATTTACTTTGTCTTCTAATTTATTAAAGTCGCGTTACCACGCCCAATAGTAATAACCACACTTCTGATCTCGTTCGAGAGCGACTAGCTAATTTTCCTATCTCCGTGACGCTCCGACATATATATATATATATATATGTCGGCGCAACATCCGTATTATCATGGACTCGCGTAAATATTAGATGACAATTGACTTATTATTTTAAGATTTTAATAGTTATTGAACTATTGTAAAATTACCTTGTAAATTAATATTCTGATTTGATGATAAAAAGCAATGTGTATCCATTTAGTTTAGGAAAGTCAATTTTTAAAAGTTAATCATAAAATCAAAATGGAGACACATTGCTTTCCTCCAAAAATAAATAATGTTAAATTATTATTAGACTAAAAAATGTGTTTAAAAAGTAAATTACTATTATTGATAAGATAAAATTATAACAAGAATTTGTTTTCGGTTTTAAGTAACTCAATTGACACGAGTACTTGCAAAGCGCGAAAACATTGTCGTTGCCGCCATATTGCGATGTTGCGAGTAGTCGGGTCATCAGTTTTTGACTCACTTTGTTACGAGCCTTTGAAGGAGAAGGACCTATAACGTGTGAGTACATTGTTGTTAAGTTTTAAATTATAAATTATCTATTGTTAACGTGGTTTCAAATCTGTTTTATTTAGTGGCGGTTTAGATAAAATAAATAATTAGCCTGTGTTTGAGTTGGGTTGTTTTATTGTTTGCAATGTCTGGTAACGATATGGTGAATGGTGACGTCAGCAACGCTGACGTCACTCTTCCTAAAAACTCGGACGGGGTTCCTGCGCCGTTATCAGAAGTGGGATTACCACCCACTTCTGCCGGACATTCTGGCCTTAGTAATGAAAATATGACTGCTTCTGTTAGCGGTGTACCCACCGAGTTTTTCGTACAGATGATGCAAATGATGAAACGCATGTCGGATCGTATGGCCACACCATTTGAACCAAAGGTCAAGATAAACGATAAGAGATAAGATAGTCTTACCAACCTACGATCCTGACAGTAACGTTGGAATACGTGAATGGTGCCAACATGTAACTACCGCCAAAGATACTTATAACTTAAGTGATTATGAGATTAGGATGAAAGCTGGTAGTTTACTTAAAGGTCGTGCAAAATTATGGGTTGAGAATTGGTTGGTGTCCACTACTACATGGGCAGAGTTACGTGACGTATTAATTACAACTTTTGAACCCGAAAATAGATATTCGCGTGACATCGTCCGATTTAGAGAACATAGTTATGACAATACGAAAGACATTTCGCAATTTCTTTCTCAAGCGTGGGTATTGTGGCGTCGTATTACTAAAGACAAGTTGTCTAATGATGATGCGGTTGAGGCTGTCATTGGATGTGTTGGAGACGAGCGATTGAGAATAGAATTATTAAATGCTAGGGCTACGTCGGTTCCGGAACTAATTTCGGTTGCATCTTCTATTAGATGTACTAAGCGACCAAATTCAAGTACATCAAATATGCAAGTTGCAAATAAGCGACCTCGATTCTCTGAAAAATCACTTTTGTACTGTCAAATATGTAAAAGGTCCGGTCATGATACGCGAGATTGTCGTTTTAACAATAAACATGAAAATACTCGACCTCGTCACCAAGATGCCAGAACGGAGCCTCAATCGCAAGACGCTAAAAAACCAACGTGTACATTTTGCTCCAGGGTAGGTCATACTTTCGAAACTTGCTACAAACGTGAACGCGCTGTAGTATCTAGGGTGAACTGTATTGGTGCGGCAAAATTAACTTCTATGCAAGTTATTATTGGCGACCTTAGCATTCACGCTATATTCGACAGTGGAGCAGAATGCTCACTTATACGCGAATCAGTTGCGGCAAAACTACCTGGAAAAAGGACTAACACTATTAGTTATTTGAAGGGTATTGGCCAATTTATTGTAGTCTCACTAATAAAGTTAGAAACAGTTTGTGTCATCGATGATATGCGTATCGAACTCCAGTTCCATGTAGTACCCGATTATGAAATATGTTGGGATATTTTAATAGGAATGAATCTTGTCGCGAACACAAGCCTAGAGGTATTAGTGACTTCGCGGGGTACAAAACTATTTCACAGACCGATGGTTAACCACATACGATAACGTTAATTTTATTTTATTCTTGAAATGTGAATACAGTCTTGTGCTGTTTTTTTTTTCAATATTTTTAGATTTTTAACCTTCTACCATGATCTGCTGGAACTCGTGTCCGAGTTCCGGACGCAAAATGAAATGTGTGTTGTAGTTCTGATATAGATCTATTATTATCGAAAGAGGTCTCGCCTCTACATATGATTTTAGATATTTTTTTTCAATATTTTTCGTTTTTTAACTTTCTACCATGATCTGCTGGAATTCGTGTCAGAGTTTCGGACGCAAATCAAGTTTCATGTTGCAGTTCTGATATGGATCTATGAGAATCAAAAGAGTTCCCGTCTCTAGACATTATGCGAGATTTTTTTCAATATTTTTCGATATTTAACTTTCTACCATGATCTGCTGGAACTCGTGTCCGAGTTCCGGACGCAAATCTAGTTTTGTGTTGTAGTTCTGATATGGATCGATGATAATCGAAAGAGTTCCCGTCTCTAGACATGATGCGCGATTTTTTTAAATATTTTTCGATTTTTAACTTTCTACCATGATCTGCTGGAACTCGTGTCCGAGTTCCGGACGCAAATCTATTTTTGTGTTGTAGTTCTGATATGGATCGATGATAATCGAAAGAGTTCCCGTCTCTAGACATGATACGCGATTTTTTTTCAATATTTTTCGATTTTTAACTTTCTACCATGATCTGCTGGAACTCGTGTCCGAGTTCCGGACGCAAATCAAGTTTCATGTTGCAGTTCTGATATGGATCTATGAGAATCAAAAGAGTTCCCGTCTCTAGACATTATGCGAGATTTTTTTCAATATTTTTCGATATTTAACTTTCTACCATGATCTGCTGGAACTCGTGTCCGAGTTCCGGACGCAAATCAAGTTTCATGTTGCAGTTCTGATATGGATCTATGAGAATCAAAAGAGTTCCCGTCTTTAGACACAATGCGAGATTTTTTTCAATATTTTTCTATTTTTAACTTTCTACCATGATCTGCTGGAACTCGTGTCCGAGTTCCGGACGCAAATCAAAATGTTTGTTGTAGTTCTGATATAGATCTATTATTATCGAAAGAGTTCTCGCCTCTACATATGATTTTAGATTTTTTTTTCAATATTTTTCGTTTTTTAACTTTCTACCATGATCTGCTGGAACTCGTGTCCGAGTTCCGGACGCAAATCAAAATTTATGTTGTAGTTCTGATATGGATCTATGAGAATCAAAAGAGTTCCCGTCTCTAGACATTATGCGAGATTTTTTTTCAATATTTTTCAATATTTAACTTTCTACCATGATCTGCTGGAACTCGTGTCCGAGTTCCGGACGCAAATTGAAATGTGTGTTGTAGTTCTGATATAGATCTATTATTATCGAAAGAGTTCTCGCCTCTACATATGATTTTAGATATTTTTTTTCAATATTTTTCGTTTTTTAACTTTCTACCATGATCTGCTGGAATTCGTGTCCGAGTTCCGGACGCAAATCAAAATGTTTGTTGTAGTTCTGATATAGATCTATTATTATCGAAAGAGTTCTCGCCTCTACATATGATTTTAGATTTTTTTTTCAATATTTTTCGTTTTTTAACTTTCTACCATGATCTGCTGGAACTCGTGTCCGAGTTCCGGACGCAAATCAAAATTTATGTTGTAGTTCTGATATGGATCTATGAGAATCAAAAGAGTTCCCGTCTCTAGACATTATGCGAGATTTTTTTTCAATATTTTTCAATATTTAACTTTCTACCATGATCTGCTGGAACTCGTGTCCGAGTTCCGGACGCAAATTGAAATGTGTGTTGTAGTTCTGATATAGATCTATTATTATCGAAAGAGTTCTCGCCTCTACATATGATTTTAGATATTTTTTTTCAATATTTTTCGTTTTTTAACTTTCTACCATGATCTGCTGGAATTCGTGTCCGAGTTCCAGACGCAAATCAAAATTGATGTTGTAGTTCTGATATGGATCTATGAGAATCAAAAGAGTTCCCGTCTCTAGACATTATGCGAGATTTTTTTTCAATATTTTTAGATTTTTAACCTTCTACCATGATCTGCTGGAACTCGTGTCCGAGTTCCGGACGCAAATCAAAATTTATGTTGTAGTTCTGATATGGATCTATGAGAATCAAAAGAGTTCCCGTCTCTAGACATTATGCGAGATTTTTTTTCAATATTTTTAGATTTTTAACCTTCTACCATGATCTGCTGGAACTCGTGTCCGAGTTCCGGACGCAAAATGAAATGTGTGTTGTAGTTCTGATATAGATCTATTATTATCGAAAGAGTTCTCGCCTCTACATATGATTTTAGATATTTTTTTTCAATATTTTTCGTTTTTTAACTTTCTACCATGATCTGCTGGAATTCGTGTCCGAGTTCCGGACGCAAATCAAGTTTCATGTTGCAGTTCTGATATGGATCTATGAGAATCAAAAGAGTTCCCGTCTCTAGACATTATGCGAGATTTTTTTCAATATTTTTCGATATTTAACTTTCTACCATGATCTGCTGGAACTCGTGTCCGAGTTCCGGACGCAAATCTAGTTTTGTGTTGTAGTTCTGATATGGATCGATGATAATCGAAAGAGTTCCCGTCTCTAGACATGATGCGCGATTTTTTTTAATATTTTTCGATTTTTAACTTTCTACCATGATCTGCTGGAACTCGTGTCCGAGTTCCGGACGCAAATCTAGTTTTGTGTTGTAGTTCTGATATGGATCGATGATAATCGAAAGAGTTCCCGTCTCTAGACATGATACGCGATTTTTTTTCAATATTTTTCGATTTTTAACTTTCTACCATGATCTGCTGGAACTCGTGTCCGAGTTCCGGACGCAAATCTAGTTTTGTGTTGTAGTTCTGATATGGATCGATGATAATCGAAAGAGTTCCCGTCTCTAGACATGATGCGCGATTTTTTTTAATATTTTTCGATTTTTAACTTTCTACCATGATCTGCTGGAACTCGTGTCCGAGTTCCGGACGCAAATTGAAATGTATGTTGTAGTTCTGATATAGATCTATTATTATTGAAAGAGTTCTCGCCTCTACATATGATTTTAGATTTTTTTTTTTCAATATTTTTAGTTTTTTAACTTTCTACCATGATCTGCTGGAACTCGTGTCCGAGTTCCGGACGCAAATTGAAATGTGTGTTGTAGTTCTGATATAGATCTATTATTATCGAAAGAGTTCTCGCCTCTACATATGATTTTAGATATTTTTTTTCAATATTTTTCGTTTTTTAACTTTCTACCATGATCTGCTGGAATTCGTGTCCGAGTTCCAGACGCAAATCAAAATTTATGTTGTAGTATGGGTTACCTCGGCAATATTAAAACTCAGCTTACCATTGTGAACCAAAATATTAGAAGCATTCAGAAAAATTTCGATGACTTCACCATCTTTATAGCAAGGTTAAACTTTCTGCCGGACATAATTATAATGACTGAGTGTCGCCTTAATGATTCAACCCCGCAAGTTCAATTGAATGGCTACGAATGTCATTACTCCAAATGTTACTTAAACCAGAATGATGGACTAGCGGTTTTATACAAAACTGAGCTTAAGATAACAATTGAAGAGCCGCCATTTAAAGAAGCCAACTGCTTGTTGATCCACGTTGGTTCTGAACTAACAATTTGCGCTTTATACAGGTCCCCATCTGTTTATAATATTCATAATTTCTGTACTTCCCTTCAGAACGTTCTTCAATCATGTAATACGCCTTCCTGTGTCTTGACAGGTGACATAAACATAGATATCACCATTGACACCTGTGATAGCCGAGCAAGTGAGTATATAGATGTAACTGGACATTATGGTCTCTATCCTGGTCATCAGTATCCAACACATGATCGGACATGCCTTGACCATGCATTGCTTAAAACGAATAAATCGGCTTCTGTAGTGGTTTGTGAATCTTGTATAACAGACCATGACACAGTAATAATCGGCATTGGCAAACACATGACAAATAGCATACTATATGATAAGCATAAAAAACAGATTAAAATAGACTTCTCTAACCTGGCCAAAGACATTGAACAAACAGACTGGAGTACACTTCTCGAGTACAGTGATGTTTCTGATGCAACGGTGGAATTCACAAGAAGGTTAGGCGAAAGTATTCAAAGACACTCTCAAACACAAATGATTAAAAATTCTAAGCACATAAGAAAACCTTGGATGACAGCCAACCTACTTAAATGCATACGGAAAAGGGACTCATTACATTTAGAAGCAAAGAAAGAATTAAATAAAAACAATATTGTGCTACAACAAAAATATAGAAAATACAGGAATTACTGTAATAATATTTTACAAAATCTGAAGGATGCCTATGATCGAAAACTTCTGGACCGTTCAAAGGGAGACTGTAAAAAGTCATGGGCAGCTATCAAAAATATATGCAATATAAAAAATAAGGCTGTAGGCAAGCTTGAATTACTAAACGCTCATCATGACGAAGTAACATCTCTAAATAACACTAATAACTTCTTTGCTAGCGTGGGTGAAGAACTTGCAACGGACACAATGAATCGACTTAAAAAAACTGAGACTGAACTGGTTAATATGGTAACTAATTCGAACTTGAGTACTCTTTTAAATTGTCCTCAATCTTTCTTCATGAACCCTACAGATGAAGCTGAAGTAAGTTCTATTATCTCTAGCCTAAAAATTGACTCTGCACCGGGTTGGGACGGCATATCTAACCGTGCTATCAAGATTGGTCAGAAATTCCTAGTCACTCCTATTACACATATATGTAACTTAAGCATCTCAGCAGGAAAGGTTCCAGATCAGATGAAAGTGGCTCATATCTGTCCAATTTATAAATCAGGAGATTCTTCTATTGTGTCGAACTATCGGCCTATCTCCCTCCTACCGTCGCTATCAAAAATCCTGGAGAAGCTGGTAAACAGGAGGCTACTACATTACTTGCAGAAACACAATTTACTTTCAACCAACCAATATGGTTTTCGTAAGGACAGGTCGACGGAGGACGCTGTCACAAACTTAGTGGACCTTGTAATCTATAAACTTGACAGTGGAGAAAAGTGTGGGGGCGTCTTTCTCGACCTGGCGAAAGCCTTTGACACCGTATCAAGGCCAATTCTGCTCAGGAAACTAGAGTGCCTAGGTATCAGGGGTACTGCGCTGGAATGGTTTGACTCGTATCTCTCGGGCCGTAGGCAGAGGGTTTGCTTGGGAGACTTTCAGAGTTCCCTTGTGCACGTTGGATATGGGGTACCCCAGGGCAGTGTCCTTGGTCCCACGCTTTTCCTTTTATATATAAATGGACTCTGTTCACTCCAGTTAAGCAGTGCACACATCTTTGCCTACGCAGACGATACTGCCATAATCTTTCATGGTAAGACATGGGAGGAAACCTACAAGGCCGCAGAATCTGGAATGCAGAAAGTGGCTGACTGGCTGCAACACAACTTGCTTACACTAAATGTGAAAAAAACAAAAATGATTAATTTTAGTGTTAGCAAAAGATCCTCGGCTCCAATACGTAGCATACTCAAACTGCATACTTGTGTCTATGTCCAAGGAAATACATGCGACTGCAAAGAATTAGAACGGGTGAATAGCATTAAGTATCTAGGTGTCAACATTGACCAAAACCTGACATGGCAGAAGCAAACTGAATCGATGAGCGCTAGAGTAAGAAAGCTCCTTCACATTTTCAAAAAATTACGCACTTTGGCAGACATCTCTACGCTTAAAATGCTCTATTACACTCTTTGCCAGTCAATTCTAAGTTATTGTATCGTATCCTGGGGAACTGCAAGAAAAAGTCATCTTATTGCGGTAGAGCGAGCGCAAAGAGCCATCCTAAAGGTCATGTACAAAAAAAGGGTACGCTACCCAACTTATGAATTGTATCAGGACTCTAAAGTGCTAACAGTCCGTAAGCTGTACATACTGGCAGTGGTACTTAGGTTCCATCAAACTGCACGATCTGCTATGCTAGTGGATGAGCGCTCACAGAGAAGATCTAAATGGAAAAAGCTAATCTGCAACCTGAGCTTTGGTAACAAAGCTTATGCTTTTATGGGTCCCCACTTATACTCGAAAGTTAACAGGGCACTGAATACAATATGTATGACCAGGTATGTTTTAAAGAAAAATGTGATAAACTGGTTGTTGGAGTTGGACTACTCGAATACTGAAAGATTGATTACTGTATCGTGATTTACATTCAAGTAGACTCCTGACATTCCCCTCTCACCCTCACTTATATTGATTCTTTACTAAGACAATCGCACAACCTTCAAACATACTATCCACACACACATACTCACACACACACACACACACACACACACACACACACACTCACACACACACTCACACACTCACACACTCACACACTCACACACACACACTCACACACTCACACACACACACACACACACACACATATACCACTTTTAAATAGGAAATAGATTAATATTATTACATTTCTTTATATGTAAAGTAAGTTTATATAAACATTTTCATAGTTTTTAAGCGAACATGTACCTACTATTTCTTGGCGAAAGAGACTGGGCTCCACAACACAGGGTATCCTAGTGTGGGGTTCAGTGTCATTATAACCATAAGTAACACTGTATTTCTTGAATAATAAAATACATTATTATTAAAATACATTATTATTATTATTATAGTTCTGATATGGATCTATGAGAATTTCATTTGCTCTTTACAAACTTGTAAAAGTGGCTAACAGAAATACTGCTCGTACGGCCTACTTTGCATATGTGGAATCGGTACTTCGTTATGGGTTATTAATTTGGGGTAATGGAACCAATGTAGATAAAGCTTTTATTGCTCAAAAACGGTGCATTAGGGCCATATGTGATATTGCTCCAGATGTTTCTTGTTATCCATATTTTAAATCTTTAAAAATACTCCCCTTACCTTGTCTTTATATTCTAGAGGTAGGTAAATTCGTTAATCAACACCCTAGTTTATTCAAACATGCTAAAGATGTTACTCGAAGAACGAATATTAGAAACCCAAACAGACTAGTACTGAATATGATACCCAAAACTAGTCGGTTACAAAAAAACTGCTATGTAATGTGCATATGCATCTATAATAAAATCCCAACACGCATTAAAGAACTACCGTTAAATAGGTTTATAGCAGCACTAAGCAATTGGTTATTAAATAACACATTTTACTCTATCAAAGAGTTTTTAAATTATTCGGAGCAGTAGGATGACAGAACTGATGTGTCACATTGCAAGCATGACCTCGTTGCCTGAATGTATTTTGTGTTTTACTTTATTGGAAAATGAAAATCATTCGAATGCATGACATCCAATTGTAAACGCTTTCCATGCAATTAAAAGTCAGCCTATTCTGGATTTGCATGGCCTGATGTGTAATTCTCGATTTAATAGATTTTAAGTAAAATTTGCATGCTATTTACAATGGCTAAATGGGCCTGATCTGTATTATGTTTCCAAATAACACCATTCTATGTACCCTATTTATTGCAAATAAATGATTTGAATTTGAATCAAAAGAGTTCCCGTCTCTAGACATTATGCGAGATTTTTTTTCAATATTTTTAGATTTTTAACCTTCTACCATGATCTGCTGGAACTCGTGTCCGAGTTCCGGACGCAAATCAAAATTTATGTTGTAGTTCTGATATGGATCTATGAGAATCAAAAGAGTTCCCGTCTCTAGACATTATGCGAGATTTTTTTTCAATATTTTTAGATTTTTAACCTTCTACCATGATCTGCTGGAACTTCAATATTTTTCGATTTTTAACTTTCTACCATGATCTGCTGGAACTCGTGTCCGAGTTCCGGACGCAAATCAAGTTTCATGTTGCAGTTCTGATATGGATCTATGAGAATCAAAAGAGTTCCCGTCTCTAGACATTATGCGAGATTTTTTTCAATATTTTTCGATATTTAACTTTCTACCATGATCTGCTGGAACTCGTGTCCGAGTTCCGGACGCAAATCTAGTTTTGTGTTGTAGTTCTGATATGGATCGATGATAATCGAAAGAGTTCCCGTCTCTAGACATGATGCGCGATTTTTTTTAATATTTTTCGATTTTTAACTTTCTACCATGATCTGCTGGAACTCGTGTCCGAGTTCCGGACGCAAATCTAGTTTTGTGTTGTAGTTCTGATATGGATCGATGATAATCGAAAGAGTTCCCGTCTCTAGACATGATGCGCGATTTTTTTTCAATATTTTTCGATTTTTAACTTTCTACCATGATCTGCTGGAACTCGTGTCCGAGTTCCGGACGCAAATCAAGTTTCATATTGCAGTTCTGATATGGATCTATGAGAATCAAAAGAGTTCCCGTCTTTAGACACAATGCGAGATTTTTTTTCAATATTTTTCTATTTTTAACTTTCTACCATGATCTGCTGGAACTCGTGTCCGAGTTCCGGACGCAAATCAAAATGTTTGTTGTAGTTCTGATATAGATCTATTATTATCGAAAGAGTTCTCGCCTCTACATATGATTTTAGATTTTTTTTTCAATATTTTTCGTTTTTTAACTTTCTACCATGATCTGCTGGAACTCGTGTCCGAGTTCCGGACGCAAATCAAGTTTCGTGTTATAGTTCTGATATGGATCTATGAGAATCAAAAGAGTTCCCGTCTCTAGACATTATGCGAGATTTTTTTTTCAATATTTTTCAATATTTAACTTTCTACCATGATCTGCTGGAACTCGTGTCCGAGTTCCGGACGCAAATTGAAATGTATGTTGTAGTTCTGATATAGATCTATTATTATCGAAAGAGTTCTCGCCTCTACATATGATTTTAGATATTTTTTTTTCAATATTTTTCGTTTTTTAACTTTCTACCATGATCTGCTGGAATTCGTGTCCGAGTTCCAGACGCAAATCAAAATTTATGTTGTAGTTCTGATATGGATCTATGAGAATCAAAAGAGTTCCCGTCTCTAGACATTATGCGAGATTTTTTTTCAATATTTTTAGATTTTTAACCTTCTACCATGATCTGCTGGAACTCGTGTCCGAGTTCCGAACGCATCCCAAAATTTATGTTGTAGTTCTGATATGGATCTATGAGAATCAAAAGAGTTCCCGTCTCTAGACATTATGCGAGATTTTTTTTCAATATTTTTAGATTTTGAACCTTCTACCATGATCTGCTGGAACTCGTGTCCGAGTTCCGGACGCAAATTGAAATGTGTGTTGTAGTTCTGATATAGATCTATTATTATCGAAAGAGTTCTCGCCTCTACATATGATTTTAGATATTTTTTTTCAATATTTTTCGTTTTTTAACTTTCTACCATGATCTGCTGGAATTCGTGTCCGAGTTCCGGACGCAAATCAAGTTTCATGTTGCAGTTCTGATATGGATCTATGAGAATCAAAAGAGTTCCCGTCTCTAGACATTATGCGAGATTTTTTTCAATATTTTTCGATATTTAACTTTCTACTATGATCTGCTGGAACTCGTGTCCGAGTTCCGGACGCAAATCTAGTTTTGTGTTGTAGTTCTGATATGGATCGATGATAATCGAAAGAGTTCCCGTCTCTAGACATGATGCGCGATTTTTTTTAATATTTTTCGATTTTTAACTTTCTACCATGATCTGCTGGAACTCGTGTCCGAGTTCCGGATGCAAATCAGGTTTCATGTTGCAGTTCTGATATGGATCTATGAGAATCAAAAGAGTTCCCGTCTTTAGACACAATGCGAGATTTTTTTTCAATATTTTTCTATTTTTAACCTTCTACCATGATCTGCTGGAACTCGTGTCCGAGTTCCGGACGCAAATCGAAATGTTTGTTGTAGCTCTGATATAGTTCTATTATTATCGAAAGAGTTCTCGCCTCAACATATGATTTTAGTTTTTTTTTTCAATATTTTTCGTTTTTTAACTTTTTACCATGATCTGCTGGAACTCGTGTCCGAGTTCCGGACGCAAATCAAGTTTCGTGTTATAGTTGTTATATGGATCTATGAGAATGAAAAGAGTTCCCGTCTCTAGACATTATGCGAGATTTTTTTTCAATATTTTTCGATATTCAACTTTCTACCATGATCTGCTGGAACTCGTGTCCGAGTTTTTTTTTTATTACCGAATAAGGCCAGAACTATTCCTAAAAAGTATCAGGAACTATAGAACTCACCTGCATGTGAAAGGTACTTTCGTTTATTTTTGATCTGCTGAAAATGATCTGCTACGGGAAGTTAGCAGATCATTTTGTTAATTGTTTTTTTTTCGAAAATAAGGCAGAACTATTTCTAAAAAGTATCAGGAACTGTAGAACTCTGCTGCATGCGAAAAGAACTCACCTTTATTTTTGATCTGCTGGACAATGATCTGCTAAGTTCACCGGCATACCTGCTGGCGACTAATTCTGTTTAATGTGTAAAGTTTCAGGGAGTAAGGGGGAACAAATCTAAAATCTGCTTATAAGAATTTCATAGTAAAATACCATCACTTCTGTATTCCCTGAAGAGTTAGGCAGAGGTGTACTAATGTACATTTTACCGGTATCTTTATCTCCTATATTATAGGGGCGAGCCTATTGCAACTAACCGGATACAATTCCTTAACTCTGAGCTGCTATGGAATTTTTCATAGAAAAAACCCCTATTACACTTTGCTCGACCTGATGATCTAACCTAGGGCCTCGAGCGTAGTATCCACGTATTAGTAAGTATAAGATAGATTTGCCAATAATAATGCAGTAAATTGTTCCCCTACTAAAAAACTCCATCTAGTCTATTTCAACCATGATTCATTTCGATACGTTAAGTCTCCTCTAATCTCTCTATCTCCCCTCCAGAGACGAGGGGAACGACACGATTCAAATATCCCCACTATTGTTAAATAAATTGTCCATTTGCATTAAATTGATTGGATGGTAGCAAATGCATTCAATTAAAATAATTTATTGTGATTGATAGCATTACAGGTTTTAATGTGAATTTGCGGTTATATAATCTATGACAACTGTGTTGATAGACTAAATAAGTAAATATTTCATGGTTAAACTAACTGGCTCATTACTAGTGGTCTTAAAGCGCTGTGTGCTCTTAAAGGGTCTTAAACTGCTACGCCATGGTTCCTGGATTCGATTCCCGGGTCGAGCAAAATGTTATTGGGTTTTTCTGTGAGATTTTCAGTAGCAGTTTGGATTCTGGGATTTGTGCCCGGTGAATGGCAATAGGTTCGTCCCCTATTGGAACGTAAAGATACCGGCGAACTGGGTGGTGTACAATTGTACACCTGTACTTAACCCTTCGGGGAATACAGTCACGACAATCTTGGTTTATTAATTAAGTAAAATCACTCTTTACGATCGTCAACCCATTGCATTGTCCCACTGTTGGGCACGGGTTTTCTCTCAGAACGAGAGCGATTAGGCTATAGTCCGCCACGCTAGCCAACACTTAAATAAGCAAAATTAAGTTCCAAAATTTAACCCTACAATTCTCACTGTCATCTAAAAGCGAGTCTAACCCGGTAATAGGTCATCTTAGGGGTGTTTATGTACGGTCACAATGAAGTGACAGAGATTATATCATGCTTAATGTGCCGAAATAAACGACTCCCGCTTAGCGGACGCTGGTATCAAAATAATAGATAAGGATTACATCCTAGGGGTTGGCTGGTGAATAAATAATTTATGGAAATTGAATTTTTGTACAATTTCGTCTCGAATTGCGGAGGGTTGAAAATATAGTGTCATTGAATGTTAGCTGGCTGTGGACTGCCTCGTTGGTCTAGTGGTCCCAATCGCGACTGCTACGCTAGAGGTCTTGGGTTCGATCCCCAGGTGGAGCAAAGTGTTATTGAGTTTTTCTATAAAATTCTCAGTAGCAGCTCGGAGTCTGGATTTGTGCCCGGTGAATGGCAATAGGCTCGCCCCCTATTACATGGGACCCAAAGATGCCGGCGAAGTGTGGGTGTACATTAAGTGCACCTCTGCCTAACCCTTCGGGGAATACAGGCGTGATGGTATGTATGTATTGAATGTTAGACTTTACATAATATTTATTTTAGCTGTGAATTTCACGAACGTGTGAAACATAATGTTACACATCAGTTGTCTGGCTTTTAGCTGAACTGGACCATTTGGCACAGCCGTGGGGCACACAATAAGTTGGTTTTTATGTTTTTTTTTTATACTTCCTTAGTTTTTTTATTATGTTATTGTGTGCAAAACGTGTGACAATAAATATTTTTTCTTTCTTTCTTTTCTTTCTTTCACAAAGGTAGGTACACCGAAAATTATTAGTATAGTGGTCCTAACCGCAACTACTACGCTAGAGGTCCTGGGTTGGTTCCCCAGGTCGAACAATTAGTATCCTATAAATTCTCAGTAGGAATTCGGAGTCTGGATTTGTGTCCAGCTAATAGCATTAGGCTCGCCCCCTATTACGAGGGACCTAAACATACCGGCGAAGTGTACTTAGGTGTACATTAGTGCACCTCTGCCTAACCTTTCGGGGAATACAGGCGTGACTTACGTGATATTACCACTGTAGTCAAAACGTTAAAAGCTTGGCTTAAAATCTAAATGGAGTAGCGGTCACAAAAGTGACGTCCTCTGAACGTGAGGTCCTTAGTTTGATTCCATAGATTCCAAAACCCTAATAACACTAAGCTCATCCTAAAAAGTATTATTGGATAATCCCTTCGGGGAATACAGACGTGATGTACACTTCGAGCAATAAGCTATAAAACAGCTATGTTTGACAAGAGTGCATTCTGCATGGGCCCTAGAATATATAATAAACTACCCAAAAATGTAAAAGAAGCAAAGAATTTTAATTGCTTTAAAAATAAATTAAAGATGTACTTGATTGATAAAGCTTATTACTCAATTAAAGACTACTTAGATGATAAATGTAATTAATTAGTTAAGTTTTAGTAGAATTATATAATGATTATTTTGATGTTAGTATAAGACTACTGTAACATTCTTAATGCTACATATTTGCACACCTTTTAGGGTAGGATATGGCAGTAAGAACTTTTTTCTATATTATGTATCATCTTATGTATACCCATATTCAGGCAAATAAATAATTTGATTTGATTTGATTTGATGTTATGTTATGATGGTTTTTAAATTTCAGGATTCTTTGCACTTGAGCCTGGCTAAATGGTAAATGACATGAACTTATAGGACCTCAAAATGTAACGATGAAATGTTAGTGTACACCGTACAACTCCGCTTAACCTTCCAGCTACACAGGCGTGGCGATACTTATGTTATAATTCGATAAAATCTATTAGACAAAAAAGTATCTCTTCGTTCCTCCGCCCTTGTAGGGAAAAACTTAACAAATTCGATAAATCTCGTCACTAAGTTACAAACTCCACTAACTTACACCTAATTCAGATGGAATGAGCTCTAGAATTATTGATGAGGTTAAACGGGCCAGTAAAAATGTCTAGACTGAACATTAGCCGTATTAAAATATGTAAGGAAATGTCATTTGGACGGTCCTAACGCTTTATGTAACAGAAATAAAGCATAATTCACACGTAGAAATATGTTTTAAAATATTAATGGTATTTAAGTATCTAATATTTATTTTAACTTGATGTTTTTTTTTTAATTAAAATTAAATTAAAACATAACATACCATCACGCCTGTATTCCCCGAAGGGTTAGGCAGACGTGTACTACTAAACTGTACACCCACACTTTGCCGGTATGTTTAGGTCCCATGTAATAGGGGGCGAGCCTATTGCCATTAACCGGGCACAAATCCAGACTCCGAGCTACTAAGGGAAATTTAATAGAAAAATCCAATAACACTTTGCTCTACTTGAGGATCTAACCCAGGACCTCTAGCGTAGCAGTCGCACTTTGGACCACTAGACTAATGAGGGAGTCTTATATATAAATATTATCCAGTAAATAAAATAAATGAACACATTTCCCTACACTAGGTACAATATACCTCAATCTCTATAGTACCTTTATGTTAGAAATGTACTTATATATAAACAAAAAAGGTAAGAAACTACAGGAAATTGTACGAAATTCTTCCTTATTCTTCCTTAATCGCTCCATCTACACTATACATCACTACCCCACACATTATATATCGCAAAACTAAGGCCGTATCCACACGTCCCATGTTTCCGCAATAAAGATAAACTGAGCAGATTATAACGACCCTCAGCGAGGGCTGTGTGCACTGGCCCTTATGGGAAATTGTAAGGATAATGACATCTCGTTTTATTAGGGGAGGTAAATGAGTTACGAGTATATGTGCATAGGCTAGACGCCCGACGTCGCTTGCAGCTGTGATTGGATGGACGAGGCGAAAATGAGGAAATTATAAGTTCATTATGGTGAAACCTATTGTGTTTTTTTTTTCTTCTGTATTGTGGGTGTGTTTCAAAATATTCTAACATACACAAACTCCAAGACAATTACTGTAGGTACTATAAATAAATTCGATTCGTGCAATGATTGAACAAATGTGTCGATGCCGTCCTTTATTCCGTGGTTATGACAAAAATGGTTTACATTTTTTTAGCTTATCGACACATACAGTATGTTATTTAAGTAGTTCTTTAATTAGAAAATTCATTTCTGTGAAAATTTCGCAATATTTAATGCTAAAACATAATAAAAAATAAGCATAATACGGTAAGGCAACATCGTTCGACATTGAACTACCTGTAAAGGCAGTCGTGTTGGTTGAAAGACATAGTAATGTCTTCAATAGATGGTGCCGACGTCGCCTCAAGACGTAGAAGGTGGAAGAGAAATTCGACATCACAGGCAGTGGTCTCGGTAGCTTAGTTGGTAAAGCGTCTGGTGTACTTAACCAGAGAGACGCAGGTTCAAACCCTGCCTGAGATCGAATTTTTCTTTCACTAGAAATTTTCTTTAATTAGAAAATTCATTTCTTTGTGAAAATTTCGCAATATTTAATGCTAAAAAATAATAAAAAATAAGCAGTATGTTATTTTTTAAACCTTTATAGCTTCAGAAAGGATTAATCGATTTAAATGCAACTTTTCATTTTTATAGGTCGGATTGAATAAGGTATTTTTGTTAGGTAGTTTGGCCTTAATACACGACGAACCACTCTACAAAAAATTAAGTTTGGAAGCCCCAATACAGTTGATTAAAAGCTACAATGATAATAAGGGATACTGGGGCCTACTTTGATCTATTGCTTACCAAAATTATTCACAACTAACCTACATACAGACATTTACATATAAACACTTGTAATTTGCGTAACAACCATGTTGTACCCATGTTATTACGTTTAGTAGTTAGGCAGAAGAGCAAGACAAACAACGGCTGAGCCCTTCAACTATATACTCTATTAAGATTTCAACTAAGTATCTTTTTGTTTAAAGTTTCGATTTACTTAGGCGCAAACTGTAGTGTTAGTTTGAAAGGAGTTAAGTGAAAAGAGTATTTATTTAATGAGATAAGTGTGTTAATGGAATATATTTTGTTTCAATTATTTCTCAAAACTTGCCTCATTAGTCTAGTGGTCCTAAGCGCGACTGCTACGCTAGAGTTCCTTGGTTAGATCCCCAGGTCAGTGTTATTTGTTTTTCTATGAAATTCAAGCAGCTCGGAGTCTGGATTCGTGCCCGGTTAATGGCAATAGGCTCGCCTCCTATTACATGGGACTTAAACATACTGGCGAAGTGTGGGTGTATCTAAGTACAACTTTACCTAACCCTTCGGGGAATACAGGTGTGATGGTATGTTATGCTGTTATTTTAGTGAAGGTAAAATACGACTGCGGGCAGAATTGGAACCTACGTCTTTTAGTTAGATACACCAGACGCTATGATCGTTATGCCACCACGAGACTCACACGCTCGCTCGAAATTTGCCTTCAAATTTTTTTTATTGTCGTCTGTGAGATGATGAACAGAAGATGCAGGTTCGAATCCTGCCCGCAAGCGTATTTTACCTTCACTGATAGAACTTAAGAATCTTTGCATGGAAAATGCCTAAAAAATACAAAAATATGTTATATTGTTCTCAAAAATGAGTACTCAAGATAAACTCTTTTACTTACTGTTGGAGGCGGGTCTCCTCTCAGAGTGAGAGGGGTTAGGCTATAGTCCAACGCGCTTTTACGGGTTGACAGACTTCACACGTCGCCGAGAAAATCACTCAAGCAGGGAGGTTTCCTCACGATGCTTTCCTTCACCGTTTAAGCGAATAATAATCAATATAATAATGTACAGTCAAGAGCACCAATATGTTCGGTGGTCAGCACATCAAGTGACCACAAAATGTCAAATTTTCTCAGTTGATTTTGGACTTTATCTACAACAATTTAAGGTTTTAAATCATTTGGAGAAATTTAACAGTTTTGTATACCTTGACCTGCTGGCGACTGTACACATTTAGTAAAATTCAACGATTTTCTCCGGAACTAAGTATTTGTTACAATTTTGATATGTTGTGCTGAAATTTCAATGAGTGTGTACATATTTTTGCTCGCAACTGTACCTACATGATTGCAAATAAAGTATGTTCGAAATCTAAACCTATGACTTGGCAATTTAATGGCCATAAGGTGATCCATTCTTCTTTTTACAACATACGTTAGTACAATATTTAACTTAAACAGGGTTTGCTCTATATTATAGATACAGGTATAATGGTTAAAATATGATACATTCAATTGAGTTTATTTTATCTCATCAAAATCAATCAAGCAATTCCTAACATGAACCGACGCAAACGGACAAATGACTTCGTTAAGACGAGCTTACACTCGAATACCTCATCGCAGAGATTCAACAATGCCCCCAACTAAGGGTTCGATTCCCCGGTGAAGCAGACTGGCACAATTTGATTTGATAACATAATCTCTTAGGGTGCATGTTAAGGGGTAGTTGTGTGCCATGTTTTATTTGTTGGAGGGTAGATAGATTAAATAAGTGTATTTGCTTAGCTTTTGTAATCTTACTTAAGGGTAAGGGGTATTATAAAGTGCAAGGGTACTTTAGTGCACTTTAATTGTAGGTATTTAATAATAACCTTTACTCGACTGCGTAAAAAAGGTTAATGTTTTTCACCAACGTAGGCGACCAAATTACCATTACTAATTATTATTACCCGGACATAAATCCAAAGTCAAAGCTGCTAGTAAGAATTTCATAAGAAAAATCCAATAACACTGACCTTTCAATGAACCCAAGACTTAACGCTCAGCAGTCGCACTTATAACAAATAGACTATTAAGGCAGTATTTTACTAGTATGTGAAATTAAATTTGAGTTACATTTGAAGGCACGTGTTTCAAAATGGCGGCCGTTTACAGAGAGAAATGGAGTAGATCATTCATTTAATTATCTTTACTAAAATAACTACAAGCATAAATATAATTATATCGTCAAAGCTCTTTGTGATATTATAAAATAAATACAGAAGTTTTACTTTAAACAATAAAACGTGTAACATATTAATATAAGCAAAACCAGAAGTAGTTTGTTCATAGGTACTCGACTTTATTTCCCGAAGGGTTAGGCAGAAGTGTACTCATGTACACCCACACTTCGCCGGTATGTTTAGGTCTCATGTAATAGGGGGCGAGCCTATTGCCTGGCACAAATCCAGAATCCGAGTTGCTACTGAGAATTTCATAGAAAAACCCAATCACATTGCTCGACCTGGGGATCGAACCCAGGAACTCTAGCGTAGCAGTGCGCTTAGTACCACTAGACTAATGAGGCAGTTAAGTGATGATATACAATTATACGTGTAACAAAATATTAAATTTCCATCTTCGAGTCATGTATGAATCTTCTGAATAATGTCCTTGGTCTGTTTGAGTTAGTAAAACTCCTTCCATATTTTATTAGTCAACCTTCCGTGCCTATTCTGTGACGTCACCCCATCTCAAGGGGAGACTCGTCTAAGAGGTATTATCGCGTACAAAACGCGGCGATTTCGCGACACTACCCCGTTTCCCCTATCCTTGTACCTCGACACATCAACGACAGGCTTACACTCTGACACTTCCATACAATTTGGCGTACATTACCGCATTTTGTATGAAGATGTGTACTTAAGTTAGTTGAGAGCCGGTAATGTATTAGGGTAAGAGATTTTGTCAGGGTTTTTCGTACAAGTTGCTGATATGACTGTTTCAAGAATCCATAGCATTGCGGTGATAAATGTTTTTTTTTTCTTCGTCATATGGGGGATGGGAATTTTATTTTTTCCCTCGTTTCTGCGAGGGTTGAGCGGTTGTACAAATTGAAGTTTTATTTCGAGTGTTTGCAAGACTTACGATTCTAGTTGTAGGTACTTAACTCTGTTTTTTTTTGTAAGTCCTTTGGATGGGCAGAGGGGATAGCTCAAACATCCGTCACATAAAAATCGTTGTGTTTAGTAAGTACTAGAACTTGATTGGTCCCAGACTAATATCATAAATGATTTTAAAGAATCATGATTATAAAAACTGCCTCATTAGTATATTGGTATCAAGCGCGACTCTTACGCTAGAGGTCCTGGGTTCGATTCCCAGGTCGAGCAATGTAACTAATTTTTTCTGTGAAATTATCAGTAGCAGTTTGGAGTTTGGATTTGAGTTTGGATAATGGCAATAGGCTCGCCCCCTATTACAAGGTACCCAAACTTACTACGTATGGTAACTTAACCATAGCAGACATCGTACTTGCTGTAAAGTATGTCATGTCGTTTGAGAAGCACATTTTCAACAGATGTCACTAACGCCGCCTCAAAGACGTAAATTAAAAATGTGAAGGCAAATTTCGACATGGCGGGTGGGAGTCGCGGTGGCTTAGCGGTCATAGCGTCTGGTGTACTTAACCAGAAGACGCAGGTTCGAATCCTGTCCGCGGTCGTATTTTTCCTTCACTAAAATAACTTAACCATAGCAGCTAGGAATCTTAAATAGATGAGCTAGGAATCTTAGTGACAGCGGCTCAACATTTCAAGCTATATAAATCCAGTTTAATGCGAACTCTCATTGTACCGAAAGCCTATTTAATAGGGGATCAGCTTATACTGGATAAGATTAGCTTGACCTGTAGCCGGGTGTTCCTAACCCGAAATCAGGTGCATCATACCACATATTATTATCATACAATTGATACTCTTCTTGTAACAAACTCGTTAAAGAATACTAAAGCAAACCATATTATTACGTAAATCGATAAAAAAAAACTTCGTTAGCGCGATTCAGTGAATCAACAATACGATCTAATTTAACGAAACAGTGCGAAATCGGGATGGAATCTGTTCGGAGCGGGCACATTTGAGGAAAACGATGGAGGAATTGCTGTGGGAAGAGAACACTGGCATGTGGAAGTATACATAATTCCTTTATTTTTGTGAAGTAATACTTATGGAGTTTTTCCTTCTGCAGTGCGCGGAGCGTTGTCTTTATTTATGATCGCGTCACCTAAGAATGTTTTATATTTATTTTCTCGTAATTGATGCGTTTGACTCTACTCTTGCCCAATGGAAAGCATAGACAAAAACTCAGCATAGATCAATCTGATTGAAAGCATAGAATAAACATCACAAACTCAATTAATTTCGTTTCGGACTTGAGTGATGCATCCACTGAACACAGTAAAACTGTTGCCGGTCTTACATGCGGCGTTGGTAGACCATTAGACCCTTACATCAAGCGTGAATGTATATTTAACTAATGTGCAAGTCGCATTTCTTGTCCCAACTTTTCACCATTTGAAAAAAGAGCTTAGACATCTAGAGATCCAACATTAAATCTTATCTTATCATAAAAAAAAATCTTATCATTTAATCTTCAATCACGAATCTCACCTGTAGATAATAAACCCTGATATTGCAGACTTTAAGAAATGTTAATACCATGATGATTATTTGCCAAGCTCTTTGTCTTCAATAAAAGAAACAAGGGAAGTACACGAAACCAACCTAATTTTTAAAAACCCGTCTCCAACTAAATTTATACCAATAAGACTAATGCCTAGACAGCCTCCTTTGAAGTCTATAGTCTTAGTCCAACAATGGACCTCGATAGAGGACGATAACAAATCGGCCCATTGTGTCGATAAGAAAACTTCATTAGCACGACTCAGCGAGGAACAACAAATGGTCTAATTTAACAAAATACTACGAATCACGAACGAAACTATTTTAGGGAGCACACACAAATGATTAAGCGACACGACTTTTACTTCCCCGTCGCAAGTCTGTTGGTTTTGTCGCGATTGCAAAAAAGTCGCACTTGTAATTAGGGTTAAAATCTCTAACATTCATCATAATCTATGATAATGATAAACAAGCTTAGCTTTTAAGTTGACAAGGTTGCTTAAAGTTTTACTTAATATCCGGCAATGCCATCGTATTGCACGGAAGTACATTAATATCTCAACTAAATAAGGCAATTGCTTAGAAAATGTGATAAATAGAAGTTTTGACAAAATTATAGCCAGTGAAATAACTGGGATATTCCCAGTAATTTTAGCCAACTAGAAGTACCTACAAATTCAACAGAGGTCCGCGATCACAACGCGCAAATGATAGGTTCCATTGGTGTGGCTGACGTCAGACGTGCGACAGCCCGTTTGTCTTCTGAATACAATAAAAATAATATATACTTGCGACTCTCCTGAGAAAGAACAAGACCGCTACAATTCGTGCTCACACTGCGACAATAAACGCCGATGCAATAAACTTGTTTGAAATCCCGGCTTGTCGCGTCTCGGTCGCCTGCTGTGCGCTATCCCTTAGAGAGCCTGTCCATTGGGTTACATGTGATTTGTGTTGCGGAAGCCCGGGCTCTGAGGGTTGAGGGCAACGCCTCCTCCCGTCATTTATCTTCACATGATAGTTAAATGCAATCTTCTAGACCGTTGATGGTGCTGTTTTTTATCTCATATTTTGTACGAGTAGGTATATAAATTGTCTTATTTTTCCTCTCAATCTACTATTCTTGGAAGTAACAAATTACGTTTATGAAACAAAAAAACTTCAGATAAAATATCTAATTTTAGTAGGCACTTATTTGATTTTACTTAGAGCCCTTTCTACTCGTCATACTTCTGAGAACATATTAAGCTCGGGACCAGTTGTTTTATGAATACTTATTACAACTTTTATACTCAGAAGTATAGAAAGCAGATAATCCGAACCAATTATTTTTTATGAATTTCGGTATCATATTAAAATATAAATTGTGTTGCGGAGATCTAAGTTCCTCTAAGAAAAATACTGATATTCAGTTGGATATGGCTTAACTGAAAGCCGGTCCAAATATAATAACAAGAAGCTTGCGAAAATCATAACCAATCTATTTACAATTTCATTAAAGTTATAAAGTTCCAAAATATATCCGATACTGTTTCCACAATACAAATAGAGTCACAAAACTACCTGATCCATAAAATCTTAAGTCTCCAAATGCCCGAACTTGGGTCGAATACCAGTCGGGGCTGGATGTGTCCACAATTGCTGGTATCCCTCATAATCCCGGGATCGCGCAATACCATACTTGATACCTCACTCAACTTTCAAAGGTAAAGGACAGAAGCTTAACTTCGAAACTAATGATAACAAAGTTTTTTTTTATCACAGCTAAGCTTGCATTTTACCAAAAGTCGCCTGCTGTTAAGCAACGAAATGGTCTACGATGGAGCGCGCTTGCCTAGAAGAAACCTATTCACTCTCGTCTTGAAGACACCCAAATTGTTAGGTCTCGGGGAACAGAGATTCCGGCAGCGAGTTCCATAGAGTAGTGTCGCAAGTATAATTTATTTTTATTGTATTTTAGTGAAGGAAAAATACGACGACGACAGGATTGGTACCTGCGTCTTCTGGTAAGGTACACCAGACGCTATGACCGCTAAGCCACCGCGAGCCCCACCCGCCAGGTCGAAACCTGCCTCCACATACTGAATTTACGTCTTTGATGTGACGTCAGTGACATTAGTGGTGGTGGCTTAGTTGGTCATAGCGTCTGGTGTGTCTAATTAGAAGACGTAGGTTCGCGTCCTGCCAGCAGTAGAATTTTTCCTTCACTAGAAAAACTTTATAATCTCCGCATGGAAAATGCATAAAAATACAAAAAGACAGCATAAATCTATTCATTTATGGATCGTTTAATCATACAATAGTTTCAACGGAATCTGCGTCTCCTCCAAGCTATAATCAGTCTCTAACCCCATTACGACTAAACAATAACCCACGAAGTCTTCGCAATGAAGTAGAATCCTAGGAGATCAAAGACCCCAAGATCACAAACGCTTTCATTGCTGGGCGATGTTATAATACCTGCCCTTTGAGCTAAAGTACCAATATAGTGTACATATTTTTACGACAGCATGGACGCAATTTCTTGTTCTAATTCTTCTATTTCTGTACCGAACTAGCGACCTGATCTCAGCGTCACCTACCGGGTCCAATTTAAACCATCCATCATACACATAAATAATCTTATTGAAATCGAATCGTTTAGGAGGAGTTTACTGTTATTAAAACATGTAGAAAACACTAATTTAATAAATATAAGAAGAACGTGACAATTTGAGTAGTTCAATGTACCTAATTTTTATCAAGATTCATTCGGAGTGAACCTTCTTCTGTCTGTTCGTTGTCATACATTTCTTACCCCTCAACCCAGGGTGGAGCTTTTAATCCGACGGTGCAAGATTGATGGTAAGTCAGTCGGGGGGTCGGCAGAGGTGTCTCGTAGGCTAGTTTCACGCTCCGGCTTAAGGGATGTTTTATATTGATTTATTTGTGTTAAGTTGTAAATGGTGATAAGGGTGCATTTTGAAGTGATGGGAAAAGTTGATCGTTTAAGGGCAGGCGTTTATTTACCATAGACTTTGGTGGAGATTAAAAAAAATGTAGCAAGTGGATTTATATTTAATTCTCGTTCTGCCTCTTCAGATCTTACTAGCAATGTGGGTCGCACATTACTAGTATTCTTGTAAACCTCTCGTACTAAGCTAAATGCTTGTATTACGAGTGGGTTCTCGTCAGTAGTGCATGGGGTCGGTTTCGAACCGGCAACCACAAGGTCGCAAGTCCGACGCCTTAGCCATTAGGCTATCGCCGCTTCAAAAACCGATTCTAACATCATGTAGCGGTGATACCTATGAGTTGTACTATTAGAAATAGACATACTATCACGCCTGTAACCCTGAAAGGCTAGACATAGATTTAGTGACTGGCTCTGAGCCCCTTTAGAGGCAACAGAATCGCTCCCTACAACATAGGACCTTCAAATATAGCGACAAACCAGCTTAACCCTCTGAATACAGGCGTGCTGTCATGTTTAATTTCACCTCTCTTGAGCTTATTCTGTTCCATCCAAATTATAATCTACCCACTATTTCATTTCCCAGTAGTCTTAGTGTATAAGATACAGGAACATTTCCCGGCTACCTGGCCGTAATTCAACAGGATCATTGGGTTACCATTAAATGAAATTTATTTGGCTGTTTACCCAGAAATTACGGCCAACGAGAGTTGGTCAACCCACAAATATTGGTCCGCCATGATGAGAAATTTAACTGATCAATATTCTGTTTACAAGCGGTTTGATCCGGTATTTACTAGTACAAACCGGTGTGGAGTATCGTCTTCTATTACATCATACGAGTATGTACTTCGTGGATTATTTTCAATAGCTTATGTAGTACTCATTTTTATAAATGCAATCCAATACCAACTCTGTCGGCTACTATCTTACATATGTCAGACTATGTTATTGAAGACATAATCAGTACAAAAGAAACAACAACAAGAAAAGAATAGAGCACCTGGAAGGATTTGGGGGAGGCCTTTGCCCAGCAACGGCTAGAGAAAAAAAAGTACCAATCACCAAAAAGTTTCTCAAGAGTGGAGCGGAGATCACGTCGCTGGGAGTCGTTGGACGCAGGCGGCATATAACCGGACATTTTGGAAGTCTGTGGGAGGCCATCGTTCAGCAGTGGACCTGGTTTGGCTAATATGATGATGATGATGTTGAAATAATCACCAACATACGTGCACATACACCGGTGTCTAGATATGGTCTATTAGAAGAACTGAAAATAACACGCGTTTAAGTGTTAGTAAAAGCCGCTCATTACTCGTGAGCGGAGTAGATACCTTATTCTGTTGATTGTTGTGCTGAATATTCTCATTGAAATATTTATTCCTTTATTCCAGTTTTTCCAATCTCCATCATAAAAACTACTGATTGCAAAAATCGGAACACTTACAAAGCCCGGCCACAATAGCTGACCTTCTCCACAAAAGGGTAACATTAACCCCCCATTGTTTCGCACACAATAGCCCAGAAATTCCGGCATTATTTACAGTTTACAATGGCAACATTGATATTATATCTGTTGTGTTAGGAAGAGATAGTGAAATTGCGTCTTTACTATTGCTTGATAATCCGAAATCATTACGAAATGATAATTTTAGGCCATAGATAGAGATGGGTAAGATAAAAGCGGCGGTAGCCTAATGGCTAGGGCGTCGGACTTCGACGATCATTTGGTTGCCGGTTCGAAACCCACCCATTGCACTACTGACATGAACCCACTCGTCGTAATACAAGATTTAGCTTCGTACGAGGGGTTAACAAGAATACTAGTAATATGCGACCCACCCATAAAAAAATGGCAGAGCGTGGAATAGAACTTTTCTCATTTACATTCATAGTAAACATACTGGTCCTTAACAGCAACAGACAGAGAGAAGTGGAAGAAGAGAAAGAGAGGGATCTAGGGGGTCTTTGGAGACCGCTACGAGCGTTGCTGGGTTAAACAACTCAGTAAATAAAACAACGTCTAAGGGACACAAGATGTCTGAAGTGATAGTCTTTGATTAATCACGCTTAGGCTGACAAATTCTGTTAACATACCATCACGCCTGTATTCCCCGAAGGGTTAGGCAGAGGTGCACTAAATGTACACCCACATTTCGCCGGTACGTTTGGGTCCCATGTAATAGGGGGCGAGCCTATTGCCATTCACCGGGCACCGGGTAAAATAGATTTGAAGCGGATTAAAGACGATGATGACCCCAAAATGGTGTTAGAACAGTCATCGCTTTTCTTTATAACTTTATATAAAATACTAATAATTATTTCTTACTACTTCACATCTACCGTTTCGCCGTGTGTAGGAAATGGGTTCGATTCCCATTTTCATACAGTTGGGGTGTACTTTGTGTCTGTTAATAGTTAGTTTTTGCATAAAAGGCCATGAAAGAGCTAGTTTCCTAGTGTGGGAGCTATCTAGTCTAAAATAGATGACAAAATCATCTTTCAAATAAGTACGTTACATTTTAAATGTATATCATGGCTTAAACTGACTCGTGTTCAGTTTACAGTCGTTACTCTCAATCATCTTTCCATAACTTACAAGTTACACCTGAAAACCATAAATTTCAAATTCAACACTCCAATGCTCAATATCCAATCTATAGCAAAACAAAGCGCTATCCATTGGTTAAACCCGGAAACAACTAGTTACTGAACGAAGGAACAGTTAACTAGAACTGGAACCGAGACTATTTGCGTACCAACAGTGAAACACGATCAATTACCGATACGTATGGCTTCTGTCGAACTAACTTGTATGAAGTAGTAACGCAAGGAGCTATCTTAGGTCCTGCGCCAAAGTTAGGTCTGAATCAATTGATACGAATAATTAGTTTTATATTAAATACACAAGAGAATTTAACTATTATGGTGGAAACTAGAGGAGACCTTTGTAGAGACATCTTCGAATATAGGCGTGATGGTATACGCCATGTCATCTAAATATCTCACAGTATCTTTTGGTACTGTCTGTTATGTTATTATATTTGTTATGCAATTTCCATGCTGATGACGTCACCTCAAAGACGTCCTGTCGACCTGACCATAGGGACTCGCGTTGGCTAAGTGGTCATAGTGTTAGATGTATCTAACCAGAAGAAGCAGGTTTGCATCCTACCCGCAGTCGATTCTTTCCTTCACACAAAATAACTTTATTTCATAATATTTTATTAAGAGGAGTGTCCCTCGCGAACGCAACAATGTTGCTCAGTTGTCGCTGTCTCTATCCCTCGCGATGCGAACGCGTGCCCGAGAGGAGAAACAACAATACATTTGCAACATTTTCACGCGTATTTCTCATGTTCCGAATTTTGCAGATTACTCCTATAATATTGTTAATACGTAAAAAAAAATCTTGTAAAAATATATTCACTATATTATCTGGGTTTCTTTCGAATCAGAATGTTTCTGTATTGATACGTTGTGGAGAAATACTAGCATAAAGTTGGGCCGTTTTTCAACGAAAATTGCCAATCTTTGAGCTCGTGTAACTTTTTAACCGTATATTGAAATGAAATTGTATACTACAGGAACACGTATTTTAATGATAAGATTGTTACTGCAAATTTTCAATGACTTTCATTGTTTAAAATTCAAGCAAGAGCCAAACTACGTTTGTATGGAGCGCGAAGCGGATACTATCCTCTTAAGTTCCCAGCATTAAGATTTAGCATCTATTTTTCACGAATTTAGCTTTAAGAGTTGCAATCCCCCGTCTATTGATTTCTGACCCCCTATACACACATACCGGTAACTGTGGGTGTGCATTAGTATCTACACGTCTGCCTAACCCTTTAGGGAACACAGACGTAATGGTATGTTTGTGTTATGTTACTCTGTGGGTTTAATACGAAAGCTTTATAGGTTGGTACTAAAATGGTGTAACAGGCACAGAGAGAGTTATGTCAGTTTTTATGTCTTATGTAGCTTGTATAAGCAGTGATATGCCCGCTAATATTAGTTTTTGGGAATCGAAGTGGAGTTTTTTTCGGTAATGACAATAGCAGTGATAGACCATTGACCGTTACACTGCCCAAGTCATAGGTCTCAAGATCGAATCCAAGGCATGCATCTCTGACTTTTCCTTTCCTGTTCTGATTTTCTGACTCTCCACGGCGTGTGAAGCCAAACAGGTGGAAATTAAGGCTGATCGTTTCGCCAAATTCAATTTTTATTCATTTATTTATACTTTAGTGTACACCACGAATACAAGCTATAATAATATATATTTACTAAAACAAAAGTAGGTACAATGGGCGGCCTTATCGCTTAAAGCGATTTCTTCCAGGCAACCAAAGTGAAATGAGCACTGGACAAGATAACGGGCATTAAATAAAAATAAAAAACTAAACTAAAATAGGTCATTTTGCGACAACTTAACACTAACTAATATATAAAAATAACTCTATATCCTATATAATAAATATATCCTCTATATATAAATAGGTAGGTACATACTTCTATAAAAATACATATAATATATAATAAATTAAATGGATTATGTATTACCATATCCTGAGTAATGTTTCTTAACCAGCTTTTTAAACATTGGCAAAGATTGTCCACGTCTTACGGTAAGTGGTAACACAATTTTTCTTTTGTTTTTCCCAAATTATTCGTCTATTCGTCTATCGTCATTTTACGATCATGGCAGTAAGAATTGCCACATCAACTTAAAACAACTTAACATCTAAGTTATTCACAACTGAGCATGTAAAACTTTTGCACGTAAATCATTTTCTTAGCAGATAACCAAAAATGACAATTTACACCAATTTCTGCTACACTATTTATTTTAGCACTTAGATGTGAATGCTTAAATAAATAGTACACAGTTCATGTCGCTATTTTTATTGCTGTGATAGGTTCATAGCATAGTTTGGATACCAGTGTCCAGCAGTGGGACAAGAAACTCCAAAACTTCCCTCTTTCCCCAATCACAAAAGCGTTGAAATCCTAACTCACAATCAGTTTAAATATGGATCGAGTGCTCCCATTCCATCACCCCTTAAATAACAAGTGTCCGGATCCGGAGCTACATGACAGCCGGACAACCGGACAGCTATACGAGGCACCTTTGACCGGAATCTATGGACTGGCCCGGACGGGGCGTTCATTTTGATTTCAGGGGTTTTGGGTCGAATTGTATTGGGAATTTCCGCGTATAACGAGATTATTATGGGTACTGTTTTTACAATCATTTGACCTTTTGTTTTTTGTCGTGGGCTTAGAATGTAGAATTTAACATACATGCCACTACGCCTGTATGCCTCGAAGGGATAGGCAGAGGTATGTTACCATACAGCCACAAGTTTACCAGTCTCAAAGGTGCAATAGGGGGAGAAAGGGAGCCTAGCGTCATTTACCATTAACAAATCTAAATTCCGGATTTGCTACTGAAAATATCATAGAAAAACTCAGTAAACAAACGCAGTTTTAGGACACCTTTTCGAAATTTTAATAGTCGTTTTTAGTAGTAGTTTTTTAACATAGCATAACATACCACGCCTACGCCTATATTCCCCGAAGGGTTAGGCAGAAGTGTACTCATACCTATATACGAGCTTTTTGTCTGTATGTTTAGGTCCCATGTAATAAGGGTATAGTAAGGGTCCGAGCCTATTGCCATTAACCGGGCACAAATCCAGACTCCGAGCTGCTACTGAGAATTTCATAGAGAATGCCAATAACACTTTGCTCGACCTGGGAACCCAGGATCTCTAGCGTAACAGTCGCGCTTAGGACCACTAGACTAATGAGGGAGTAGTTTTATTATCACAATGCCAGCAAAACTTTGTGCCCAGGCATACAATAACACACTAGCTCACCACTTGTTAGTATCGGAATACACATTACACAATACACATTTAAAACTAGGCTAAATAATTCTCAAGAACGACTACGTAAAAGATAACATTATACTATCATGCTTGTATTTCCTAAAAGGTGAGGCAGAAGTGTATTTCTGTGCACCCACAAGTTTCAGTTAGGTCATAAGTAATCGGGAATCGGGATCATTAACCGGGAACAAATCCAAACTCTGAAATGCAACTAAGAATTTAATAGAAAAATCTAATAATACGTAGCTCAACACAGTTAAACTCAACTCAACAACTCAATTAAAGAGGTATGAATGTGGAAGAAGATACAAGAGCTCCCCTATGGGGAGTTAGAGGTATGTATGGAGTAATTACCTACAGATTTCAATTCTGAATCAATGTAAAAGACCCTTTGACAGGCGTGATGGTATGATATGTTATGTTTTAACATTCATTACAAATTGGCACCCACTGGACTTCCGCACAAAAACCACAAAAGGTTAAAAAGCACTTCATTAAAAGTAACGCTTTAATAAACATTACTAAATTTAAATCTAATATTATAATAATTGAAGGTCCCCGCGTTATTAACCCTGCCACTGCCGGGTCAGAACGACCACAAACAAAACTTCCTTCGTCCCGAATACTTGTATAACTATTTCATCTATTATTGCTACGAACACGGATGGGTTTGGACGTGCCCTTGACCTTGGGAAGTTTAATGTTCATTAGTAAACTGACGTACACTCAGCTGCAGGTCAACCTATACAAATCCAGTTATAGCAGATCTCGCATTGTAAAGTCTTTCCATACAATAAGAGGCCAGCGTAAACTGGATTTGTATAGCTTGAAGTGTAGCCGTGAGTACTAGGAAAAACGTTGTGTGTATTTTATATTTGTGGGAACAAAACAAACGATATTTAAAAGCTTCTTAATGCAATGATAGCAAAGGCAAAAAAAACTGAGCCGATTTTGGGCTAGGTAGGTAGGTACGTAATAAATTGGAACTAGGACGGAATTTGACATTAGACTGCAGATATTTAAGGTACCTAATCATAATAACCAATCCACTTTTTACATTGTCCCACAGCTGGGCACGGGTCTCCTCTCAAAATGAGAGGGATAAGGCTATAGTACACCACGCTAATCTACTGCGGGTTGGCAGATTTCACACGCTGTCATGAAAATCTATCAGGCATGCAGGTTTCCTCACGATGTTTTCCTTGACCGTTTAAACGCGTGTAATCAAGTATTATTACGCACTTTGAACAGTCAGAGGTTTGTGCCTTAGATTCGAACTCCGAGACCTTGATCTTTACTTGGCAGTTCAACGGTCATATCACTAGGCTATCACAGCTCTCTTTTTTATTATATAGAGAACAGTCCTTAATACAATTATTATTCTAAAAACTTGATTTACCAAGACTTCTTCACGATCTCGACAATACTATGACTTTTCAGTTAGTAGTACCAGTTCTGTGTCCCTTATCCCATATCTTTACTCGGAACAAAAACTTCAATATCGTTCGACCTTCAGTTACATACAAAATTTAGTTCAATATGTTCCAACCAACTTAAACATACTCCTGGAAAACCTGCTATACCAGCAAAATGAACCGTAACTTAATGAGTTAAGGTGTAATATCTTGTTGACAGCAGCAAAAGCTGTTTGTTTTGAGAACCTGAATCGTACGTCTTATTCGAGAAGTAATAATAGTTTGTCAGATAGTGGAAGTGACGTCATTGAACTATCCTTTCGCAAAATTGATATTGTAGTTTTGAAGGTAATGTTAATTTACATCATATTTGACATCAAAGGCGGAAGTAATCACGAGGTTTCTTGTTAGCAAGTTTTGGAGCAAGATTTAGATTTGTAGCCCATAAATTAGCAATAAGCCTATAACATTAGGCTTTTCAGCATTCGGCGTTCGACTTTTAGCTTTTGGCATTAGGCTGTTGGCATTTGGCGTTCGGCTTTTGCCTTCGTTTTTTGGGATTCAGCTTTCGGCCTTCATATTTTGCCATTTGGCTTTCGGCCTTCGTCTTTGGACATTCGACGTTCGGCATTCAGCTTTTCACATTCGGTCATCGGCTTTTGGCTGTTGACATTTGGCTTCTCGGTGAAAGCTGAATTTCAACATTCGGCTTTCAGCATTTGTAATACGCATCTTCCATCTAATCTCAGGGAATAAAGATGTGCTGGTATTTCTCTGAAAAACCACAGCGTTCTTCTAAATTCTAAAGGTCATCGTCATATAGAAGCTTGATCATCAGAGGTCAGAGGTCCTGCAATCATGATATTGAGTATAAAACTTAGCCTGGAGCCGAAAATAGGATAAAAACTAACAGATCCTAACACGAAGCAAAAAAAAACATTCAAAATTTGATAGGCAGACATGGATCATTTCCCGTAGATTCGACAAAGGGTGAATTCACATAACGATGTTATGTCAGAAACTGGCCAGAGGGACACAAGAGGGGGTTGGACGTAAGTCAATTGTTACAGGACACCGGTTTTTATAGGGTTTGAAGTTGCTGTGTTTATTTACATACATGGATGTTGAATAACCAGTAACCCAAGCAGAATCGTTCATTTATCTATAGGCGCTATCATCCTTCGAAGAATATAATAAGTAATAAAATGTAAAGTAATAAAGTAGTAAAAATCAAATTGTTATAGTGATATAACAATTTGAAAACCGAATGACGAAGTTTGGGATGATGGATCGCATTTTTTTCGACCACGAAAGTGTTGCGGACGCGGCGATCGATATGATTTTCATAGTTTGACTTCTTGTCTTGCGTTTACCTTAGTTCCAAGTGTTATTGGATATATTTTTAGTAATTTGATGTTCAACTATACAGGGTGGAAGTGATATCAATGCACATCCGCTTACCACGAATTCAGTACATGATTCTGAACGCCCTTGCGTTGATATTTTTCGTCGGTTATGAAAAAAAGAACTGCTTTTTCATACATAAGTGCAATACATACACGGTCAAATTGTATGGAACAGCTGAATTTTTAAAACATAACCGACGAAAAATATCAACGCAAGAGGGTCCAGAATCATGTACTGAATTCGTGGTAAGCGGATGTGCGTCGATGTCCCTTCCACTCTGTATATAAATAGTAAAGGTAGACTTTCGAAGCAAACGTCAATGACGCGTTTATTGCTTCACTGACGCCGCGTGAGTGACGCATCGCTGCGCGTCAAAGCCCCAGATTAATGTACTAAGCAAATATAGCGACATACCAGTAGGTATCACTCGCTATCATCATTGACGTTTGCTTCGAAACGTTATGTCATTTCGATTTGAAGTTTCGACGTTCGATTTTTGTAATAAGTCCCCAGAATGTCGAAATGTATGCAAGTTAATAAATATCCGCAATAAAGCTAGATCATTTTTTTAAATGCGTTGTGATCTCGTAGAATTCAGCCTTAATCGTATGAAATTTATAACCGCAGATGCAGTTACACTTAAAATCCATATGCAGAATTGTGTAAATTTAAAAATGCACAGTACATACGGAATGGCGAGCAGCCTGTAGGGAAATACGGCGGAAACAGAATGTATGGAGGCGATCCTATTTTCACAGATTTGTTCTATATAATGTTGGAAAAGCTGCGGTGACGGCTTGTGGATCCATTTTTATGGTACCGTCAAAAAAAGAGATAGGTATACAGGCAGCTACTGAACATCTGTCTAAATATAGGTTTTGTTATAAATAATTATACGCCAAAGCGTGTCATATGAAGGCTGCTCACAAAACCTACATTTTGACATATTGTGTGATATAGGTATTATACAAACTTTGTCAAAACACATATCTAGTTAGCTTCCTGTATAACTAACTCTTTTGTTGACTGATACATATCATCACTCCCGTACTCCTCAAAGAGTGAACTAGAGGTGTGTTGTTGTATATATCTACATTTCACCAGTCACAGTTCAGTGTGTTATTTAGTTTTTTAATGAAGTTCTAAGTAGCAACTTGGAGTTTGAATTATGCCTCAATTGCCTTAGACTGGCCCCATAAAAAACAAACGGTGAACTTAAGAGTGTAGGCATTATTCACCCACACACCTCTGCCTAACACTTCGGGGTGTATAAGCGTAATGGTGCGTTATTGTTAATAGTATTGGAAGAATTACAATCTGTAAAACATTGCGTAGGTACCTACGTATGACGTGAACACTTGGTCAAATCTTCATTCAGTTCAAGTAACTAAATAATCAAAGTATTGAATCAACGACCAAACGACTTATTAATTTAACCTAAAAAATCAGCCAATTTATTTCATAAAATTACATTTTACCAACAAACAGCTACGCACCGAACGCGCCACGTAACCCAGATATTACGCGAATTGGCCGGAATATTTGGCAAATTTAATATATAAAACATATGAATCGTTCACTCTCCCCGGGGCTTTCGCGTAATAACGTATTACGCTTGACGGTACCGTCAGCAAATGAGGCGGGTCATTAAAATGTTTTATTTATTGGTGCCAACGCATGGAAATTTCAGAGCTTCCCAAATGGTTTGGTTGCTGACCATTTATTAATCCATTGGCCATCATTTACAATACAATGATGTGAGTCAGGTTTTTTTTGCCATGTTAAATATGGCACTAGCCAAGCGCTTATTGGCTACGGATACCACTTGCCCTCAGTTAAGCTGTATGCTTTCTGGGTCGGTGGGATTTTTCTACCGAGTTCCTCTTGATAGGTACAACTACATATCATCACGCCTGTATTCTTCGAAAGGTTAGGCAGAGGTGTACTAATGTACAACCCACATTTCGACGGTATGTTTAGTAATAGGGGCGAGCTGAGCGAGCGAAAGATCTGGGATCAAACCCAGGACCTCTAGCGTAGCAGTTGCCCTTTAAACCACTAGATTTATAACTAATGAGGCAGTTAGGGAGAATTGTATTGCTAAATATTCCATATTATCGTATTCCGCTTTGAAGAGTTATGATAATTCAGTAAAAATACTGTGTGATTGACGTCACAAATTCGACGCATTCTTCATAAAAGTGTATCTATGACTTGATACACGTTTCAATAAAAATAAATAAAATAGAAATAGTTTATTTCACAACAGCATAGCAACAAGGATTACATAGTAAAAGTACTTAGTACTAGGTAAGTATACTAATGTCTTGTACAATGTAATAATAATCAAGACATTAGTATAGGGCCTTACCTAGTTTGTTGTTTCGTCACAACCCTAACTTTATTCCAAATTCTTATATAAGATTATAAAATATTCACTTTATTTATGTTGTATCTAACAGAACGCTTTTGATCTGATTATTTAAAATATCAAAAGGGAAAACTTACAACAGAATTAACGATCAAACGAGAATTTCACGTGAAATTTGCGAAATTAAATGTTGTGGGTTTAAGAAATTACGTCGGAGTTTTTACTCTGACGTCACTCTTAGATCGCTGACGTTACTTTTAAATGTTTGAGAAGATTATAAAGGTAAATGTTAAAATGTTTACTTAAATATTTATTTTTGTTCTAATTCTAAGTAACACAAGTATTGTTAATAACTTAATAGGGTGCCTCATCCTACATTTATGTAACGATTTTGGAACAATAAACAATAATTATTTAATTCTTAAAAAAAGTTTTTATACGCTCATCGGTTTCATCACATTTTTTTTCTTCACGGTTTAAAGTCATTATATATTTTTTTAATTTAGATTTGAAGTCGAGACCTTTGAATTAAGTCTTAATAGACAAATAACGAAGCTATCACTGCACATATTTTCAAAATAATTTTGAATTCAATATTATTTATAAAAAAAAATTGTTGAATTGTTAAATAAAACAGTTAAACAAATTGTATATTGACGATCAAAAACAGTTGTTTCAACATAGAAACTCATTGTAAACTGTTTACCTTGAATTATGTCACTTCAAAAGGATGCTTGAACCCAAGAATTAGCTTCCAGGCCATTGTTTACTTTGCAAATAGGAAATGTTACAGACGCAACGAAACGGCAAATTAATTGTTTTGTTGTGGTGTTTCTACGAGTCTAAATACCATAGTATCACGCCTATATTCTTTGGAAGGTGGTATAGAATATCTATTAAGTATTAGAAATATCCAGAATCTAGATATTAGTAATAATTTGTTAGGTATGCATATCCGCTAACCGCACTTAAATGTATGTTTGATGTACCTTGTACCGACAGCATCGACATATAATTACACGTATCTAGATAAATTACATTTGTAGATAAGATTTAGAGACATAATAAGATTATTAAACGCACGTTCCACGATTAGATGAGACCAAAAACCATCTCGCGTCTCATTACTTCCCTTGCCAAAACGTTGACAAATACCTACAACAACGTTCAGAGGGCGAAGAAACGCAAAAGAATAACATCTCATGCACACATAAAGGCAACCCCACTTGCCAGACACTTTGCCGAAATCAGAACGCATGTTAAATTAAAAAAAAACATATACTTACCTACTTATGCAAAATGATTAATTTGCATATTATTAAAAGTCATTACGCTGACACATTTGCAGCCAGTACAAAATGGTGGCTTCCCACACGGAAATTGTAAAGCAAAATTGGGTAGTCATTTCATAAATTGCATTTGACCTGACCCGCCTTCGCCCCCCGGCGCCCCTCGTAATATTAAATCTGAATATTGCCACGTTCAATAATTTGATACAATATATTAAATAATATGTACATACGCATTTCGGGGGAAATATATTCGGTAAAAGATTTAGGGCAATTATTTAAACGATAAGATTTTTTTGCTAACCCTACTTGAGCCTATTTTTAAGATTACACAAGTTTTTTTTGGTTAAAGAAGCTTACAAAATTATCTATGTTTGCGTTAAAAAAACAATATAATATACTAAGTTTAGGCAGCGGTGTCTAATTTGCATATTACATTAATGTACTGCTGAACTGCCTCAATAGTCTAGTGGTCTCAAGCGCGAGTCGGAGTCTGCACTTTTAATGGCAATAGGCTCGTCCCCTATTACATGGGGCCTAAACATACTGGCGAAACGTGGGTGTACATTAGTACACCTCTGCCTAACCCTTCGAGGAATACAGGCGTGATGGTATGTTATGTATGTTAATTAATGTAGATACATATCTCATCAGCTCTTCGGTATGTTATTGGTTCAATGTAATAGGGGGAGGGGGGGAGCGTTTTGGCAATGAAGAAACACTCTAGGCTGCTGATTGATTATTTCATGAAAACCCAATGAAAAACTGAAACTTCTGCAGTAAACTAAGGGAGCAACATCAAGTATGATTTAACAGAAAATATTACTAAACAAAACACAATGCAAAGTACCTACCTAAAGAAAAAAGAAACAAAGTTAGGAAAAAGAAAAGCAGCATAACTCATCAATTCAATATTCTTAATAAAAGCAATCTGAAAACAAAACTTATCCCTACACATCAACGAAACCCAGATCAGACAAAGACGAAAAACAGACGAATTTTTAGAATCACAAACTATAATAGGACGGATGAAAAAAGCTTGTTCCATTTTCTTTCCACCACATATCAGAAACAAATAGTACACCCTACACTGAAACCTAGGCAGATAGCAAAACTTTAATTAACTGGACGCACTAACAAACGTCACTCCGTGATTCCATCTTCAAAAGGATTGCAATAGATTTGGTTGGCAGACATGGGTGGCATTTGAAGTATGGGTTCCGCATACGAAGATTGGTTTTGTTTATTTTTGTTGGGAATACTTTGAATGAAATAGAACTAGATGGGTTAGTCGAATCTGGATGGATTGTAACAGGATTTATGAATTTGATATTGGTGTTAGTGACAATAGACTCGCTCCCAATAACATGCGGCTTAAAAAATACAGGCTAATTACTATTGATGTTCCTACATCGGAAGTTCTTTTTAGGCAACTGAGATACAAAATTATTTTGGAATATTTAATTTCATATTGATTAATTATATATTAATTGCGTTTATTGCTCAAGCGTCGAAGTATTTCTCCAGAGCGCTGTCATCTGGTAAGTTGCATCCCACACAGAACATTTAATATTTTTTATAGAAATTCTCAATTGAGTGAGTGAGAGTATTGCTATTATTAACTGACTATAAAAAAGGAAGAGGTTCTCAATTCATCGCATTCTTTTTTTATGTACGTTTATCGATTACTCGAAGACGCCTAAAATTCTTTTTTCGTTTCAAAGGGTTATACTTCTTAGGTGGTCCTATTCAACTTTGTCGAAATTGGTTGAGCGGGTTTTAAATAGATAGACATAACATTATTTTTATTATTTTTTATTGTATTTTTTTTTGTTATATTTTTTCATATCACTTTAATTATATCAACAGTTTAACAGTTATTTTCTCCAGCATATTATTCCTAGTCAAGTCCTATTCGCTATTAAGTAAATCCCACTATTCCAAACACAACAAAGAAGCTAATCCTGCGTATCTCCAAAAGTGCCCAATTTCACAAGCCCGCACGAGCGCGTGCTCTGCTAAAATTGAATATCCCGACCGCTGCCGCTGCCCGCTCCATGCATCACGACACAAATACCGAGCCAACAGTAAACTTTGAACTTGATCTACTTTTGATTTCAGATACATTCAGACATTTTAAAAAGAAAGAAAATGTACCTATTTACAGTTTGTACGAAATAAAAGCTAGCCGTTCCGAATCTATAAGTAAAATTACATAATTAAGTGTTTTTATACAAAAAAAAATTCGTAAAAAAAACACAAATGCGAAACATATACGACCCCAATTGTCTTTACACCGACTCCTGTTATAATTTACCACTGTTAAACCAATCGCTGACAATTTCAGATAAGCACAGTTATTTCGAAAAAAACTTTATTTCTGACACAAAAACAAAAATTGCGTGCAGAAAATGGTTGATACTCTGCATAATGCCGTGGCGCTAATGGTATAATCTAATTATAATATTTGAAATAGACTGATATTAAAATATGAGAGTGACACCCCTGGTGTTGCAAGCTTCCATAGGCTATGGTAACCGCTTACCATGAGGCTGGTCGTATGCTTGTTTGCAACCTTAGTGGTATAAAAAACAATTCGTATTGGAGGCGGTGGAACTCAACTGTCTCATTTTTCCTGTGGCTGTAATCTCGACAACTACCCTAGATATAGAAAGTTTTAATTCCCGTGTCAGGAAAAATGTTATTGCGTTTTTTTAGGAAATTTTCAGTAACAGCTCAGAGTTTGGATTTGCGCATACTGACCTAAACATATTAATACACTTCTGACTTTCCCCTTAATGAATACAAGCGTGACGGTATGTTTTAAGTGGTTGATTTTTATTGTTCCGGAGTGCTGATGATCAAAGTTGATGCACGATAGGAGGAACTTATGTCCAACAGTGGACTTTATTAGGTGAATTGATACCACAAACAGATAAATACATACCTACTCTCAAGCCTTATTCTCGTGACGACAGGCGAAAACAACAGAATGCCACGTGATTGATAGATAAGTTTCTGAAATCCATTAATGTCAGAAAAATACTGAATATTGATAGTCTGCAGTGTTCGTAGTAGTTCGCACAGCCACACAGAGATGGCGACACTAAAAAATCCTGGAAAGCTTTTAAGCTCACGTCACTGTGGTTACGGGAGAGAACTGATTGGCGGCAGTGCAGACGGGCAGGCAATATTGTTATAATAAAAAAATAAAAAATGAAAAAATCAAATGTCTTGACTTAGCTCGCGAAGTTGTCGACATTATGGATGTGGATTCAGCAGTCATTGTGCCGATAGTCATTTCGGCCAATGGTTTAATAGACAATAGCCTCGACTTACGTCAGAGGCTCTCGTTAGGCGGATGGGTTTGATGCAGAAAGTCTCCTCACTCTTGGAAACGGACACGTATCGTCAAGAGGTTCCTCTCCCTGGAGCCCTAAGCACCGGTAACTTGGACTCTGTTCCCGATACCGGTGGGCCACTATACTTTACTATTTTTATACTTTTTAGTCAAATATTTAAAAATAAATTGGAAATAAATAAACATACTGTTACGCCGAGTAACTAATAGAAAAACGTGGATAGGCCACGAAGGTTCTAGATCCGTCATAGAAGCACGTCGAAACACAAAAGAATGTACCCGACTGCGCCCCTCGCAAATAATAACAGTTCAAGGCCAAGGTCACGGGTCAACGCCCGGAAACAATAGGCGGTTTTGTACCTACACGATTTTTATCGACTAATCGCGACCATTTGACTCTGGAAATTTCATCGCGCGTATAAATACCGGTCGTGAGGGCTAGGCAGAGTAGTCTTGTGTTGGAAGCGAACAAGTGAAGATCGAAGTGAGTTAACAAGTGATTAATTGTGCGATATTGTTGAGTGTAGTGTACAACTATAGTGACGTTGTGGTGATTTCTGTTGTGTTTTAGTGTACTTAATTAAAGTGTTTGTTTGTGTGTTGGTAAATTAGTTTAGTTAATTTATCCCGAACCCCAGCTCGTAACAATACCATCACGTCTGTACTCCCCGAAAGGTTAGGCAGGGGTGTATTTGATGTACAGTCGCCAGCACATCAGCTTATACAAAAATGTCAAATTTCTCCAAATGCTTACAAATCTTAAAATGTTGATGATTAAGTTCAAAATCAACTGAGAAAATTTGACATAGTGTTGTAACTTGATGTGCTGGCCACAGTTCACCGGCTTGTTTAACTCCCATGGGAGGTGAACCTAGTGCCATTTCAGGCATAAATTACAGGCACAAACTACGAGCTGCTAGTCAGAATTTTACTGAAAATCTCAATAACACTGCTCCACCTTGAAATCGAACCTAGGATCTATAGCGTAGCATTCACATCGAGGAACACTAGACTAATGAGAAACATTTTCACAATTGAATCCCGCCCGCGTCTCAACCGCAGCGTTTTCCCGCTCGTCTGCGTCCCTCTTACGAGTTGGCATGTACTCGCAGGTTGTTTTGTTGCGTCGGCTACAATGCGCCGATACTGAAACGTTGCGATGTCGCCCCGCACTCGACATGCTCAATAATTCAGTTATTTGATTATTTTATGGCCATTAACTGGACATCACGATTGGTGTTAATAATTACTTTCCACTATTGCGCCAAGTGTAGTGGGTTCAAATCCCACCAAAGACAAATATTTATGTGATCCAGGGGTCATATTCACCTTTGTTAAATTCCCTGCGATGAGCTTGTTTTTAGTCCGGAAGTTGTGTAAACAAATTAATTTAAACATTTAAAAAACCTCCGATAATTTCATCATATCACGACCAATTTTCATCAAACATAGCTAAAAACACTCCCGACTAATTCTCCTTTCAAACAAAAAAAAATCAAAATCAGTTCATCCGTTCGGGAGCCACGATGCACAAACACATGCACAGAGACACGTCGAACTTATCACGTGGTTTTTGCGTCGGCGATTAAAAATTTTATTCTAAAACTAGCTTCTGCCCGCGACTTCGTCCACGTAGTAGACAAAAAGTCCCATCTCGTATGTTAATTCAGGTAAATAAACTGTGTGCCAAATTTCATACAAATCTGTTCAGTAGTTTTGGAGAAACTGAGTAAGAAGCATCTATCCAGACGTTCCCATTTATTGTATTACTTATAGTACAACTTACAGCCTTCCTCAATAAATAGGCTATACTAACATATTTTTTCAACAAACTCTGCCTCTTTATAATGTTATCATAGATTTGGAATGTATTATCATACTATGGAATTGATCATCTTTCATACAAATATTCAAAATCATTACCATTAAACTGCTACATACACAAAACACAGTAAATGAATTTATTAAGCTACATACAACCTTAAGACGAACAAATCACTTTCGAATCTACTGAAGGTATCGATTTCAACTTTATTGTCATCTGTATGATATTAGGCTAATCAATGCGACCTTTGTTAGATGAAAATTTTGCCGTGTGAGAAACAGATTTTCCTGAGGACGACACCGGCGCATCGAAGTGTCTGATCTTGCTTATGGTCATAGCGAAACATACGCCCAGGAGATACTGCACGCGTTAAAATTTAAATTGGATAAATAAACGAAGAAAAAAATACTTGAGATAAATCTCTTTATACGAAATGAATGATTTCCTCTACCGAAGCAACAATCTTACAAAGGTTCGCTGGTAGAGTTACTAACTCATTCGATTGGAGAAATTAATATTTGTCGATTTTAAGAAAAACGTCCATAAACTCTGTGGATGGAGGTTGTAAACTAAGTGAGTCCTCATGTTCCGCATCAGACTCAATTTCTATACCCGGGGCCAGAGCATGGAACATTTGAGGCATGCGCTCACCTCATCGACTCTAGTTCCTCGGGTTTTAACGAATAGAGGCTGAAGAAAATCCCCATAAATGAAACAGTAATCCTTCCCATGTGATGTGATCGTTTCGTCGGATGTCTTACAGAGTGCAATTGACGTTTTCCAAACGATTAAGCTGCACTCTGCATCTATATTCAGGTCGAAGAGTATCTTAAACAGTGTGGGCAGTTTTACCTCCAGGGAGTAAAGTGGCAGCAATCCCCGAAGAGGCAACAGCTAGTGCAATCTTTTCTTCTTCCTTGTCTTCGCCCTTCAGCTAGTATAGTCGAGTCAAAAAGGTTTTTCCTGTACCACCAAGGGCGTCCGGAAAAAAATTTTCAGTGTCGTGTTCATTGACACTTCTTAATATTTCTTAATCGGTAAGAGTCTCGATATTATTGTTCACAATTTCGGTCATCGCAGAATAACTGTAATTTGTCTCTACAACATACTCTGAGTAACTCACCAACATAAAGTGGTTTTTTGCGGCTCTGGGAGGTAAGATCCAAAAGGCATTTATTGAAGTAAGAATATCTTGAAGCGAGCAAAGGCGACGATTAATAACACGCTTGTCAGACTCTGCCACACTAACCCCATCAGCGCACTCCAGCTCCGTGAAAGATCGAATGCTCAACGCCATTAACAGTCTTAAAATAATTTGTGCATGAAGTGGCTCCGCAGACTGAAGTAAAAAGCGCATATTATTATGATAGAATTAACTTTTACTTGGAAGAACAGTGTACACTCGTCCCAGTGCGTGTTGGCAAAATACACTTCGATACCCCTGTACAGGCAAACCCCATCGGCGTCTATTAAATACTCCTCTTTGCAGCTTTATAGAAACTGATTGTTTTTATAGTACATTAAATTGTTATATATTCCACACGGGAATTTTTTTTCGAGTTCTAATTTCTATGAAACCAAGCTTAATAATATATTATTGTAAGATTTGTATTATTGTAATCGGTTGAGATACACCTTTAAAATAATAAACAGCGCCATCTATAATTTTATTGCAGAACTACCTGAACTTCGGAAAATATTAAATTTAAAATTTCGTGAATAAGTTATTTTCTGGGGTAAAATGTAGCCTATGTTTTAAGTTAGACCTGTAGCAATACATCGGTGTAAACTGCATTCAATTCCATGCAGTGGTTTTACCGTGATGCGGGTACAAACATACAGACAGACAGACAGACAGACAGACAGACAAAAATTCTAAAAAAATATATTTTGGCTTCTGTTGCTTTAATAAAGACTGACATTGACACTGAATTACATTGAAGTTATTGAAGAAAAAATAACACAGGGTGTTATTTTTTCTTCAATAACTTCAATGTACAGACATCGGCCTGTTACAATTTTATTATATGTTGAGATTAGACCTACACAAGGACGGAAATATCCGTCTTTCAAGATTAGGATAGCGTAGTGGAGTATTAGGTATGTAACCCCTCGTATTCTGAGAGGAGACCCAGGCCCAGTAATGAACAAAAAGATTGTAAATACAAATTTAATTATAGTAATCCACTTAATAAATGTTTAAATTTTCACGAGGCGATCGATAACTGCGACATCAACGGCGAGCGACGGTTATGTTTTAAATAATGAGATTAATATTCGAGATACAAACGTTATTACTGAAAGCATAAAATAAATAAAACCTTTTTAATTATTATTAAAGGCTCTTTCATAAAATTTTCGCTTTATATAATGATGTCTAGGTGCATTCAATTTAATTTCACAAGTTACCTTTAACCCTAGTGACCCTTTTGCCAGATATTGTTTTAAAATAACGACGACTTTTGTTTTACCGACATTAACCTTCAATTTCTAAAAATCGTAGTGACATATTAACACCTTTTAAGTATTTAGTGTCCAAGGAGATTCTTCATGGAGTTTCTTACCAGTTTCTTCTAGATAGGATGAAATTTTTTGATCCGTGCAACCGGGCACATATCATTTATTCTACCCTTTTCTAAATTATTGTGGAAAACTGTGGTCAGCTTAATAAGTCAGGTAATACCCCTATTACCTGACTTATTAATAAACTGACCACAATTTTCCACAATAATTTGGCGAGGCTATTGGCATTAACCGGACACAAAGCCAGACTCCGAGCTGCAACTGAGAGTTTCATAGAAAATCTCAATAATGCTGCTCGACCTGGGAATTGAACCCAGGACCTCAGCGTAGTAGACGCGCTTAGGACCAACAGACTAACGAGGCAGTCATGTGGTTTTTTATATGCACTCATAATACATAAAAACTATCGTGGGAGTGGTTTTATAAAAAAAGTAAGCTTATGTATGACTCGCGTTTTACTATTCAGTTTTTTCCTGCAATTTGTTAAATATCGTGGGCGGTACCTGCGTCATAGAACAGTGCTAAATATACAATGATTTCTTCCAAAATGAGTGGGACTATTTAAAAATAGATTTCCGTACATAATCTCCTAAGCACGTCCATTCAAATTATGTCCAGTACTCAGTTCGTTTAAAAGAAATCTCTCGTCAGTCAGTCCCAAAATGTTTTTTTTTTTCATTGGGTTTTCTATATTCCAAAACCAAAGCGAAGCCTAATGGCTAGGGCATCGGACTTGCAATCGTGGTTCGAAACCCCACCCATTGCACTACCGACGTGAACTCACTCGTAATACAAGCATTGAGCTTAGTACGAGGCGTTAACAAGAATACTAGTAATGTGTGACTAACGTTGCTAGTAAGCTTTAAAAAAAATTGATGAATCGGTCTGCAAGAATCTGTTATAGTGATTGACGCGTTCACACTACAGAATAGTGACTATTCTATCTTTTAGCTGGGGCGATCCCTGTTACCTGTTGTCATAAGAACACCTATGACAATCGCTAATGACAAGCCTGAAATTCCTTATAACCAGTTTATCTAGGAGAGGAGAGAGGTTTGAATCATTATCATCAATCCGTATTCATCCACTGAACGAAGAGGTACGCTTCGAGTAAAATACTGACATTCAGAAGCTTCTGGATAAACTGGATGTCGACCATAACACAGTTAGAAAAGGACTAGAATTATGATCTGTTTTTCAATTGTCAGTAATTTTCACAACATTATTAATGTAGTATTTCCATTAGCTAGACAATCGCACGTCAATCTCAAACCCCGGTTGCGTTAGATCACATGAATTTTGTATTGACATGCCATTTCCATATTGACAGTCGGATTACAGTAATCGAATTAAAATATAATAATACCATCGATTGACATGAAATTTACTATACCTAAATTAATTCAATTAACCCTTATTGAATATAATTTTTATAACATTTGTGTTACCAGTAAAGTCGGTAATCACAACTTATTGCAAGTGCGTCTCCTAAGCGTGGGGTCCAAGGTTCAATTCCCATGTAGAGCAATATTGCGAGTGTATTTCCACTTTAATTCAGTAAAAATAACATGATTATGAAAATTCAGAAGTGCGTGCCTTGGATTCCAACTCGAGGCTTTCGACTTTGGCAATCTAATACTGTTATGACTTACTATTATTTAATCCACAAAGTAAGCCACGGGAGACTAAATAAAGTCTAAATATAATCTCTTCAAACTGTTACATTTTAAATCTAATATTAGATTGCTAAAGCAGTTGAGTTTGTTGCGGGATATAAAATCCTTTACATTGTTACTTTCCTAGCAACAATATGTTTTAAGTAGTTATGCGATTACATGATTTGGAAGCCAAACATTCCAACTTTAGACACAATAGTAGGTCAACGATTGTGTAGTTAAAAATAAAACATAATTAAATAGGTAATGAGAAAGTGTAGATTATACTTGACTAGCTTCCCGCCCACGGCTTCGCCCGCGTGTTTTCTCTACTTTTCGGCACTATAATATGTATGTATTATATGTACATATAAACTGGCCTCTTGAATCACTCTATCTATAAAAAAAAACTGCATCAAAATCCATTGCTCATTTTTAAAGATTTAAGCATACATAGGCACAGACAGACAGCGGGAAGCGACTTTGTTTTATACTATGTAGTGATGATGAAGTCATCCATCCAAGTTTTCTTAAGATCAATGATATAGTTAGCTCGTTATAAATCCGGATCACCGATATAAATATCGCCTCGTAATCTATGAACCATAGCTTGTAAAATAATATTTTAAAGATTAAAATTGACTAAAAAGACTACTGAAAAACTAGCAAATAATCGATCATGATTTGAAGTACACAATAGGATTAACTATGCCTATATAACATCTAAAATTGTCCATGTGTATTATTATTAAAAAAAAAATCTTACCTCTTTCAGCAGCAGCACGTCCGCCCCCGACGACGGCCAAGACGAGAATGATCAAAACCGCTTTCAACGCCATCTCGTGTCAGTTACACTAATCACACCATTACCACTACACAATTCACTATTATATTTTATTTACACAACACTTAAACTCCTTAAAACATATTTAGTCGTTTTTCATTCGAATTAACCTGGAAAAGAGAAAAAGAATATTGAATTAGCATGTTTTTGATTAAATTATTCATTCATTAAATAATAATTAGTAAATAATTATATCAATGTGCACAGCGGGAATTGTAGTATGAATGTTCGTAAAGTATTGAATATTCAATTTTATTTATTTAGCAGTGATGTTATCCGTTTGATCCGCTCGGCTCGCGTATACATAAAATATATGATTATTGCCGATATATTGTAGCGCTTTTTTAATACCGAAAAACTCGACAGAAACCGTAATTCCCTGTAAGTTTTGTGAGTTTCGATCCATGTCTGGATAATGACCATAAAGTCAACCTCTATTACTATTAATAAGTATATTAGGTAGTAATAATTAATTAATTATTATATTTTATCCCTAATTAAGATCTTAAATATTGTTAAAAAAATCTGTTTACTTTTCCACGCTGTTAGTTCTCTTTCCGTCTGTGACACAAGTTTATCTTAACTAGTACAGGCACCATATATTTTTAGGTCTTTATAATTTCTAAGATTTACATTGTATTTTAAGTATTGTAATATTTTTTTAAATCAAAATATTTGATAACAGATCCCAGCTGTGTGTTTCATCAGAATACTTCTGCCTTATCCTTCGGGAATATAAGCGTGATGATAATTAATGTTGTTAATCAAAATTTTTTTACAGCAACTGTGCAAATATTAGCTTTTTTTCAGTCGTTATGAAAACACCGCTACGTGTGTTGGCATTCAAAATACACATAACTGTTCAGGTTAAAGATGACAATAGTACTAGTGGTGGCACGATGCCAGCCGTACATACATCTGAAGTCATTTCCCTTTGTGAATTCTTACAACTTCTACTACTTAAAAACTAATTGTGTCAGTCACATATTTGTCACACCACATAAATAAAAATACTCGTTTTTGTCACTGACTAAAGACAGTACAGATACATAAAAGACGATCAATAGACATTATAAATGACCATACACAACACATGTTGACAATGTCAATATTATTATAATTTTTTACCAAAGTCAGTGAACCTAGAATAGGTCCCTGAGGCATTAAACTTTTAAAATATTGAGAAAAATATAAACTTTTTAGCTTCACTGACTGTTATTTAATATTGTTGGTAGTCACGAAATAAAAACCAATGAAAGCATAAAAAATATGATAGATTTTTATTGCGTTCGTCTCGATTTCATAATTTAACATTTAATGGTAGTATCGAATGCTGAATTTGTTTCAGCTAAAAATTTTGCGGGATGACTTTTCATCTGATAATTTGCGTTCGAATGCGGACCATGTACTTTTGATTGACCACTATCAGTATCTACATCTAAGTTCAAAATAACATTGATAACCTCAAAAGTCTCTATAGAGCTTAAGGTATTTGAAGATCGCTGACGCATGGAATATATGAATAATGACTTTACATTATTCTGGGAGATCCTTAATTAGAAGAATTAACTAGTAGTTATTAGTTATATTTTTGTAGAGAAGTGCGGCATCACACTGCTCCTCGGACTTCGTTGTCTTATAACAAAGGTTAGATGGCGAAGGGACGCGAATTGCGAACCACGACAACATGTTCACACATGAAAACGTATGGCCAAACTTTATCTGTTTAGCAACACCTTTACTACTACAAAACTTCAACTTGCTATTGTTATAGCTGTAGGCATCGATAAACATCAACAATTTTCTGTGAGGTATGGCAGTGGACACTATCATCATCAACCTATTATAATGTCTTATAGCTGGGCACAGGACTCTTCCCAGAATAAGCAGGAATAATCTATAGTTCACCACGCTAATCTACTGTGGGCTGGAAGACTTCACATGCCGTCAAGAAAATCTCTCAGGCATGCAGGGTTCCTCACGATATTTTCCTTCACCGTTTAAGCGTGTGATAATTAATCATTACAATAATACGCCCATGACTTCGAAAACTCAGAGGAGGCCTTGGAGACAAACTCAAAACCTTTGATTTGGCAGTCCAATGATCATATCGTTAGACTATCACTGCACTTGGTGCAGTCAGAAATGAAAGTTGCTGAACACGATGAAATCTTCAAACCTCTTAAACATAATTATTTATTATCCAAAACTTACTGACCCGAGATGTGGTAAGTAGTACGTGTTTCTACATACTGGACCATAATTTTGAATCTATTGAAAAGTATTGGTGCTGTGTTGTTTTCAAAACTTGGCGGTGTTCAGCAACTTTCGTTGATGTACGGTCATACATCATCAATGTATTGCCAAAAAATTCTACCGCTCAGCAATAATGTGCTATCATTATTGTGTTCCGGTTTGAAGGGTTATGAAGTAAAGTGACTGGGCAAGGTGACCTGCAAGTTATTTTTCTGGAGTTGCTGGCCTCTGAGCCGGTCGATGCTTATATCAGGCGGCTCGTATGCTTGTTTGTCATCTTTCTAAACTAATATTATAAAGAGAAGACCTTTGTGTTTTTGTATGTATGTTTGTAATGTTTTCACACAAAAACTATTGGACCAATTTCAATATTTTTTTTACAATTAGAAAGCTACAAATTCACTGAGTGACATAGGTTATATAAAATTTTCAAAAAATTAGGGATCCCTAATAAAAATGCAATAATATAACCCAAGGTGTGAAAACGCGGGCGAAGCTGCGGGCGAAAACCTAGTATAAAATAAAGACAGACATAACAAAACATACCATCACGCCTGTATTCCCCAATGGGTTAGGCAGAGGTGTACTAAAGTACACCCACATTTCGCCAGTATATTTTAGGTCCCATGTAATAGGGGGCGAGCCAATTGCCATTAACCAGGCACAAATCCAGACTCCGAGCTGCTACTTAGAATTTCATAGAAAAACTCAATAACACTGCTGGACCTGGGGATCAAACCCAGGACCTCTAGCATAGCAGTCGCGCTTAGGACCACTAGACTAATGAGGCAGCCTAAACATTAATTTTAACCCTTCAACGAAGACCGAGAAGTGATTGTTCTGGAGCGGCGTGGCATGCAGAATGTTGGGTTATAAATAACCTTACCACATCACTTTGGTTCCGTTAACCGAAATAAACCCAGTGCAGACAGAAACTATTTATGTTCGGGCTAGATACGCGAATATCATGTTGATATGATTACGTGCGTCTTAGCTTAGTCTAGATAAATTCACTTTCACGTTGTGAGAAAAAGCTAAACAAAATTATGTTTTGTGTAGGAAATAATACAATATTTCTGAATTGTAATATACGTAGATGACGTCATTGTTTTATGCCGACTCTTAGACTAAGCAACGTTTGAATGAAATATTTAGATCATACGCATTATGTATATTCAATGATTGAATGATGATAAGCTAGTTGAATTGATAGTCAAACACCGGATTATAGTTTCACTTTTTGAAAATAAAATTGTTAACTAAGATTTTAAAACATAAACTACAAGGTTCTAGTGTAAATTGACCTTGAATTTTAAATAATTAATATAATTGTAAGTTTTTTGGGGAGTGTGAGAATATTTCTCAGATAAAACTGGTTTTATTATAACCTACGACTTTGAAATGAATCACATGTCAAGGTGCCTAATTTTGAATTATTATAACATTACATAGAAAATAGTGGTCTTTGCTATTTAAACAGGCACAACACGGGACAAATATTGTTCATTTTCTATCAGAGCTTTGGATTTGTGCCTGGTAAATAGTAATAGACTCGCCCATGTTACATTTAACTATCGAACTGGATGTCGACTTCTAACTACTCCTTCGGAGATAGAGGCATGATGATGCTATGCTAAAAATACCAACAATTCGTGTTCAATTTCCAAAGCACCTAAATATTTTGCACCAAAACCAATATGTAAATTAAGTTCGTTCATTTGATTCCAGAATCACATTCATGTCTTGAGCGAAACAATTTGCGGCGGCGACTCATTACACGAACAGAACCAACCAACTATTCGCAGTAAACGACCAACTATACAGAATGTAGGCCGAACTACTCAGATTTGTTGGCCCGATGAGTGTATCGTGGTATTTTGAGTGGAGTTGGAGGTACACTTCAATTTGAAGTTAGATGTACTGAGAGAGCTAGGGCAATCGTTTTAATAAGATATTGTTTTATTGTAGTAATTTCAATTGCAGTAGTATTTATTTTCGGTTTAATCATGACAGAAAATAGTTAATGTTATTTGTTCGTCGTTTTTTTTATAAAATAAGTTGCACAATTCTTAGACTTTCTGCTGAGTATTGTATACATAATATATATAATATCCTGTGTGTTTGTATCTATTTGTGTTTGTAAAATCCCATACCTTTTACTAAAAAAAATAGCAATGTACAAAAACCCAAGCCTGAACGACTGTCTGTAGGCCCTACAGATAGTTGCTCCGTGAGAGGATCAAACCCACGACCCCCAGCACAGCAGCTAATATTCACTACTGTGCTAAACGAGTCATGATCACAATGACCACTTCAAAAGAGACAATATAAAATAGTCAATTATCACCATCATGATTAATTAATAAATACATTTTTATAAAGACGAGTTAAAATCGATTCACAATCTAAAACAAAACTCATCAACAAATTTTCTTCTACTTTCAAACATACGTGTAAACATGTAGGATTAAAGAGGAAATATTTCAAAGAAACTCCATTAAAAATCCAATAAACGTAGGTAATACATTCAAACAGTCTTCCTTCAGGGTTATCAAAGGCAGCATGGTGATAATCGTATATATCCAATGTGTGACAAGCAGGACACACTGAAGAATGGGGGATATTGACTCCCTTTGATGGTAGCAGGGTTGAGGTCCAAGTTATAAGAGACCACGTATTGGTCCATGAAAGTTTTGCAGACAGGAGTACCATAATTCTAAGCATTTTTCCAAAAAATATTGGAGATGGTTTCCAGTTTAACAAGAGCGGTTGAATATCAGTACTTTACGCGAAAGGATGCCAAGGACAGCCATCAGACCTTCGCAACCTAACGAATATCTAAGGACAAAATGCACTGGTTTGTACTTTTTTCTTTATAATGAAGATGGAGGCAAGTGAAATCAACTCAAATCAACGATCAACGCCGCCCATTGATATACACAACATTTGACTTCTTAAAGGTTGCCATGACGAATTCAGTATTCTATTGTCAAATCGTGTTCGTATGATGATTCGTAGGACTACACATTAAGGGAGTTTCAAATGCTCATCCAACTATATTTTGATAGCAGAACCATAGCTGGCTAATTGATCGGCGTAGTTTTTGTTTAAGTTTGATAAGTAAATATTTTTTTAAACATGTTTTAACCGCTCCCTGCCCATACCTTATTCCTCAAACGATTCTACTTTATCTACAGGTGCGCTGATATTGTCGACAGCTCTGATCATTCCTCGAGGCGTGCCAGCATGATGGTACAGCGGACAAGAATCAATCAGACTACGCCTTTCACGTCTATGAAAAAGATACGGCTTCTTTTATTACACGCTTTCATTTTTATATCGGTGGGAAAAGGTTTGAGGTGGAACAAAAGCTTTGCTTTGGTATTTTGCATTATATTATAGCAAATAGATTTTTATAGAATACTTCACGTACTTATAAAATTACACTCGTCAATATATTGAAATAAAACCACTTCACGGATTTATCGCTTTATATTTACACTACCAAATCTCAATTACAAACCCTTAAAATCGTCCATGATCACTGAGTGAAAGTGATTTTACTTCAATATTTCTAATGTTCATATAAGTAAATTTTTTTATAAATCATCTATATTGGAAAGAGCTGTGCTAGCTATATTGTCTGAAATAATGAAGGTGATGATTATTATGACTTTACTTTTACTATCCGTTTGGTGAAGTGGCCAAGGATCGTTGGTTCCCGTTCCGGAATCAATATTTTTATGAGCTGGTAGAATGCAGAGGGTTGTATATTGTATCTGTAATTGCATCCACAATTAAGAAGAAAATACTAGTGAGTAGTATTGGTAAAAAAACCGGCCAAGTGCGAGTCGGACTCGCGCACGGAGGGTTCCGTATCATTACGATTTATGATGCATTAAAAAAACCTATTTACTAGATCTCGTCCAAACCAATTTTCCGTGGGAGTTTACATGGTAATCTACATCATATATTTTTTTTAGTTTTATCGTCCTCTTATTTTAGAAGTTATAGGGGGGGGGACACACATATTACCACTTTGGAAGTGTCTCTCGCGCAAAATATTCAGTTTATGACGTATTAAAAAAAAACTATTTACTAGATCTCGTTCAAACCAATTTTCGGTGGAAGTTTATATGGTAATGTACATCATATATTTTTTTTAGTTTTATCGTTCTCTTATTTTAGAAGTTACAGGGGGGGACACACATTTTACCACTTTAGAAGTGTTTCTCGCGCAAACTGTTCAGTTTAGAAAAAAATGATATTAGAAACCTCAATATCATTTTTGAAGACCTATCCATAGATAGCCCACACGTATGGGTTTGATGAAAAAAAAAATTTAGTTTCGTTTCCAAGTATGGGGAACCCCCAAAATTTATTGTTTTTTTTTCTGTTTTTGTCTGAAAATCTTAATGCGGTTCATAAAATACATCTGCTTACCGAGTTTCATCAGCATAGTTCTCATAGTTTCGAAAAAAAAGGCTGTGACACGATCGGACAGACAGACAGACGGACATGACGAATCTATAAGGGTTCCGTTTTTTGCCATTTGGCTACGGAACAGGATGGTGAACTGTAGCCTATCATTTTAAAATAGCAGTGAGACGGTAAATAAATTGATGATGATAATTAATAAACCGAAAGGTTTTCCAATTAACATTATTAGCAAAAACAAATTTAATTTTAATAAAACTCACATTACACACGCTGAAAGTGTCGCGCGCCCATCATTACTCAGGCCAGACTAAGATGAATAGCTTACATTACATTTATTTCATTAATTTATATGAGCCGTCGACCAACTTAATTACCTGTATTGTTACTTTAATGCGACTAAATTCAGATTTGAAATTTTAATATTAAAATTTCGTTAAAAGCTTGATGAATGATGAACTTTAATAAATTATTCTTGGAAAATAGTTATTTTAAAGGAGACTTAGGTTCGGTATTACTTTTAAATAATACTTCTAGAAGTTATTAATGATACGATGTATGATGGAGGGTAAATGTGGTTGCACAATGGCACATAAGTACACACGGCTACACATCAAGCTATACATATCTAGTATTAATAGGCTGGTCTCGCATTGTGCGGAAAGCAGAAGTCACAGATTTTTTTCTCTGAAACTATAAGAGCTATGCTGTTGAAACTTGGTAAGTAGACGTATTATGAATATGAACCGCTTTAAGATTATTACATAAAAATAGAAAAAAACTAAAAAATTGGGGGTTCCCCATACTTAGAACTGAAACTCAAAATTTATTTTTCATCAAACCCATACGTGTGAGATATCTATGGATAGGTTTTCAAAAATGATATTGAGGTTTCTAACATGACTTTTTTCTAAACTGAATAGTTTGCGGGAGGGACACTCCCAAAGTGGTAAAATGTGTCCCCCCCCCCCAGTAACATCTAAAATAAGAAAACGATAAAACTAAAAAAAATATATGATGTACATTACCATGTAAACTATCAACGAAAATTTGTTTGAAAGAGATCTAGTAAGTAGTTCTTTTTTAATACGTCATAAATCGTAATGGTACGGAACCCTCCGTGCGCGAGTCCGACTCGCACTTGGCCGGTTTTTTATGAATAGATACGAAATTGTCAAACTCATCATCATCAACCCATTAGAATGTTCCACTGCTTGGCACGAGTCTTCTCACAGAATAAAAAGGATTAGGCTATAGTCCACCACGCTAGCCCACTGCGGGTTGGCAGACTTCACACGCAATCAAGAAAATCTCTCAGGCATGCAGGTTTCCTCACGATGTTTTCCTTCACCGTTTAATACGCACGTGACTTTGAAAAGTCAGAGACCTTGGATTGAGAGATTTGACTGGACTTCTATTATATAACGACTATAATCAAAATCAATTTAACATAACTGTATAGCATTACTGCCAATTCTCTGGCGGTTAACTTGATTTTGATGCGGCACCAAACAATTTACAAGCTATGTAATATTAACGGGCAATATTCCCTAACCCCAGAGCGTTCCAACGCCATGCAAATTTCCGGAGTTCAGTTAAAATTACTGAGATCAAACTAACTGTAACCAGTAAACGTCGAAGATCAAATTGAGCTGCTCCTAATAGGTACTAAATTCCAGAAATAATTAACTTCTGTTACTGCTGATAGCCTAGTAGTTTTGATGCTTGCCCACCATGTCACACCCATCTGACTTCGAATCCAGGACATGCTACCTGAGTTTTGGAATCCATGACCGTTATAATACTGTCGTAAGTGTGACTGGAAGGGTCCAATTCCCAGGTTGAGGAATTTGGTTTTTCCATAAAATTTTCCATAAATATCGGAGTTTGGATTAGTTCAAGATTACTGTAATAGTGTAGTTCCCTTAAAAAATAAATTGTTAGTTTACATGAATACTAGTCTGCCTATCGCTTCAAGGAATACAGGCGTGATGGTATGATGAAATTTAAGGATCTACTTATCCAAAAAGAAACGACAACCCTTAAGAACAAAATACAACTACAATTCTTCATTAAACTTATCTCTGTGTAACCTTTCCACTTTAAAGAGGGCACCCCAACTTATTTGCGCCATAATTGTACAACAGATTATAAATAAAGCCAGGTGGCTTAATTAACTGTTGCCTTCGCCTTTGTAGGGGGGATATGATTTTAGGGACTGTCCTGCGAATTGATGAATAGGATAATTGTATAAGATGTGTTTATTTGGTGGACGCTAAGTGTTATTTTAATTATGGAACCCTTTTTGACATAATTATAGCATTAAGGGAAGGTCATTGTACACTTTTTAAAATCAATATTGGTGTGTGTGCTACAATTAGGTTTTATTATATAAAAACATTAAAATTTGTTTCACGTAATTTCAGTTTTTTTTTTTCAGGATTATGTGTACATGTGATTGTATGATAATTATGATGGTTTTTATTTACATTTATTAATATAAGATAGAGAATATTATTGTTTTGTTTGTATTTTTGCGATTTTGTAATAATTTTTCTTTAGTTTTCATGTATGTTTGCTATTTTCTGTGTATTGGTTTGTTTTTTATGTTAAAAAAGATATGAATTATCTAATGAAAGAAAATTTCTGGTGAAAGAAAAATTCGATCTCAGGCAGGGTTTGAACCTGCGTCTTTCTGGTTAAGTACACCAGACGCTTTACCAACTAAGGTACCGAGACTACTGCCTGTGATGTCGAATTTCTTTTCCACATTTTTCATCTTCAGGCGACGTCATTGTTTTTCATGTGTCATCGTTGCTAAGGGAATAGATGATTTTTATTTCTTTATTTTATGTGTTTTTATATGTCATTCGACATAGTTGATAGGATAGATGGTATTGCCTACTACACTGAAAACAATAAAAATAGTCCCAATTGTCTCACAATATTTTAACTGCATGGTCCCCTTAACTTTATCTAAACCAGGTACTTGTTAACTGTCACCTACACAAAGTTAACGGGGGCAACGAAATAACAACGATTGTCCAAACAATTATCGTTATCCGTTACACGAAGCAGAAGCCTTCTGGGGGGGTGGGGGGAGGGGGGCTAGCCCAGTGTGGTAGGTTAATGGATAAACTTGAAGTAAAGTTTAGTAACAATTGCTATTTATTGGTTTTACTTTAAAACTGGTTCACATCTTCTAGCAGCCAGAGTGGCGGTTAAGCGTCTTGTGTTCGATTCGATATAAAATATTCACAGGCAATATTACCCTTCAAACAGAAACAGTTTTTTTTTTTTTCAAAACTTACTAGCAATGTCCTTCGCACATTACTAGTATCCTTGTTAACCCCTCCTGCTAAGCTAAATTCTTGTTGTACGAGTGGGTTCACATTGGTAGTACAATGGGTGGGTTTCGAACCGGCAACCACATAATCGCAAATCCGACGACCTAGCCATTAGGCTACCGCCGCTTCAAATGTTAATATTAGTACATAATTGCTTAGCTACAAAATACAAGGCAGAGTTCTACAAAAATGATGATTATTATTTAATGATTCATACCTTATCAAATTATATAACATTGTTCAACAAAATCTTTTCTCGGAATCTCTGACGTCAGTTCTCTTTGAGACCTCCCTGTACAATTTTTCCTCAACGTTCCTTTTTACGGCATCCTCATTTCTCTCTACTTCATCACATAATCAACATTTTTCTTGGAACATAGTGTTTATTCGCTCCTATGATGAGCAACGTTCTTTTTATAATAAATTTTATATATATAGATTACTTTTTTATTATATTTTAGCATTAAATAATGCGAAATGTTCACAAAGATATGAATTTTCTAATGAAAGAAAATTTCCTAGTGAAAGAAAATTCGGCCTCAGGCAGGGTTTGGACCTGCATCCCTCTGGTTAAGTACACCAGACGCTTTACCAACCAAGCTCCCGAGACCCACTGCCTGTGATGTCGAATTTCTCTTCCACATTTTACACCTTCAGGTGACGTCAGCAACATCGAATTTTTCTTTCACTAGGAAATATTCTTTCAATAGAAAAATCATTTTTTTACTTATAAATATATAGACGTAAGTAGACGTTTGGAAATGACGAACTATACTCGTATGTCATTATGGCTTATTTATATTTATGACATTTATCATATCATAGTAGTCCTTTGAGACACATAAAATATTATCTTGAGATAGGTCAAGTCAAAGATGTTAGCGGCTCTTTCTATATTAGAAAGGTTATTTCAAACATTATCCTATAATAGAATATTTGGTAGCACTCGCAGCCTTATATCAAAATGTGAGTGCCTGCGCCTGAGTGACGTGTCCTTTTATTATTGGTTCGGCGTTTCTTCTAATAGTTGCAAGCGTGGCATAGAGTGTGTGGGTTCAATTCACATGTAAATCAAATTAATTACTAGATTGTTCTAACAAATTCTGAATAACAGCTCCGAGTTTGGATTTATGCCCGCTAACAACTGTTGGCGGTTAATTACTTTAGTTCAAATCAAACGTTTTTATTTCAAATAAGCTTTTACAAGCGTTTATGAAACGTTAATTGACTCTAGTTGCACAGAGTTAGATGTATAGCTCTTCCTACCCCTTCCAAATAACAGGTACAATGTTTAATAGTAACAGATAATTCCGGATTGGATACCAAATAAATGCACTATCTTTATTCAAATATACAAAATCAAAACTGAAACGTAGCAAGGTATTTCTAACAAAAGCTTTATCAGCATTATCCCGGTTATTCCGAACAATAGCCTAATCGACTACACGGAACGGCTATTGTTTACTATAACGAGATATATCCAGTAACAACCGGTATTAACCGGGTATAACTGGATCAGTTATGTTTCGGCGTTCGATAATATTATACAGCAGCGGCAGGAGCTGTCCAATGCACAGAATTTGAGTGGTCGTGCTATAGTTGATATGGCGCCAAATATTATGTTGTAAAATTCCAATCGAGACGAATTTCGAAGAGATTAAACCTAAAAATATAGAACCAATAACTATATTTTATAGTACATACAATTATTATAAATGTTTAATTATTAAAAACCTTTTAACATAATATCATCACGCCTGTCTTCCCCAAAGAGTTGGGTAGAGGTGTACTAATGTACACCCACAGTTCACCGGTATGTTTAGGTCCCATGAAATAGGGGGCGAGCCTATTGCCAATCCCGAGCCAAAACCAAACTCCGAGCTGCATTGAGAATTTAATAAAAAAAACCCAAAAACACATTTTGCTGCACCTTGGAATTGAACCCAAAATCTCTAGCGAAGCAGTCGATATTATGTGTGAGGCTATGTCCACAAATAAACCGAACAGGGGAGAAATAATTACCTACGCTTTTAATGCACACAATCATTATCATAAACCTTGCCAGTATACGCTAACTTCTCACTGTAGGAAATACCTACACAATTCGAGGTCAGTTTATACTGGTTAATATATAGCACGATGTGCAAACGTGTGCCTATAAAACATATTGTAATTTAATTGGCTATTGTAGGCTCCACTGAGAATTTTCAGAGGAAACCCCGATAACACGTTGCTCGACCTAAGTATCAAATCCAGGAACCCGCGCTCATCAGAAATTTATGCTTGCGACTCAAACCTATGGGGCAGAGGACCTTATCTATCTTCGTTCTATTGCCTACCATCCTATATAGGTGTAATTATGCTTATTGTCACTTTGGTAATGTATTATTCTACAAAACTGGTATACAATAAAAAGGTTTTAATCTTTGTTTCTCTATAACACTCCCAAAAAGAATCAAGAATCCTCAATTTCAAAGTAAAAAGCTCAAGGGGCCTACTACGAAAATCAAACGTCGAAGCTTCGAATCAAAACCGACCGACGCATATTAATAACCAAGGACTTGAACATAACATCATATTATTATCATTAGGACTATAACATAACATGTCATTACACCTGTAAGTTTTAAGTGTCTTCTCCGAAGAGATAGGCAGAGGTGTAGTTATGGACACCCAAAGTTCGCCAGTAGGTATATTTAAGCTATCGAAAAACCCAAAATCTAGAGCTGCTACTGAGAATTCCATACATAAAACCAAAAACGCTGCGTGATCTGCGAATCGAAAACAGAACCTTTAGCCTTATAGTCGCTCTTACGACCCCTAGACTAATGAGAATAAGATTATATTGTAAAATAATGGAAACAATATATTAAGAAGTATCATCAGCGCAAGAAGTCAGATCGCGAACTTTAATCATTTGGTTTCGATACTGTCGTAGTTGAAAAACGTACATTTTTATAGTAGACCCCCAGGTCAAAGATAAGAGGGACGGGATCAGCCCTAATGATTGTCTTTGAGCATTGTATCGTAAAATTAAATTGAGATAAAAATTAGGTTCCAAGTGAGCTTTATACGAAAAATAAATACTGCTAAACATGGCTCCTTACTCAATTCTATTAGTCTTTGAGATCAAAAAGAAAGTAAAACAAAATCTTAAGAAAATGCTTGTAAAAAAAGCGTAGTTTTGTAAAGGGCAATGTTTTAACAAAGAGTGTATTAAGCTCAGTGATCTATCATGAATTGCTTGCTTGAATGGAATCGTTAAAGTAATTGCTGGCAATGACATGGCCTTTGCATTTAAGCTGTTATATTAAGACACCCCTTTGTTACAACCCAACCCTTGCTGAGGGTTGGAGTTATTCTTCGAATCTGCTCCAGGTTTTATTGGAGGCTGATTTTCGTTGGAAGATTTGAAATTGCTCTATAGAACTGCATCATTAATCTAGTGGTCTTTATTGTGACTCGACTCCCAGGTCCAGCAGTGTTATAGGGTTTTCGATGAATTATCAGTAGCAACTCGAAGCTTGGATTTGTGCCGATTAACAGCAATATGCTCGGCCCCTATTATATAAGTCCTAAATATACCGGCAAACTGTGGAAACATAAATTCGCCTCTGCCATTGATTTGATTTTATCAACTAAGGATTTTTTCTTTTTGTGTAATATAGTCCTTACTAATTCAATTGCCTCGTGAAGCTCTTTTATCAACCCCCTTTTATAGCCCCTCAAATAAAACCCAAACGGAATAATATTTCTAATAGACGGAAAAAATCATCTGAAAAATATTTCTCACAATGTTAACCAAGTAACACGTTACTATTTTCTCAGTCGAGCCATAAACCTTTTATATCTTCCGGCGTCAGCAGCGTTGAAGGTCAAAAACATCATTACATATACAATGTTGACCAGAAATACTGTGATTAGCAATTTTATGAACATTCTTGTGCATACATTGCGTTGTTAGTTTTATTGGTTTCTATTGAAGATGTTTGTGTAGCATCAATGTACGATGTCGTAGGAAGTTTTTAGCTTTTATTAAGCATAATTACTGAAGCTTATATAAATTATTTATTGAACGACATTGTCCTATTATAAGCGTGTTTTATGTAAAGCTACAAGGTCAGGTGCGTAGTACTCGCGACGTGGGAGATTTATGAACGTCGTCGAAGAAAAATGGAGTCGGTATGCAAAGACTGTAATAATGTGCCAAGGCCTCCTGCTTAACGAGAAATCTTGGATTTAATTCCCAGGTTAAGCTAAGTGTTATTGAGTTTTTAGGACAAACTCAATAACACTGCTTAACCTGCGATTAATAATCTCAGTGTTTTTCTATGGAATTCTTGACTTAAGTTTGGTTTTGCGCTCTTGGTATTGTATAAGAATTGGTTCGCTTCCTATTAAAGGGAACTCAACGAGATGTCTATGAAAAGGATAAAATAATAGTATTATCTCTAGGCAAAACAGTATGAACTTCAATTTATTAATATTGAAAGTCTTGGGATTCCCTACAAGTCAGAACCAATACAAAAACTTTTAAAAAGCATTGCCGAAGGAAAATTGCATTTACGAAAGGAATTTACCAAGTTGGATCGAGGTTACGAATGTTTGCTATGTATAAAAATGTGTGCCCGTTCCAGTTGGCCAATTGTCAAAATGTGTGTAAACAATTACAGGATGCTGGCCCATCGCCGATAAACATTGGTTGTTTGGTTAACTCGATCCGCGCGAGCTTACGAGAAGGGAGACGACAGATAAAACGACCTATGGTACGAATATTCCATTCTATTTTTTTTTATTATCTTTAATAACATGGTATTCTTCGATGTATGTAGATTTTAGTACGTTCTTTTTGAGCTGGTGACGACTATTCCACCAGGCAGGGTTAATATACGCGTCATATTGTAATTTCATTGTCTGTTGACTATACTTCGTCAGTTTACAACCTCACTTGATTATTTACAAACGGTGCTTGGTTATACGTGGTACAACCTACAGTAGACAAACGTGGTGGACTCTAGCTCAACTCCTCTAACCCATGATCAGCAGTGAGACAGTAGAGGGGTTGATGATGATGATGATGATTATGACGATATAGTGGTTATACAATGTTACTACATTACTAAAATCTAGAAAGATTTGAAATTGATTGCCCAAGCCTTAAGAAATGTAGCCGTAAATTTATTTCACTCAATAGAGACGCCAATGGGAATATGAATAGTAATTTCAATTCACTTGCTCACACCCTTTTCACTTTGGGGATCACTCTAAATATACGAGTCATTGAATTGATTGATTGATGTGCTTTACAATAATTCTAGACACTGTTCTCATAATAAATTCTGACAGTACAACATAGACATTAATTTAAAATGAATTGGTATACATAATAATTGATGCGAGTTTAGTTCTGAAAGGGGTTTAAAGGGTACGTGCATCTGCAATGTCAAGTCTAGAGTTACAAATTATTGATAAAGAATACTATTTATTAATCAAAAGTACATAACAACTACATTATAGTTGATAATTGTTTAGGTAGGTTTAGATGTATCTGTTAGTTAATCTAACAGTTTACATTTTTATGTAATAGTGCCACGGCTTCTTAATGTCGATAGACTAGTAAAGGAAACGGTATTAGCAAACGTTAAGTTGTCAGCAGTAAGACCGATAGTATCTCTCTTCAACATTCAATTACGATTTCTTGCCGTGGACCAAAAGAAAATAAATACTCAAATTATTTAGATCATCCGGAGCAACTTTCAATATCCGTTTCCCATTAAAAGCTACCAATCGAATTACTTCGGAAAACTCTCGTCTTCCTCCTCATTTTTCGAAACGAGCAAAATCAATTAGTAATTTTATATGGAACGTAAACAAAATTCTACAAACATTATAACAAAACAAAATAAATCTCGTCATAAAGAAAACGTTTGTCCGAATCAAATAAAAGTATCATCTTGGTTTATTGAAAGAAAAATCGGTGCTCACTACGTGACCCGATTATAGTCCCTATCTCTTTGTTAATAAAAACGATTATTGTTTCAAAAGTTGCCGCTGGAAATTTTTCATTACTTCTCTAGCTTCATTTTGGTACCACGTTTGTTTTATTGTGTGATACAAGACAGAAGAGAACGAAGGAATATGTAAAAATATATTTATGTAAATATTTCTAACCAAAATATTCGCATTTGGACTTAGTTGCAATAAATAACATATAACCGTAATCCGTGATTAGAATGATTTATGACTTATATGAATAACAAAATCAGTCTGGATTATGACAAAACTTAAGACAATCAATTTACACTTTTTTATAACAAAGTTTACTTTGTTATAAAAAGTAAAACTTATTAGAAGAAAATATCATGTAATCGAAAATACCAGCCCAATGTAAGATAGATGTAAATAAGCATACATGCATTGTTAGGAACCAACATATAACACGCATAAACTAAATTTATTAACAAGATCAAAGCGAACATATGATTCGTTAGAACATACTTGGAATAAAAGTGACGTGTGATTAATCACCGGGTATAATCATCTACATCATCACTATGTACTAATTTCCTCCTATGATTCATCTTCATTAAAGATAAAAGGCTAGCTAATTGTGCTCCAAAATTTCACAGTTAATAAATTTTTGAGAGATATTTTCTCAATATATTGGTGTTTTAATTTCTTTAAGTTGACATAATACAGCTATAAGATCTAACGGTATTGAGTTATAATATCAATCAAAATAAGTTTTAGATCTAATACAAGTAAAAACATTGAAAATAATAGAACTAAAACATAAGTTCACAGCACGATTAATTTATCAAATGATTCGCAACTTCTACTAGCTGGGCCTTTGTCTAAAACTTTTTGACGTAAAATCATAGTTTACAAGTCTAATGTTTTAAACCGTTTTAATTAAATCAACAAAGTAAATTATTACTCTGGTAAGTTTTTGGAACTGTTCCAAATTCTATATTAAAATGTACGTTATCTCCGCGTTGTAAGCTACCAAATTAATAAACTTGAATTAGTTTTTAAAATTAACTGCGAAAATTGCGATTCGAATCTGCTGTGACCTAATTGTGTTTTCAATGTGCCGTTTCTTATTATATTACTACTTAGGTGTTTCGTTTAGCAAAATGAGGTCAATATGTTTGAACTTAGAAATAATTTTAAACCTAAATAGTTACCTAAGAAATGTGAGCATTGGATTTTCACTGCAATTTACGAACTCTAGGATCAATACTTTTTTGGGGATGTTTATATTTATTTATAAAGTATTCATAATGAAGATATAGGGAAGCCTCACGTTCAATATTTTTTAAAATATTATAAAAGCTTGAATCTACTCTAAAGTGGAACTGCAGCCTGCAAGAATAAAATTAAATAAACGTCCTAGAGAATCTGATCGAAATGCATTGGTACAGTTCCAAGCCACTCGCATTAAATAAATTAAATTCACAAATTACAATATTCCAAAAGCTTTAAGTAATAACAAATTTTAACCTTCCGTATTAAGTCATAAACGGTACCATATCAACAACATTACGTTCTCTCCACAAAACAGGAAAAGCAATCCAAAATTTTAATGTTCCACTGTTTCAAGCTATTCAATTTCCAACATTACCCCTTTCTTCATAAAATTTACTTTTCAACTGCGCGATTATATTAAAATGTTCATATTCAAAATCTCTGTCTCTTATAGCTTGGGTCTCATAGCTGTTGGTAACATTTGGACGGTGGCCAACTAACTGACCAAGTCTGGCCTCGAACGGTATTATTTCCACCATTTAGTCAGTTTCTTTAGTTAGTCAATTGATTAGTCATAAGTATTTTGGGGCAAACTGATATTAGGTCACCGGTATAAAGGGTTGTCAACGGCGTTCGAATAGGATGAGACTGGAACAGGAGCATGGAAATTGGACAAAACAAAAGAAAGACTTATATCCAATGATGCGGATGATGGCTGAAGAGTAGATTGTTTATAGTGTAAAAAACGGTATAAAAGGATGTTTTTGGCATATGTAAACAGAGATCAATTTAAACACGTAAGTTGGTATAATATTTAAGACATTTCTACGACTGAAGATGATCATCATGTGTTCATGATCGAAAAAGAAGCTGTGAATAATGATGCTAAGGATGATGGGAGGTAATAAACATTACCTATAGTGTAGAGTTGGTATTCTTGGGTGCAATGCACTTTATGAGAGATAGCTCTCATTCAAATTTAGAACACGCACTCGTGTTTCCAAAATTAAATGAAGATTACTTGAAGAAAACTTAGTAGCTTTTCATCAAGTTTTCATGCAAAGGTAAAACGAGTGATAAATAATTAATTTTTAATTCACGTGTTAATTCTAAAACTCAAAACTTGGACGACTTAGGTTTGAACTTGGACCTCGGGCAGGCGTGCTGCGTGCGGTCTAGCCATTAGGCTCACTACTTTCAAAGTTATTTAGGAATTAATAATTTATGTCGTGTGAAGTATTGTGTTTTCTATTAAGGCTACTGCATAAATTAGATTGCTGAGGTAATTGCAGAGGCAAGTTTTCTAATCAGATGAAAAATATATAAATTTAATTCAATTCTCTTTACCTTTATTTTTGTATTAACTTGTTTGTAGTGTTCCTTAAATATGTAACCATAGAACGAAAATTGTTTATATTCAGCAAAGAAAGACAACAATTGGCTAACTCTGGGTCTATATTAAGAACACTTCTGCTTAACTCTTCTAAGTCGGCGAATTTTGAACCTAAATACTCAATTTTAGGGAGCTATTTCGTAAACCTTAGAGCAGCAAGATTTTATAGCTTGCGATTAACTTCCAGATTAATAAGATAAGGACCACAGGACCATAAAATTTGCAGAAGTAAAGAGAGGCATATACTAAGAAGTAGGTGAATTCGGACTGTGGATAATGGATTTCTTCCCCCAATATTCTATACAACCATAACTTCTAATGACTGCTTCATTAGTCTAATGGTCTTAACCCTTCGAGGAATACAGGCGTTATGCTCAGATCAAATAAAAAGTTAAGATGGAACTTTGCGAACAAAGTAGTGAAGCCGGCTAAAACTACGCCCTGCCATGTACAAACACAATAACAGGCACACACGTATACTAAAACTACGCCGTATCTTGACCTTGAGATAAGACGTAGTTTCGGTATTGTTATATACCTAGTGTAAAATTGAGTTTGTACACGGCAAGGCATAGTTTTAGCCGGCGACACCTCTTCGTTCGCAAAGTTCCATCTTAACTTTTTATTTGATCTGAGACCTTATGGTCTAAGGTTATGTTCATAACTTCTAATTTTGTCAATAACAACTTCACAAAATGGTTTTCACAGCACCGGTACCGATAACCCTACTTTCCTAACGACCCATAAACTGTTAACTACACACTGACCTTGTAAACCACAGCTTACGACACTGCACACTGCGAGCTTTGTTCTAAAAACGTGCCACGGTGCGGTCGTTAACCAGCAATATACTTGTAATTCTGACGAGAAAGTGAGGAAGGGCAATGATTATGTTTTGGGTTATAGATAGATTATCGTTTTTTTAGATTAGATATTTATACTCGCATCTGGAATAGCTTGAGGATAATCGTTAAACTTGAGTATATAAGTATGGATAATAAGGCTCTAAGGATTATACCCTGTTCCGTCTTGTTCATGAAAATGAATAAGCTACGCTTTTATAAGAATATTAATAGACAACCTCATTAGTGTAAGGGCGACTGGTACGCTAGAGGTCCTTGACTCGATTCCTAAGTCCAGTAAAGTGTTATTGGATTATTCTATTGAATTCTCAGTATCAGCTCGGAGTCTAGATTTGTGCTCCGCCCTCTATTACATTGGTCCTTACTGGCGAAGTGTGGGTTTAAATTAGTGCACCTCTGCCTTACTAAGTTGAAGGTGAATTATCATCGTCAACCCATTTAAAGGCCCACTGTTGGGCTCTTGTGTCTCCTCCCAGAAAAGATAGAGATGCGTGCTTAGGATTCGAACTCGAAACCTATGATATTCCAATTTCATATCACGTATTTTTTTATAAGATGAATTATGGTCTTAAAAAGTATTTTAAAAGTCTTGAGATGCTGAAGAATAGCACCGTCGTAAAATGAAGTTAAATGAAGTCCACTTTTAACTTTAGTTTTGACTCGATGTTACGACGCTGAAACTAGATCCAAACTATTTAGTTATTTTTTACGTTAGATGGCGTTAGTATCAATATTTCTACGTAACTTGCTATACTGAACTGCCTCATTACTCTAGTGGTTCCAAGCGTGACTGCTACACTAGAGGCCCTGGGTTTGATTCAGACGAGTGAAGTGTTATTGGGTTTTTCGATTAACTTCTCGGTAGCCGCTCCGAGTTTGGGTTTGTGCCCGATTAATGGCAATATGCTCACCCCCTATTACATGGGACTTAAACAGCGAACTGTGGGTGTGCATAATTACCTACACCTCTGCCTAACCCTTCGGGGCAAACAGGCGTGATGCTATATACAGTCGCCAGCAGGTCAAGGTATAAAAAACTGTCAAATTTCTCCAAATGATTTTAAACCTTAAATTGTTGAAGATAAAGTTCAAAATCAACTGAGAAAATTTGACATTTTGTAGTAACTTGATTTGCTGGTCACCGTATGTAACTTGCTTTAATTGCCAACGAGGTAAAAGCTCATTTCAATATAATAATGTTCATGTCCCAAACATGCGACAATGCGGTCTGCAAATAATTATTTATTCATTTCGTCTAGTCGACGGATTAGGAGGTTGTTTCAGGATGAAAATATTATGTAGGTAGGGTACAACATTCCGACCTTGTATTTTCCCAAGGCATGGGCAGAGATGTAGGTAACGACTTTTGCAAAAACATGTAAATAGACTGCTTCGTTGGTCTAGTGGTCCCAATCGCGACTGCTACGCTAGAGGTCTTGGGTTCGATCCCCAGGTCGAGCAACGTGTTATTGAGTTTTCTATGAAATTCTCAGTAGCAGCTCGGAGTCTGGATTTGTGCCCGGTGAATGGCAATAGGCTCGCCCCCTATTACATGGGACCTAAACATAGCGGCGAACTGTGGTTTTACATTAAGTACACCTCTGCCTAACCCTTCGGGGAATACAGCCGTGATGGTATGTTATGTTATAAAATGTACCTTTATTTTAATTTTGAATATTCGCGTCCCAGAAATCAATATAAACATAATCTTAAAACATTGAATTATCGACTACTTCTACTAAAACTAAATAAATTACATTAAATTGTAATCAATCCTCTACAATAATTATTACGTAAAGAAACTTCATAACTCAGTTAAAGTTAACGACATATTAGGCAAAGTTTAACAATTTAGATAATGACATCACGCTAAAAGCTAGCTCAAAGTCTAGAAAAAGCAATAAATAAATCTGATTTATAAAATATGTCACAAATTGACTTCGCCTAAAACACGGAAAAATAGAGAGGGAATACTCTTTTTAGTCTTAGCATCTTTAAGATATTTATATAAGTAAACTAGCTTTCCGCCCAAGGCTTCGCCCTCGGTTTCTCGGCTTTTCTGTACTATAATATCTATGTATCAAACATAAACAGCTTCCTCTAAAAAAAACCGCATCAAAATCAGTTGCGTAGTTTTAAAGATCTAAGCTTTCACAGAGACTTTGTTTTATACTATGTAGTGATTAACCTTTAAAAGATCTATTTACAGAAATAAATTATATATTAGGTACGTAATTTTGCACGTAGTTATGATTTTTTTTTGTATCCGAATTGCTAATTTAGTTGTTATTCGGCATGATTGGCCCAATGGCTAAGTATTTCGTTACGGATCATGGGTCATGTTGGCCATACTTGTTCTGTACAGGAATGGATCCTGTACAGAACAAGTATGGCCAACAAATATTTGTTCCGGGTCTGTAGGTTTGTATATGTGAAAATGACTGTGTGTTTGTACAGTCGCCAGCACATAAAGTGATACAAAACTGCCAAATTTCTTCCTCTATAAATGGGCTATCTAACACTGAAGGAATTTTTCAAATCTGACCCGTAGTTCCTGAGATTAGCGCGTTCGAGCAAACAAACAAACTCTTCAGCTTTATAATATAAAAGTATAGATATATGAGGCAGTTTTTTTACTTATCAATAAAAAAATTGACAGTAACTCGTACGAAATGGCGAGACATGAACAGATACTTGTAATGACAATACGTCACCAAAGTTTTTGCTAACATAGGTGTGTCAAGTAGTGGGTGGGGGCACACGTACACACATACATTAGCGAATCGCTGCAGCGTTATGTAACTCAACCTAACTGCCATTGATTTTGTACCTGTTCAGTGTTAGCAGGGCGCTGCGGACGCCTAATTTATGTGGATGATTGGAACATAATGCTGGGATTCACTCTATATTTTTGTTTCATGCATGCATCCGTGCAGCCTTCATGAGTAATGTAATATTATGAAATACCTATTCTCGTATGGTAAGGTAGAGGTCGCCAATGTAGGTATTTTTAAGTCACATATCATAAAATAGAGGTGTGGTGGCCCAGTGGTACACACGGCAACACATCAAGCTATTAAAAACCAGTTTAGACTGAACTCCCACTGTAAAGGTTTTCCACATAATTCAAGGCCAGCCTACACTGGATTTGATGTGTAGCCTAACTTATAAATTGTAGGTCCTAGTTTCGAACCCAGACAGGCGCTTCACTTTGTGTAAATTATTTCATCACCTCTCCTCGCAAAACGGTGAAGGAAAACATCGTGAACTATGATTTCATGCTTAAAAGCTGCACTTGCAACCACTAAACCAATGATGCTATCTAAAAAATCTAAAGGCTGAAATTTTTATTTCAAATTCCAAATAAAACCATACTAATTCAGATACTTAAATATATAAATAGTCCGTCTATTAAAAGTAATAGCCACTTCAACCCCGAGATACAAATAGAAATGACCTACTAATAAATCCATGCTTTTAACATCAACATTTGGTTATATTATGTAACGAGTTACCGAGAGATGTCGCTACTGTGTCGTGCGCCAGTCAGCCATTAGCCGTAACGTCACATCCCGCCACCACTCAAGCCGGCCGATGAGTGGAGGGGATTGTCACAGTTACCGCCTAGCCAGCCAGCCATTATATAAGTCGATCGCAATCTTGTGTCGAGTTTAATCTTTGCTTGTTGGTCAATGAATAAAGTGATTGCCTTAGTTGATTACACTTGTATTTTATTATTCTCCGTTCGTCTTACTGTTATAAATTCAGAAGTGGTATCCACGCAACATGAAAAGACGGATTGATTGTGTGAACCAAGAGGACGACGAGGCGAATAGTGAACTACCCTCATCATGTGACGAAGAAGATAGCACACCGCCTGCAAGAAAAATCTTGAAGACTCTTCTCACGCGGGAAGTAGAAAAAGCGTTTCGAGATCTGCAAAACGAAGTCCCTACCCTGGTTCCATTAAAGCAGCAGCGGGCAGCAGCTTTGATCCCAGAGTTTGACCCTGACAGTGAGGAATGTACTATAACAGCCTGGTTAAAGAAGATAGAGCAACTAGGGGAAATCTACGGATGGGATGAGAAAACAAAATCGTTCCATTTACAGGATAAGCTACGGGGCCAGGCGAGGAAATGGTACAACCGCCTCGAAGAGTATGATTTTTCATGGCAACAGTGGAAGCAAATGTTACTTCGCGCCTTCCCAAAACACCGGGACTATGCAGGTATTTTGGAAGAAATGCTAAACCGCAAAAAATTGCACTCTGAAAGCATGACTAAGTATTATCAGGAAAAGGTTGCTATGTGCTTTCGATGCAAACTTTCGGATAGTGCAACCATCTCCTGTATAATACGCGGGTTGCCTACTACATTACAATCAAATGCAAGGGCCTTTCAGTGTGAACGTCCAGACGAACTGTATGAAGGATTTCTTTGTGCTCTCGACGACTACCGACCAAACACGCATGATCAACGTGGATTATTCAAGGATAATGCACGACAACCTGAAAAGAAATCTGGCCCTGTTAATCCGGACATCGTACCATGTCCTCGTTGTAAGAAAACCGGACATTTAGTTCGAGACTGTCTTCAACCCGACCAACGCAGCTGTTTCAAATGTGGAGTACAAGGTCATATCGCCACAAGATGCCCTTCAAACTTAACCAAGAACAATGGATCTGGTGGTGCCAAAGATATTAAAGTTCTATCGGACTATAATGACATTTATAAGAAAACCGCAAGAGTTAACGGTGCCTTTGTAAAGTCTTACATAGATACTGGAAGTCAAGTAAATGTCCTTACCACTCAAGTTGCGAAACTATTGGAACTAGACGTCATACCAACTACCATTACACTCAAGGGATTTTCAGGCGCGATGGTTACCAGTCATGGAGAAGTGAACTTTCGCCTTGAGATTGATGGTTTAGACATAAATTGCAAAGCTCACTTGACCGATATCGATATGAATGGAGTAAACCTTCTCATCGGACAACCGGTAATAAATAGTGACGGAATTTCACTGATGGTACAAAAAGGTACGGCCATGTTACAAAAGGTCCCTACCTTTCCAAGTGAAGTAGACTTGACAGAAAAATCAAGTCGTTTTACAATTAAAACTACCTCAGACGAGTGTTTGCCCCCGGGAATGTCAATCATCAGGGTAAGCATTATAGGAAATACTGAAGGAAATAACGTAGTAACACCGGCGCGGCACTATGAACTACAAGACTCCTCCTATTCGATCCCATCGACTGTGCTAAGCGGAAGCACAGGCTATCTGAAGATCATCAATACCGGTGAAAAGGATATCAACTGGAAGAAGGGGACCATCCTGCTTCGCGCCGAGAGCTGCACAGAGGTGATACAGGTCAGTGACAGTACCATTTGCCAATTCCCTGCCAACAAATGCCAGCTACTTGCCAGTGTTGCCTGTTGTACTAAACAATTCATAGGAGGGGTAGATGTAGATAAGATTGATATAGGGCCCATAGAGACGGTAGCGCATAAACAATTAATCGAACTCTTATCCCAATTTAGTGATTGTTTCGCAGCTAGCACTCAAGAGTTAGGATGTACCGAACTAGTTAAAATGCCAATCAAGCTCACCAATGATCAGCCTATATTTCGTCATCCCTATAGATTATCCCATACGGAACAAGACATCGTAAAATCTAAAATCTCTGATTTGCTAAGTGCAGGTATTATTAAAGAGTCTCAATCTAGCTATGCGTCCCCAGTAGTTTTAGTTAAAAAGAAGAACGGTGACAGTAGACTATGCGTTGACTATCGTGCACTTAATGCCATCACAGTTCGTGATAGATATCCTCTGCCTAATATTGATGATCAGGTGTCGAGGCTAGCCGGAATGTATTATTTTACCAGTCTAGACTTGGCCCAGGGTTATCATCAACTGTCGATTCTGCCAGAGGACACACATAAGACTGCTTTTGTTACACCACAAGGCCATTACGAATACACTCGGGTACCGTTTGGCCTCGCGAATGCCCCATCTGTTTTTATGCGTCTAATACATAAGATCATAAATTCATTAAATAATCCCTGTGACATTAATTCTTCTTCAAATCAACAAGCTTCTGAAATACTAGCTTTTCTTGATGATCTCTTATTGCCATCTATCAACGTTCAAACGGGTATTGAGTTATTAAAAAAGGTTCTAGTAAAATTTCGATCTGAAAACTTAAAGTTGAATATTAAAAAATGTTCATTTTTAAAAAATACTATAACTTACCTTGGTCATGAAATATCGCCAGGTAGCATCCAACCGGGTGAATTAAAGTTGGCAGCAGTTTCTCAATTTCCGAGACCGCGTAATGTCCATGAAGTCAGACAATTCATTGGTTTATGTAGCTACTTCCGTAAATTTATAGCTAAGTTTGCATTAATTGCACGCCCCCTCACAGAACTGACAAAGAAGAATGCAATCTGGACTTGGGATGAAATTCAGTCCAATAGTTTTAACGAACTAAAGCAAAAACTTTGTAGTAGACCGTTATTAGCCATTTATGATCCCAAACTGCCAACTGAAATTCACACGGATGCTTGCAAGTTAGGAATAGCGGGTATGTTATTACAAAAACAACATGACGACAGCTTACGCCCTGTTATGTATTTTAGTCGTGTTACTAGTCGGGAAGAAAATGTATACCATAGCTATGAGCTTGAGACTTTAGCAGTAGTAGAGTCATTGCGAAGGTTTCGTGTCTATGTGCTAGGTAAACAAGTACGGGTAGTGACAGATTGTACCGCTGTTCGGGACACGTTAACTAAACGCGATCTTATTCCGCGTATTGCTCGGTGGTGGTTGCTAATACAGGACTACGATATATCAATCGAATATAGACCCGGTGAACGTATGCAGCACATTGATGCATTGAGTAGGAATCCGGTAAATATTTTTAATTTGAATCGCTTAGATGTAATGGATTGGTTTGCTACAGTACAACACGAAGATGAAAAGTTGAAACATATAATAGATTTACTAAAAAGCGGTTGTAAAGATGGTGACATCATCAATAATTACGCTTGGATTAATGATAGACTTTACCGTAAAACTTTAAATGGCAATCGCTTAGTTGTTCCGGGGTTTGCTAGGTGGAAAATTTTACAAAAGCACCACGATGACATAGGTCATGTAGGTCTAAAGCGATGTACTGAGGCTATCAAAAATATTTTCTGGTTTCCCAAAATGTCGCGATTCATAAGGAAATACGTATCATCATGTTTGCATTGCGCTTACGGAAAAGGAGAATATGGCAAACGGGAAGGCAAACTTCATCCTATACCAAAACCTAGTGAACCGATGCGAATGGTGCATATTGACCACTTAGGGCCGTTCACCCGCACTAAGAAAGGATATCAATACATGTTCGTTATGACCGACGCCTTTTCTAAATTCGTTGTAGCTGAACCAGCTCGTACCGTAAATTCTGTGGAAACCATTAGACACTTAAAAAGGATATTCAGTCTATTTGGGTACCCTGAACGAGTAGTTTCAGATCACGGAAAGGCTTTCACGAGCAGATATTTCAAAACATTTGCCACAGAAAAACAATTCAGGCATACATTGAATGCTATAGCATGTCCCAGAGCAAATGGTCAAGTTGAGCGCACCAACCGGACTATCTTGGATGCTTTAAGATCTACTGAACCTAGTGATGCTTCACATAATTGGGATAATAGCTTACCAGATGTCATTTGGGGTATAAACAACACTGTTAACGACACAACAGGTTATAAGCCCTACGACCTTATGTTTGCTCAAACTGGTAGATCAACGTGTAATGTTTCCATCCCCAATCAAGTATCTGAACCCATTCAATCTAGGCGCAACAACGCTCGTAAACGCATACAGATAGCTAGTACCAAAATGAAACGTAATTTTGATAAAAGGCGAAAAAATAGCACGATATATAAAAGAGGGGATTATGTATTATGGAGACAGGCACCTACTAGTAGCGTCAGTAAGGTGAACTCTAAATTGGATGACTAATATTCGGGCCCTTATGTAGTGATTAAGGCGTTAGGAAATGATCGCTATAAGATTAGAAGTATAAAGGGCCTCAGGGGATACAAGCAGTTTACTGGCCTAGTATCAGCCGATTCAATCCGCCCTTATAAGAGCGTAGCACCGATGTCTGACAGTGCAAGTAGTGCTGACGAGCAGCTAGAAACCGAGGATCTTATAGATTTGCTTGAGAGTTGAGATGGGCCTGTTTCCCTCAGCCTGTAGTACCTATATAATAAGTATGACTAATTGTGTTTTCTATCATCATTGCGGGAGCAATGCTTGCAGGATGGCCGAATGTAACGAGTTACCGAGAGATGTCGCTACTGTGTCGTGCGCCAGTCAGCCATTAGCCGTAACGTCACATCCCGCCACCACTCAAGCCGGCCGATGAGTGGAGGGGATTGTCACAGTTACCGCCTAGCCAGCCAGCCATTATATAAGTCGATCGCAATCTTGTGTCGAGTTTAATCTTTGCTTGTTGGTCAATGAATAAAGTGATTGCCTTAGTTGATTACACTTGTATTTTATTATTCTCCGTTCGTCTTACTGTTATAATTACGTTTTCTTGTTGATTTCTTATAAGGTTTATGGTGTGTCAAGTTGTGGGTAATGTAGCGATACGTTAAAGTGGATGATCAATCTGTCTGCTCACTTTGTATAACTTTAGAACGATGAAAATAACATTTAGGAAAATAAAAATTACTTAAAACATTTTATGGTGTTTTTAGGTTCACCGGACCATCTTGCAAGATATATTTTATCTAAATAGATTCTAAATAACGAAAATATCGTGTAACATTTAGACAAAAATACAGTCGATTTGATATGACTATACCTAGGTATATGTCATAATTCTCTAGTTTAAATCAAAGGTTCGCACTAATTTGTCAAAATTAAATCCGCGTTTTTTTATTATCATCTTATCTAATCTTAATTTTTTGGAAGCCTCATTAGTCTTGTAGTCCTAAACGCAACTACTCCGATAGAGAACTCAGGTCGAGCAGTATTATTAGGTTTATCTATGAAATTCTCAGTAGCAGCTCGGAGTACGGATTTGTGCCCGGTGAATGGCAATAGTCTCGCCCCCTATTACATGGGTCTTGAAACTACCGGCGAAGTGTGGATGTGCATTAGTAAACCTCTGTCTAATCCTTAGGAAAATACAGGCGTGATGGTATGACGGTATGTTTTGGAATACATCAATGTTTCTTCAACCCAGATGTTTTATTTAATCGTAAAAATATCTAAGCTTGAAGCATAACACAAATAAATATGAGAATGGCTGGAGTGATGTAATCAGCTGACCTACTAATAGTTTGCGCGGGAGTCTCGCATCATTTGCTCTTCACAATACACTTTCTACGCCTGTCACTAGGCGACATGACAGGACAATGTATACCGAACATGACCTAAAATAATTAAAGGAAAACTTAAGTATTTCATTTTACTCTTTATGAAGGCAAAAGCCGTTGAAAAAGTCAATACCATCACGCCTGTATTCCCCAAGGGTCAGGCAGAGGTGTACTTATGTAGGTACATACACCCAAATTTTGCCGGTATGTTTAGGTCCCATGTAATAGGGGGCGAGCTTATTGCCGAGCTGCCGGATTCCGAGTTGCTACTGGGAATTTCATAGAAAAACCCAATAACACTTTGCTAGACCTGGGGATCGAACCCAGGACCTGTAGCGTAGCAGTCGCGCTTATGACCACTAGACTAACAATCAGGCAGTCGAAAAAAAAAATTGTGATTAGGTAAATAACTAACATTAGTTCAAGTCAGAAGAAGTAGCGGCGGAACCCTAATGGCTATGGCGTCGGACTTGCGATCATGTGGTTGCCGGTTCAAAATCTCCCATTGCACTACCAACGTGAACCCACTCGTAATACAAGCATTTAGCTTAGTACGAGGGGTTAACAAGAATACTAGTAATGTGTGACCCACATCGCTCTAGTAAGCTTTTTAAAACAAAATGGTAGCTACAGTCTCGGAGTTGTGCTGGACTGAAGATTTCAGCCTGGAACAGCTCCTAGATTGGAGCCTATGCTCTGCATCCGTGGCTACACTCTGGGGCTATCAGAATACCAGCGCTGTACCTACCAATAACCCTGTTGCATGAGCTAAGATAGCCACCATATTTTGGCCTTGCGCAACCGTATTTTTTTTCTGTTTACACGTTTTTGTTTAAGTCTAACCTAGGTGATATTCTTATCAAATATAAAAATGTGCTAACACTGTTTGTTATCGAACTCCTTCGAAACGGCTCGATCAATTTTTATGAAAATGTTTCTGTAGGTATACTTGGTAGGTCCGAGAATAGGTCGTAGGCTATTTTTTATCCTCCTACCCTCACCACTCATATTTTAAATCGCGATTTTAGTAGGTATTCTTATTATCCTCGCGTACTAAGCTAAAGCTTGTGTTTAGAGTGGGTCGTAAGTGCAATGTGTGGGTTTCGAACCGGCAACAGCATGATCGCACGTCGCTGCTTCAAATGTTATTTTATAGAATTCCGGTGATCTATGAAAATTGTAAGCGACGTTTCAAGCTCATGACACAATCTCGGCTCCAAATAGATCGAATGGTGTCGCTCCATTCATACCGCTAAATATATCTGAATGTATGATATCACTGTGTGGGAACTGTCCGAGGTCGACCGCTGAGGTTGTGCCGTTAGAGTTTCAATAATTGGTAGCTGCGTGTTGTGGGGCTCAGTTTCCAAATCATTGTTTAAAAGAGAATCTTGTATTGTTGCTTTTTGACTTTCATTTGTTCATTTCACATTATACTGTGATAGAATGCCTTCATTTCTAAGAAACGTCTCATTATTCTAGTGGTCTTAAGTGCTACTGCTACGGTACATGTCCTGAGTTCGATACCTGTCTACTGAGAACTGCCACTGAATATTTCATAGAAAGACCCAATAACGCTATGGTTGACATGAGAATCGAATCCAGAACCTCTAGCGTCGCAGACGGGCTTAAGCCCGCTAGACTAAGGAGGCAGTCATCCGCCAAACAGTTGTAGGACATATAGACGCCATGGTATAATTTTCAATGTTATTTGCCAATATGAATAATGTCACGACTTCTAGGAGTGACACCTGTTTGTTTAGACACTCACTCAACGTGAGAAATACTCATGTCGCGTGCCAAGCATTCTATATATCACACGGCCCATGTCACGGATCAATTAGTAGCCACTAATGAGAGTAATATGATAAAAGTTTGTACACTTAGGGTACATACGGCTACAGGTCAACCTATTCCAGTTATTCTGATCTCGCATTGTATAAGATTTCCATACAATAAGAGGTCAGTCTAAACTGGATTTATATAGATTGATGTTAGTTCTTAAGAACCTAATAGGGTGCCCTGAGAGCCTATCAAATCAAATTTCCGAGCTGCAACTGAGAACTTCGTAGGAATAACCAATAGCTACCTAACACTTGTCGACCAGCATGAACATGGAACCTGGAGCTCATGCTCAGAAGCCACGCTTGCGGTTATTAGACCAATAAGGCAGTCTACATCATGGAAACACAGTGTTAACTTCTTACATACTTACTAGCTTTCCGCTCGCGGCTTCGCCCGCGTGCAGTCTACGTTTCTAGTCATTTTCCGGGATAATGTATAGCCTATGTTACTCAGGAACAATGTAGCTTTCTATTGCTGAAAGAATTTTTCACATCGGTCCAGTACTATCAGAGCCTATTCAATGCAAACAAACAAACAAATAATCAAATCTTTCCCTTTTATAATATTCATCATCATTATCACCATCATCATCATCATATCAGCCTATTGCCGTCCACTGCTGAACGTAGACCTCCCCCAAAGAGCGCAAATCACCCCGGTCTTTTAATATTAGTTTAGATAAATTCTATGTTACCCTACAAAATTAAAATGTAATGAATTTGCAGAAACACCAGGAACACTTAAGTATCTACTTATTCACATTGCATAATGGACCTTAATTCCACCACCGTAAGAAGTTACACAACACACGTCAAGCCATACTAAACCAGTATAACCTGACCCTGAATTATAAAGGTTTTCCATACAATGACAGGTTAGCTTAATCTGGAAAAATATCGCTTCATGTGAAAATGTATATGTCCATATGATGGAAAACAGGAAATTGTAAACTCCTGCCAAATTCTAGACATCCACCTGCTTCTAATAAAGTTTTGAAGATGATGAAGGTGAATAGGTACTATAAACTTACCGAGTATCGACGCTTATTGTGAGACGTTGACGTCACTAACAACGCGTGTAGGTACATAACGGAAACTTTGCGTAACATTTAGTAAAAACAGCACAAACAAACACAACAATGATAATTATTATGACTCCAACAGAAAGATGGCGATCGACCGCACACAATAAACTCGCGAACCAAAAGACTAGCAATGACATTAACTGACACGGCTGTCAAAATCAAAATTATCAAAACTGTAACGGTAAGTCAAGGTGCAAAATACACCCACATTACTTCTTTCAACTAATTTTCGAATAGTCAACAATTTTAAATTCAAATATGGAACTAACATTCTATCACGCAGTTCTGATTAATTAAATTTGTCATCCTAAAATCGTACTTATAATTTAGATGTTAAGGTTGATATTTTATAATTTATGCTATAGAATTATTATTATTTTTCAAAAATGTTTGATCGACACGGTACCACTTGCTTGCCAATCCGACAAAATTGACGAGTATTGTAAAGCCTAAAAATCGTATTGATCTTTGCGTCTTTGGATTTAAGCAGCATTGTAGTTGTTTTTTTTCATCAACAATTTTTTTTAAATATTTTGGCATGGGTCAATATTACATGACACTATTTTACAATAAATGTTAAAATACCGAATAAAAAAGTAAGCAAATGATTTGAATAGCAGTACTAACACTCAGAATAATAACATAATAGTTATTTTTGACATGACAATTTTAAAAAGACTTATTATAGCGACGGGTTATTTATTTAATTCACTAAATTTGTTATTGGTAATATTTACAGAAATAAATACCCATCATTTATCAATGAATTAGAATTACTTTACATAAATAGAAAAGAATGAAATCGTTTTTGTAAAAGAAACTGTATAATTATTAATTCAGTTTAAGCATACCTATTGACTACAAATTATTAAGCGCAAACCTGGCAATATTATTATCAATCTGAGGCTTAAAACACATTGTGTCCAGGGCCGTAAAATAATATTACTATAAAAAAAATAACTGTCAATTAGTTTTAGACAAAATTGTAAACAATAATTCCCGCTGTATTGTTTTTCAATGTTGTCTGGATAATGTTTTGTTTTTTTGCCATTCGTTTGTTAAGTAGAGCGTTGATTGGGTCCTCCAAACCAGTGCCTATTCCAGACCTTGGATTACCATTGAATTTAGTGCAATAAACAGACATCTACCTACCTACCTAAGTTTTTTGTCATTGAAAAGTTTTTTTCATGATTTTTATTTGTTTCTAGGGCGAGTCTAAACTCATTGTCGGTAAAAAGAGCTACGTTCTAATAGACATTATTAGGGACTTATTGAACTATGAGTTCTGTGAACATGCGTTTGTGTGTGTGTGTGTGTGTCGCTCAGGGGTGAACGGCTGTGTTCCAGATTGTTCAGGTATGTGAAAACGTTTTTTAATTTATAATTTGTTCGTTAAAATGTCTTAGTTGCTGTGAGGTGTGCGGGATTACTCATGATTTAGTAGAAAAGTAAACGAAGGCGTAAGACAGCTTTAAAAAGTTTGAGGTACCTATAATGGAATGAGAGGGATTAGGCTAGGTATAGGCTTAGATAAAAGCGTAAGAAGTACAGATAAAAACGTAACTATATGAAACTAGCTAAACCTGGCCACGCTTCGGTGTTCTCAGTCTGATACCGTTTCCATGGAAACATCGGGATAAAAGTACCTATAACAAATTGGATACCTATAATTTTTTTGGAAAATTGCTGAACTTTGAATTGGTCATAAGTAATCCATAGGAAACAATTAGGATTTTTATGACCTATATTTTTTACTCTCGTAAAAGAGTATGATTGTGTAAAAATATTAAAATACCAAATATAGACGTATCGTCTCTCCTAGGGCAAATTTTTTTTTTAAAGCCATTCACAGCATTCTAAATCTATATCTTAGCAGATAGTGTAAATTGAAGAATTTGTCAAAATTTACGATTTTACACTAATATTTGCTACGATAACGATTTCTAAGCAAACATTTTTATTAAAATATCTATTTATTTAGTACTCAGTTGTGATTACATTATAGTTGATATCCCAATTCCTATTGCCTTTTCCTATTGCAACAAAGAATGTGTTATAGAAGTCCAATTTGCGAAAAACCCCGAAAAAAACAACGAATTTTGCGCTCTAGGCGAGCACAACAAGCCCGTGCCGACCGCGGCGTGCAAAATTGATCAGTGTAGGTACTTTATTACTGTGCTACGGGCCCCTATCATGTATTCCTTACCTATAATAATAAAGAAACTGTTGAAAAGCAAGTTCGTCCCAGACGTTCAGCTTTCCATAAAGGCGGGCGCACACGGTATGTGGGTCAAGCGTGGCTAAATGCGACTAGTGCCGGGTTCATACGAGTTTACCCGACGCACGTCAAATTATATATTTTCGTGTGCGAATATGTACGTGCGGTTTTCGTGACGCAAGTTTTCGAAGGAAGGAGGTTTATTATACCTGATCATATGAATACTATATTCTTTTTTATGGGATAACTTGGCAGACGATCAGGCGAGCTACCTGATGGTAAGTAGTCGTCGCCGCGTATGGACATCTGCAAAACCAAAGGAGTTGCAGATGCGTTCCCGAGCCTATTTAAGGAAAAGGAACAGGAAGGAGAAAAGTAAGAGGAAGGGGACTGAGGGAGGAATTGGGCCACCATTGTGCATACACTGGTGGCCCACAGAATATCGACGTCAAGTAGCAGTATATGCATACTGCTAGGGTATGCATAGTAGAGATAGAGGGTAGTAGGTACTTCCCCGGTCGTGCCGACACATTCATGCTGGCATGTACACATGCTAGCAGGCACTACGTCTACTACTAAATACTGATACGGATAAGTAATAATGTACGGTATTCAATCCAATCTAGTCAGTGAAATTACCTACTGGGCTCTTAACAACTGTCTTAAGATGACAATGCGACAGTTCTGCTACTTATTATTGCTTACTCCCAAGATGAACCCAAACAACTAAGGCCCAGGTTTGATAGATTGTTGAAATATCTGTCATGAAAGACCGTGGATAATAAGCATATTTTAATATCATCAACATGTGATTTCATTCCAATGTTTCATATTAAAAGATGTTTCAGATCAAACCAGGTCAGATTCCGGTGCGACCGCAAATTATTTTGATATATATTCCTGTCGCCCCCGTTTCCTTGCGCCGACGTGCGTGCGGGAAATAAACATTTTGTTCCGTGCTAATGTGTAGTGTGGACTGACTCTGTTGAACGGGAAAATTATACCTCAATGGTTTTTTAGGTCATGACTTTTCTCGTGGAACGCATCTAGCTACCTCTTTCAAACTCGAACTTTTATTGCATGCATGGTGCATTTGTTCATGTTCATGAGGTATTAGGTAGTATCTATTTAAATACTCGTAGTCCTAATAATTATGACCTCAGCATGGGCACTGTTTCTGGGCCGGCCTTGACGACACTTTACATCTTCAGTATTTTATTCACACATCTCGTTTAGGCCTGGCTTTCTTGTTGTTGTTGCCTACGACTATGCCCGTTTTGGAGCGCAGCGTGTTGTTCCGAATTATTTCGTTTAAATGTGTAAAATACAAGTCAAGTGACTGCCTCATTAGTCTAGTGGTCCAAAGCGCGACTGCTACGCTAGAGGTCCTGGGTTCGATCCCCAGGTCGAGCAAAGTGTTATTGGATTTTTCTATGATATTATTAGTAGCAGCTCGGAGTCTGGATTTGTGTCCGGTTAATGGCAATAGGCTCGCCCCCTATTACATGGGACCTAAACATACCGGCGAAATGTGGCTGTATATTAGTACACCTCTGCCTAACCCTTCGGGGAATGCAGGCGTGATGGTGTGTTTTTTACAAGTCAAGTGGTTGATATGTTTATAGTGGTAGTAGGATAGCTGCTAAGTGTCAGATCTAGGTCCGATTTCCAGCCCGGAAAAATTTAAAGTAGCAGCTTTAAGTTGGGGTTCGTGCCCAGCTGTCAATCTTAAACTTTTTGAGGATTAGGAATGAGATGTTAGATATATAACAGAAACATTAATTAATGATGGTAAAGAAATAAACTTACAAAATAACTAGGTTGAGAAAATATCATCACATCCTTTAACACTCAAATTAATAGAAAATTACATATGGCGGCCACATTTCACCCGGCGCGGGCGCCATCAACATTCAAAACCAACAACAAATCACAACAAACATAGTACATACACGGGGCTATTATTAGTCGCTTTCGTCTAGGACTACGATACGTGTCGACAGAATGGCAACAGGTAATGACAAGACGGAAATATCTTAACTATTTAACGACTTCAAAAAGGAGAATCTCAAAACGGTTGTTTTTTTTTTCTAGTGAAAGAAAATAATATTTTTTTTATACTTATATACATCAAGTTTCTTGCCGGAATCTTCTCCATAGGATTAACTTTTTGACATAAACGCTTGTATAAGCTTATTTGCAATAAAGACATTTGAACTTTAAGTTGAACTTAAAGACATTTGAACATTAAATTCAACGGGGAATACTGCTTGGGTGAAAATAATGAGAAGGGTAGGTTTGAGTACCTATCTATTTATAAAGTTTGATATCAAAAACAAACTCGATACTTTCTTCCATCAAAACATCGATGGCTGCATAATATTTCATATTCTAAGACAAGCTTCAAGCTTCCAGTATCGCAATCTTATTTAACTTTTCATATGCAAACCAAAGGACCGAATAATACATACATACAACCAAAATTAACTCAAAATTAGATACCGTCTCTTCGGCATATTGATCGAAAATGCGACTGCTGAACGTGAAACCGTGAGTTGCATTCCCAGGATTTAGAAACGCATATTCATCTGTTTATAAGGGTTTGTACTTGTCTCATAAAAATTGGTATCATCATCAACTATAACATTAACTTCCGTTAAATTATTTTTAAGAATTATCTTGATTGTTATACCTAGTTTTCATTTCTTATTATAATTTCTATAGTGCATCCTGCTGAGTAAAGTCTTATTATTACATGGGACTAAATACGTCACTGACAAAATTACCGTAGGTATAAAGGAAAACATCCACCCTTATAAGTAGATGAAAATTTTAAAACTTCATCTCAAAATGTAATAAGTTTTTATTCGTTCTTTGAAGTATTCATGCTATGTAAACAAATGAAGTTTACTAATAGTCAGTTGTCAAAAGGCTGACTTGAATATGATAAATGTGCGCACAAACTATATATACGTTTACTTTACAGAGCACTATCACGCACATAATGTTTTACTGCTGACACTTACTCCTCCAGTTGTGTAGATCGAGTATTTCAAGATTCAATATCAAAGGTATTTAAATGTACCCTAGGACCAGTTTTATAATATGTACATAATGTATATAATAATGGATTATGGACCAAAGGACCAGTCTTGAACGTAAGATAACATTTTCTCTTTTTGATAAACATATTTAGGTATTTCATTAAAATATGGCGAATAGTTCGTAGCATACGTGGTGTAGGTAATCTCTAAGTCCAACATGCGGGTCATATGCCCCTTTGACATCTTAGTAGTATTTAAGAATGATGTTCCGATTTTTCAGACCGATTTTTCTAGTTTGACCTGATCTGACTGATCCAGTCAGCCCGCTCTATCAAAGGTGATAATGAACTGGGAGAATATACATAATTGAGATATTCTTAGTTGAAATGTGATACATGATCGTCTACTGAACCCTGCGGGACTAGTATACGCGCCATGAAGTAATTTTTTTGTCAAATTGTATCGACATAATTACATTACGACACGACACGACACGTAAAACGGTCGAACAGACACGATGGAAGAAAACAAACCAATAATCGATAAAAAATAAATGTTTATGTACAACATTACACAAAAACGGGGAAGTTTTGCGAGCGACGAGTTCTGTAAAGACAGGCGATGGACTAATATTAATGGAGGACGCTGTGACACCGTCCTGAATAATTACACCCTATAAGTTGCTCTCGACGAGTAATATTGTTATAATCTAAGATGTTTCTTTCTGAAGAAGTTGAAAAATTATATTAATTTGTTTTGATTTTTTTTTTCATGTAAAACTTGCGTCAATAAACGCTTAAAGCCTTCATAGACTGCAAACTTTTTTGTGGCATCAGTATGAGTTTTATGATTAGTTTCCTTCTTGTTTTTTGTATAATCTTGCGTTTGATGGTGAAGCTCGCTGCATGACCTGCTGCTCATGCCGCTACTAGGTATACACAAAGAGATGATGAACAATAAATACGATATAACATTAAATGCATACTAACATGAAATAAAATAACACAAACTGTAACACTTTTATTCCCCTTAGTCTGTTAAAGCACACCATAATTATAAAATTTTGTAACAAGCCAATTACTCCATGAATAACGCGTAGTGTTACACTGTTTACCCCACTGGGAGCGAGCGTGATACATGCATTAACGAAGGCGGCTTAGTTCCTCGATTTTCTATATTTACGTTGAGTTATTAAGAACTTGGTACTAGAGCTATAATTTTGAACAAAATGGTTGCATGAATACATTGCATCCTATTATTGTGACAAACAAACTGGGTAAGGCTGTAATGATTCTTAATGGTTAGGTAACAGGAAACATTATAAAAAACCCAACGTATAATATTTAATTTGATAACTTATATTATTTCATCGTTGTGGTGTAGACGTGGCCTTTACTCCACAACTCGTAGAAAGCTCGCTTCGCTACGTAATCTTTAGTATAAAATAATAACTCAATGGAATCTCACAGGCTCAGGTTGCTATACTCAATACCGCTGCAATTTCAATATTATGAAAACTGAGCTTGTTACATGAAAAGCTTAAATTGTCTAGCAATTAGGTAATAATAGTGAATGCTTTTAGCCGAACAGTATATTAATTGATTCCTGATATGCAATGACACCTGCTACGGTCAGTATGGAGATGGGTGATATAGGTCTAACTTTACTGCAACTCTGAGGAACCAATAATTTCTTGTTGAAAGTATAATAAGATTTACTTCATTTGATACCATTCAAATACTTCAATATTAAAATATAAAAGGTTTTGATCTGGTAAGTTGCTCTCCAACAATACACATCTAAGCATATCTAAGCCAGCGTGATGGACTTATAGCCTCATCCTCTTACTGAGTCCAGCGGGAGAGTAGTGAACTGAATTATTTATTTAATTAAGTGTATTATACGTGATTAAATTCATGTAAAATTATTCCTTGTAATCAATCTTTGGTAGACTATAATTTATAATATGGTCGTTGGTAATTAAAACAAATAGGTACAAAATGATAAACAATCATATAAATACAATATTAATTAAATTTGTAATCAATCTCACTATCAGTTCCTTCATCCACGGTACAGCGAGCTTGCGGTAAACAAGGTTAGCACTGATGTTATCAAAACTTAACACAGATGTGAACACCCTGTTAAAATATTCCGCAAAGATACGCTATTTCCTGCAGAAAATGTAAATACAGACGCAAAGCTTCAATTAGTACGCGTAAAGAACAATATGGTTGAGAGTGTAAGATTCACCACGAGCCACAAATAATCAACAAACTTGGCTGGACACAGGTACTTCTCAGAATAAGAGAATCACTGGGACCTAGTGCGTGTTGGCAACTTCACACGCTGCCGCCACCGCCACTGTCGAGAGAATATCATTCGAACTTGAGTCTTATGAATTGCCAGTTTATGTTCAGATAACTGGGCTACTACCTAGTTAGGAAGCTGCAATTGATTCATAGGGATAACACTGCAATGTCAAATATTCTAATACTGGCTAAACATTCTTATGTTTCGATTCCTAGCTTTCTATACTCTACAATCACTCATCCATTGCTCAGTTTAATAGTATACAACATAACAACAGAAAAACATTTAATATCAGAAATACAAACTCAACGCTTCTGCGGGGGGTTCGAAGCACCTACTATTCACACCTATTATTACTATTATAAAAGACTAGTTAGCCTGAAAGCCAATCCAGAACTTCAATTTACCTAAATGTCAAGTTCTGGATTGGCTAGCTCTTCTATTGATTGATTTTCCTAGGTATGTATCGATAGAAGAGCTTTCAAATTGTATAAATTGGGTACCTGTATTATTTTACTTATTGAAGCTTACTGTAGTATTATATCATCTAATCTACACAAATCAACTCAAGTCCCCAACGCAAAAATGTTTATTTCAAGAGATAAACGTAGATTGACGTCTGGTCCTTAGAGACGAGAAAACGACGGAAAGGAAGATATTTTTTGGTAATACTTATTCGTGATTGTTTATCAGATTCTGACTTTCAGAGGATTATTTTTCAGCCTCCTCTCCTTGGCGTACCCAAAAACCCGAACACGCCAAAGACGAGATTTCAAAACCGCGATAACTCGAAATACATTATACTAATGACATCACTCACACATAAATACAGAACATCCGTACATTTCGTTTGTATGCCAGTACGTTTTCAGTGTTTGGGTTGTAGAGTTCACTCAGTTCAGTTTAGATAAATACTGATAGCCGGATTGGAATATTGGTTAGACTGGAAGCTGATACCGACATATGTTAACGACAAGGCTTTGTCAGAAATATGGTCCTCCGATATTAAGATACTGCTTGCTACAATTTTCAAAACGGTATAACGTAATGTTCTGAAATAGTAGTACATAATCACTACTCTAGTTTTAGGGACTTACGTATATTATTTATCATTTAAACAATAGTAGACTACCCCTTCCAAACGAAATCATTTCAACCTTTTGTGGCTTACAAATGTAAATAAATTTTCATTTTATTCCAAATACCAATATTATTTCTTCTTTTATCGAAATCCATTTCGCTCTGCACATTATGTTAATATTTAAGCCACACACAGCAATAGATGCATAAATATCAACCAATATCAGCAGTTCAAACCAAACTGATGAATACAACCGCTTCGTTTTACGCTCCATCGTAAATCTGACTATAACATAAACAAGATAAAGACATTCCCATGCTGATCTGAGGCACACTTTGTGGGGAAAATCTTGACAGACGACTGACTCTTCGTAATGTTTCATAGATTTGTTTTTGTTTTATTTGGGGGTGTCTAAGCTTGTTATAAAGATATTTAGTGTTTTTATTATTTTCCATACAGTTCCCTTGCTTACTTATGTCTGATCTAATAACTTATGATCTGATAAAACATCTGACTAAGACACTTTTAGACCTTAGAGACCGGACAGGATCAACTAGAAAGAGATACTTACTGTCTTTAAATACTCTGAAGTAGACTACAGCCTATAGGTAATTAGCTACTAGCTCTCTTTGTGAGAAGTTTGCCATTCTAATAGTCAATTTCTGGTCCTTTGATCCTTAGCCACATTACAACTCCATTGACATATTCGTAATAGATTTGTTTTAGTTCCCCAATGTTTTCGACATTCTTTTCATTTTTGTTTTTTCTTATTTTAATGCCAACCGCCTAAGCCCGGTTTGGCAGAAAATTTGGGACATGTTTATGGATCCCTTGGTATTTCTGAGTTCTGGCAATGTTAATATATTTTATTTGTACAAGGATATGTAATGTAAAGTTTATTGTATTTTGTTAAAACAAGAAGTACCTGTTTTACCACTACATTTCATTTAGATATAAAATATTCCTACCTAAACTTCTGTTGTTATGAGAGTAGTCTATATTTCTGAAGTAAAATAGAAAAAGAAGGTCCTTTTCCGTTTACACTTTGAGAAAATAGCGAAATTTAAGCTTTTTAATTAGCAGATATTTATTTCTAACCTACCCCTAATCTAACAATGTGCTGTTACCACAGCAGCAATATTCTAGCCATAACAAAATTTCAATTATATTAATTGATTGTATGCAAATAAAAAAATCGTTCATGCAATCCCATTCCTATTAACAAAAAGTATGATAGAAATGGATACACAAATATTTATCTTCTTATTTAAACAACCCGAACTGATACAAATAACGGATATTTCCCTGAAAAAAATGTTGAGGTACTTTATTTTCAGTACTTGTGCTTGAAAATGTTTTTTAATAATTAATAAAAGATTATTGTATTTTATAGAATGATGAGTTAATCACGTCCACCTTATTTCCTAAACCCAATATTGCAGGTATGTAGGTATTGTCTCTATTTTTAGGAGCTATTACGAGTCGGATTTAAACGGTAAACAGATTCTGAATTCCTGAATAAATGTGTTTCGCTTAATTGAACGCCAAACACGTGAACAATCAACAATATTCTAATTATAGTTCCCACATCCATTAAAATATCTTATACATATAGTAAGAAGGTATGGTGCTTCGTAAAGTCAAAAGTATCTAGATACTTTTAAATAATAAATTTTGTTAGTCTAGACTAACAAAATTTATTATTTATTCTAGAACCTTAAATCTTCCTAAACACTTTTACTCAAGTCAATATTATTATTATTTAATAGCACTTTGCTACCTAAGTATTGCAGTTGCTCTTATGTACTTAATAACTATTCAAAGTCACATTTCATTTATGTGTCAAAACAAGCTTACAGGAACTAAATAGAGCCTAATGGCGATGTGTGGAACAATAAACAGCATTCAGGAGTAAATTGGTAATTATGGCTCAAGGAAAATTGCTATCGATTACCCCTACGAGAAGTCGCCAAGATAGCTCTATTTATCGGAGTTGAAATAGAAACTATTAGCTTTGTATTTACATTATTAATTTGTAGGAAAAAAATCTTAAATACCAAATTCCTAACCAAGCAAAGTGGAATAAATAAAATACAGACGTATTGATGATTTATTGAAGACATTTGTTGCTATTCTTATAACAGGGCAAGGCAAGAAACAAATATGTATAGAAAAATTCGTTGCAAAAACTGGTCCTTTAGGAGCAGTGCCTTTAAATTCTCTTAAAACAAAAGCTTGTCATTTGTGGAAAAATAAACTGTTGTTGTTAAACTGACTAACTCTATTTGTAAGAGAAGAGCAAAGCATGTGAAACAAATTCTCGTTAATCAATTCAGAACACTACGCAAGGAAAGTTCTTAATTTTAACTGAAAATGTTGTCTCATGTTTTGTAATTAAATAAATTCTTCATGAGCAGAGTTTAATTGAACTCCAAAACAACTTTTACGTATTATTTGACATACATTAAAGTTTCTCAGAAATTCTCATCACTAGATTTTAGCCATTTTATGATATTCTTATATCTTACTACATTCAACATTATTAAATTGACTATCTTAAAAGGCTTTTATTGTATGTGTGGGCTTAAGTACATACAATAATAGCCTTTTAAGACAGTCAATTTAATAATGTTAGTGACTGAAAATAAAAGTTTATTATACCTATAGATATGAAATTTATGCGACCGTCGATTTTGTTTAAGATGAAATAGGCAGAGGTTATCCAAAAACGTCGTCAAACCTCTAATTTCCATCAGCGAATGTTTCCGAACTAGTTTTTATCTCGGTCCTTTGGGGAAATTATCTATCACGTTAATGAATTCTTAGTCAATTTACCTTCAATTAGCCGCATTTTTTATTATGCTTCGTTAAACCATCAAAGACTTAACCAAAATTGTTTAAAGGGGAGTATTTGCTTGTTTAGCGAAAGTGCTCCATGTAACAGATACCGATAGTGCCCCAGATGGTACTGAACAACAATGTCAACATAACTCCTTGGGGGAGTTCAATACATTAATTGAGATGTCTTTATTTCTAAGTTGATAATGTGGCAAAAATTTGGTAAAAGGACCAAATTTTTCGCTAATATCCTTGACCAATCGTGAAAAAAAAACCTGAATTCAACAATGGCAACGATGATGAATGTGCTAAAAAATAATAGAACAGCTTCCCAGCGTAGGTACGTCATCAATCTAATCTGCCTAACAAACATAAGACGGTAATATATTTCATTCGGCCGGACGAGCGGAGCGGATCAAGAAAAAATAGTATATAAATCATTCAAAATAGCTTACGGTCGGCGATTGCGTACACTGAAATCACAAAAATTTTGACACTTCCACGGGTAATAGTTACACCCGAAAATCACACCTCACTGACAGAAACCTTAGTTTCGCACACTACATTCAACAGAACACAATTCCTGCTGTGGTGTTAAAGTAATATTATATTTAATAAATACTGACACAAAGCATCGACGTTTATTAATCCAGATACGAAAACATTCGGCGCGTTCGGTCGTTCGTGATGGGATGAAGCGACGTGCGCTTCCCGCGACGGTTTCACCGATACTGGCCAGGCTAGCCTGTGCAGGGGCGGCGTGACGTTGTATGGGTGCACGTATACGCACAGGGGATGTTTCGCCAAAGTGTGAGTGCTCTTCAGGTCACCAGAATTCGGTGAAGACAAGCGTTGTGAAGTGGCGTGCCCTATTTTAACTGACTCTTTTAGGTTTTAGGCTGTGGAAATTGCACGCAAGTCCTCTGCAAGCTTAGAGCGTATCCGAACCGCATTTACTCGCAGAACGTTAGTGCATTACCAGATTGCGGTTTATAGCGAATGAATTTTAATTCTTTGGGTCTCAGTTTAATTACATGAATTCCTTTCGTTCTCCGAATGAGTAGTGGCGTTAAATCTTTGCGGTTTTGCATTAGCGACCCTTTTACTGATGGTAAATGTGTTCTCCAGTAATGTATGTAAGTATTTGGACTGTTTTCGAATCTGTATAAAAAGCTGTGTTTATTTATTGAGTAAAGAATTTTCGATGTTTTGCGGCATGACGTGAGCGACATTATTATTTTAACTATTCATACGATCCTAAATAAACTCAGTTCTGATGAAAATTTTACGGTTTTTCAATTACATTTGTTTACTTTTAGTGTTCTGTTTGGAAAGTGGAATTACAATTAGTGCTAAAACAACATTTAGTATGAATATGGAAGTTAGATGTTGATTAAACTGCATTTTGTAGAGACAGGTAACCGGGTCAGCGTTTACTCGTACGTTTGCTTGCAAAACATGGTGGTAAAATAGTAAAACTTTGATGTTGAGCTTGAGAAATATGTTGGGTTTTACCTTCTTCTGCTTTAAAACTATATAAGAGAGAGTTAGAGAACAGCTTCTACAGTTATCCTTATTAGATGTTAAAACTTTTCATATTATACAGCTGACTTAGGTCAAGTAGGGACGCAGTTTACGAATCTTGCCGTGCGAAAAATTTATATCTAATATAGTCTGTTTTAGAAAGGAATGTGTAAAGATACATACACAACACAAAACCACAGTTGTATAACAAGTTTAGTAGACTAACTATTGGTTTGAAGGACTTTTTTTAAGTATTGTGTCTGCATAAAAACATGCAAATAAAGACTATAATTATTTATTAAAATCCTGGTCTTAAGATACACTATCGACATATTCCTAAAATTTAAGCCTAAAATAGAGTACAGGAATGAACTAGTATAAGTAGCAGTTAGACGTAATTGGTACTTCCCGAGACACAGCAAAACTCAATCAGTTTCATCTAGATATAGACACTAGAGCCTGGCGATTCGTATTCTCACTACCTCCCAGACGAATTTATACGGTGGTTAAGCAACTATATACAAAGGTCACTGGCTAACCGCCATGCGTCGCAAAGTCACAAAGGACCAGGTTTGAGAAGATTATTTCATTTATTCGTTGTTCAAGAGCTTTAAGTTAAGCGCGTTGTATGTGACAAGTACCTACATTTAATTTTATTTCTGTAAGGATTAGAGCCTTAATATTAATATGAAACTTACACATTTATCATTTTTATAACTTTTAGTACTCTTTATGGGTGATATGAACTTCTTGCGAAAGTGGTGTATATGCAGCTTAAGGGCTACATTATGTATTAAGAAGTAAAATAATGTATTTATTTTTATCAAACACTGTGGGTGATTTGTGAGAACAGATTTCTTCAAAGTTTTTGCGTTTTCATCGCTTTGGTATCTCAACATTATAACGTCATGCGAAGAATAAACTTCTTCAACTTTAATAATATTTATTTGACAACATTGGTCCAATGGTTAGTCAAAACTTACTTGCTTAGGGTTAGTTATTTAAAATAAAATATAATAAAAACACACTAACTTTAAGTACCTTTTACAGCTCTAAGAGGCAACTAAGAGATAGTGTCAAAAAGACAGACAACAGACTCCTTTATGTCGATAACAATACTAGGAATCCATTCAGCACTATTACTAGTTTCCCAGCAGTTGTCTTTTTTTGTGGTGTGGACGCTAATCAAATTAAAAAATACCTATTGGCTAAATTTCGTGAAACGACTCCAAGGACCAAAAAAAAAATTAAAGAAATATCATATATTCGACAAGAAAAAGAGACAAGACCAAATATTGTTCGTGTCAGGTTGAATTTAATACATGATATACCTTGAAATATTTGTAATCAGGTAACGGATCCGAGATCTTGAGGGTTGGGGTCGGCCGATTAATCCCTAACCCTACAGATTTGGGGTGAAATTGGGTCATTTGCACCTTTAGGTTTCTAGTTTCCAGAATCAATCTTACAACACCCTGCGGAGCTTTCGAAATTGAAATTGAACACAGGATAGGTAGCGATTCACTTAAAAATAAATGATGCTCAAATGTGATAATTATCTTCACGATCTATCATAAAATAATGCACAATTAGTTCTGTGGTTCCAATTCTCTAAAAATGTACCGAAACTCATAAGTTTAAACAAAATGTTGAGTCGAAAAATATCAAGACAAGACGGGTGCTTTTCATATTGATTTTATAATATAAGGTCTGGAAAATTCATGTATTAAGTATAAAGATTGTTTTATTGTGAAATGGACTATAATTTTATTATTTAGATCTGTTTTATTTGAGAATTAACGGGCTTAACATTCTATTCTAGAATGAGGCTCTGAAGTTCCCGAAGTAGATCACATAATTATCTCACCTACATTCTCAGTTTTCCAACTGTATATTTTGACGACGGTGAGCCTTTCTTCTTTCTTCCTTTATCCTAAAATCTTATAAGAATCTACATACCTAGTAAAACGTAACTACCCTATATGGCTTCACAGAGCTTTCACTTCAATTACCTTAGGACCAAAGTAATAGGCGTAATTGGGCCTTCGTTACGGCACACAACATGCTAAAGCCCTAAATATTTCAGACTCGGTTTTGGTCTAATTCCAGATCCGCCTGTGGCTGTGCTATAACTTCTATGAATAATAAACAAAATGGGTAAGCAGATTGCACGATGCACGACATGAGATGTAGGCGAATAATTTTGCTTGTAATAAATTCTGTGTTTACTACCTATTATGTTTGAAAGGATAATAAATAAGATGCATGTTCTAGAAAAACTGTAGCTGCAGATTTGCAAAAGGAAGAGGTTCTCAATTAGTCTGAAAATGTCTTAGTTATTTTATCTTAATATTTCATTTTTCACTTATTAATTCAGTGCGGCTCCTGAGTGTCAGGTCTTAGGATGAAATTCTTTCAAATTTCTATGAAATTATTAGTAAATAGCATCTCGCAGTTAGGATTATTGACCGTTGGCTCGCTCGATACGTAGGTACATTTATATCTCTACGTTATTAGATTTAATCTAGATTATACTAGAACCACTTAAACTCCTAGATCAAAAGACTTATGAGCTCTTCATTTATACAGTAGAGAGCTGCAATGATTTTCAGATTGAAATTAAATAAACTTAACGAACTGTCTACGATCCCTTCGGTCAGCAAAATTACCTTTATTTTACCATATTATCTTGACAGTGACAAGTAAAAACCTGTAGTAAAAAACTGCAAATGTCACTTATTCACATTCCCATGGCTGCAGAGTAGGGTTAAGTTACACTGTCCCGGTAACTGATGGGTTAGCGAACTGTCACTCCTTGTCCGTTTGGCCAACCCTACATGTCGTGAATTACAATCCTGGAGACCACGGATGAGAAAAAATACGTAGAAAGTACCTTTGTGTTGGTAGGTACAGTCGGCATCAAACACTCTCAGATCAAATAAGGATCACGCAGATGTTTTGGAATTAGTCATTCTAATTGTATTTTATCCCATGGAGATAAAGTTTAATTTCCTTAGTTGCTTAGATATAAAAAACAGTGTGTTTGTTCCTTATATTTGTTGGTGACTGTACCTACCTCAATCTTTATAAAACTGTATCCACATCACACAATTCAGTCTCCTCTTTCGATGGACGGTGCATTAGGATTTTCCGAACTAAAATGACAAATTCCTACCATAGTAGGAAAATTTTCGAATTTTATGTAGTTCCGGACCTTAGGACCACGAGACTAATGTGGCAGTTCAAACTACCTCGTTAGTCTAGTGGTCCTAAGCGCGACTGCTACGCTAGAGGTCTTCAATTCGATTCCCAGGTCGTGAAGTGTTATTTGGTTTTTCTATGAAATACAGGCGTGATGGTATGTATTACATAGTTCAAAGGTTAATCAAAGTTGCCGTGTAGATTCAAATCTTATCCAGGGGACTATAATTACAACTTTTCATGAAACAATATGAATGCGTTATCACTATACAACATGCTATATGTCTTCAGTATACGATGACCTTTCGTTGATTGAAAAGATTATACAATGTGAGTGCAGCTTACGCAGAATATGATGATACTTAATATACATACCATTACGCTTGTATTCCCCGAAGGCTGGGGCAGAGGTGTACTAACGTACCTACACCCACATTTCAGCTGTATGTTTAGGTTTCATGTAATAGGGGTCGAGCCTATTGCCATTACCCGGGCATAATTTCAAACTCCAAGCTGCTACTGAGAATTTCATAGGAAAAACGCAATAACTCTGAATCGTCCTCTAGCGTAGCAGACTTGCTTAAGACCACCACACTATTGAGGAAGACAAGTCATGTGCTATTTAAATGGTACAGTCGCCAGCACATCATATTATACAAAACTGTCAAATTCCTCAAAACGATTTTAATAAACCTTAAATTATTGAAGATTAAGTCCAAAATCGTCTGAGAATATTTGACATTTGACATGACATTGACATGCTGACGACCGTACTTGATATGTATAATTGAAATAGTACAGGAGCTCTAGGTGGTATTTATTCACGTTTTACTAAAGTACTTGAAACGGCTCGGCGCTCATACGACTCCTAAGCTAAGCCTATTCAACGCAAAAGTAGCAATACTTGTAAAAGTAATCTTTGCTCCAATAAAAGGGTATTAAGTAAAATACAAAGAAAAATATTGAAACAAAATATTATTTCAAAATATGAAATTGAATTGTATGAATCGTACCGCTCACTGAAGAAAGTTCAAACGCTTTGCTGAAAGCTTTCAGAGTTGCCACTCGTAAAATAATACAACTTTGTTGGAATTATATTCCAATCTTTATACGATTATAATGTATGCAATTTTTGTTCAATATTTTCATGTTGAATTTTTATTAGAGATTTTGTTTCCTGACTGTACAAAAAGATGTGAAGTATTATTTTTCGCACGTAGCTATGTATGTGTATAAAATAATCCTCCTAATATTTTCCCAGATTCATTTGTCTTTTCCCAAATAAAATAATCATTTTGGCCTGACTTCCAGCCTAACATACAATCATCACGCCTGTGTTCCCTGAGGGGTTAGGCAGAGGTGTAAGTACACGCACATTTCGCCGGTATGTTTAGGTCCCATGTAATAGGGGGCGAGCCTATTGCCATTTACCGGGCACAAATCCAGACCGCGGGCCGCTACTGGGAATTTCACAGAAAAACCCAATAACACTTTGTTCGACCTGGGGATCGAACCCAGGACCTCTAGCGTAGCAGACGCGCTTAGGACCACTAGACTAATGAGGCAGTCAATATTGCCTTAATAAATATTGTTTGTTAGTTTAGTTAGTTTGTTTTATATACCTCTGCTTACCCTTCAGAAATAGGAATACAGGCGCGATGGTATGTTATGTTTGTAAAGCAGCGTAGCCACTAGAGGCCTATATTATTATTATATGAAAAAAGTTTACTTGATTTTATTAAATTTCCTTGTTACAAAAGGGTCAAGTTGAAGGCTATTGTGGGCGAACACGCAACTAATAGAGCGACCGTAAGGCAAAACTATACAATAATATTATTATTTACTGGAGTAAAACAAGTTAGGGTACATTAAAATCAAATCTATCAAATCCCTCAACCTTGACACCGTATTTATACCACAATTATTTCTAAAGGGTTAGGGCTTTTTTTCATTAATATTCTGCAAGCCTATTGCCATTAAACGGGCACGAATCCAAAATACGAGATAGCTCTCTAAGAATTTTATATAAAGAAAACCAATAACACTTTTTTGACGTCACCTAAAAGACGTAAAATGTGGAAGAGAAATTCGACATCACAGGCAGTGGTCTCTGTAGCTTAGTTGGTAAAGCGTCTGGTGTGCTTAACCAGAGGGACGCAGGTTCAAACCCTGCCGGAGGCCGAATTTTTCGTTCCTAGGAAACTTTCTTTCAATAGAAAATTCATATCTGTATGAACACTTTATTGGCTTACGTACTTACGTACTTACTTCGTCACTTTTCCTTGCCCTATAGGATTCATGATATTCCCCACAACTATGACATTCTTGGTCCAATGAATTTACTTTGCTTTTGTGGGATTCGAATCCGGCTAGCGGAGTTGAAAGCTCAACTGTAGCGTTTACGACCATACATCTCATAACACAAAGAAATAGGTTAATAACAACACGCATTACAAATGACCATGCTATTTTCATATACCTTCACGCCTGTAATCTTTGAAGAGTGGCATGATCATTATCATCAACCCATTACTTACATTGACCCACTGCTGGGCACGGAAACAATAGGGATTAGGCTATAGACCACCACGCTAGCCTATTGCAGGTTGGTTGTGAAGTCTTCACACGCCCGCCGTCAAGAAATTCTCTCAGGCATGATGTTTTTCTTCACCGTTTAAGCGCGTGATAATTAATTATTAATACGCACATGACTTCAAAAAGTCAGATTCGAATTCGAGACCTTATGTCTTGGCAGTCCAATGGTTATATCTCTATGCTATACATGATCAGCATAGTTATTATTGGTATTTGGTAATTAATTAATTAATTTCTCCAGTTCTTACCTGACAAAAGGATGTCAGCATAACTTTTTTTATAAGATTGCGGTATTGGGTAACAGTAATGTGATACGAACGTCTTCATCCTGCAGCGCCTTAGTGTCGGTTCGACGGCGGATATGGAAAAAACATAAATAATATCTTTGTGTTGATGATTGGTTTGACTCGCCGTGACTTTTAGTTCTGACGTAGTAGCCTACTCTGCGGTTAAGGTCTTCTGTACAATTCCAGTTTAAACTGATCTCACATTGTATTGGCTTTTCGTACAATAAGAGGCCAGCGTGAACTGGATTTGTATAGCTGGACGTGTAGCCGTGCTTACCCTGTGCCTATTGCCATCAACCGGGCATAAACCCAAACTCCGAGCTGCTTACTAAGAATTTCATAGAAAACCCCAATAACGCTTTCGTCGATAGAGAAATTTAACCCAGGACTAGCATAGCAGGAAGCATAATATATGAACTCTAAGCTAAAGAAGCAATTTAAAAAATATATTAAAATTCACCGAATTTTAGCTTAAGCATCTCTTACGTGATAAGAACTCAAGTATCAGCTAAGATACAAGTTATTCCACTCATCAGTACTATAAGACCTTATCAATGAATAAAAAACACTTTTTTCTAAAACTTTTACACATCAGCGCACGCGCCTAACAGCTGTTCTCTCTCACACATACAAACAAACACGCATAGTGTAAAAAAAACCCTCATATTTTTTAACAACCATTTCCAGTATGCTAAAATTGGAGTGCGATATAATTTTATTCTGTGGTGCAAGTTTAACGGTCGACCCCACCTGTTGTGATGTAATGTGTCAGGTGCAAAGGAGAAACGGATAATAATTTTGTCCCTTTCTACCATTTGGGGTAGTTGCACCTGTGTTTTTTTTTGTTAGATAATATGTAATTATAATCTTTATTGCACAGAAATTCCTATTTATGCAGTTAAAAATAAGTAGTTACTTACCTACATATTAAGTACATCAGTGAATTTAGATTTTTTTAAACAATTGCATCTATATGACTATCTCAAAGATCTAGTGGTTACAAACGCGGCTGCTGAGCGTGAAGTCCTGGATTTCGATACCCGGGTCGAACAGATTTTGGTAAGAGCCCATATTGTTATATTTTTTTATGCCAAGCTGATGGCAATAGGCTCAGACCTGTTTTAATGGGACCTAAAAGCATGACGTTGAAATGTGGGTTTACAATAGTACATTAGTACACTTCCCCTTATCCTTGCGGGGAATACAGGCGTGATGGTATTTTAGTTTTATTATTAGCAAGCAATATGGTAATCGTATAGACAGGATGTCAGCTGTTGAATGCACTGTATGAACCTACTTAGTTACTAGGGGTGAGCAGACTTGCAATGCCTATATAAAGAAAGGAAGAATAAAAATAGATATATTTTGAAGCATTGAGATACTAGATGTCAGCCACTTAGTCTAAGTTCATACCACCACATCGTCAAACATTCTAACCCTAAGCAACGTGCTAACAATATTGTGTTCCGGTTTGAAGGGCAATGGAGAAAATTTCATTTAGTTCTTCACTCCTTTACTCCGAATTTTATTGTATTCGAAATGAGCTGAGGTACTGCTGTTACTATAGTACTATAGTAACACCTTTGCTCAGCCGGAGAATCGGAATCAAATCAAATCAAAAATGTTTATTTGTCAGAATATGGTACAAATGATGTGTTATAATATTGATTCCAGCATATCCTGCCATAATATGGCGTACAAATGTTTATATAAGATACAAACAGAGCTTATATTACTAACAAATTGAAAAAAATATGGATTTATAATATTAAATTAATTAATCTAGAAATTGTTTTGTAGTTTATAATGTTTTATGTCCCAATTAACATAACATACCATCACGCCTGTATTCCCCGAAGGGTTAGGCAGAGGTGCACTTAATGTACACCCACAGTTCGCCGGTATGTTTGGGTCCCATGTAATAGGGGGCGAGCCTATTGCCATTCACCGGGCACAAATCCAGACTCCGAGCTGCTACTGAGAATTTCATAGAAAAACCCAATAACACTTTGCTCGACCTGGGGATCGAACCCAAGACCTCTAGCATAGCAGTCGCGATTGGGACCACTAGACCAACGAGGCAGTCTTTCGTGAGATAGGCAGTCTCTGTCCCAATTAATTAAACATGAAATAATGATTCATAAATTATAATTTAGTTGTTGTATGCGGTAGTTATTTTTTTACACAGTTATTATGATTTCAAAGTCATATTACTGGTATTTGAATTTTAAAGTCAAAATAATCAATGTTTACATGACGGGCAGCGCCACCTATCTCACGAACTCACGACATCATAGTCAGCAAGCGTGTGTGAGACCAGTCAATGATTTTAATATACCTATTCATTTAGAGCAATAAGATCATAAATGTACAGTTAACAATAGAACGATAATATTTGCAAAAGCGTATCACTGTGTCGAATGAATGAATGAATGAGGTTGTCGTATGATGGCATGATGTTAAAACACCAATGATATATTATTATTAGATGCGCCATGTTCGTAGGAAATTACATTTAAAATAGAGTCATGGTACACGACATTATAGTGTCAATGCACACTTCCACACATTCAGTCGGTCAACTGCATTATGTCACACAGTTGTTACAAATTGACCACAATTCAAATCTTCACGTTTGGAGTCTCGTAACGTGCCTACCCCTTTTTACCAACAAAAAAAAGAAGGAGGTTCTCAAGTCAACGCGTACTTTTTTATTAGTTTTTTTTTATGCAGATCTCTTTACTCAATATCAGTTTTTTTGCGGATAGCGTGTAGCTCAAAGTTTGTCTCACTTAATTAAAATGGCATTGTAAACAACTGTTTATTTTACTAACCACAGAGATTACTACCAAAACAAATACTGTTCATATTTGTTTAAGTAACTGGCAACACTCGCCCGGTTTTGTATGATCCGCGCGTCGGTTGCAACGTCACGACCGCCATTTTTATTTTCTGTTCCTACAAAAAATATTGTTGTAAAAAACACGGATATTATTGTGTTATTTTTTTTGTTGTGTGATGTGAAGAAGTGTAGATATTAATCCTACTAAGTAGCGACGTCATTGGTTTTGTACACATAGCTACACATCAAGCTATACAAATCCAGTGTAGGCTGGCCTCGCATTGTGCGGAAAGCGTTTACAATGCGAGGTCAGTCGCTAGTCGCTATTTGTTTGTTATCGCGTGTACAATCACATATTTAAGTAAGTACCGTATTACACTAATTACCAGTCACCCTGTATAAATGGAATCTCTAAACATAATAATGATTCAACTTGGTGAAGTTTCAAGTAGATATCAACACTTGTAAGTCAGTGTCAAGGCGCGAGCACTTCATGTCACCGATAGAAGCAGAAGCGCGGGGTTCTTCAGATACATAATATTACAATACAAATACTTCAGTACGTAGGTATCCAGTGGTTCCGTAGGTAGGTACCTACTTGAGTATCGCTGTGATGTAGGTATCTGTAATCCTGTATTAGTATTTATTAATATCGACTGCATTAGACTGCCTCAATAGTGTAGTGGTCCCAAGCGTGACTAATACGCTAGAGGTCCTGGGTTCGATTTTCAGGTCGAGCAAAGTGTTATGAGTTTTTCTGTGAAATTCTCAGTAGCAGCTGGGAATCTGGATTTGTGCCCGGTTAATGGCAATAGGCTCACCGTGGTGGACTATAGCCTAACCCCTCTCTTTCTTATACAAGAAACGTACTAGGTAATAGAAGAAAGCGTAGATAAATATGTTAATATTTAACATTAAACACCAAAAACCTGCATCCCTACGAGTCAGATAGCACAGAAACATACCTCTACCTCTCCATACTCACAATTTTAATTAAAATTAGGAATAGAGTAGGTAGGAACAGCAGGCCACGACAAAATATGATCGCCAAATATTTCGATACGTCATCATCAACTCACTATTCTCATTCAAAGGACGACCAGCTACTTATCAAAAACTTCACATCACCTCCAAATCAGCTGTTCCCGAAGCTCATAGCAACAGCGCAGACGAATCTTGAATAGACTCGTATCCAAAATAATAAACGGGAACCGTGCGCGCGCGTCGCGTGGTGTGCGACGGCGCTTATTTATAGATTAATTACGTCACTATTGCGTTTGCATAATCCTCACAGTCACCGCAGAAACTAATTTCCTGACTTCCTAGGAGAGATCGGGGAATATCTCGGGGGATATATTCCTAACTTGAATTTTCTAGAAAAAAGGGGGCACGGTGCTGAGATATGTTCTTCTGTTTGTTATATAAAAAAATAAATTTAAATTTAAAATTGCTGCTCGTTAGTCTCGCTAAAACTCAAAAACGGCTTGACCGATTTGAACAATTCTTATTTTGTTTTCTTTGCTCTAATACAGGGGTGGTTTGAATTTACAATTGGAGCTGATAGATGGCGCTGCGATAGAGTTCGAAGAGGATAATGTCTTTCGGGTCCACTAGTACTAGTATTAACTATGTTGATTAATCGATCTACAAGGTTAAGCTGCACTTGCTGCGTTTAATATGATGCATATTAATGGCAGCCAGTGCAGCGTTCGACAGCGCTCCGTGCCTCGAACGAAGACACGTGAAGCAGGTGTTCACGGTTATCATATATTATGAACATATTAATATACTCTAGTGGTCCTAGTGATCTCGCGGCTGCTACGCTAGAGGTCCTGGGTTCGATCCCGAGGTCGAGCAAAGTGTATGAAATTCTCAGTAGCAGTTCTGACTCTGGATTTGTGCCCGGTTAATGGCAATAGGCTCGCCCCCTATTAAATGGGACCTAGACATACCGGTGACCTTCTGGGAATACAGGCGTGATGGTATGATGATTATATGACTTAATATGACATTCTCGTTACGTACTCTGAAGCCCAAAACCCTGACAACTAGTTTATCCTTAGGATATCAGTATAGTCCATAAAATGTGTAGTATGAAACACTGTCGTACATAAGCACACCTCTGCCAATCCCTTCGAGGGATATAAGCAGTTTATATTACATTATGATTAGGTAATTCATATATATAGTTCTTGATTAGCTACTGCAACTTCTGTTAAATTAAGAGCTAACTAATTGATATAGGTATTTAATTAATTCCTAAAATATAATGTCAACGAGCTAGCCCGGAAATAAAGCGTACTTTCGTCTCCAATAAAGCGAGAACAATTGAGCTTTTATATACTTAATTATTCATGTATTGAAAGGGTGACCACAATTAAAAGCGTGACAGTACAATGTGTTCTGAATTTTTGTAAAAAACGATATCTTTTATTTTATTTTTATTTTAGAAGTTTACACATATCTACAGCTAATACAATCAAATGCACAATGTAAATAGAATTAGGCCAATTACAAGTTTTCACAGATAAATATGACTAATATAGAAAACAGCTTTTATATTTAAACACTTTTATATATATAGGTATAGTAAATATCATTAAACACACACTCAACACGTACACACACACACACACACACACACACACACACACACACACACACACACACACGCTCGCACACGCACACACACACACACGCTCGCACACGCACACACACACACACACGCTCGCACACACACACACACACACACACACACACACACACACACACACACACACACACACACACACTCACACACACACACACACACACACACACACACACACACACGCACACACACACGAGTCAACATTTTCACACACATAAACTCCAACTCCAATTATGTTTAATTAAAATATTTTATTTTATGTTTTATAATAAGCTAGTGACATAAGATTTGTGTTAACGAAAAGGCGAAGTCACTGGTCTCTGATATACAGTTAACACTAGTTCGGGGATCAGGGGATTCATATGTATTGTACCTTTTTATGTCAAATAAATTTCATTTCATTTCATTTCATTTCATTAAAGCCCAGACACATCTCCTTTACAGTTATGTTTCAGTCTAAAACTCTTAACAGATAAACTAGTTATTATTTGCAGAAATGTCTAATTAAATGTACCTCCTAAACGCCAATTCAGAAACAAATGCCAGCGCAAGTTCCTGACTCCATGCGGCAAATTAGTTTTGATACGGAGCCGCAATACCATGCCCAGACCCATCCCTAATTTAAGCAAACTATCTTATCATATGTAACTATATTCTTAGTATATTTAAATTAATCACCTATTTCAGTAAGGTTTTAAACACGAAAAAGATGAGCCCATAATGAACGTGCATCACTAATCAGGCACATAAAACTTAAGAGAAGAAATAGTAAAGTAAAAAAAGGAATAAAACCATAGATAACGAAGTTGTTCAGGAAATATTAAACTAAAACTTTCTTAATAAAATATCAAGACTGACATCCAGCAGCGAGCATTTTAGTTGTTGGAGGACAAAATGATTTTTTTTTTCTGATCTCAGAACCGGGACTGTCCCACAAAATCCATAACCACCCTACGCCAATGAAGGCCCAATTTGTTGGCCTCATGTTTTATTTAGTGACTTAGATCGAAATACTTAATTAGTCGACTATATCGTGAAATCTTAGTTTTAATGGGCTATTCAGGGCACAGAGGCCGCGGCCACTCGTAACAGGACAGCCCCGGGCCGTATTTAGAAAAACCAAGCAATTAATTAGTAATAAAGTGCATGGGGCCGGAATAACGCAGACATAAAATGTGCCGAAGTTTTTTGTTCATTGAAAAGTCTTTGCGATGGGTCATTCATGGACTTAATACTGGGTACTCTATAAAAGAGCTGTAAGTGAGTACCATAGTTAGAATACAGCAGGAGAAATCATGCAGACTATACTAAGGAAATGAATATACTGTGCATCGCTTTAGTAGCTACTAATGTCCTGGGTTCAATTACCAGGCTGAGCAAAGTGTCATTGTTTTTTTTTTTTGTAAAATTCTTAGTAGCAGCTCGGGCTTTGGACCAATTAATGACAATAGGCTGTGTCCTTATTACGTGGGACCTAAAGATATTGACAAGCTCTGGGTGTTCACAGTAACTACACCTCTGCCTAACCGTATAGGGAATAGAGTCCAGAGTCAGAGCTGCTCTGAATTTCATAGAAAAACCCAATATCACAGCCCGACATAGAAGTAAAGCTCAGGACCTCTAGCTTAGCAGTCACGTTTAGAACCACGAAACTAATGAGGTACTCTAAAGTCCTCATTTTTGATGAAAAAAAAAACACAAAAAGGGATTTTTTAGACTCTTTGTATGGACTACAATTAAGCCTGCACATAATCGGCCTAACCCTTAATTTATTATATCCTGAATTATCTACTTACTACGAATTATTTAAAATGTGCTAAAGTTAAATGCAAGACTGGCCTATCTCTGATTTCAGCTATAATCAACCGATGGCGATCCAAAAGAAGGAGGTAAAATTGTAACAGTGCATTAAATTTTTGCACGTTTTAAGTATTTTTTTGTAAAGTCACGATATTAAAAGTTGAAGAGTCAGGCCGCTTTTGGCTCAATTGATCCAAATAGTTTGTAGGTTTAGGCTTTAATATAATAATAACAATTCAGTAGATACAACGTAACAACTTATCACAAGTCAACAACAACTTCACCGCAACGTTAATACAGTCTTTCTTGACTTATCTGGTAGACAATCGACGGTAAAGTGCGGAGTACAACGGCGGGCTTAGATTAATTAGCTAGTCGGCAAGTTTATGGTGAATCTGACTGCCTAGGGTGCGCCCAACGAATATTAAACTTTATTATTTACATACTCGTGTAGACTAGACCTACTTTAATTAAAAAACGGTGACCTTCTAGACTCTAGAGAGAGGCAACAATTGATTTTCTGTTGTGGCGGTGTCTGCTAATTGTTCCTTGACAAGTTAATACATAACATACCATCACGCCTGTATTCCCTGAAGGGTTAGGCACAGGCGTACTAATGTACACCCACACCCGGTATGTTTGGATCCCATAATATATAGGCGAGCCTATTGCCATTAACCGGGCACAAATCCAGACTCCGTGCTGCCACTGAGAATTTCATGGAAAATCTCAATAACACTTTGCTCGATCTGGGAATCGAAGAAACACTAGACCAATGAAGCAGTCAGTCAAGTTAATACAATAAGATGCTATCACGCCTGTATTCTTCAAAGAGTTAAAGTCAAAAGTAGGTTAGTTACTGTAGTATGGGTGAGCCTATTGCCAAGTTGCTACTGTGACTTTCATAAAAAGCCATTCCTATTTTGCTCGAAGTGCAAATGTAACGCCGATGCCTCTCGTTCAATAGTCGCGCTTATAACTAGAGGAGTAATAAAGCAGTTAAACTATTACTAGATCTAAACTAGACTATTTCGTCATAAATAACAGCATTACTCAGTATCACGCGCGCCAGTGACGTGCATTGTTGAAAAAAATCCGAATTTCGAATACCGAACACGAATCTATGGAGTCCCATTCGCATTGTGTCGCGAGTGTGTACTATTCCTACACCGCGCTGTGTCGCCGAATGACACAAACGACGGGATTAGCTGGTATCGTCACAGAACACGCCGCGACGAGGTCACCTGCAGGAATTGTGACCGAGTGTCGCATCACTATTATAGTTCGTCATGATAAATATTGCAGGAAAGTTTAGTTCCCACCTACGTAATATTTCTAAGATTATTTATCATCCGACGAGCGTGAGGTCCTGGGTTCGAGACTTCGGGTGTAGTGTCATTGGGTTTTTCTAAGATCGCAGTAGCTGCTCAAAATTTAGATTTTTTACCGGTTAATGTTAATAGGCAGGTTATTGTAGGACATCTGTCTGGTTTAGGCTTCGATTCATATTTTGGTTAAAAAAGAAAATACTATTTGGCCTGCCTCATTAGTCTAGGTGATCCTAATCGCAACTGCTACGCTAAAGGTCTTGCCTTCGATGCCCAGGTCGTTGCGTTTTTCTATGAAATTCTCATCTGGTGAAAGACAGGCTCGTCCCCTATTGCATGGAACCTAAACCACCGGCGAACTGTGGGTGTAAATTGAGTGCACCTCTGCCTAACGCTTCGGGGAATGCAGGCGAGATGGTATGATTCTTTTTGCGCTTCAATAAAGGCAATCTAATAAATGTCAATTCACGAACATACCGCTAACAATAACAGCATGACAGTTGTAGATAAAGGCCGGGAGAGACAAAGAAAATTTACACAAAATTTCTAACAAACCCAAAGTTCAAAACAAAATTATATAATAAATTAGCAAGCTTCATAGTACCGTGATACTAACACTGTTAACGTTAACTACGTAACGTTATTATTTAGTTAATATCGGACGGTATTTTAACAGAGTTGATAACTGAGCTATGCTTATTAATGGTCGTTTTAATTAATAATTTGTGTTAGAAATTTTTCAAAATGACCATTAACATCAATATATGCCTATAATCGATATTACCTTCGGATTCTAGAAAAGCATTGGAGCTGTAGATAACTTGTCTACAGTTCCAGTGCTTTTGGTGTGTACCTATGTATATTTGCATTTAACTATGTATGTATGCACTCATACAAGGTAGGTATTTCGGGAGTAGTTTTGGCTATATCTTTATTTATTTTATTTATTTATTTGATGCACAAAACACATAACAATCTCAATATAAACAACTTAGAACATTCTGATCTAGATTGTAACATAACAATATGTGCATACTACGAAATCACAATGACAAAATAATAAAAAGCTCATATCTAAATACCTAGGGCATTAAGATTGCGCTTGTGCACATTTTGTAACTATGTATGCACGCATTTGCAGCTCAGTATCAGTTTCAGCGCAATTGTCAGGCACACAATATACTTTTATACTTATATATGTAATTACTTAATTGATTGTGCTGAATAAATTATTTTTCTTTCTTTCTTCTATCTAAATAATATTTAGTCGTAAGTAGATAGGAAAAATAAACATGGTAAGGACATTCATACATACATGCTTACAGTATGATCCAATCCACAATTATTTACCCTGACTGCAAACTAATCCCGCATACCTTTCTATACGGTGTGCAAACCTTCCGCAAACACCGGCACACAGATGGGGGCCGTCCGTCTGTATGGTACTTAAATATTACACATATTTCATGCAGCAGTGCGTGTACAATCGCGGTCAAAAGTTTAGCTGACAGTTTTCATATTCGATTCTTTGCGCAATCATCATTATATCATAATCGGTGTCACTATGTTTTTATTCACCGTTTGTGGAGCAGTGGTGATGAAATAATTTATAAAAATTAAAGCTCCTGTCTGGGTTCGAACCTACGACGTAGGTACAACTTGTAAGTCGCGGCCGTTACGACTGAGCCACCACCGCCTATTTTTTTTATACCTATCTACAATTTACAAAAAGAAACAACTAATCTTTGTTAATAATATATAAATATAGTTACATGCATTTTTGTGTGTTTATTTACTTATGATCTCTTTGAATTTATTTTTGACAGCTAAGTACCTACCACGTTTGTATTAACTGGTTATAATGAATTAAAATCAGATAGGTAAATTGACGTTTTCAGATTCATCAACACACATTTATTTACTTAGTTTTTTTTAAATTCCAGTGCTGCTAGTTGCCAATATTTATTATAGTGTGAGGGCCCTTATGTGCAATCAATTATAAACTAATACTTGCATTCGTGTACCAACGCTTGAAAATAGATTTTCCTTTGTGTCACTAATTAGTTACCTGATGGTTTAGAGTGCTAAACATTTTTGTTTTCGACTGTACATATTCCATGCGGCGCGTGTGTGGGTGTGCACAGATATTTCATCCAAACAGGTGTGTGTGCGTGTGTGTAAACAAGTGTCCATGTGTGAATGTGAAACATGCACGAGATTTGTAGATATTTAATTATGATCTAATTTATGAATATAATGTTCACTAGAATGTTCTATTAAAATTTCTGTAAATGCTACTAAACGGCTTTAATTTCATAGTATTCGTAATAATAGCTTGCTGAGCTGATCTTGGTTCAATAACCTGGGTGACTAATCTGTTACTAAAATTGTATACCTGACTAGCTTTCCGCCCACGGCTTCGCCCGCGAGGTTTCTCGGCTTTTCTGCATTTAAAAGGAATATTTTTTCCCGTTGTTGCAACTTTTTTCATTTATGCTGCGCTTCTATTGGTCTTAGCGTGATGATAGATAACCTATAGCCTTTCTCGATAAATGAGCTATCTAACACTGAAAGAATTTTTCAAATCGGACCAGTAGTTCCTGAGATTAGGGCGTTCAAGCAAACAAACAAACAAACTATTAGTATAGATTCAATAATTTTACACCGTCACGTTTATGGATGAACCCGAGACCAAAATGCTATTTAGGTATAAATATGTACCTACCCTATAGAAACCCTGTGTTGCTTTCCATCAAGTAACACGAGGGTGAATTATTCAAGTCAACAATAAATAAAACCTCAAAAAGAACGCCTACGACACAGTAGGTAAAAAGGGGGTTATTCCCCTTTTTGATTTTAACGTATCGCTAAAAATTTCAGCTGAAAAAAATGTTGAGTTTGAAACTACAAGTAAGCCCAAAAAAAGTGGGGGAGTCCATCTCTCTCTGTTTTTAATACTGAAAAAGACTTAAATAGTTTTTAATATTGAAATTGAAGCTTTCAACAACTTTACGTACGCTTAGTTATTTGTCTGTTAACTTTATAGGACCAATGCATTGGAGGCTGCGCACACGCCTATCGCCGCGCCAGCCAATCAGAGCGCGCGCCGCGGCAAGGGGTGGTGACACATCGGGACCAGTTTCTATGGCTTGTTTTATTTGGTCTTCGTTGTGATTTATGAACCATTGATAAATGTTCTCTGGTTGGTTCCTATTTTTGTACTTTTTATTCCAAAACTTAATAAGCAGAGGTGTATTGTATGTATCAAGTACTTACCTAGATATTTCACATACCTACTTGAAAGGTATCTACTTAATAGGTCATTTTAAAGATACAAAAAAAAATTAAACCCTAAGCATAAACCCGCGCACTAAAGCTAGTTGAATGTAGGCAATGTAGGTACTTAATATGATAGAGATACGTGGTTATCAAACACATAAAGACATTATGAGGTTTACCCTAAGAGCATTCCAACAGACAGACGGACTCAATACCATATCGTGTATCTAGATATTTTTTTACACAAAAAAATATATTTTTAGTGGTATTTAGCCTCAGATAAAATAAAAAGTTAAGATGGAACTTTGCCAACAAAGAAGTGAGGCTGGTTAAAACTACGCCTTGCCGTCTACAAACACAATTACACGCACACACGCACGTGATACATAAATGACGTTTTGATAGACGTGTAACTATACTTAGCTCGGCTCTGCTCGACTGACAAGATAAGGCGTAGTTTCGGTATACGTGTGTGCGTGTAATTTTGTTTGTATACGGCAAGGCGTAGTTTTAGCCGGCCTCACTTCTTTGTTCGCAAAGTTCCATCTTAACTTTTTATTTGATCTGAGTATTTAGCAGTTAATTCCATAAAAACAAACTAGAGAAAAGGTAAAGCAGCAAAACATCGTTCGGCATTGAACTAACTGCAAAGTAGGTACCTAAGTAAGTAGTGAGGTTAGGTAAATGTTTTATTAATGAATGACTGCCTCATTAGTAGAGGTCCTGGGTTAGATCCCCAGGTCGAGCAAAGTGTTATTGGGTTTTTTCTATGAAATTCATAGTAGCAGCTCGGAGTTTGGATTTCTGCCGGGTTAAAGGCAATAGGCTCGCCCCCTATTAGGTACATGGGACCTAAACATACCAGCATAATGTGGGTGTACATTAGTTCACCTCTGCCTAACCCTTCGGGGATACAGGCGTGATGGTATGTTATATGTTATGTATTTCAACGAAATAAGTTAATTGAGTCTTGTTCGAGTTGGTTGAAGGACATAGTAATGTCTTCTCTTCAATAGATGTTGCTGATGTCTCGGTAGCTTAGTTGGTAAAGCGTCCGGTGTAACTACTTAACCGGAGGGATGCAGGTTCGAACCCGGCCGAATATTTCCTTCACTAGAAAATTCATAAGGTATGACAATAGTTAGTGGCAGATAGAAGTCCGAAAAGCCAGTCTATCTTCAGGATATGTCTATTGCCTCGAAAATTAATGTAACATCTTCAGCTGCATCTGGTCAGACTGGTATCCAACTCCAAGATAGTTGGGGAAAGGCCTAAAAGGAAGATGCTGAAGTGGTTTCGGTGGCACCATCACGCATATATTTACCGAAGGGATTAAGGAGAATTGAATAACACCCAGTTACCATTAGGCTCCCATCAGATAATAGACCAAATTACCCCGACCACTTTTTGGGCGTCAGAAATTATGGGTATTTTAGTAGTAATCCTAGTGCCGCGCTAACAGAAATGGGTCGGCATAACTGGGGAAGTACTACCCTCCCATAGAATATCGCCATCAACTAGCAGTATGTACTTATACTACTGCGTTTCGTATTCAATTCAATTCCTCTCTCCCTTCTCCTTTCCTTTCCCATAAATAGGCTCGGCAACGCATCTGCAACACCTTTGGTATTGCAGATGTCCATGGGCAGCGACGACTACTTACCATCAGGTAGCACCTGCTCGTTTGCCGAGTTTTCCCATAAAAAAAGGGTTTTCAGTCCGTAATAAACCGATAAACTGTACCGCCTCCAAAAAATAAGTTAAATAAATGAGAAAGCTCCCGCGAATGTTCTCGAAACTTCAAAATAAAACAAATGAACTATGAACCGAAATCGGACGTCTCCAAACTACCCACCCTTCAACACGAAAGGGATCCTTACGAAAACGAACCCAAACCCAATATTGTAGAGATAATATTTTTGTGTTTCGTAGCATAATAGCAAAAACGGAATACCGCTGGTGACGTCACGCTTAATCTTGGTAGGTCATAGGGAACTACCAAATTCTGCAGAACAAAATAGTTTCTAAGTACCAAAGTTACTACTATTCTAGTAAAAAAGGAAGATTTTCTTGTTCTCAATCTTACCGTTTTTTTAATATCACTATAAGTTAAATCTTTGTCAACTGGGAATAACCTAATTTCTATGTTTAATTTTAAGCTTATATTTGAATTGATCCCATATAAAGGTCAGTGACTGATCCTGGTAATGAAAACACCATAAAAAGGATCCCAAATTCAAAATCGGTTTTCTTTTTTTATTGTAGTTAGGTATGTACAGTCGCCAGCAGGTCAAGGTATACAAAACTGTCAAATTTCTCCAAATGATTTTAAGCCTTATATTATTGAAGATAAAGTTCAAAATCAACTGAGAAAATTTGTTATTTTGTGGTAACTTGATGTGCTGGCCAATTTAGAATGACTTAGCTTTAATTCATTGGAATTCTATTTTATTTTATTTAGGTACTTCGATCGCATGTAAACTTATACTTATAAGTACTTACCGGACGATGTATAAGAAACATTATTTAGAGTGCATTTCAATACGGAACCCTTTTGCGCTAATATAACTTGCACTTGGCCGGTTTATTTAACAAAACTTGTGTTACAAAGGAAGTCTTTGAACAAAAAATCTATACTACTTAAATACGTCTTAACTACCTAGACGTTGGCTCAATTTATTAATGAAACATAACATACCATCACGCCTGTATCCCCCGAAGGCTTAGGCAGAGGTGTACTAATGTACATCCATACTTCGCCGGTATGATTAGGTGCCATGTAATAGGGGGCGAGCGTAATGCCATTAACCGGCTAGAAATCCAGACTTCGAGCTGCTACTCAGAATTTCATAGAGAAACACAAATAACACTTTACTCGACCTGGGAATCGATGAAGGACTTCTAGCGTACCTACTTAGCTGTCGCGACGTGCGAGGCCACTACTCTAATGAGGTATACATTCAAAATATTATGTTCTTATGTCTTTATTATAAGAATCGCGGTCGAGTTAACAGAACGGAGCCTTAGGAAATAGTATTTTTGGATTATCCTTAATTTCTAGTACGAATAAATAAACAAAACAACAATATTAGTGTGAACATTTAATTAAATACGATAATCTTTTTTCTAGTTTTTTTTAAACACATTTGGAAATCAACATTTATTGTGCAAGTAGGTCATTGCATTCCAATATTCAAATAATTATTCATACAAATCGGAATCAAGAATCAAATAGAACATTTATTATTCATTTCTTTAACTGCAACCCAATATCAATTCGCTCGCGAGCTCAGCGAGCATTCCTACGGTGGCCGCAACACCGCCCTTAACGAGAGTCGGCATCGACGAGGAGTCCACCACCCGCAACGAGCCGACGCCCTTCACACTCATGTCATTATTTAATACCGTCCCGATGGCGCACGTTCCTCCACAGTGCCACATTGTCGTCGACATAGCCAGCGCGTAACACCGCCAGTACTCAATGTCATAGATTGTTCCCTCACACAACCCTGAGTCTAAAATTGTTGCGTTCACGCTCTTGAAATAGCTCGTGTTTAGTAACTGCGAGTGATCCATCAACGCCCCAACAATCAGGTTCAAGTCAACGGGGTTGCTGAATGCACCGGAGTATATGATGGGAGCGTCACTAGGGTCTGCACTAGCTAAAGAGACGTTGCCTTGTGATTCGGGAAGTGTTAAACCTATCAATGAAAGCCAAGTTTTCCTATTTGTAGTACCTTCGTACAACATTTGGCAGACTTCATCTGAATAACTAAACATTAGCGAACACAGATTAAGTATAGCTGTGGAGTTGGCTTCGAACCCTAGGATGATAGCCTGGTAAATTTCGGTGTTCGATGATAAGTTGAGTGCCTTGTTGCCCGTGATCGTCGGCGTTGGGAATCTATGAGGGTTTGATGCTCCGGAAGCTACCGTACTTTCATCCATTTGAAATAGAATTGGCACTGCTGTTTGATCCAAGAAGTTCTGGCCGACGGGAAGATCAGCGATTGTTTCTATACCTAAAGACTCGAGGTGAGCTTGAGGTCCGATGCCAGACGTCATCAACAGTTTAGGACTGCCGACCACGCCGGCGGAAACTATAACTTCCTTTTTAGCATAAAGTAGATACGTAGCGCCGGATTTAGTCACTTGCACTCCTTTTGCAACATTGTTCTCAATCAGGATTTTAGTGGCGGTACTGGATAGTGACACGCACAGGTTGCTCCGATCCTTGGCCGGGCCCAGGTAGGCGAGCGCGTTATTTTGGCGCACACCTTTATCGATTGTGAATTCCGGCTCGGCATAGCCTAGAGATAGTTCATTCGGTGAGTATTTGTCCACAATAGGATTCCCAAGTTCTTTTAAAGCGTTGAGGAAGTTTATGGCTTCAGGTCGTAGATCTTTATTTATAGAAACTGTGTTTTCCTGTTTCATGTAATAGGGCAGTAAGTTATCAATGTTCCAGGTTTCATTGTTAGTCTTATTCGCCCATGCGCTGAAGTCTTGAGAGTCACCACGATTGTATAACATGTGACCGTTTGAGCTGCAACCTCCTAGTACTTTGGCTTGGACCAGAGAGAAAGCCTTCCCTATTAAGTTCTGCATGGTGTAGTTGTCATTTGTCGTTGTGTAGTTATAGTCGTAGTTCGAAGCTTTCATAAACATGAATAGCCCCGGCAGCTGAGAAGAGAAACGGGCATTATAATACTGAGCCGCCTAACAAGAGATCAGATAGGTCATTCTGGTACTTAAGAAATGTATGGCCAACCTCTTTTATAGCAAGGGTTATGGTCTCCCATAGGATTAACTTTTTTGCTCGATTTGTGAATCGAACCGAGGACCTCTAACATAGCTTCTGCTTAGCTTTGCTGTGCCATTTCTCATGGAATGACACAGTAAAGAGTGTTGAATCTGTTGTTGTGGAAGGTTTTACGTATTACTAACAATGGTCTATAAGAACATTGTTACTAACGAAATGGACAACATTGTCTGAAATAAAGTCTTAAAGTGGTTCTGAAGACCACTAGACTAATGAAACGATTAAAATAAAGTATTTAAAAACTAACTGACCCTACATTTCGGCGCTTCAGTTTTATTGATATAGATAGATTAATAAATAAATGTTATATTTACATTAGCCTCGATGGGTGGGTATGCTCCTGCCTCGAGCACCAGCACGCTGTTATTGCCGTCAGCTGACAGCCGGTTGGCGAGCACCGAGCCTGCTGTGCCCGCGCCTACTACTATGTAGTCATACGCACTGCCATCTGTGGAACATTCATGATAGTGCTACGGTCAGGCGTCTTGCTTGGAAAATACATACGAAAAGACAGTGCAGAAGCACGTGGGTCGCAGGCTCTGCATAGAAAACTGTCTGTAACACCTACGTCTGCCACGTCCTGAAGGAACTTTACTTTCAATATTTTTTTTATTGCGATCAATAAGCTAGGGTGACTTACGCGTTGTTGTCCGTCACTAATGACGCCACGGTATCAATTGAAGCGGCGGTAGCCTTAATGGCTAGAGATTCGGACTTGCGATCATGTGGTGGCCAGTTCGAAACTCACCCATTGCACTATGGATGTAATCCCACTTGTAATACAAGCATTTAGCTTAGTACAAGGGGTTAACAAGATTACTAGTAATGTGCGTCCCACATTGCTAATAAGCTTTGTTTAAAAACAAAACAAAAAATTGGTGAGGCATCATGCATACTGGACGGCAAATATGAACGTGAATGATCTTTATAGATACACTGCAAACTGGAAGCCATTTCAAACGAGCTGCAAACTTGACGGTCAATGGGATCATATGGCTTTCGGAAAAAATATAAAAATACGTCTTACTTGTGGGGGTGCAGTCAGTAGGATACGGCCAAGCCGTGAGGCTTAGCGCCTGGAGCATGCTCATGGCCTGCTGAAATACCACCCCGGTGGCACGAGCTGATACTGCGGCGTCAGCCATATCTGCAAGGGATATAATAAAACGCACATCAAAAATACTGCTAGTGCAACAAAACTACTGATTGATCGACAAAATTACTAATTGAGCAACAAAATTCTATACACGGATATCAGCTAGGTTAGGTTAATACTGTGACCACACATCGCCAGGGCCGAATGGTGTAATAACATTACATTCCTCATAATGTTTTCCTTCACCGCTTAAGCGCACGATAATTAAGTATTAATACGCACATGACTTCGAAAAGTCAGAGGTGGGTGGCTAGGATTTGAAGTCGATACCTTTGACTTAGCAGTCCAATGGTCAAATCTTGTCGCTTCATAAATGAATCGAAAAACTTCTTTAGTAGTTAAAAAAAATAACATAGTTTTAAGTTACGATCACAAGTTCAATCAAGAGTAGTTAAAAGTAATTATTAAGGTACTCACTTACCGATGTGTTGGTGACTTGAAGTGGTCGACGAATTTAATCCGACAACGTTTTCGTCAACCTTTTATACCAAAACTTCGAAAGAGGAAGATGGGGAACATGAAAAATGGCACAGTTGCTTTATTTATTTTATTATTTTATACCAGCTGTTGCCTGCAGTGTCACTCGCGGTCCCAAAAATATTAAAATTATTAGATATATTTACACATCGATAATTTTTTGCGAAAGAGAAATTCTGTCTGCGGGTTTCGAATCTGCTTCCTTCCAATTCCATACACCGGATGCCGTAAACTAAGCTACCCAGACAACTTAAGGTATATCACCTGTTAACAACTTAAACTTATTTGGTAAAAGAGTCGAGGGTTTTTACCCGTAGGATGCAGACCTACCCTACAGCTTGTAGGTATGGCTAAGATCATGAATTCCATACATATTGTCACGCCTGTCTACCATGGGAGTAGGCAGAGACTACAGATTTCCACTTGCTACAATCCTGACACACTACTTTTGCTTCATCTACATTCATTAATCTCTTCATGCATGACCGTCGGTTTAGGGTGCTCTGAACCTGGCCTTTTTTAAGAACTTCCGCAATTAGGTTGCGGTACGTTCGCCGAGGTCGTCCCCTTCCAACTCGCCCTTCCATACTATTGGTCTGAATTCCATGGCCGTGACTGTAATAGTAGGTCAGGTAAGTAATGGCAAGTGCAATTTTTATTTTATTCAAATAGTTTATATTATATTTGAGGATGACACAAAATTATCCGATGCTGAGAACTTTCTTTTAATTGTAATATTCTCTATTCACGTCTTATTTGAACATTATCAATGTCCTCATATGCTGCTTTTGCGTCCCCAGGCGACTATGATCCAAGAAGTTTTCAGTGTTCTAACAATGTTACCTGCGATCGGTTTTTTACTAAAATTATGTACGTATATTTTAAAATGGTTGTTATGTGTTAACGTCAATTACAATAAAATTAAGTTTTTAGTAGTGGTAGTGCCTCGCTGGGTTGTCTACATGCCAGAATGGATGGGTCCGCACGACCGGAGAAGTACTACCTTCCCACAGAATATCGACCGTTTCGTACGGTGAGTGTGGAGCTCTGGAAGCCTTATACCTCCCTCAATTCCCTTCCTTCTCCTTTCTTTCCCTTAAATAGGCTCAGCAACGCATCTGCAACTCCTTTAGTTTTGCAGATATCCATGGGTGGCGCTGACTACTTACCATCAGGTAGCTCCCCTGCTTGTTTGCCGAGTTTTATCCCATAAAAAAAAACATTATATTTCTTTCGATGTTGGGACACATTGCCCGTTTTTCCCCACTTTCACGGAAATTTTTGTTGAATAGAAATTAAAAGGAAATGCGAAACCAATTTATGTGGCATTTTATTAATATTTTAATTGTTACCAATGTTAATATAATATGTATTCATCAATTTAATTGTTATTATGTTAATGAAAATGTTGTGTCTTTAGTAGGACGTTATTTTTCACTTTCAAGGTAATGTTAATAAAGCTGCTTTTATATTGTCACGTGTCATGTGACCGTACTTACCTACTAGTATTTTGAATGCTTATGACACATTCATTAATATCATCATTATTTTATTTTATTAATAATAGGCCTACGAATGACCGCCAGTTCGCCTGATGTTAAGCGATACTGCGATCTTCAATGGAGCGTGCTTGCCTAGATGAAACCGATTCACTCATGATTTAAGACACGCAGAATATATTTTTGTCGATTCTTTTTAAACCGCTCGACCGATTTTGATAAAATTAAATGGAACCATCTCTGAAGTACACACGGCTACACATCAAGCTATACAGAAACTGTTTTATGCTGGTCTCTTATTGTATGAGAAGCCTATTAAAATGCGAGATCAGCTTAAACTAGATTTGTATAGGTTGACCGGTAGCTGTGTGTACGTCCTACCAAACAAAAACGAATCATCAAAATCAATACATAATTGGAGGAATTATCGCGTAACAAACATAAAAAAAAAAACATACACAGTCGAATTGAGAAACTCCTCCTTTCTGAGTTCGGTTGAAAATTAGAACCTAAGACAAATGCAAACATGTCGAAACCACGCCTCGGTTTTTTAGAAATCCAAAATTTTCAAGTCACGTGTATATAACAACGTTTAACAATATATACCTACCTACTGCAAAATGAAAAAAAATGAATAAGCATGAAGTTGGTACGGCCACATCAGGTTATCACAAAATCTCACATTCTCTTTAAAGTTTAAATCATTTGGAGAAATTTGTCAGTTTTGTATAACCTTGTGTAATGGCGACTGTACCTTTAGCAAAAGTGAGTTGATGATTACACAAGTGTAAGGACCATCAGTGCCAAAATAAAGAGAAATTTTATTATACTTTCGTCAACAATGGTCTACCAACTGAATCAATATAAAAAAATCCGCCTTTAAAAGTAGCTTACATTTCATATCGCGAAAAATTGCCGCGCAAATCAGTACCTATGATATCGCAGCTATTTTTTTTTTGTGGTGTAGGCAGGGTTGTGTCGGACTTGTACAGTCACCAGCAGATCAGGTTATACAATGTTTAGTGGTAGGGCCACGCTGTGCGCAGCATGAATGGGCCGGCTTGACCGGGGGAGTACCACACTCTCGTAGAAGACCGACGTCCGAGTAGCAGCGTTTCGTTCGGTGAGCGAGAGGGCCAGAGGCCCAATTCCTTCCTCAATTCCCTTTCCTTCTCCTGTTCCCCTTCCCCTCCCTTTCCCTAAATAGGCTCGGCAACGCATCTGCAACTCTTTTGCTTTTGCAGATGTCCATGGGCGGCGATGCGACTTACCATCAGGTAGCTCGCCTGCTCGTTTGCCGAGTTATCCTATAACAAAAAACTGTCAAATTTCTCCAAATGATTTTAAAATTTTGCTGATTAAGTTCAAAATCAATTGAGAAAATTTGAAATCGTGTAGTATTTTTTTATTATTTTAATTTGTAGCATTAAATAGTGCATTTCGGAATATTTAATGCTAATTTTCACAATGATATATCTTTGTGAGAATTTGTGGAAACTTGATGTGCTGGCTATTGTACCGGCAAAAAACCAAACTTGCCGTCCCTGTCTGATGTTCCTCCCCAAGTCAAACGCGCGTAGGCCACAACTTATAGAGGCCTGAATCTTTCTGCACCCTCCGCCCGGTGCGTCGACTGCGGATTTGGAGAGACCTGGACCCTTCTCACTCTCTTTCTAGTGCTTTTTCTCCAACTTACTTGTATGGGTTGAGATTGAAGTTGAACATAACTCCAAGAGCACTGCAGAACTTTTAATTTATAGCTACGCTTGTCATCAATGTCAAATCGTATTCTTAGTTTGCATTCCTTAACCAATGAACTGCGTGCGTGAAAATATTCGTATATTTCTGAACATTTTATACTTACTTTAAGCTTTAAATTAAATTAAATCCATAACTTTTCAAACACCCATCCACCTTTTCACTCGCTAATTAAATTTTCTATTCTCATTGAGATTTTAATTGCTACAGGTCTCGATAGAAGCAGTAAAAACCGCCATAAACCGGTTAGACGTAGCGCCATCTATCGGCGGGAGCGATAAACATTTACTGCCATAGCGCCATCTATCGGTGAGGGGCATTAAACGTTTACTACCAAGCCTCGATTGTGATGCGCGGTGTACGTGTAATGAGACTTTAACCGAATTTTAAGCGTAGTAATAATGGAAAGGGTGAGGTCATTCTATGCATTAGTAAAGGTATTACACCAAAAGAGGATCAACGCTTTTCGCCCTTTGGGTGTGGGTGGGGAACGTCGTAAGTAAGTAAGTCATAGTTCTCGACTTCAAATCCTAGGCCAGCACTTCTGTCTTTTCGAAATCATTTGCGTATTAATTAATATTTAATTAATTAAAAGCATCTTGAGGTAATTTGCATGCCTTAAACGAACGAAATGTCCTTATTGTAGGTAGGTATTATTATCTAGGATAGTAAGGCTAATACATATCGGATTCAAGTAAAATCAGATAGTATTTCTCCGTAAATAGTGAATGTTATATTTATATTATTCTAGTTTGATCTACATGTCACTAGTGCCGAATAACCGCTTCTAGATACGATTCCAACGACTAAAGTTTTATAGGGTTTAAAATTCCTTACCAGTTTGAATTTGTCGCTGGCAAATGGCAAAAGGTTTGCCCAGTATAATGGGCGTATATTAATACAAATCTGCCTAATCCCTTCAGGGAAAACAAGCAACAAGCGTATCAGGATGTTTTATTTGCAACATTCCTTAAAATATTTCTTTTACAAAGGTATAGTCACTCTCTACACGAAAATCTTTCAGACAAAACCCATCCTACGTCTTAAATAAAGACGAGGAGGTCGATATAATCGAAGTCCAAACTAGTGCTAAGTCGCTAAAAACTTTGTCGAGTTCAGATGCAGTTCACTAACTATGTGGTTACACGACACGGTTACGTGATCGATGAAGTACGAAATGGCGTAGTGACGGATCGGCGTTTGTTACGGATTGGCGTATCGGTATTTCGAAATACCGATACGCCAATTCGTAACTTTTAGACCTTAATCTGGGAAAGAAAATTAAAGGGGTATATTATAAGTAATTGATATTAATCTAGTTCAGTTAAGGGTTCCACGGAGGGTAAATTCCATACAAACGTTATAAGAAGATTATTTGTAGTTCACAAACTTTAACTGAATTAATAAACTGGTTTCTAACACTTACGCGTATATTAGACATTGAAATCAAACTACTTTTTTATCGCGTTATATTGATTATTTTAAATACCCGACGTTATATTTATTGCTCCACAATAGATAGCCTTATCTATATCTACATATCTGTATATCATAGATAATTTTGACATTAGGACGACCAACCCCTCAGTCCACCCGTGACCATGGATGCTGTAAAGGATACGAAACGTCGGGAATTTAAAATAATCAATATAACGCGATAAAATCCGTAAAAAGTAGTTTGATTTCAATGAATTAATTAAATTACACTACCATGTCAATGTAATAATTCATCCTGATTATGTAGTAACATTTCATTATTTCACAAATTATATTTACATGTTACTTCATAGTATAAAACAAAGTCGCTTCCCGCTGTCTGTCTGTCCCTATGTATGCTAAGATCTTTAAAACTACGGATTTTGATGCGATTTTTTTTAATAGATAGAGTGATTCAAGAGAAAGGTTTCTATGTATAATACATACATATTATAGTACAGAAAAGTCGGGAAAACACGTGGGCGGAAAGCTATTATGTCATAAAAATTTAGATGACAAATCTGTTGAACTATACTTTTATCCTTGTAAACGAGTATAATGCGTCTCAGCCCGTACTGGGCCTGCGTGGTGGATTACGACCCACTCCCTCTTACCGAGAGGAGGCTTGTGTCCCAACAGTGGGAACATTTAAGGCTGATTATGTATATACGTCTCAAAAGTTATCGATTCCAGCCCTAAGGACATTAATACTTGTAGTATTAGTCCTTTCTATGGTAGCATTAGCACGTTGCACATTCTCTGTGTAATATACGGCGGGTAATATTGATTGACATCATTGAAGCTAACTCGACGTGACTTAGCTTTAGGTGAACGATTGTGTTACATGGCTCTGTACAGGTTATATTGCTTAAGAGGATTAGAGCATCTCGCTTCTTACATAAATACATACATACATAGTATCACGCCTGTATTCCCCGCAGGGAATAGCAGAGCTGTACCACATGTACCACTAATGTAACCCACAGTTAATAATTATTAGGGATGAAAATATTGCTAGTAACCGGATACAAATCCAAACTCCAAGGTACTAAGAATTTCATAGAAAAACCCCAATAACACTTTGCTCGATCAGGGAATGAAAACCAGGACCTCTATGAAATTGTTATAATAATAATATATAATACCTATATTTTTATTTCGGACTTACATCCATATTTTGTTAGTAACAATAGAAACTTATAAACTAGTGTAAGTAATATGGAGGAGCGTCTGGAGCGTCTACTTGCTCTGCTGCATGCAGTCGTATCCATAGCCCCAAGATCGGAGAGTCCCACCTATCCCCTAATGTTCTCAGAATGGTGTGAGTCAGTATGTATCTGTATCTGGTATACAAAATTGAGGGTTTTGGACGATGAAGGATTGGTCTGCCTTATTGATTTATTATTTGCAAGAATGTCTTCGAATTTTTGGTTGTACGTCATGCTGGTTTCTACACGATGTTTTCCGTCACCGTTTTGTGAGCTGAGGTGAAGGAATAATTTAAACAAAGTAAAGGGCCTATCTGGCGAACGAGAACCGACGACCAACGATTCGAGCCGATGACGATTCGAACCGACGACCAACAACTCGTATGTCGCGGCTGTTACCCCTGGGATACTACCGCCCCCTCACAAAAAGGGGACTAGATACGTAATTAAACATTCACAGCAGGGTACCCCGTTACGTGTCTGTATCTATTGCGGTAGCCAGTGCTCGCCGCACCTGCAGCGAGCCGGTATTTGGCGCGCATTCCAATCATAACTTACTATTGTTACCTGCGACGGTTGCACAATGTATTTAGCTATTGGATTTAGGTATTAAACTGGTATCAAATGCTATTGTATGAACTACATAAATACCATCACGCTTGTAGTATCTGGAAGGCTAGCCAGAGACATACATACACCTACATCTAACATAATGTCTAATAAGTTGTAATGTAAAAGGGCGAGCTAATTGCGTTATTAACCAGGAAAATCCATACCGACTCTGTATTACCTACTTAAATTCCAATATCACTTTGCTTGACCTGGGAATCGAAGCCTACCTCTAGCGTAGTAGCGCTTAGAACCACTGGACTAATGAGGAATATAAGTAATATTTTATTATTAAAATATTATTTCATTTGACGACGACGAATTATTGACGATATTTTTTTTACCATCCTCATTTTTTTTATAAAAGCTTACTAGCAATGTGGGTCGCACATTACTAATAATCTAGTTGACCCCTCATATTAAGCTAAATGCTTGTATAACGAGTGGATTCACGTCAGTAGTGCAAGCTTGTCATTGTTCTTGTGTAGGTACAATATATTCTAAGGCTCTACTAATACATTTTAGCCGAAATTTAATAAAAATATTTACTAAAAGCAAATTAATATGAAATTTTATTATTATATCATACCTATTATGCGTAATTGAAATACCTCGAAGCGCTTACATCGATCTACTTGTAATGTAATACTGAGAACAAAGTAAAAATATACAAGATGAAAAATACAGGTAGGTAAGTAAATGTTTTTTTTATGGGATAACTCGGCAAACGAGAAAGCGAGCTACCTGATGGTAAGTTTCATCGCCGTCCATGAAATGAAATGAAATGAAATGAAATGATGAAATGATATTTATTTCTGTAAATAGATATTTTAAGACACTTTTACAAGTCGTTTGTTAACTAGATGGCGTCGACGTTTCCTATCTGACGACCTCTGAGAAGAAACGTCGAAACAAACTCAGAGAATCATGGTCTCTTTTAAAGTCCAGACAATAGTAATATTATATGCAAGTTCAATGTAGGGCAAAATCTGAACAGGCCTTTTGAAGAAAGAACCATACCAGCTTTGAGTTGACCTGTCCTAACTGACAGAACGCATACATCAGTAATCGTGTAGCTCAACCATTTTTTAGGGAGCCAAACGACCCGACGCACAACGATACCAGATCAGCAAGACATTTGCGTAGGTCTTGGGAAATACTCAAAACTTTTAGAAATCTTTAATATAAATAAATGTTATACGAGTTAAAACTAACCGACATAGTACTCACATTTACATTTTGTATGGTACAGTGTACATTAATAATAATACTATGCATGATAACTATGACCTACAAGGCAACTCAGTCAACTCGTAAATGGAAAAAAATAAAAAATATTGGAGACACGATAGCCAGCAAGTCGACCATGGACATCTGCAATACCAAAGGAAGCCAAGGAAAAGGGAGAGGAAGGAGAAAAGGAGAAGAAAGGGACTGGGGAAGGTATTGGGCCTCCGGCGGTCCACACGCACCGTACGAAACGCAACAGTATGCATAACTGCCACTTTACGTCGATATTCTGTGGGAGGGTAGTACTTACCCCGGTCGTGCTGACACATTCACATTCATGCTGGCATGTAGACATCCCAGCGAGATACTACTATTATTAAAACTTTTTCTATTAGATAATTTACTAATTCTGATCACCATATATGTTTTTTTATGCTTTTCAGTTGTTATTTGGTTTTTTATGTATGGTCGCCAGCACATCAGGTTAACACAAAATGTAAAATTGTTTCAGTAGATTTTGAACTTAATCTTCAACATTTTAAGGTTTGAAATAATTTGGAGAAATTTCACAGTTTTGTATAACGTGCTGGTCAATGTACCTACAGTTTTAGGCTAAATAATATACCTAGCTATGTAGTGCATGGATCACGGAAATATTGCTGTACAAACAGTACACAAGCGTGGCACAGCACGTGCTCAAACAACGACAACAAATAGTCGCTAGTATGATTGTGCAGTGGACTCGACGCTCGATAGTGACGACATACCTATAGTCGCGTTTGATTTGTTATTGTTTTTTAAACATTTAGCATGTCAGGTATTTTAGAAGCAAAAACTTAAGAAGAAGACTGCCTCGTTAGTCTAGTGGTCCCAATCGCGACTGCTACGCTAGAGGTCTTGGGTTCGATCCCCAGGTCGAGCAAAGTGTTATTGGGTTTTTCTATGAAATTCTCAGTAGCAGCTCGGAGTCTGGATTTGTGCCCGGTGAATGGCAATAGGCTCGCCCCCTATTACATGGGACCTAAACATACCGGCGAACTGTGGGTGTACATTAAGTACACCTCTGCCTAACCCTTCGGGGAATACAGGCGTGATGGTATGTATTTTAGAAGCGGCGGAGTCTAAATTCGGTTGAAGACCGACAACTAAGCTATTCCGAAGCTAAACGCTAAAGCTGTTCGCAGAATCTTAGATAACTATAGTAAGACTTTTGAACACATTGATATTTTCGCATGTTCTCCCAGTAGGTTCAAGGGTCTTATATTAAAGGAGCTCTCTTGATTACTTGGTTCTATTGTGTAAAAGTGTAGATAGATGGACGCGATAGTCAAGTTAGTCTAGTTTTTATTGTTATCATTCTTCAACTATTATCCTAGCGTTTTACCAATTATATACCGACCATATTCCACAGCTTTATCTGTGAACAGCGGTGTGGGCTACAATATTGTACTAATTTACGAGTATGTGTATCTCTTTTTGTAACACTGTATTTTGTAGCTGTATGTTGTTCCCTATGATTAAAAAAACAAAGCCAGCTTAGCTGAGCTACGCTAGATAAGATATAAGTAAGATAGAGCTAGACTAAATTAACTTAGCTTAGCTCTTGGTTTGCAACCCGCTTAATGACTAGGGAATCGGTATTGTGAACATGTGGTTGCTGGTTTGAAACCCACCCATTGCACTACCGACGTGAACTCACTCGTAACACAAGCATTAGGCTTAGTACGAGGGGTCAACAAGAATACTAGTAATGTGTGACCCACATTGCTAGTAAGGTTTTTTTTAATTATGTTCTGTTTTTTTTTTTAAAGTTTACTAGCAATATGGGTCGCACATTACTAGTATTCTTGTTAACCCCTCGTGCTGAGCTAAATGCTTATGTTACGAGTGGGTTCACGTCGGTAGTGCAATGGGTGGGGTTCGAACCGGCAACTATATGATCGCAAGTCCGACGCCCTAGCCATTAGGCTACCGCCGCTTAAGATACGGGCAAAATGTGGATGTAGAAAGTACACCTCTGCATAACCCTTCGGGGAATACAGGCGTGATACGCCAGGTAATTATGTTCTTATATTATAATACATCTAATTCAAATTTATAAATAGAGATTACCTTTCAGGAATAAAGGCATGATGGTAAGTTATGTTAGAGGTATATGTCACCTTTGATCAGTGACGCGAATTTATTTGCTGTTCATTTGGTGCCGATGGGACCATGTTTTCGATATTTATTTATTCTGTAATGAATTTTCTTTCACGTATCAAAAGTGATTGGATTCGGTGACATTTCAGCTGTTGTACCTACAAGTAGAAAAGGAAGTATTTCGTAAACATTTATTATTTATTTAATGTGATCCAATACAAAAAACAAAATAATTTCCTTGAAATTAAACATAACATACATGCCACGCCTGTATTCCCCGAAGGGTTAGAAAGAGGTGTACTTAATGTACACCCACAGTTCGCCGGTCTGTTTAGGTCCCATGTAATAGGGGGCGAGCCTATTGCCATTCACCGGGCACAAATCCAGACTCCGAACTGCTACTGAGAATTTCATAGAAAAACCCAATAACACTTTGCTCGACCTGGGGATCGAACCCAAGACCTCTAGCGTAGCAGTCGCGATTGGGACCACTAGACTAACGAGGCAGTCGCTGTATTTCCTCAAGGATAAGGCAGAGGCGTACTTATATACACGCACAGTTCCCCCGTATTTTTATCTTCTATGTTACAGGAGGCGAGCATATTGCCTTAACAGAGCACAAAACCAATCTCCGACTGAGAATTTAAAAGAAAGCAGCAATTACCAGCTAGTTCGACCTAGGAATCGAATCCGGTACTTCTAGCACACAACAACACACTACATTTGTGGGATATATATGAAACATAGTTTAAAAGCTTATCGTGTTTGGGCATAAAAGCATTTGTGTTTGCAAATGGATTCGATCATACTAGAAAAATCGTAGTCGCTTTTTTATTGTTGTTTTTTTGGCAGTTTACAAGCTTACTGTGCCGAAAAACTGTAGGATGCTTCTTTCAGTGGATTACAAAACTACAATCTACTTCAAGCGAACAACGAAAAATATAAACACTTCATACAACGTACTCAAAGTAATTACGTAGCTTAGGTAACTTATGTTTTTTAAGGGATCGGTATCTCGGCAAATAAGCAGCGAGCTACCTAATGGTAAGTCGTCGCCGGACTAGCCACCCATGGATATTTGCGATATCAAAGGAGGTTCCGATGCATTGCCGAGCTGCCGAAGGGGAAAGGAGAAAAGGAGAAGGAAGGAGACTGACGGAGGAATAGGGCCTCCGGCGCTCCAAACTCACAAAACGAGACGAAACACGAGTATGCATACCTACTGCTACTTGACGTCGATTTTCTGTGTGTTCCCGGTCGTGTCGACCTATTCATGCTGGCACGTAGACATGCCAGCGAGGCACTACTACTACTAATATTAACTATCAAAATCTAGGATTTCGACTGTAATACAATTTGGACGCCACTCGCCGCGGCCGCGTGCCGCGCGTCGACGCGGTTTGTTCCACGTAGCCGCGGCAATGTGTGCACAGTCGCGACCTATAGCGAATTACAAATAGAATTGATAATATTGTTTGTTAGATTTTACAAATGTTTTGTTAGTAGCTAAATAATTTATCGGTGACAATAGAAATGTATTCATGTCTGTTTGGTGATGTCGATTTGTTGGTTAGGGTTTAATTGCAACGGATTTTGTAAATAGCCTAGGTTTGTGATTGGCTGATTATGAGCCGGATTCATTGTGAATTTATTAGTAATTATTTGTGTAGAATAATCAAACGATCGTATAATTTAACTCCAGTCTGTTGGATACGAGTAAAATAACAAATTAGTAATAATAAAAGGGGGATAAGATATTGTTACATAAGGAAATTCGTTTGTAATTCTATTCCTTCTCCAAAACGGTTACCAGAAACCTATTTAAGCATTAATTAATTACTTAATATTCAAAGTACGACGCTTCGCGTTAGCAAAATGTTCTTTTTCTGATCTTCCTTTACCTTTCTCGCTCTAACATACATTATTCTCTTATGTTTAACAAGGATAGAGATACAACAGCCGCCCGTCAATTACTTGACGACACTCGATTGGCTTTTGTCTCGCGAGTCGCGCCTACTGATGACACGCGGTACACAAATTGAAGACTGCTTTATTTCTTATATAAACTTCTTCATTCCATAAAAACACTATTAAGTTTAAAAACTAAAACCAAAAAAAATAATGTAAATTATTTGTTAATGATTGACTTGAAAATGCTCGAACCTAATCTTGCCTGATAAAAACCACAAATTGAGTCACAATGGATGGAGCACATACCTAATTTAAATAAATTTACTATCACACTGTTACTTCACTTCTATATAAGACGGAACATACTGAAACTGTTTTAATCGTCTTTATATATATACCTACCTATATATGAGAGTGTGAACTAATAAGTCTGATCACTAAATCCTACCAGGAAACATGTCTTTTTTACTTTTAAAACAAACGCCAGCACACGAGATAAATACAGCCATTAAAATGCTTGTCTAAAAGTTCATCACTTTGCTGGTCATGTAATACGAGCGTCCAACAATTTAATTGGTCGCCATCCGTCACGGTCGCAAATTGGTCGCGCTGCGTTAGTGCACGCGGCGCTCTAGTGGGTGACTACCTTTAACTTAAATATATTGGTTGAAACAAACATAGTGTAATAAAACGCATGACAAAAAATAAACTAGATTTAATACAGTATCACACAAGTTATAAACTTGAAAACGTTATAAAAATTAAATATTAATAATTTCCATTTAAATTCGATGTAGTTAGTTTAGGTTACGATGGAACTGGCGTAACATTTTGTTAAAAGTTCCTAAATTGTCGGTAGCCTAATGGCTAGGGCGTCGGACTTGCGATCATATGGTTGCCGGTTCGAACCCCACCCATTGCACTACCGACGTGAACCCACTCGTAACACAAGCATTTAGCTTAGCACGAGGGGTTAGCAAGAATACTAGTAATGTGTGACCCACATTGCTAGTAAGCTTTTAAAAAAAAAAAAAAAAAAATAATAAAAAAATTTTTTTTATAAAATAACTGTACAAATCTGTTGCAGGTTTAGTACAGTATGATTGAACCGGTAGGGTATCATTTGCAGGTTTGAGACGAGTTTCGTTTCAAGCATTGGAACAGTAAATAGATTGATAGTATCAAGCTCGACTATATTTTTTTCATAACTAATTACCCATAACCACTGACCTTAATATTCTATACAATATATTGAGATCAATGCCCCGTATTAGATCTCACAGCGAGGTCACTAAACAATCATAGATACTTATAATACTTATAATGAAACATCATCATACAAAACATACAAACCTACCATCACGCCTGTAGTCCCCGAAGGGTTAGGCAGAGGTGTACTTAATGTACACCCACAGTTCGCCGGTATTTTTAGGTCCCATGTAATAGGGGGCGAGCCTATTGCCATTCACCGGGCACAAATCCAGACTCCGAGCTGCTACTGAGAATTTCATAGAAAAACCCAATAACGGGCTCGACCTGGGGATCGCACCCAAGACCTCTAGCGTAGCAGTCGCGATTGGGACCACTAGACCAACGAGGCAGTCAACATGATCATCAGTGAAACATCATCATCATCATCAAATCAGCCTATTACCGTCAACTGTTGAATGTGGCCTACATTCAACAATGCTTTCACTGATAGTCCCCCAAAGAGGTACTATCAGCGAAAGCATTCCAGAAGTTGTGGTCACCAACCCGCCTGCCAAGCGTTGTGACTGGCAAATCCCCTCAATGATGAGTAGCATAACAGATATAATGAATAGTACCGGAGCCGAAATTATTAAAAATTAATTAAAAGAACGTAAATAAATATATCTTATAAACACCTTCATAGTAATACCTACTTATAATCACAATCACTACGTGATATCTAACTTTTGTTGTAATTTTTAGAATAAAGTTTACCGTCAACTTCAGTTTAATATTTTCGATTCCACAGACAAACTGTTTGTACAGTTTTGTGGGATATTGTGCTAGTTTTTATAAAAAATCTGTACCTATCTAATATAAATAATAAATACATAAGTGAAAAACTAAATAGAGGTTACCCAAATTGTCCTATTTTTGGTAATGACAGCTAATCCCTTGTTAACTAATATCATTGTGTAGCTCCAAGCCGCTAATTGGACTAATGTTGTACAAAGCTAGCTTGTTGTCAGCCACACACTAATACCAGTTTGTGATCAAACCTAATGACGCACTAAATCTGTTCTACTTATCACCAACAAGCATCACGAAGCAGGAGATCTAAAATACCTACAGTATTTGTAACTTTTCTAAATAAAAAGAACTTATAAATCTGTGTAGGTTTGAATATACTATTATTATGGCCGGATAATAATATTAAAGCATACCATTTTAGCAATGCTAGAACAAATTATCCCAGTATATCATAAAATGATCAATAAACAATGGATAAAAAGTATTAATCCTAAAAATTGCTTAAGTGTTCCGTTAAGTGTTGTTACTCTTAAGGTCAAAGATCCTGCTTGACAGGTGGTGAAAGTTGATTGCATTTGCCTTAGTCCTGCTCATGAAATGCTACAATACAAGGAAGATCTAGTTAAAGTTAAGTCAACCAGTTAAGTCTAAAAAGAGATAGTTTGACTGAACACAGTAAAATTGTTTGGCACCAGTTTAACGTGTAAGGTTATCTAGGATCATTAAACCCTCTAGATTTCGCCACCATGGGACTTACATCCATTCTCCATGGCCATAGTTTTTTTTAATACCACTAAAGTGTACTGGTTTCTTACACTTACGCGAATATTAGACATTGAAATAAAACTACTTTTTACGGATTTTATCGCGTTATATTGATATTTTTAATTCACGACGTTTCAGATCCTTTACAGCATCCATGGTCACGGGTCGACTGAGGTGTTGGTCGTCCTAATGTCAAAATTATCAACAGCTACCCTACATTTTGTTGATTATTATTTGATCCGGTCTCGCAGAATGGCTAAAATCAGCCAATAAAGTGGCTAAAATGCATGCGGCCCGCCTGATAGGGCCCAACACCAGGGGTGTCACACGAGCGTTGCCAACCCTGTAAATAAAATCCACAATATTAATTTACCTTAAACCAATATTTTTATCGTTTGTTGTCATAACTCGATATCCTTTTACATTTCCCCCACCAGAATATCGGAGGGTACCTGCAGACAACATTTTAGATTTACCATCATGAGTTTGTTTTTAAAAAAATCCAATTCCGTATGCCATTACTGGATATTCACTTAATACATTTGTTTATTGCCGCGGGTGCCATTAAATCAAAATATACGCCGCTCATGTAGGACTAAGGGTAGGCACACAAAATAGGCATACATCAGAAAATCCGCTGAAAATTTTTGATAATATTATATACCTAGGACGTAGAAAGATGAGATCGGATCCATATACATATAATAGAATGCTTGTAGTAAGGCAAATAACGTAAACGGATCATACGTCATAACGTAAAGTGAATTCATTTTTTCAATGCTGTTTCCATGAATCGTAGTATTTTTTTTTTCAAATACAACCATACAATTTCTTACTTTTCATTCTTGCTATGGTATTTAAAACCGTTATAATAATACTAGCCACACTAGCATTCAGTTTGCTAGTGTGGCTAGCAATCAAACACATTCATTTTCTATACTTATTGCACGTAATAATATTATTTAGACTATAATTATAACGCAAATCTTCGGATTTAAAATCACTATAAAATTTCGGTGTTCAAAATTGAAGCTGCATAAGTAAGCGTCAATGTAGATTCGTTTGAAGTTGATTTTCTGTTCATTTATCTTTTGTTGTTAACATTCGTAAGGATGGCCCGCGCTCAGCAAAAAATATAAAGTGATATTTTTTTGAAAAACAACACTTTTTTGTTCGTTTTTAATTGGTTTGTTATTAACACGGATCGACGATTTGTAACTCTTTTTGCTGTCTCGGTGTTTACTCAAATGTGCAAAACAAACAGTATAATGTTTTTTTATGTAATTGAATAAGTAATTTCAATGACAACAATGTATACAGTATGCAATGTGTATGGGACACCATTACTCTGTATCAATAAATCATTATACCTTTACCCCAAATAAGTGATTTCTAATTATTATGATATCTCGCAATAGGTATTATATAAAAAAGCCGGCAATGTCATGGTGCCATGTCACCCACTCAACGAACTCCTTAGCGTGGCCATAGGTTGGTATGTCATACACATCTAGTCGAGTTCCTTAGAAATAGGGACTACGAGTACAGCATACTTACTGCTTTCAAAAGGGTGTGAATCATGCCCTCGAGAAATATAGGGGTATCCTATAGCGGTATCCTATAGCGTAGGCCGTAGCCTGTAGCGCTTACCGTAAGAGCTTACTATCAGGCGGGCCGTAGGTATGCTTGTTTGCCAACATGTGCATGTTTGTAGTAAAAAAAAAGAAGTTTCAATCAACCGTTTTCTTTCCGAATTCGAACCACGTCTGGTAGATCTTTTACTAAAACTTATTCAAACCCAGTTCGTGGGTTCGAACCCAGGACCTTTAGCGTAACAGTCTAGTAAATCAACCTCATTAGTCTAGTCGGATCACTAGACTAATGAGGCAGTCTTCTACGATGACAACTACGAATACATTTTCTGTCTTTTGTCTTCCACCCTTCATGGACCTCAAAGACGAAAGTCTATTAGACAATGCGTAGGCAGCAATTGTCTGTCAGACGGAGGTCAGACGACAGACGCGTTCGTACTCAAGTTCTCATTTCCTTCGATGTCTCGCGAGCGAGTGCGGACGAAACTGTCGCTTTTTATGTAAACTGGGGACTTAGGACAAAATGTGTCAAAACTTTTTTTATGTATTATGCTATACTGCAATTTATAGTTATAATTTTTATTAAAGATATAAATTTTATTTTTGTAATAGATTGTGTAATTGCTTGTGTAGATTAAGTACGTATTAATATTTTATTTTCACACTGCTGACTACATTTCTGGTCTGCTGGAAGAGATTTCTTTAGAAATAAGCTGTACCTTTGCACTTTAAAGTCCTATGTTTTTTATTTACTTTTTCTTTTATGGTGTACATAAATAAATAAAAGAAAAATTTTACCGCTTCTTAATGAATAAAAGAAAGTAATTTAGGCTCGCGATTTTTGCTCGAAACATTTAAGCTCAAGCACAATTAAGTTATTTTAGTGAAGGAAAAATACGACCGCGGGCAGGATTCGAACCTGCGTCTTCTGGTTAAGTACACCAGACGCTATGACCGCTAAGCCACCGCGACCCCCACCCGCCATGTCGAAATTTGCCTTCACATTTTAAATTTACGTCTTTGAGGCGACGTCAGTGACATCTGTTGAAAATGTGCTTTTCAACCGACATGACATGCTTTACAGCAAGTACGATGTCGTACGATGCCACCTTACCTTTTAACTATCTTTTTGTATTTTTTAGTTTAGTTTATCGTACTTGCTTACTTGCTTGGGATCGCGGTGCCTTAGCGGTCATAGCGTCTGGTGTACTTAACCAGAAGATGCAGGTTCGAATCCTGCCCGCGGTCGTATTTTTCCTTCACTAAAATAACTTAATAATCTTTGCATGGAAAATGCCTAAAAAATACAAAAAGATACTCAAGCACAATTGTATAATTTAATAGTTTCTGTTGTAACTTTTTATAGTATGTCGAACTTGTACTGACGTAAAACTGTGCATATGGGATTTATGCACAAGAATCAGCCTGAACCCAATTCCATGCTGTAAAATATGAAATACTGGCAATCTCAGCAGCGTATGAAGAAGGCCAGGACAGAAAATTTTGGACTAAGTTATGGGAGACCTTTGTACATCAGTGAAACCCAGAACAGGCTACATTAAAGAAATACCTACAATCTACATAAATAAATTATTCGCATCAAAAAGTTCTCAACTCCACAGTGTACGCACTTGCCCACAAAACAAGGCTTCGTTCAAGCTATTACTCAATTTCCTAGCTTCCGGCGATTGTCGATTGTCAATAAAATGATCGTACAATCAAATATTTTGCCTGGTGCCACCCCCCACGACTTCACACCTACCCCTCGCAATAAATAAGGAAATTAGTTTTTTGTTTGGCTATTTTAGGCCCTTTTTTGTATGATTCGTGTTCCCTCCAGAGCCATTGTTGGTTGTTTTGTAAATTGAAATGTGGGGATTCGTCTGTAAGGCCTCCTGATTGATTTAAAATATACCAAGATGTTATTTGATGTGGAAATATTGATAAAAGAAATCGATTATTTTTTATACAGGTAGGCATATTACGACAATATTGTTATGTTAAATGTAAGTCTTTTGGTGATAGTGATTGTTAAATGCAGTGGTCGGAAACGGTGCTAGGTCGCGTGAAGTCCTTATGTCAATGTTAAAGTCGAGCACAGTGATGCTCGGTTTTTCTATCAGATGGAAATATTTCGGAGTTTGGATTTGTACCTGGATATTTTAGCAAAGCCTGTAAGAACCTCCGGTGTACTAGACAATAGACGCCCATAAGACCGACGCCCATAAGACCGACGCCCATAAGACCGACGCCCATAAGACCGACGCCCATAAGACCGACGCCCATAAGACCGACGCCCATAAGACCGACGCCCATAAGACCGACGTCCATAAGACCGACGCCTATAAAACCGGCGCCCATAAGACTGACGCTCATAATACCGACGCCCAGAAGACCGACGCTTATAACAGAGATGCCCAATAGACCGACGCCCATAAGACCGACGCCCATAACACTGACGCCTATAAAACCGATGCCCATAAGACGTAACATTGACGCCCAAACCACTGTCACCTATAAGACCGACGCTCAAAATACCGACGCCCAAAACACCGACGCCCATTACATAGATTTCCGTAAGACCGACGCCTAGAATATTGACGCCAATGAGACCGACACTTATAACAGAGACGCCCATAAAACTGACGCCCATAAGACCGACGCCCATAAGACCGACGCCCATAAGACCGACGCCCATAAAACCGGCGCCCATAAGACTGACGCCCATAAGACCGACGCCCATAAGACCGACGCCCATAAGACCGACGCCCATAAGACCGACGCCCATAAGACCGACGCCCATAAGACCGACGCCCATAAGACCGACGCCCATAAGACCGACGCCCATAAGACCGACGCCCATAAGACCGACGCCCATAAGACCGACGCCCATAAGACCGACGCCCATAAGACCGACGTCCATAAGACCGACGCCTATAAAACCGGCGCCCATAAGACTGACGCTCATAATACCGACGCCCAGAAGACCGACGCTTATAACAGAGATGCCCAATAGACCGACGCCCATAAGACCGACGCCCATAACACTGACGCCTATAAAACCGATGCCCATAAGACGTAACATTGACGCCCAAACCACTGTCGCCTATAAGACCGACGCTCAAAATACCGACGCCCAAAACACCGACGCCCAAAACACCGACGCCCATTACATAGATTTCCGTAAGACCGACGCCTAGAATATTGACGCCAATGAGACCGACACTTATAACAGAGACGCCAATAAGACCGACGCCCATAACACAGACGTCTATAAGACCGCTTATAATAACACCGACGCTCCTAAGACCGACGCCAGCAAGTCCGATGCCCATCAGTACGACGCCAGCAAGTCCGATGCCCATCAGTACGACGCCAACAATACCGGCGCCTGTAAGACTGACATCTGTAAGACCGACGCCTAAAACACAGACGCCCATAAGGATGATGCCCATAAGATGGACGATTGGACGCGTATAAGACCGACACCCAAAAGGTCGACTCCCATAAGACCGAGGGCGACGACGAGATTGTAATATATAGGTAGGTACTATGTATATTTGGCAACCCTGCCTCTGTCTAACCATCTTGAGGAAATACAGGCTTGATTGTATGTTGCATACCATCACGCAAAGGTATACTAAAGTACACCCACATTTCGCCGGTATGTTTAAGTCCCATGAAGTAGGGGGCGGGCCTATTGCCATTAACCGGGCACAAATCCAGACTACGAGCTGCTACTGAGAATTTCATAGAAAAACCTAATAACCTGAGGATCGAACCTCCAGCGTAGCAGTCGCGCTTAGGACCACTAGACTAATGAGGCAGTTGATTGTATGTTATGGTACAGAAATGGTAGAACTATGTTTATAATAGATTCTATTTTTATTGCACATTGGACCTCGTTCTAATAACAAAGTTTATTTAAAAAAACATTAGTTAACGTGATGACCTTCCAACGTCGGTAAACCAAATAAAATGAAACATTAAATTCCTCAATTTCACAATAGAAACAACCCTCCTTTGTCGGACAATTGCTGGCGGATAAATATTTAAATTACACGCGACGGACGCTATTCATGCTTTGATCCTCAACAATCGATATAATGTAGTCGTTATTATAACAACAGGGATTCACAATACTGAATAACATTATCGTGTCCTGATTTTAAGGGTTGTGTAGGTATTTAGCCAGTGATGTAACTCGGTCTTACAGTTTGAATTATACAGGTGCGGATTTTTTGTCACCTGCACACGTTAAAAGGTTGATTCTACGCTTCGCACTCAACATTTTTTCTATGAAATTATTACTATTCGTAAAGAATAAATACATCTTCCTATACAAAAGTAAACAGACCAAATTTCGTCATTTATGAAGTATTTTTTTTTACGTATTATTACATACATACAAACATACATACATAATTTCACGCCTGTCTCCCATGGGGGTAGGCAGAGACTATAGATTTCCACTTGCTACGATCCTGGCACACTACTTTCGCTTCATCTACATTCATTAATCTCTTCATGCATGACCGTCGGTTTACGTATTATTAATGGATTTAATAGGGAAAGATGGTCAGTAAAACGGTTGAATCACCCCTATTACGGGTGGAGATGACTAAATTGGAGTCCTGTATAACTATGCTCCAATAAATTCTAGCCTTTATATATTATATGACCTTACAAGATTGAGTACCTATTATGCTTATTTTTTATTATTTTTTTAGCATTAAATATTGCGAAATTTTCACAAAGATATGAATTTTCTAATTAAAGAAAATTTCTAATGAAAGAAAATTATGTCTCAGGCAGGGTTTGAAAGCGTCTGGTGTACTTAACCAGAGAGACGCAGGTTCAAACCCTGCCTGAGATAGAATTTGTTCATCTTTCACTAGAAATTTTCTTTAATTAGAAAATTCATATCTTTTTGAGTACCTATTATTAGAATATTAGGCGTATCAATAAAATAAGTCCGTCTATTCATGTAACGATTACATTATTATTATAAACATAACATTCACCAAACAGTGAAATACCTTCGCTGACAATTTAAGTCACATTTAATAAACCAGAGTTTGCTTGGTGCCCTTGGTGGTTGCGCAGGTTTGATGATAGATGAGCTAATGACTGGAGTGATAACTATTCTCGCTACAACACTCAATGTTTGCGATCCTCAAGAAAGATGACCCGTTCGTGACTATCACGTACACCGAATTATATCGTTGATTACTTAAAGTTTTGTTTAACTTACCTTACAATTAGCTTTTCTCGTGTTGCATAATTATGTTCATTTCCAATGACTAAAATTTTTCATGGATTAAATACATTCGAAACAACTACATCTATCGCCAGACAAACGCCAAACAAACTTGTTCCGGGCGGGGTCGAACTGGCGTTCCAAAGTCCTATAGAAGCTATCAAAATTTAGCCACACTAGAGTGTTTTTGAGTTTTCTATGAAATTTCGCCTTCGGAACGTTAGGCAGAGGTACAATACGTCCCATAAAATAGGAGGCCTATTACGCCTATTGTTTTTAACGAGGCATAAATCCAAGCTCCGAACTAATACTGAAAGTTTAATTTAAAAACTCAATAACGCTTTGCTTGACCTCAGAATCCTACTCAGGACTTCTAGCGTGCTAGTAACGCTAATGACCACTGGACGAATAAAGCTGTTTATATAAGCATTCCTCTTTTCTTAGTAATCGGTGTCACGTACCAATTACTAGTCGGTCCATCTCGTAGTGAATTATACTGCGCATCCCACAACGGTGTCGTCTCAGACCGATCACTGACGTAATACCTGGCATTACCCGGTATTATCGGTATTAGTCCCGGTATCTCGGTGATACCGGTAAAGTCCTGCGCATAATTTATTGTTGCGACATAGCTAGCCTTTTCTTAAAGTGACAAGTATAAAATAAATATATTTTTTTATATGACAGGGCGGGTAAGTTTTTGTCATTAAAATGCTCGTAATTCAGTATTAGAATAAATGTATTTATTATTTAGGCGGACTGCCAGAGACCCAATTCCTCCCTCAGTCCCCTTCCTTCTCCTTTTCGTTTTTCCCTTACTTTTCCTTAAATAGGCTCGGCAATGCATCTGCAACCCTTTGATATTGCAAATGTCTCTGTGCAGCGACTACTACTTACAGGTAGTTTGCCTGCTCGTATGCCGAGTAATGCCATATATTTTTTTTCTCTTTCACAGAGGTGCCTTAAATCAAATCAAATCATTTATTCTTGTTAAACATAGGTAAAAATACAGTTCTTAAATATTATGTTAATAGCACGCTATGTTTTGCCATTACAGCGTACAAGTTAAAGTAGGTATATAACAATAGTCATTAAGAGTATAACTATAAATTACAATGTCGGCAATAAAAAGAAAAAAAACTAAATGTCGGAGTATTACAATTATTAAATTAAAATGTCAATAAATAAAAAATAAAAAAAATAATTACATTTTTTAACAGAAATTATACGAATAATGTTCTCTAACCCAATTTAGTTTTATTTTTCCGCTAGAAACTCGGTAATAGTGTAATATGCTTTTTGGACGAGGAAGTCTTTTAGACGTCTTTTAAAAACATTTACACTCAGGTCCTTTAAAGTAAGTTTTACAAGGTGTGAAGCTTATTTGTAATCCTTTGTGGGAGACTGGTATCTGCACTAGGCTGCGCTCATTACATTTATATTCAGTGTTTCTGTTACTATCATCCTTTATTTATTACTAACTGACCCGTTTCCACTTCCTTGGGCAAAATAGTCCATAACACTCACGAATAACATGGCTTTCTATTGGTAATTAACAATTCTCAAAATCAGTTCAGTAGATCCAGAGATTACTCACTACAACCTCGAAAACTTTACCTCTTTACGATATTAGTATAGATAGATAACTTATTATAATTAATATGGGTCTAAAAACTATAATTAAAAAAATATTGTAATTGTTAGGACATCGGTGTTGCTTAGAAATTAGTTTGCGGAGGACTAATAATATTAGCAAAAATATTCCAAGAAATAGTTATCAAACATTTTCTGATACCTAACGTTTGCATTTGGAATCAACGGTCCACCTGAAAAGGGACCCACTTAACGTCACAAAGGGCCTGACACAGGACATTGACGATGTATGGCCGTCCTCACTTACCTAGATAAGTATAGCAAGACAACTGCGAAGCTAGCGCTCATAATAATGATATAGTCTTAGTTTAGAGAGAAGGAACAACAACCGGTCAGGGTTAAATATAAAAAAACCGGCCAAGTGCGAGTCGGACTCGCGCACGGAGGGTTCCGTATCATTACGATTTATGACGTATTAAAAAAAAAACTATTTACTAGATCTCGTCCAAACCAATTTTCGGTGGGAGTTTACATGGTAATCTACATCATATAGTTTTTTTAGTTTTATCGTCTTCTTATTTTAGAAGTTACAGGGGGGGGACACACATTTTACCACTTTGGAAGTGTCTCTCGCGCAAAATATTCAGTTTGTGACGTATTAAAAAAAACTATTTACTAGATCTTAGTTAGATTAGAAACCTCAATATCATTTTTGAAGACCTATCCATAGATACCCCACACGAATGGGTTTGATGAAAAAAAAATTTTGAGTTTCAGTTCCAAGTATGGGGAACCCCCAAAATTTATTGTTTTTTTTCTATTTTTGTGTGAAAATCTTAATGCGGTTTATAGAATACATCTGCTTACCAAGTTTCAACAGCATAGTTCTTATAGTTTCAAAAAAAAAAGGCTGTGACACGATCGGACAGACAGACAGACAGACGGACGGACATGACGAATCTATAAGGGTTCCGTTTTTTGCCATTTGGCTACGGAACCCTAAAAACGCTCTTCATAAGGTTCGAGATTGGTTCACGGTTAATAATGGGTAGATGGTTCATGGTAATAGGCTCATCCCCTATTAGATGGGACCTAAACATACCAGCGAACTGATATACACTAGCTAGAGCTCTGTAAACTCTTTAGAGGAGACAGGCATGATGGTATGTTAAATAAGCAGAAGACGGAATAAAGTACAACAAGCCTTACTTAAAAAACAATTAGCTGCAGAAAATCTGAGACATAATTACTGGAATGACCTCAAACTTACCAACTTTTTCTAAAAATTATCAGTTTTACTAGGAGCGTACACACACACTCACATACTCCGCATGCACACATATTCAACTTCCCACAAACCTCTTCTACCCTCGTACTCGTTTCGCACACTCTCACACTTCTATAACCCGCACAATAACCCTCACTGACAATCTCACCCACACCCTCATTCACACCCTACTCCTACTCACACAATATCCACACTTTACTACACATGTTTGCTATGTATTAATATTTTTACATATTTGTACGTTATTATTAATTAATAAGTTAGTTGTATAATAGCAATAAAGGGTCCAGGTGAAAAACAGCGTCAAGATCTGCAATGAGCTTGACATTATGCTGACCCTGGATACCTATTTGGTTGTGCCGGGAGACGTAATGTATCATAATTAAAGCGAAGTTTTGTTTAACGAAAATAACTCCTTATGTTAAATTTAAGTGTGAACCTAGTCCGTTTTTTGTTTTTGTAGAAATAATACGATTTAAGAGTACAATAATTAAATCCGTTTATTGAAAAGTCCAACACGTTTGACAAAGCTGTGTCCCGAAGAAGAAGGAAAGATGGCGCCACAAGTGGAACCAATAAGGTTGTAATGCAAAGGCGTTGTTTACATTCTTCCAACATCCTCCCTTAAACATAAGCCCATCTTGGACGAACAGTAAGCCAGTTTTGAGTGCGTCGTGGCTTTGGTTAGGGCATCTGCAACCATCATATCAGTTTGTATATACCGAACTTCAATGGCTCCGCAAAGCACTTTGTCGCGTACAAAGTGGTGCCTCACGTCGATGTGCTTCGACCTAGAGTGATAACCATCAGAACCTGAAAGTTTGATACAACTTTTATTTATTTATTATTTATTAGGAACAACAAACAGCAGTATATTAAATATTACACATGATAGGAGTATTAACTAATAGACTTAACAAATACACTACTCACGACGTTATCCACAGATTACCATATAAAATAATTAGCATAAGTACTGTTAATAATAACAATAAGGGCAAACTTAAAGATAAACATTACACGGTTAAAATTAAAATTAATACTCGGTTTGTTATGAAAATGTATCTCGGAGAGCATAAAATGAAGGGGAAATATCTAATAATATCTGCGTACTAGATACTGGGGACAAATATAAAGGTTTGGAACCAGATAAAATCGGCTAAAAAAAAAAATCAAAAAAAGGAAGGACGAACCTAAGGCTATTTAAATACATTAGGTTTAATCAATTAGGGATAACATCGAAACTTATGGCTGTTCCTTTAAAGTGGAAATAACTTGATTTTTGAACCTATTCTTGTTCAGAAATATAATATCAATAGATCCAAACTTTTTATTATATGTGTCGACCAGTCGGTGCAGCGGAGAGCGTGCGCCTGCATTGGTATGGCAGAAGTTAGTGGCAAACAAACACCGTGATCGTACTTCTCTGCTCTGTACTGTGCGAGGGACCCGGTAGCACAAACTTCTCACAAGATCAGGACAATCAAGCTTGTTGCGGCATATACTGAACAGGGTCATCATTTCTAGGAGTATGCGTCTAGATTGTAGGGACAGGATATTATATTTTTCGAGCAATGATTGGTAGGAAATCCTTTTACGAAAGCATCTATAGTGCACAGAGCGAAGGTATTTACGTTGGACTAACTCCAATATTTCTATATATTTTTTGTAAAAAGGATTCCAAATAGGGACTGCGTACTCTAATTGTGGTCGGATTATCGACTTGTATAAATGCAAATAAGTGGAAGGGCGGCGGAATTCTCTAGAAGCGCGCATTACGAAGCCAAACATTTGATAAGCTTTATTGACTATATTATTCACATGCGCATCGAAATGGAGCATGGAGTCTAAATGAACACCAAGATCGCGGAGACAAGTAACATTATTTAGGACAGTATTGCCAAAACAGTAACTAAACCTGATGACCAATTTCTTTTTGGTAAACGTAATACTATGACATTTAGAGTAACTAAGCTGAAGTTTGTTAGAGGAGCAGTATTCTGAAAAACGATCAAGGTCCTTCTGTAAATCTATGCAATCAGATTGATTGGTGATATTTTTATATATCTTTAAGTCATCCGCGTATAGGAGAAATTTCGAAGATTGAAAACAATTTTTAACATCGTTAATAAATAAAATGAATAATAATGGACCTAGAATGGATCCTTGCGGTACTCCAGATGTGACTTTAATGGGGCTAGACTCATAGCCACTTATCACCACTTTTTGAGTCCTATCAGTGACGTAAGAAACGAACCAGCGAAGCAGATTTCCTCTGATGCCGTTAAATGCAATTTTATCTAGTAGTAATTTGTGATCCACTTTATCAAACGCTTTTTGGAAGTCAGTATATACCGCATCAATTTGCTGTCTATTATCGAGGCTTTCAAATAACTGCGATGTAAAAATGAGGAGGTTACTCACGCAGGACCTATCCTTTACAAACCCGTGTTGTTCTTTTAATATCACGTGGCGTAGGACGGGGTAGATCTCGTTGTGAACGAGCTTTTCAAAAAGTTTAGAGAGCACCGACAGCAAAGATATTGGGCGGTATGTGGACACATCATTTTTAGAGCCGCTTTTGTGGACCGGAACAACGTTAGCTCGTTTCCAGATTTCTGGGAATACGCCATTAGTAATGCATTTATTAAATAGTATGAGTAGAGGAAAGCACAGTGTGTCGCAGGTGTTTTTTAAGAAGATAGAGGGAATCCCGTCAGGGCCCGGCCCCTTAGATGCATCTAAAGACTTAAGTTCACTCTGTATCTTGTCCATGGAAAAGTGTAAATTGCAAAGGTTAATATCGTTATCAGGAGTAGGGGGCGGTGGTTCCCATGAATTATGATCAAACGTAGAGGGTTCATATACCGAGTGGAAAAATGTGGAGAATAAATTACAAGTAGCAGTTGGTTCATTGGAAGACTGTTGTTGGTAATATACTGTAGAGGGGATATTGTTACTGGATTTGCGACTGGAGACATACGACCAAAATGCCTTGATATTGACAGCCACACTGTCTTCCACCGTGTTCATATATCTTTTATAGCATATGTCTGCGTCCTTTTTGAATTTCGCTCTATAAATGGAAAATACTTCATAGTCGCTAATATTTCCGTATTTTTTCCACTTCGTCCATGCTTGTGATTTTTTTCTGTATGTACGCAAAAGTGATTTAGTGAACCAGTTCGGAAAATTACAGCATTTGGGTTTGCGCGTGGGAGTGTGTAGCTTAATGATGTCATAGATCTTTTCGTAGAAAATTGAAACTGCTTCCTCAGGAGGTAGTTCTTCTAGAAGGCTAAGCCAGTCAAGGGCTTCAATTTCGGAATTAATCTCAGCATAGTTAGATTTGTGATAATTAAATGGAATATGGTTTATTTGTTTAGATATACAAGAAGGTTTTCTAAATGGTATTGATGCATAGAAGACTGGATGGTGGGAATCAATGGGCAAAAGCGAAACATTAGGAGTATGAGTCACTACGTGTGTGTTACAGAAGAATAAGTCCAGGATGCGCCCGTTGTCGTTAGTACTATTGTTATACTGATTCATATCCAATAGAGAGCAAAAACTCAATAGATGACGACTAACATTTGAATAGGTGTTACTTGCGGCACACGCCATAAGAGTTTTGGAACTTATCCAATTAATCTCAGGTAAATTAAAATCGCCGGCTAAAACAGCGTATTCTATGGAGGGATCGTCAATTAAAATAGCCAGTGAATCAATAAAGTTAACATAAATATCCTCTGTTGTTTTTGGGGGTATGTAAGTGGTGCATAGTAGTAAATATTTATTGTCGTGAAAAGGGATTTTAATTATTTTATGTTCCGGTAAAATTAATGGAGGAGACAATGTGACACATGACGAATTAAGGGCCTTGTCGATCGCTATTAGGACGCCTCCTCCATCTTTCTTATTAGAGACGGAACGATTACGGTCGCATCTGTATACCGTATAGCGGCTATCAATAAATTCATTTTCGGAAATATCCGGCGTCTTTGATTATCACTGTAAATAACCATAGCTTGATTCTTCAAGTGTGGCCAAAAGCTTTCTTGAAATTGCTTTAGCCATAAAGCTTCTTGTACACATGATGACAGAGACATATACTCTGCTTCAGTCGTAGACAAAGCAACTGTAGGCTGTCGTCCCGAGTTCCAACTAATTGGTCCTCCCTGAAACAAGAATGTGTAGCCTGTGCAGGAACGGCGATCATCCTCTGAGCTCGCCCAGTCTGCGTCGCAGTATCCATGAGTCATCATTTCTTCTGGCATTTGTTTATAGGTCAGTCTATAATCTTTAGTGCCGTTCAAATAACGCATGACACGCTTAAGAGCAAGCCAATGCTGCATTTCGGGTTTGCTATTGTATTTGCTCAACATATTAATCACAAAACTAATGTCTGGCCTTGTAACTTGTGAAATGTATAATAAACATCCAATTATCTCCTGATAAGGAACATCAGTTAATATTTTAGTTTCCTCAGAATCTCCTTTTTGAAACTTTGTATTTATATCTATTGGAGTTTTCACTGCCTTACAATCAGACATACCATATCTTTGTAATACTTCTAATATGTATTTTCTTTGATTTAAATACATTATTCCATTTTTCCTGTCCCGTTCTACATGTATCCCAATGCAGTAACATAGATCTCCAAGATCTTTCATTTTAAATTGTTTATGAAGTTCTGTCTTTACATAACTTTTTGCTTCTTCATTATTTGTAAATATTAACAAATCATCTACATAGATGGCCATAAACGTAATATTACTCTCATTTACAAATTTGTAATATACACAGGGATCTAATTTCGTTTGCAATAAACCCATTTCTTTCAGTGTATAGTCAAGCTTTTTATTCCACTGTCTGCTTGCTTGTTTTAGCCCATACAATGATTTTTTGAGTTTACATACTTTCTCACCACTCTCATATAAAGGTGGTTGCTTCATATAAATCTCCTCTTCTATGTCCCCTTGCAGAAATGCTGATACTGCATCCATTTGACATATATCTAAATCATATTTAACGGCCAGAGCAAACAAGTATCTCAGAGATGCAAGTCTCACAACTGGTGAAAATACTTCAGTGTAGTCAATTCCTGGTCTTTGTGAACATCCTTTAATTACAAGTCGTGCCTTGTATTTTACTATCTCTCCATTTTCATTTGTCTTTGTTTTGAACACCCATTTGCATGGTATTGGATGTTTATCAGCTGGTAGAGTAGTAATTTCCCACGTATTATTTTCTAACAAGGACTTGTACTCTTCGTCCATCGCTTCTTTCCACTGCGTTGCATTAGAACCTGACAATGCATTTTCAACAGTCAGCGGATCTGAAATTGTCATAGAACACATGAAATTATTGCCTTGCATGTTTCTCCTCTGATGTGATCTCAGTGTCATTCTACTCTCTACTGCATGTTCATCATCAGTATCATGATAATCATCTGTATCGGGCTCATATGTCTCATCATCAGTTTTTCTATTCATCACACAACTGTCAAACGAAGTTTCATTACTAGATGGTGTGGTTGTCATATCCAGGGAGTTATCATTGATATCTGTTGTTTCTTCTGCTTCATCTGTCTGATTCTGTGAGTTTGAACTATCAATCTCCATACTACCAAGAGGAAGAATAACTGGCTGTGGTACTGATACAGTTTCCTGAGCCATGTTTTCCATATCCTTGGTATTTTCAATAAATACCACATCTCTACTAATCACAATCTTCTTACTGACTCTATCATAAAGTCTGTATCCCTTCGTGTTATCACAGTAACCCACAAAAATAAGTTCTCGTGATTTACGATCCCATTTCAGACGGTTTTGCTTAGGAACATGTGCCATGGCCTTAGAACCAAAAATCTTTAAATGTGAAAGGTTCGGTTTTTTACCAGTCCATCTTTCAAATGGTGTTACCTCAGCCAGAACTCGTGATGGGGATCTGTTGATGATATAAGCTGCAGTAGCGACTGCCTCAGCCCAGAATGTTTTTTGCAGTTTTGCTTCAAATAGCATGCTCTTTGCACGCTCAACCAGTGTCCTATTTATCCTCTCAGCTACGCCGTTCTGCTCAGGCGTATATGGAGTGCTGGTCTGGTGTTTGATGCCGGAAGCTGCCAGAAAATCAGAAAATTCTTTATTACAAAACTCTTTACCATTGTCGCTTCTCAGAATTTTTATTTTCTTTTCTAATTCATTCTCTACTTCTTCTTTAAATTTCTTAAACACCGATTTAATATCCATTTTGTTCTTTAGAAAATATACATATACTTTACGCGAATAATCATCTGTGAACGTTATGAAGTACTTCCCCCCACCTGCAGATGGTGTCTCCATCGGACCACACAGATCGGTATGTATTATTTCAAGTAATGCATTTGCTCTTGAACCGGAATTTGGAAACGGTAATCGTGTTTGTTTTGCTTCACAGCAAGGTATACACACAGTATTAACTTCTTTATTACAAATAGTAACACCATCAGCACATGACTGTAACCTCTTTACATCAGCCAAATTTAAATGCCCCATTCTCTTATGCCATGTAGTTAAATCTGCCACAGCATATGCTTTTTCAGTAACAGTATTAAGTTTGTACATACTATCAATCATTCTTGCAGTTGCTACTAAATTCTTATTGATATTGTAAATGTTACAACCAAGGTCAGTGAATTCAACTTTACAGCCACTTTTTGTTAATTGACTAACCGATAACAGGTTTGCACTTAATTCAGGAATAAACAGAACATTTCTCACCTGTATTTTATGCTCATCTTTGTATATTTTGGCTTTAATATTTACTTTACCCATACATTGCACAGAGACTGCTTTACTGTTCGCCACCGTTATACTGTGAACCGGAGGTGGTTGCTCATCATACATCCAGTCTGAGCGTCTTGTCATGTGCATGGTCGCTCCAGAGTCAATATACCAATCATCCTGATTTAGTGAGCTGTAAGCTGAAAAAACTGCTGCAAAAGTGTTTTGATTCGTTTTCTTTGCTGTACACTGTTTCTTAATATGTCCATATTTATTGCAATTGTAGCAACGAGGTCCCTTTCCTTTTGGCTTTGTACTGTTGTTATAGGTTTTGTGTTTTGTAAAAAATACGGAAGTTTCGGATACTTTTACCTCCTGTAACAGCTTCGTTTTTATGAAGTCTGATGAAATATTTATACCGGAACTTTCCAGACCCATGATCATCGGTTTGTAGTTATCTGGTAAACCCGCCAGCATGAGTGTTCCTAACCATTCATCATTCACTCTAAAACCTATGTTCCGCAATTTATGCGCAGTACTCATGATTTTATTCACATATTCTTCGATACTTGAACAGTTATCCAGTGAAGTGTTTATCAAATCCTTCAGTAAGCCAACTTTTCTCGAAAGTCCGGAGTCTTCGAACGCATTTTGTAGGTTTTTCCAAACTTCTCTGGAAGTTTTTGCATTTTCAATATGCACATAGTTCATTGGATCTACTAACAAAATTATCTTTGACTTTGCTTTCACATCTTTTTTTGCATCGACGTCGGCGTCGGTACCAGGATCAACACATTCCCACAATTCTTCTAATTGTAAATAAGACATAACTGCAAATTTCCATGTCGAATAATTTTCCCGGCCGGCTAATTTTTCAATATGGAGATTATGTGCGGCCATTGTTCACGAGACTTGCAAAAATATAATCGGTTGCGAAAAACTGTATTTTGACTTTTCCAAGATAAATATTTAACTTTTACTCTCAAAAGGCTATATGGGACGGCCCATAACCTGTAGAAATAATACGATTTAAGAGTACAATAATTAAATCCGTTTATTGAAAAGTCCAACACGTTTGACAAAGCTGTGTCCCGAAGAAGAAAGAAAGATGGCGCCACAAGTGGAACCAATAAGGTTGTAATGCAAAGGCGTTGTTTACATTCTTCCAACAGTTTTTTTATGTATTTGAATTTCTCTGCACTTACCAAATAAAGATATTTCTATTCTATTCTATTCTATTCTAAAGTTAACCCTTACCAATTATGAAAAGTTGATTTATGACATCATTTTATATACACACTTACCTACACTTAAATTTATTGAGTAGTTTTTCGTTACAATTAAAACTTCAATGGGATCCCCACATCAGAACTTGAGCAGGCCGCCTATTCAGCTGCTTATGCAGTTAGAAAAATCATACAAAGTCGAAAGACCGCTGCTAACTACTTTCTGTAGGTACGTTTTATAATCTCAAGACTGGTACTTGAGTGTTTGACTTATTGACAAGGGATGGGAAGTTAAAAGCTTTTTTAGTCAATACAAGTCGACATACCATGCTGCATCCTTTGGCAGCGAACGAACCATGAAGATGTTCCGCACCATAAAAAACGAGGCTCAAACTAGGAAAAATATAGCTGTGTAATGTGGGTGCGTGATGATAAATTGAAAATAATAAGTAATTTTTAAAGAATATTCTATTCTAATTTATGTTATTGATCAAATCTATTTATTGTTCTCCAAGTTAAACGTTAAACAAACAACAATTAACTAATTCGGGGACATTCTTAGGATACAAATAGTGTGGGGCCACATTTGCTAAAAAAATTTGTTGTTTTCTTTCTCTTGACATAACATAACATAACATCACGCGTGTATTCCCCGAAGAAATAGGCAAAGGTGTACTTTGCACACCCACATTTCGCCGGTAGAAGTCCCATATAATAGGAGGCGAGCCTATTGCCATTAACCGGGCACAAATTCAAACTTCAAGCTACTGCTTTCACAGAAAAATCCAATAACACTTTGCTCAACCTGGGAATCGAATCCAGGACCTCTAGTGTAGCAGTCTCGCTCGGGACCAATATACTAATGAGACAGTTTGTCTTGTCGCAATTTGGAAAAAAATATGCTAAATATGAAAAAAATTGTTCAGTAAATATAATATATATAAAATAAAATATACCTAGTTAGATACCATTAGATATTTTTGGATACGTCCAGTGTTTTAACGCGAGGACTGAGAATAAAGTTGTTTAGCTATAGTGATATAAATCTAGACCCAAAGTAGTTGTTCCTTATAGAAACGGGAGCAGTAACCCGTTTCGTTACAAGTAATGTGTAATGTTAGTTTTATGTGCTGTATGTATCTTCGTTCTAACACACTCATGCGCAATAATTGTAACAAATACTGAGAAACCACTGAGAAATTTCAATATTTTGTCACGTCTCACGAGATGCCTGTCTGACTGGCAGTGAGGAATTGTATTTTTACCCTTTTTACCTCTTGTTATAACTAGACTGATGAAAAATGGAATGAAATACCGGTCCCACCCAAACTTAGTCGCATTGTGTAAAATACTAATAGTCTATTTGTGTATGGCTGGCTTTAAAAAAGTAGTAAAAGTCCCATGTGCTTGTAATTCCATCAGAGTCGGGATCAGTGTTTAAAAAAAAGAACTCTAAACTACCAAAACAAACGAACCCATTTTAAACGCAACATCGAACTCTCCCGACGTTACCCGAGCTCAACCGAACGTTTCCGAGCCGCGTTCGTTCTCCAATAATACAAATGGCTGAGCTGCTAGCCCGCTATCTTATCGGGGGCAGTCGCGCCGAACATTTTTATTGTATTTATCAATTTACGTGGAGTCCTACGGTTACACTGGATGAACAAACTTTTCATGGTTTTGTTTTGTTCGTAAATTGTTTCAAGGCTTTGGATAGGGTGATTTTTGTAAAAAAAAATTGGGGTTGCGTCGCTTTCTGATTAAACGGTGAAGTGGGCTCGATGTATCGAAGTTATTGTATTTTAACATTTATCAACAGGCATGCTGCATCACTTTTTAGTCTATCTGTTAAATTGTAGTACCAGTAAGTTTCCGGTGATGAACATACACAACCTTTTCTAAAAGTATTTTCTTCTATGATTTCAGGTAATAGAAATCCTTTGTAGAAGAAAATAAGTGAAAGATCACCATATTTACTAAAAAGTCTGAGTAAAGTAGAAACATTTCTGCAAAAAAGTTCTAAAATATTTTACAATGCTAATCCTGTTTTCACGAAATTATCTCCCAAAAGTACACAAATATAAAATTCCTTTTTTCAACCTCAAGACATATCTGTGCTCGCTATCTCCGGCCTGCCTACCCTGCAGGACGAGAGAGGCATCCCGGACGAAGCCCACATACAAATGATATCAGTATGCCGTGTCGATATGTCCGTTTGTGTGAAAAAACCCCAAAAATCCGGCCGAGATAACACAGCGGAGTTTCGCATTGAGGAAAATCCACCCTTAAGTAGATAAGGGGATGATTTTTTTTAAACAAAAAATACTATAATGTTTGAGCAAGTCTTACGTTTCGGGTTCCGTAGCTACATAATGATAATGAGGATAAGAGAGATTAATGTCGTTATGAAATGAGCTTTTCACAGCAGAAAAGACGGGGTCACATATTAAAAAAAAAAATGTTAAGTGCTTCCCGACTTCCCGCTGAATGTCGATTTGACTAGAAGCGTCTAACATGTGGTCTCCGCAACGCTTAGGAAGACCACTTAGGAGACTGTTGAGCTTACTTGAAACCAAATTAGCAGTGCAACTTAGGCCCTACCTTAAAGGAACCTACAAATTGCGCCTAACTCTTCAATTCCAAGATAATGAAGTCTCCATAAATAATAATATAAAAAAAATTATCTTCAAAAAAAAAAAAAATTTTTTAAACTGTTATCTTCAAAGACTGCTTCGTTGGTCTAGTGGTCCCAATCGCGACTGCTACGCTAGAGGTCTTGGGTTTGATCCCCAGGTCGAGCAAAGTGTTATTGAGTTTTTCTATGAAATTCTCAGTAGCAGCTCGGAGTCTGGATTTTTGCCCGGTGAATGGCAATAGGCTCGCCCCCTATTACATGGGACCCAAATATACCGGCGAACTGTGGGTGTACATTAAGCACACCTCTGCCTTACCCTTCGGGGAATACAGGCGTGATAGTATGTTATGTTATTTATTATCTTCAAATAGATTTTATTCTAATACTACTTAAAATCAGATTTATCTAGATTTTACACTTAATAAAAATCAAGTGTATGATATCGCAATCCCAGACACCAAGCAGCTTCATAAAACCACAGAATGTTGTAACCCTTTTGATACGGATCTCTAAAATGTGTATCTCACACAATTGGGGTTCTGAACGTTTCGGTAACAGGGCCGATGATATCGCCTTTGAATACGACATTGATGTCATTCGACAATGAACGAGAGACTATCACAATTACAGCCTTTCTCATAAATTACGTTTTTGTATAGAAAGATGGAACATTTCTAAATTAATGTTTATCGTACATATCAAAGCAAATATCTTTTTGTCATATAAAAAAATACGAAATTCAGCAATTACTGCTAAAATCAACGCTCAATACAAAGGACCTCGAATCGGTACGTGTGTATGACAGGTGTAGAAAGGATTTAATTGTCTGTGGGAAAAAAACATTGTGTGCTTGTGTGTGTATGTGAGTGGAACGGGGTTAATAATACGAAAAATCAAGAATACCCAGCACGCTGGCAGGGTCTGATCCAATCAGGATCTAATCTACCTCACTAGCTACTTCTTTAATATATGACTCTCATTCAATAGCCATCACTAGTTCTTAGATGATACGTCACAGTAGCCCGATGACCGATCACCGGCTGATCATCAGTTGTAAACTGTTGCCTCAGTTAATTATAAATTTTGTTAGCTGTTACTTCCAATTCAAATTATAATTATAGTTATTTTTTTAGATTTGTTCTGTATGTAGTTAGTATTATATCCTTTTTACTTTTGTAATTTCTAACGTCTTCATTACGTGAGTTTGAACAAAAAGCTGCTTATTTCACTAGTTCAGATTAATATAGAACTATTTCATGAGGTAATTAATTATTTGCATGTTTATTATACAGTCGCCAGCACATCAAGTTACACAAAACTGTCAAATTTCTCCAAATGATTTTAAATCTTAAATTATTGACGTTAAAGTTCAAAATCAACTGAGAAAATTTTACATTTTGTGGTAAGTTATTTTAGTGAAGGAAAAATACGATCACGGGCAGGATTCGAACCTGCGTCTTCTGGTTAAGTACACCAGACGCTATGACCGCTAAGCCACCGCGACTCCCATATTATCCCATATATTTTTCCTTCACTAAAATAACTTAATAATCTTTGCATGGTAAATGCCTAAAAAAATACAAAAATATATTTTGTGGTAACTTGATGTGCTGGCCACCGTACATGTCTAGAATAAGATCTTTTTGTATCTCTTGTATAAGTATGTAAATAAAGACATTTTAAAATTAAAATCAATCCAAATAATATAAATAAATCAATCACTAAGAACAATATAAATAAATAAATAAGTAAATAACTAAAAACAATATAAATAAATAAATAATTAAAAACAATATAAATAAATAAATAACTAAAAATATATACCAACGGACGAATTGAGAATATCGTTGTCCTTTAGAAATGGATCAATACTTGTAAAGTATCACTGTAGCGACTGGTCAAACCTCGGTTAATCTAGTAACTTGACCCCTCTAATTCGTCTTGTAAGCTGTTGTTAGTATAATCTGTGGTCGCATTGATGTGGCTGCGGACTTACGTTACCTGCGTGTGAGTGGCTCCGGCGACACACTGCTTGACAAGTGACCAATGTAGTGGTAGCGGGGTTGGCTCGCAAACGAAGGTAAAGTGCGGTTGGAGCAGACACTATATAGATAGGTGACTAACTCCGACTTAAACATTGTTGAAAAGAGTATTTATAATAATCATAATAGTGAGAATTTATGTAATAATAGGCATGTAGGCACCTGGTAGGCACCGGGGAAGTACTACCCTCATACAGAATATCGATGTCAAGTTGCAGTATGCATACTGTTGCATTTCGTACGATGAGTGTGGAGCGCTGGAGACCCAATTCCTCTCTCAGTGCCTTTCCTTCCCTTTTTCAGCTTCTCCTCCCTTTTCCTTAAATAGGCTCGAAAACGCATCTGCATCTCCTTTAGCATTGCAGTTGTCCATGGGCGGCGATGACTACTTACCAGGTGGCTCGCCTGCTCGTTTGCCGAATTATTCCATAAAAAAAAACACTTTTTACCTACTATCCTCATTTATTTAATACGAATCAGTATTGATACAGTATCAGAATTACCCATCAAACAGGCCGCGACACACAGCGCGGTTGTGCGTCCAACATACACAATTATCGGTTTTATGCACGTAAATATTTGACGAGCGGCGCGCTCGTGACCTAGTTGTATGCAACCTTTTGGTAGATCGGGACACACGGATAACACAAATTTCTCAATACCAACTGTGTAGGTCATATCTAATGATTTCAAAACGTACTCCAGATCCGGAACTTCATGTACGACCTCAAATCAAATAACAAGTTAAGATGGAACTTTGCGAACAAAGAAGTGAGTACCTTATCTACCGAAACTACGTCTTATCTTGTCGGTATACGTGTGTGCGTGTAATTGTGTTTGTACACGGCAAGGCGTAGTTTTAACCGGCCTCACTTCTTTGTTCGCAAAGTTCCATCTTAACTTTTTATTTGATTTGAGGTCGTACATGAAGTTCCGGATCTGGAGTACGTTTTGAAATCATTACATATGACCTACACAGTTGGTATTTAGAATTTTGTGTCGAATCGTCGACTATAGTTATCCGACGTAATTGACCACAAGTTACTTTATTACACAAAAAAAAAAAACAAATTAAATTGCATAGAATGGTATAGTCGGTAGTCTTATCGCTAAGAGGGATGAGTTCGATCCGTCGTGTCCGGCATCGTCACTGGACCACATCAAAAGGCGAAGTTTAGCCTCACGTACTCAAAGAAACGCCTTCGGCTAACACACGCAGTCTGCTAGGGTCATTACCTATGTCGTAATACCTAGAATATTTGAAATTCTTTTATTTAAGGCTAAACCTCAGCGTAGGGCGCCAAATTGGTTTATTCTTGTTTTTCGCAAATTGTTAGTCTATCACACATTTTAGGTTTTAGGAAATTGCAACATCAACAATTACTTATTGAAGATTAAGTATTAAAACTTATGCAAATATATGAACTTTGTAGTGAATTTTTTCTTTCACTAGCAAATTCATTTAGTTGTGAACATTTCGCATTATTTAATGCTAAAATAAAATAAAAAAAAAGTTCAAATTCAAATTAAAATATCGCTATCGTTGGAGATTTAGGAATAATTATTAATTTTTGGCCGAATCCTCTATTTTACACCAAAATCTTCTACGACAACGATTTTTCAACAAAGATTTTTGATACTATAGATACTAAGGATACTATATTGTGAATAAGTTAATGTTAATGGCTCAATATCTACTACCATGTACCTAGAATGTGCTATAGCCGAATGATTTGCGAAAAACAAAGAAAAATTTGAATTTCGCGACGAAGGCTGTATGTGGAGCCATAAACCTAATTATTTTTTAGATAAGTCATGTTTAAAGCGACCTCTGTATGGGCTAATGTAATAACTGACCGTTGCTATTAATATAAATAAAAACTTGGAATATTATTAATATTATAATAGTTTCTACAATGTATAGACCTACCAAAGCAACTACTTATATCGTCAGCTCCGCGTTCTAATGCAGTTCTAAATGCATGAAGACACAGGTAAGTTGTAAAATATTTCTTAATATTTTATTTTAATTCACGAACAGATTGTCCAAAAAACACGTTTGATTTTTGCATTGTAATAAAAAAAATTACTATTTTGTGCCTATTTTTTCCGTAAGCAACCCATGTAAGAATTCTTACAACATTTCCTGCAACAAGGATACTTATCGATGCCTGATCCTGACTTCTTCTTCTTCCTTTTTTTCGCCTTGGATTCCCCGAAGTCTGGGCAGGTTTCGGTGTTCACTTGAATCCTAGCACTCTGCAGTCTTCCCTTGTACTCTCTAATTCTCTTCTTCTCAGCTTCCCTCTGAGCCATCCATTCATCAAGTTTCTTCTGGAGTATAATTGCGTTCTCTAACTTTGCCTTTTTCTTTTTCGATTCTGATTTCCCGTGCACTTTCTGCACATTACCGAAGTTAAGTATAGTTTCTTTAATTCTTTCGTATCCAGTTTTGTCCGGATGATTACTCTTTTTTGAATTTCTCCGTCTCCCACTTTGAATAGTATCAGAAATGTTATCAGATTTAGAATTGTTTATTTCTTCAAAGTAATTTTCATCTTCAGAACTATTCCGTGCTATATCCTCGTCTATTACAAGCTCTGTGGCATTGAATTCTGCAATTTGCGCTTGCAGATCTATCATGTAAGTAATGCCTTCTCTTGCATCAGTATCGTTACTATTGTTTAACGTTTTTATTGTGTCTTCGATTGCATCATTGATTTGCTTGAAGATTTCTGACTTTTGTTTCTCTAGTTCCTGTATTTCTTGTAGTTGATTTGCCAAGACCGGGTCTGTTTTATTTATCGTGCCGCATTTTATCGTACATATTAAGCACCCAATTAAAATGAATACTGAAGTTTCCATTTTTTCATAAAATTAAATATCAAATGCGTGGTGCTCAGTGCATTTTATTTCCCTGAATAATTTTATTGCACTCGATTCTCAAGGCGATATAATAATATAAATATTTCGAAATATATATATATATTTTTCAATTTGTTTTATTGTCGCTGCTTTTGCTTTTACAACTAAATATTTTTTCTTATAGCATATGTTTATTTATATCGGTCCAAAACATTCCTTGTGTCTATAATATGAGCCCTGACGGACATTAACAAAGCATAAGTGGCGGTAGCCTAATGGTTAGGGCGTCGGACTTGCGATCATGTGGTTGCCGGTTCGAAACCCACCCATTGCACTACCGACGTGAATCCACTCGTAACTCAAGCATTTAGCTAAGCTTTTTTTATTTAAAAAAAATCTAACGCATCGAATTCCAACGTCAGTTGTTCATAGTGTTATCACCATACATATCTACGAGTACTTTCTCTAGTAGTCCGTACTTACTATCACTAACAAGAAACGTAAACATCGCAGTTCTTCTATTGAAATATGTAAATGAAAGATGGCATCGTCGCAATATTGTATCCTGTGGCGTCGTTAGTGAGACTCTGATGTTCACCCGCGGACACATTTTGCCTTTCTAATGGACGACTGCGGACACTAAACCGGCGATTTGTATATTTTCTCCTAATTGATTTGTAATATTATATTAAAAGTAGTTTCTGCCTACTGCTCTGGGAAAAAAGTGTGAGTGTATGTATGTACGTTTTTATGGAAATGATAAAGCGATAAACATAGCTTTACCTATACCTAGATATAAGAATTTTCTCATGTATCATGAATGCTTCGATCTAAACTAGAGCCATTCTTTTTCTTCACGAAACGCCAACTTATGTATTCGTAAGTACTAGCCAAATACACGTACTATCTTGTAACCATAATATTTAATGGCCCACTATAAACACAACAACAAACCTCAATCTTCTATCGAACGACATCGATAAAGTCGTCGATAATAATCGAATTATATCGACGTTACAGTGATCGACGCGAAGGGGTTGAGCGCGACTCAAGTACAGACGGGCGATCTGCATAATGTAGTTATTTAAATTAAAAGGTATTTTACAAGGTTGTGCAATAGCCGTGATGGGCTATGAATAAATCAATAAGGCGTGTAATTTCGCTGTGATTGCTGTAAGATGTTATTATTATAAAAGCAAATTGAATCTAAGACATTATCGATGGTACAGTATCTTATTTCGGATACTTACAAATGATACATGTACGATATGATCCTATGATTTGAATTGAATATAATATGGTAATAATTTAAAACTTTCATTCCAATACTTTTTATAAAAGCTCCAAACCAGCATTTCGTTCTGAAGTGTGGGTGCTTTTAACATCTTCAGTTATAATTCTCCTCTTAAGTTTAGTAGAACAGTTTCTCAATTGGTCTTTCACCTATTAATTCTGCTAAATAAACTGGGCTTATTAGCATCATTATTGTTGGTCATGCAAATTTCATGAAACTGGTAGTTGAGCCACAAGGCCAAACATGTCGCCTGACTAAGCAACTTTTCTATCTACAAAAATTTGCTCATAAGTCGCCCGTCTGCACCAAAACAAATAAATCATCGTCGATATTAATTTGTTAACCCGCGGACGCTTTCAACGAGTTAATGGCGACCGTAAGCAAGATTGACGTAAACCCTTATTGAATCAACTAGACGTTTTGGTAAATTTATGAGTTCATACAACTTAATGGCATTTCGGCAAATGAGGGTCAATTCTCACGAAGATATGACAGTACCAAAAACTTTTGTTATTTTATCAGGCCATTGTGAATATTAATTTAATTAATTATTTTGCCCTAGTATTACTTTAAACAGTTACAGTGTTATCTAGTTTCAGGCCTTAGGCACGACCTTTACTTTGTGGTAAAACCAGAATATTTTTTTACAACACACTTTTTATAATTTACAACATACTTTTTTATAAAAGTGATTCCAAATTACATAACTTAACATACCATCACGCCTGTATTCCCCGAAGGGTTAGGCAGAGGTGTCCCAATGTACACCCACATTTCGCCGGTATGTTTAGGTCCCATGTAATAGGGGGCGAGCCTATTGCCATTAACCGGGCACAAATCTAGACTCCGAGCTGCTACTGGGAATTTCATAGAAAAACCCAATAATACTTTGCTCGATCCGGGGATCGAACCCAGGATCTCTAGCGTAGCAGTCGCGCTTAGGACCACTAGACTAATGAGTCAGTCAAGTTACATAACTTATAAAATTGCTATAAAAACAGTTAGGAGCTTTCTGGTAAGATCGCCTTTGTATACCTAATTTTGTTCATTAAGTTTATCTTGATCGTGTAAAATATATCAATTAAAGCAATCCCTACAAACCGCACTCAAACTATCGCATTACTCTAGTCAGATTGAAGCATGATAACGTACAAAGTACACGAGCTATGTGTAAGGTAGTGAGGCGAGCTGGAACGTTAGCAGTTCTGTTGAGACAAGAACTGCCTTATCTTATAACAAGATGAATTTGGGCTACCGTGTATAACAGTCGAGAGAGAAATACAAGTTGGAAATACTCATCATCTAGGATTTTTCCCACATATCTTGAATTTGGCTTCCATAAATAGTAGAGACGTGGCTGAAAATAAAATACGGTCTTTTAAATAAAGAAAGATGTAAGAAAGTTTATTGTACTCAATATTAACCGACTGAAATGTGACTAGTAACTTATAAATAAGTGCTGTTCACTTCTTTAAATAGCAAACTTACCATACCCTAATATAAGTCTAGTTTAAAATAATATATAATGTTTGTAATAATAAGTAAGTCGTTGAAGTGCCATATATAAACAAACACAAATCTATAAAAACAAAGGCTAAACGTTCAGCCTTGGGCGCGAAATTAAATTTTTTTTTAGCTTATTTAAGGCAAAGAAAGAGGAAAAGAGAAATGGAGTAGAAAGGGGCCTGAGGGACGAATTGAGTCTCTGGCGCTCCACACTCACCGTACGAAACCCAACAGTATGCATACTGACGGTAGTACTTCCCCGTTCATGCTGGCATGTAGATATGCCAGCGAGGCACTACCACTACTACTAAAACTTCTGTATATCTTCTCTTTGGTGACGTACTAAGACGGGCGGGATGCGGCTACGGGAGCTGCAATTACCGGAATGCAATTAGAGCAAGCGGCTCTGTGACGCAGCCCACACACGGACAGGTGCGGCCGTCTCCTCCACTGATACTCATACAATTGACGAAGGAATACTTAGCCAAATTGGCACTCTCTATCTAGCGAGCTAAAACAAAAACACACCGTGACTAGCAATATCTTTCCCGCTATTGTATTAAATAATCAACTGACCAATTACGAACCAATTCTTTTGGTGTGTGAAAAATCCTCATGGATGGTCTACCACCTGGGAGTGTGTCGTCCAGGATACGTCGGACTCGTATCGACTAAAACTGCACTTGCCTATATCAGTCACGGCCATATTATGCCTGGGCAAGCAACACAGACTATGCTCATGTAAGCCGAAGGTCGTTTACACTGAACCTATACTATGTTATTTTGATGCTCATTAATGTAATGGACAGATTGCGTAGCGTTGCAATAGTATGCAACTTGCTCCGTGATACTGGTTTTCCAGACGAAAGAATGTTGAAGTTGAGATTTTCCCAAATCTCTTGATAGCATACGGAACACACAAAGCCTAACCAGTCTCTAAAGGTACAATCTAGAATAGTGAAAACATTCCGTGTTCAAATCCTTGGAGTTATTGGTAACAAGAAAATAAAAACAGAGAGCGCCTCTAGATCACTTCAATATGCTCAAAATTTGCATCTTGCGTAGCATCTAGCATGATGAACGTACTCGTAGCTTTCATTGTTTATAAAATGACAACTTTAAAATATTTATGGATTACAAAGGAATGTATCTCGAGTGAAAATAATTTTGTCTGAAACAGTTTGGGAAGTCGGTGACTTCTATTTGAGTGGGTCTTTTATTTTCGCCACCGACTTCCCAAACTGTTTTAGACAAAATTATTTTATTATTTTTTGAAGGCGGTTTAACTTTTTTGTTAAAAGTATTTTTTTTTTTAAAGGCGGTTTAACTTTTTTGTTAAAAGTAATTTTATTTTGTAATTTTTAGTGGAAAGTTTGTTTAGAAGTACTTGTTAGCCAACTAAACGCACTGCTCCAATAAGACAGCGATGTTTCGGAGTAAACGATAATATCATCGATGTAAACAAATTTTAGATCTTTGTTGATATTTTCAAAACTGCTTAACCGATTTCGATAAAATTTGAACGGGACCACCTCTGAAGTATGACCTACCAAACAAAAAAACAATCATTAAAATCGGTCCACAACTGGCGGAGATATCGCGTAACAAACATACAAAAAAAAAAAAAAAAACATACAGACGAATTGAGAACCTCCTCCTTTTTGAAGTCGGTTGAAAATAAAGTAATGGTAATGGTTCACCAAATATGCTATCATCATCATCTTCCCATTTAGTGTCCCACTGCTGCGCCTGGTTCTCCACTCAAAATGAGAGGAGTTCGGCTATAGTCCACCGCGCTAGCTTACTGCGGGTTGGCAGACTTCACATGCCGACGAGAAAAATCTCAGGCAAGTTTCCTCACGATGTTTTCCTTCACCGTTTTATTATAATAATAATAAACTCTTTATTTTCAGACAGGTCCATAGTAGTGTTAGTAAAACTTAAAATTAGGTTAGTAAAAAATAATAACAAGTTTTAAGCGATTGATAATATCATAATTATCTAATTAATGGAATTCAGAACGTCAAACAATGTCTAGAATTAGTACATTTAAGACACATCCATCTTCCTTACACAGTGTTTGTTGTTCTAGGTAAAGTGGTGCCTTTGTGGATAAGTTGAACGCGATCGGTCACAGCCAGTAAGTCTCTAGGTGATGTGCATCGTAGCTCAAGAGTCAAGCCCTTTGCACCGCACACGTTTACGAAGTTTGGTAAGCCAGTTGTTGTCAGACAGTGATGTTCACAAAGCTCGCTTGTCTTAGCTTCGTTGTAGCCACGATTTTCTAGGCTGGCAATATTTTGGAGTGCTGCGTCCATTGCTGAATGCTTCCTGCTTGCTGGATTACCTCCTCTACAAGCACAAAGGGCAGTTGAGAGAGTGTTGCCATAATTTCTACGTGGTTTGTGTCGTAAGAGAGATGTACTGGGGATGGCAGTATGTTGTTCTCGTACGTAAGACCTCTGTGAATCCGATTTTCAGCATCACAGGTGTTTTTTTTTTTTTTAAACGCTTACTAGCAATGTGGGTCTCACATTACTAGTATTCTTGTTAACCCCTCGTGCTAAGCTAAATGCTTGTGTTACGAGTGGGTTCACGTCGGTAGTGCAATGGTAGGGGTTCGAACCGGCAACCATATGATCGCAAGTCCGACGCCCTAGCCATTAGGCTACCGACGCTTCAAATTATTATTAGATATTAGTTAAGTATTTAATTTATATTTAGCGTTCCACAGATCAAAAGGATACCTTTTTTATTTTTTTACATACACGGAAAATACAATATGTAGGTACATTACTATGACCTATACACGGTACAAAGGCGACCTAAACTCATAACTGAGCTTTCTTATGTTAGAACACTTTTCAACTAAAACTTGGAGAACTTAGAGTGATCGTTTCTGGTAGTGAAAGCTGCTATTTTATAGTACACTACAGTATTAATTTATCATATTAATGAATAAATATATAAATAATAATTAATAACTAATCGATTTTGTTATGCAAACAAAAACAATTAGTTAACGCAGTGATAGCCTAGTGATGGACTGCCAAGTCAAAGATCTTAACTTGAAATCCAAAGTCTCTTCGTAATCATTTACGTATTAATAACTAATTATCACTCGGTTAAAACGGTGAAGGAAAAAATCGTGACGAAAACTGCATGCCTTGAAGTCTACCACCCCACAGTAGGCTAGCGTGGTCAACTATAGCCTAGAGCCTCACACTCTAGGAGGGAACCCGAACCCAGCAGTCCGAGGATAATGGGTGGATGATGATGATTGGTTAATTCGAAGCGTCGGTAGCCTAATGGCTAGGGCGTCGGACTTGCGATCATATGGTTGCCGGTTCGAACCCCACCCATTGCACTACCGACGTGAACCCACTCGTAACACAAGCATTTAGCTTAGCACGAGGGGTTAGCAAGAATACTAGTAATGTGTGACCCACATTACTAGTAAGCTTTTTTTAAAAAAAAAAAAAAAAAAATGCAAGCGTGGCAGACGACAAGACACGACATTTCGATGTGTTAAAAATGGTCACCTACCTATAAACGTACCGCGCCAAGCGCAGCTTAACCTGACATTACCACAGTAGTCAGACAGCGCAGTAATTAGTCACCAGCGCCGCTATAGAATATGTTATGTACTATTCATGTTGTAACAAGTTGTGCGTCCGCTGCGGTCTCGTATCGGAATGTGTTAATCGTTATTTACTAACGCCTCTGTAACCACCCACTCTGGTGTCCAATCTCTAATGGAGGGGGGGGAGGATGGCGGGTGAAAGACAAGTCTATTATTTATTTGATTTCAATCTGTTTGTGTTTGCCGTAGAGTAGAGATGTTAGTAGTATTTGTGCATTTGTGTATGTGCGTTATTTTAACTTTTTTTTTGTTGCTTCTTTATACTTCTCCTTTTGTATTCTTGCTATTGGTTATTGTCTAATTTGTTGATATACAGTTTTAGGCTATATCATCTCATCATCATCCACAGCCTGACTTCACCCTCGCCTGGGTATCGGCCTGACTTCACCCACGCCTGGGTATCGGCCTCCCTAAGTTTGTGCCATCCACCACGGTCTCATGCCACTCTCATCCAAGTACGTCCAATGGCGTGAATGATGTCGACCTATCTTGGTGCTGGACGGCCGACACTCCTCGTGACCCTCCTCCACCTGTCGTACGTCTCGCCAAGTGTCCTGACCGCCTCCATTTTAGTTCTATAATCCCTCTTCCAACGTCTTAACGCCTACAAATTATATAAAAATCAGGTTCATAAAAATTATAGATAACTAGTTTGAAATTAACAAACTTAAAACAATAGTTAATTATTACAAACAAAATTTAGTTACAATTGATCACTCTAAAAATTAAGTCAATCACTCATCATTTGATCAATGAGCAATAAGGTATAACTGTCTTACATTTTGAAACACAGCAAATAGTTTGTCTTCTCAATAATAACCCCTATTTGCTAAACCATGAAGGTTTATATAATTACCAAAACATCTACACAGTTGATTCAATAAAGTTGTATGTCAATCTTGTTTACAGTTAACATTTACACATTGAAAACGACCGACCGACGTCTTTAATGAAATAATTGTGCGTTAATATATTAAAAACAATAATTATTATTAATTGCCAACCCGCAGTAGTCTAGCGTGGTGGACTATAGCCTCATCCCTCTCATTCTGAGAGGAGACCCGTGCCCAGCAGTGGGACAATGTAATGGGTTAGTGATGATGATAATAATTAATTCTTTTTGGTTGAGACGGATCATTTGAAGGATACATTTGGACTAGTTAGACTAAATTGTTGCTTAAGTAAAATAACAAGAAGTGTATAAGTAAAAACTCAATAGGCGTCATCTCTAGTTATTGCGCTCATGTATATAAAAAAGGTAACATCAGCTTTTTAATTATATAATCATTCCAAATATCTACGTGAAGTCATACAAAACAATAATGTAAAAATAACACTAACGCTCAATATCAATAAAACCAATTTCAACGTGCTTACGAAACTATACCTATATAATATAACTTTATTTCTATTTACTCGCTAAAATTGGTTGTGATAAAATATGTTTTACATGCAACGTTTCTTTATACGTTGGTGAATAATGTAATGAAAATGAAATGTGCAGTATTCATAGTATTAGGACTAATCATCATTACAATAAAGTGTGAATCTAATGGAACCAACTCTGTCATTAAAGATCCAAAAATTAAAGGAAAGAGTATCGATGCAAGTATTGAAATAAAAGAAGCTGTCAAAACTATACTAGAAAATACAGTCACGTATGCTCTACAAGCCGTATCATACACAAAGAAACTAAATTCACCAGAACTCGGCAATAATCAAACCAACGTCAGCATTGTTTACAGTGTAAATGTTACAAAAACTGGAAACAGATCAAAATCTTCTAAAACTGAACCACGATCTAGAGTAAAAAATACCGACAAAGACGGGTTTATGTCGATTAAACATGCCATTATTAAATATGGAGTTTTTGAGACCACAGAACCAATCCAAGAATTAGAAGCTAAAAGGGCCAAACTGTATGTGAACCATGGCTATAAAATAATTAGTGAAAGAGAAAATCTCTCTATAGTGCCAGATACCGACATAGATGAACTCAAACCGAAGAAGAGAAAGGAATATTTATACTTCACCCGCTAGTGACGAATAAATAATGCGTTGTTTTTTTTTTATTTTATTAATTTTCATCTAAATTATAACATCTAATATTTACTGGCCCATGCCTGACCCTCAGATTATCTTTAACAACAGCAGCATCTTTATAACCCTTTACCAGATCACTGCTAACCTAGGTTTCTTTCTAGGCATTATGTCTAGAACGTAATTATAATTTGCATGTTTTTGTAGAGTTAAAAGTGACTATTTTTTTGACAACTACTTGTATTCATAGTGTATTTTATTTATCAGGTAATCTTTCCCTGGCTTAGCCCTGCTTATATTTATGTATTTTTTAATTTAGGTTATCAACAATTTGGTTTCATAATATATTTGCAGTCATATAAGGTTAGTGTGTACATACGTAGTTATGAATTTTAAGAATAGACATACATACCATCACTCCTGTATTCCCCGAAGGGTTAGGCAGAGGTGTACTTATGTAAATAAACCCACATTTCGCCGGTATGTTTAGGTCCCATGTAATAGGGGGCGAGCCTATTGCCATTAACCGGGCACAAATCCAGACTCCGAGCTGCTACTGGGAATTTCATAGAAAAACCCAATAACACTTTTTGCTCGACCTGGGGATCGAACCCAGGACCTCTAGCGTAGCAGTCGCGATTGGGACCACTAGACCAACGAGGCAGTTTTAAGAATAGAATAGAATAGGATTCATTTATTTGCGAGAAACATGGTGTTGCACATGTAAGGTAGGTACATTCATTATCTAATTATAGTTTGACATATTTTGCCTTTTTTACGGTATGCAAAAGTTTACAAATATACTTGGAATTACAATTAAATTAAATAACAATGAGTACTTATAAAATAGTCAGATAATAATAAAAAATAACATTGACCTTTAACTTAAATTCATTGTCAATAGTATTAACATGTAAGAAATTTCAATACTACACAATCAGAGAGTATTGGTGTTGGGTTCTATTATTAATGTATTGTTAGTTGTGTCAATCATTACAGTTTAATTAATCCCACATAAGCAGCTTGTTGGATTAACTAGCAATAGATAACTATGCTATAATTATTAATTAAGAGCTATTAACATGCAGCTTAACAATTGAGTATAATTTTGTTTGACAGTAATAGAATGCTTCAAGATTGAACCTATTTTGAGCTATATACAAACTATGAGACTAAAGTATTTTATGTGGAACCCAAGGCAATGAATTTCGCGGAGACAAATCTTATGGTTTTAAGTTAATATGCGTCTGATTTACACCGTCCCGTATATTATTTGCATCAGTTTCAGTATGTATTTTGTTGATATCGGTATTATTGGCATCAATATCGGTGTTTGCGGTCTAGTGGTCCCATTCACGACTGCTACGCTAGAGGTCTTGGGTTCGATCCCCAGGTCGAGCAAATTGTTATTGGGTTTTTCTATGAAATTCTCAGTAGCAGCTCGGAGTCTGGATTTGTGCCCGGTGAATAGCAATGGGCTCGCCCCCTATTACATGGGACCCGAACATACCGGCGAACTGTGGGTGTACATTAAGTACACCTCTGCCTAACCCTTCGGGGAATACAGGCGTGATGGTATGTTATGTTATATGTTATGTAATATCGGTGTTATGAATGTCAATATTGGTATTCTTAGCCTCAATAGCGATATTATTAGCGTCCGATACGACAATATTGGCGTCGCCTTAGATTGAAGGCGGCGAAAAAGTCAATAATTTACCGAGTACACGATTGTGTACTCGGTAAATTATTGACTTTATATTTAGTATGGAAAAGGTTGACCATTAATAGTACAATGCAAGACAAGGTTTTAACACTTTCTTGCTAAACAAGCAAAGCGAGCAAGCATCTGTCAGATGAAAATTCATAATACCAATTTCGTAGCAGGTCCCCTCTTGCTACGACGTAGCCATAGTCAGATCTGTTGACGGCGGCTACGTGCGCTACGCCATCGTAGCACCCATGCTGCTACGCGCAGGGTTTTCAGATTTTAGTTACGTCAGACATAATATTCTATTCCTGTTATCCTCAACTAGATAGAAATATAGATTATTCTTTAGTGTACACCAAAAGAAACATACAACAAAAACAAACGTTACATTAGTAGGTACATTTGGCGGTCTTATCGCTAAATGCAATTTCTTATAGACAGAACAGATATATATTCTTACAGATAAAAAGCTGTTGCTGTCTACATACTAAATACTCAATAAATAGCTATATACTCAACTGCATATTTTTATTAATATTTTCCGTTAAATGTTCCGAATTGTATATTATATTGTATTTAAAAAGAAAAGAACTCCACCTATATTGAATAATACTTGCTCCATGTTGTCGCATCCACTCTAACCTTTCGTCAAGTGTCGCAATATACTAGTGACCCTGTGTATAGTCACGAACACCAACTATGTAAACATTCAGTAAAATTCAACAACGATTTTCTCTGAAACTATTCATTACAATTATGGGACGTGAGCCGTTTAACACATACTTTACAAATGTTATGCTGCCTTATTAGTCTAGTGGTCCTAAGCGCGACTGCTACGCTAAAGGTCTTGGGTTCGATCCCCAGGTCGAGCAAAGTGATAATGGGTTCTTCTATGAAATTCTCAGTAGCAGCTTGGAGTCTGGATTTGTGCCCGGTGAATGGCAATAGGCTCGCCCCCTATTACATGGGACCTAAACATACCGGCGAAATGTTGGTGTACCTTAGTAAACACCTGCCCAATGCTTTGGGTAATACAGGTGTGATGGTATGTTTAATTTTTTTTCAATATTTCGACATTTGAATCGATACTTTGGAAGGAAATTGCTTTCGAATTTCAGTGAATGTGTACATATTCTTGCTCGTGACTGTACTACCTTTTGATTTAAGACGTGATGCCTTTATTGAGATAATACGCCCGTCAGTTGTACGACTAGTTAGACACGCTAGGTGGATCCCGCGGCGATGTCCGTGTCTGTCGATGTGAGCGCTCCAGTTAGAGAGACAGCGGGAGGACGACTACGTCCCACAGGGAGAAATGCTTGTAGTGCGTACGCAACAGCATTGGCTTTGAATTAGTCTCACCAATAAAAAACTATGGACCTATGTGTGTGTGTGTGATTTAAAAAAAGAACTAACGTTCCTGTCGGTCAAAATAACACAAGGATTTAAATAACTCAATCGTAATTACCTGTACATCTGTCTTTTTTTCTAGATGAACGAACTGTATAATTATAATTTTGGGATTTAAATTTCTATTAACTTTTGTATGGATGTGGGTTAATATTATAACCGCCCCATCTTCAATCAAGTTGACGGGATAACCATTGGACTGCCAAGCTAAAGGTCTCGAGTTCGAATTCAAGGCACCCGATGAAACGTTGAGGGAAAGCATCAAGGAGCAAGGGACCTCAATGTCTAAGGGATTTTCTTGACGGCGTGCAAAGTCTGCCAACACGAAATAGGCTAGCGTGGAAGACTTAGGTTATAGTCCTCTTGTTCTGGGAGGAGATTCGGGCTCAGTAGTGGGACAATGTAATGGGTTGATGATAAAAGTCCAGAACACGTGAATTTGATCTTCAACGTCGCTACCCTGAAGTACTTAGAATAGAATATAAAATTTTCGTTATGTCGTATAGCAACAGTGACATCTTATTTATTACAATTCATGTCCCAACACGTCAACGAAAGTTGTCAGAATGTCCGTCATTCTTACAGACACAAAGAAACGCCTAGGTAGAGGTAGCAAGTTTTATGAAACGAGTAGGTACTTGTAAAGGGTAATGGAGACAAGTTCCCCGACAGGTCGACATGTTGACAAGCTGCCAGCAATAAAACATATTATATAAACTACTTTGTACTGAAGTTACTAAAATTAAGTACCTACTCGGATAAATTGTGGTGCATTGGGCGGCAATTTTTTTTTTTCGTAAATTGTACAACCATTACACATTCTACGATCATGGCAGTAAGAATTGCGACATTTACTCTAAGTCACTCAGTGAAAATTCAGCTTTCTAATGGTGAAAGAATTTTTTAAATCGGTCCAGTAGTTTTTGTGTGAAAACGTTACAAACATACATACAAAGACACAAATGTTTCCTTTCTATAATATTGGTTTAAATGTGTGTGCTCTTGACCTCAATCTAGCCGTCGAGGGAAAGATGAGGTCGACGGTGTGGAGCGAGCACACCCAGAAAGATGCCTGTTCTCCCTACTTTTGAAGATATTTGGGTTGTATACAATCGGAAACACTGACGCAGAAAGGGAGTTCCACTCCTTGGCTGTGGGCATTATAAACGATAATTTATAGCGCTGTTACATACATGAGGTATAGGAACCATGTATGGATGATGTTCTGCGGTAGTAGAAAGGGGCAGCCAGGATGAGCTCATGGAGCTCTTGTGCACATTCTCCGAAGTACAACCTGGATATCAAAAAAGTAAAACCGCCTTCAAATAATAATAAAATAATTTTATGTATAAAAGAAAGAAAGAAAGAAAGAAAAATACCGAACCGATTTCGTTAAAATTTTAATGAGACAACCTCTAAAGTGTGACCTACGAAACATATATCATTAAAATCGATCCATAATTGACGGAGATATCACGTAACAAACAAACCTCCTATTTGAAGTCGGTTGAAAACCAAAAATAGCGTCTTACTCGTACTAACGTGTACCACATCCTGTAGTGCATATATCATTGCCATGTTTACTCGGTAAAGTTTTTACTTTACAAGTATATCCATCATTGCATTCGACGGATAGGTAGTGTTCGTTAGCCGCTTTGCCCACAGCAGGCATTCCTTACAAGGAGAACCAGGCAAACATCGCGGTGCGGGCAACAAGTTACACTGAGTTACCTACAGACAAGAATGAAAGCATCGCCACGCGAAAAGGTTCCGTATCTTTAGCCAACCAGTCATTATTTTAAAAAAAAGCTTGCTAGCAATGTGGGTCACACATTACTAGTATTCTTGTTAACCCCTCATACTAAGTTAAATGCTTGTATTACGAGTGGGTTCACGTCGGTAGTGCAATGGGTGGGTTTCGGACCGGCAACCACATGATCGCAATCTATTAGGCTACCGCCGAATCAAAATTTATTTAACTTTGAAGCGGCGGTAGCCTAATGGCTAGTTTTGTATGGACGGCAAATGAAAGGCAGAGGTATACTTAATATCACCATAGTGGTCTTAAACGTGACTGCTACGCTAGAGATCCAGGGTTCGATCCCTGATCGAGCAAAGTGTTATTGGGTTTTTCTATGAAATTCTCAGTAGCAGCTCGGAGTCTGGATTCGTGCCCGGTTAATGGCAATAAGCTCGCCCCCTATTACATGAGACCTAAACATACCAGCAAAATGTGTGTGTACATCTGTCTCACCCTTCGGGGAATACAGGCGTGATGGTATGTTAAAATGGACTCCTAATGTGGTAGTCTCTATAAATATGTTACGGGAACTCTACCTTTTTTTTCCCGTGTGAAAATCCTCATGGATGTCCTCCGCCTCTCAAAAGAAAAAGCGGAGGATTATGTCGGACTCCTACAGACTAAAAAACACACGGCCATCCATAGCACAAAGAGGAGGGGGACTCCGAGATCTCCAAAGAACGCAAGGTACCTACCATCACGCGGGGTTGCTAGTTTTTTCGCCAACGTAGAGGTAAAATAAATTTTCAATGCATTTCCAACTTTTCCATGGATCTCTAAAATAAAACTCTTTGCTCGCAAACTCAACTACACAACGAAGTTACACGTAGTTCGCGAGACTGAATGCGTTCACCTACATAAGGTTCTATAGTAACACGAAACTTATTGACTTGGGCGCTCGATGCAACTTTGTCAAAGTAACGTTGTGGTAATATGTTTGCATAACGAAGCTGTATAATATTTCCTCTTACCTTTTACATTACCTGGAATAACGTTATGTGTTGCCATATCTTTACTTTAGTGGATTATAGCCATTTTGTTTCTCTACAACACAAAACTCATTCTCAAATTAATACTCATTCCTGTACACACGGCTACACATCAAGCTATACTAATCCAGTATAGGCTGGCCTAGCATTGTGCGGAAAGCGTTCACAATGCGAGGTCAGTCGATACTGGATTTGTATAGCTTGATGTGTAGCCGTGTGTACCTACCCCTACGCATTACCTTAAGGGTTACATTATACTGTTACACTTCCACCATTTTCAGGTTTGTTTGTATGTATGATATCAGTTATTCAACCGAGTTATGAGTAAAATGTGTGTGTAGGCAAACGGTTTGAACCTGTGTTCTACAGTTTGGTATATCGAACGCCTAAGCCAACTAAGCTTCCGAGTTCTCTGCAGGTATTTGACACTACCAAATTGAGAATTTATCGTTAAAAAAATTTACAACTTTAAGAAAATGCTTGGCTTACGGAAATGCGTTTAGTAATGATTGATAAAATGATGATTATTATTAATATTATTTTAAAAAATGTTTGAATGTTTAACAGTAACAACACTATTTCCTATATTCCAATACATGTATTTGTCAAACTAGTTGATTCTGAGTACATTCGAACGTGGATGAATCAATAGAAACGTGCCGAGGACAGAATCGGGATATAAGCACCTCGCTCACTGGAACTGTGTCGTCTGATAGAGGTGGGATCATGTCGATAAGTTATGATTATGACATCATGATATGTGTGATAGCAATTAATAAAAATTCAAGATCCTAGTGATCGACTTTATCCGTTATAAGTTGAATTCGTTACTGTCACAATATCAGTATAGAATGTATAATACTTAATTCTTACCTATTTATAAATTTTAATATTTGTATAATCATGTTATATGCTATTTTTCATTGCACAAACTCGAAACACAATTGAATTTGAATATTAATATTAACAAAATAAAATACCATCACAAGTGTAATCCCCGACGGGTTAACGGGGCACAATTTTATACATCGAGCTGCTACTGAGATTTACAGAGAAAACTCAAATTACATTTTGCTCGGCGGCTACGCTAGAGGTCTTGGGTTCTATTCGTGGTCATAAGCGTGACTGTCTGTCCTGATTCCCAGGTCGAATAAATATAATTGGGTTTTTCAATGAAATTCTCAATGACCTCCTTTTTAAAAATTGTTATTTCAAAATACAACACAAGCTCACAAGCTTTTCCCACTTACAAAATGATTGTTTATAAAAATAAAGAATTATAGATACCCTCAATCTCTCATCGCTTTACCAACGTGAAGGAGAAAGAAAGATGACGTAAGAAAACTAAACTTTAACGTCTTCAAATGCTAACACGTTATTAATGAATTTTATGGCAAATGTTCCTACTTTACTGAATTATTTTATTTCCTCCATAATTCCGCTTCTCAGAAAAGAGCTGAAACAACAACAATGTAATATAATAATTATCAGTTTCAAGGAAAACGCACAAACAAAGCGCCCCTAACCAGCTCTCGATCAATCCTCCTAATGAGTTCGACGAAGGAAACAATGCCGGAATGTATCCTATATATGCACCTACAACACTACGGGAAGTATCAATTAATTGAACAAAACTATACTCCGTAAGTATTGGAAAATATGAAGGGGCTTAAAGAATTATGTAGTGAATAGCTAAGAAAGTAGCAGCAGTTCTAACAAATTATTATAGTAAAAACTGGTGGAACAAAAAACAGGAGAAGGAGAAAAAGAGAAGGAAGGGGACTAAAAAAAAAAAAATAAATAATAAAAATCTGTCGATACTTTGCCGAAATCGTGTCCCAACACTACTTAACCCGTTTACTGACACAGGTAGTGCGTGGCGGCACCTACGGAAATCAAACAATCGAAAGCGCGGCTCTATAATATTTACCCTCCCTCTCTCTCATACCAACAACTTATAAGGAGTGAGAAAGATGGAGAATGATCGGAAAATGTAACCAACAATAATAATTGGTGGTTGTGAAGATGATTGTATTGAAGGAGCCGAGAATAACGAGTACATTTATATTGAATGTTTTGGCATAGCAACTCGATTTCTGGACAGAAATTAATTGCTACGAAAAGTATTTCTAGATAATGAGTAGAAGCGTTGTTCATTTACTATACTTTGGCAAAAGTTTGTTGTAGATTTAAGTTCAAGTTAAATTTGCTGAAAATCTTAAAATTCTTAGCATCCTTCACATGCCGTTAAGAAATTGTTTCGGGCACGCAAGTTTCCTCACGATGTTTTCCTGCACCAGTTTACCGCTTGATAATTAACTAGTAATACGTACATGACTTCGAAAAGTAGGTAGTTCGAGGTAGGTTTTTTCATGGAATAACTCGGCAGGCGAGCAGGCGAGCTACCTGATGGTAAGTAGTCATCGCCACCCATGGACATCTACAATACCAAAGGAGTTCCAGATGCATTGCCGGAATTTCTCTATTTAAGAAAATGGAATGTGAAGGATAAAAGGATAAGGACAAAATAACAATTTACATGAACAGGATTACGTTACGGCACACATAACAATAATACCCAATGTTCAGACATAGTCTCACTCTTACCATCTTAATGACGAAAGGAGTCCATAACCCTCCGTTGTATCCGAGCTCCAGAAGTGACAAAAAGACGCATGACTTTTATATATTCACTCACTTGTCATAAGCCGGCCTTCTTGAAAACTTTATCAATCTCCTAACAATAAGTATTTGTCCAGGGAGCCACTTCTAACAAGTAACCTAATAACTATTTGAGTATCTGTGAACTCTGGACCAAAGTCCGAGACAACTCACCCCGAGCCATTTAATTTCGATACTCAGACGATACAACGCACTTTGGATCTAATAACGTTCGATATAAACAGAAAACTGGGCCAAGACAAACACTCACGCAGCCTGACGACTTGCGACTTAAAACTTTTGGCCACAACTATAAAACTAAGGGCAGAAGGTCTACACAATGTCGTCGTTAAAGCGTTAAGCTCATAACAATACCAACAGTTATATTTAAAAAATATTATGTAGTTACGCATGCCCAGTGTGTTTAAGAGGTTAGTTACGTAAGAAATACTTGACTACTTGCAGCATTCAGATCTGCGTACATCGGTTTAGTAAGTATGTTGGGAACTCTCCAAACAAACACTTGTTAAACTTTAAATGTGTAATTATTGTAAAACAAGATTACGTTGTACATGAATTGGTTCGACACGGTACATAGGTAGGAGAACGGTCAGACGTGCTCGCGCGGCTGGCGATTAGAGCGAAGTGGGCGAGCGTTCGGTCCGCGTCGGTGTCTGCGCCTCTCGCGCCGCACCCCTCCGACTAGTGATGTGATGCGTGAACATGCTGGGGGCCTTGAAAGCCTTGCTTTCAACAGGTGCTGCTGCTGCTGCCTTGGTTGTCATCTGGTGGGTCAGAGACTGCGGGGAGAACACACATTTTATTGATTGCACGCCTGAGGATGCCCTTATTAGTGAGGACATCAGCCACCCTTGAGACGCCATCTGACCCCGGATAGAGACGACTGACTCTTGCGAGTCTCCATTGAAGGGGAGGCGTGAATTCTTCTTTTAAGACTACAAGGTCTCCGATGCAAAGCTCCCTTTGCTTCTTGCGCCATTTTGTGCGGGTTTGCAACTCCGCTATATACTCTAGGTGCCATCTGTCCCAGAAGTGTTGACGTATTTGTTCTATGCGCTGATATCTCGATGGATGCTTGCTTGTAATGGCCGTCGATGGGACGGAAGCAAGCGGTCGCCCAATAAGAAAGTGCCCCGGAGTGAGAGGGGTAGGATCATTGGGATCGGAAGATAAGGGAGTTATGGGACGCGAGTTTAGGATAGCCTCAATCTGTGTAAATAAGGTTGCTAATTCTTCAAATGTTAGTGAGGCATTACCAGCTATTCGACGTAAATGATATTTAGCAGACTTGACGCCTGCCTCCCATATACCTCCAAAGTGAGGTGAATAGGCCGGACTAAATATAAATTGAAAGCCTTCATTATTGGCAAAATTACTAACTGGCTCACGACTGGACCTGAGTATTTTATTTATTTCATTGCACGCTCCTTTAAAATTTGTGCCATTATCGCAATAGATAACTTTAGGTTTTCCTCGTCTGGAAACAAACCTACGCAAACTCAGCACGAATGCATCGGTGCTCAGATCACTGACCAGTTCCAAATGTACTGCCTTTGATGAAAGGCATACGAATAAACACAAGTAGCATTTTGATATGCGGTTACCCTTGCCTTTGCGACTTGAAATCCTGAAGGGACCAGCAAAGTCAACGCCGCAGGCATAAAACGGAAATGTAGCATGACTTCTATCTACAGGTAAGTTTCCCATTATAGGTTGTACAGTTTTTCCCCGTAGGCGGACACAGATGATGCACTTCCTAGTAGTGCTGCGTGCCAAATATCTGCCTCCTATAGGCCAAAATTGTTCTCTAATTGAGGCTAAGAGATGTTGAGGACCTGTGTGCAATAACCGTTCATGTTCACTTCTAAACAGAATTTTTGTGAGATGATGTTTTGCATCTAATGATGGGGTGTGTTTTATCATAGGCATATTCAAAATTTTGCAATCGACCCCCTACTCTTAATACGCCATTATTATCTATAAATGGATTAAGAGGCAAAAGCTTAGACTTATTTAGATCTTTCTTACTACTAATTAACTTAATGTCCTCGAGATAGCTGTCTGATTGACTAAATCTAACTAATAATAGAAGAGACTCATCTAGTTCCTTAGCATTTAATTGTCCGACAATTTTACTATCTTTATTTTTACAGTTATGTATAAACCTTAATACATAAGCATATATCCTCTTAAGCTTATTAAAACTAGAATAATTTTCAAAATTTATAAACCTTTCTGTTGAGACAACATGACATTGAATAGTATGTGATTGTTTAATGTCAGTTAAATTATCAGGTATTTTTATGTTGGTTTGCGAAGGCCATTTAGAAAATTCACTGGTGAGGAACGAAGGCCCTTCCCACCAAAGGATAGAGGACTGCAATTGCTTAGGGTTCGAACCTCTACTGGCAATATCTGCAGGGTTTTGATCTGTAGGAACATGGCAAAAGTTAAACCCTGTGGCAAGTTGGTTTATTTCATTAACTCTATTACATACAAAAACCTTAAGGTCTCTAGGTGGGATTTTTAACCAACCTAGTACTATTGTTGAGTCTGTCCACATGAATTTTTTACTTATATTGCAATCTAACGACTCTAATACCTTGGCACATAAACGGGCGCCTAACAATGCACCACACAGTTCTAACCGTGGTATCGTAGTGGGACTCATCGGGGCAACACGTGCCTTCGCACATAGTAGCCTAACTGTAACGTTTTTCTCGTTGTTACGTGATCTAAGATAAACACAAGCTGCGTAGGCTTGAGATGAAGCATCTACAAAACAATGTAGCTCCACATTCATGGGAGTTTCACATAGGACTCTCCTTGGTACTTTGATATCTGACAAATGAGAAAATTCCTTTAAAAGGATAGCCCAATCTTTACCTAATTCCTTTGGTACAGGGTCATCCCAGTCTAATTTGGATGCCCATAATTTCTGTAATAAAATTTTAGCTACTACAGTACAGGGACATAACAACCCTAATGGATCAAAAACTTTAGATGTAGTAGATAGCACAGATCTCTTAGTAATAACAGCAATGGGCTCTAGCTTTGTTGAAAATTGTAACATATCAGCTGTAGGAGACCAATTGAGACCTAAAACACTAGATTCTTTACTAAAATCCATGTTATTCAAAGAGCTATTTTCAGAATTAAATAACTGTTGACAATTAGTTCTAAATTTCCTTAGTGGCATACAAGCAGTATTTAGTGTTTTAACAACATTAGTATAAATATGTCTCAGACCTTCTTCAGTTTCTGAACCAGTATTTAAATCATCCGCATAAAAATCATTTTTAATAATATGAGCAATAGACTGATCCTTACATTCATTTGCTAATTGTAAAAGACAACGAGTACTTAGGAATGGTGCTGAAGCCGTACCATATGTCACTGTATTTAATTGTAAAACATCTATAGGTTGAGACTCATCGTCGCGCCACAGAATAAGCTGTAGATGGCGTTGCTGTTTATTAAGTTCTATTTGCCGATACATTTTCTCAATGTCACCGGTGAGAACAAATTTGTGTTTGCGAAAACGAATTAAAATAGAATTAAGATCACTCTGTACAATAGGACCCACTAATTGTAGATCATTGAGTGACTTGCCTGAGCTTGTCTTAGATGAAGCATTGAACACTACACGGAGCTTTGTAGTTTCACTTTTCTCACGGATTACTGCATGATGTGGCATGTAGTATCCAAATTCTGGTTTGTTAATTTTAGTCAAATGCCCTAGGCTTGCATATTCATTAATAAAATTCTTGTAGTCCTCCTTTTGCTGAGGATACTTAACAAATCTCTTTTCTAAATTTTCTAAACATTTCTTAGCTATATAGTATGAATTACCAAGAGCCTTTTCGGGTGATACTTTTAAAGGCATCATTACTGAAAACCTACCATTTGCTAGACGAGCAAAATTATTTGCAAAATGATCCTCACACATTTTTTCTTCCACAGAATAAGTTTTTACAGTCTTGGGTAAATCATCAATTTGCCAAAATTTTTCTAAAGAATCTTTGATCTCCTGACTAAAATTACAATGTATCATAGTGGAGGGTTTAGTATCACGAACCCCCAGGGGGCCACCTATGAGCCAACCAAAAGCTGTCTCCTGTAGCACAGGTTTCTGTTTGCCTAACCTAATCATATTAGACCTCACTATATCCCAATAGATATCTGCTCCTAGTAATATATCTACCTCACTAGGGCGATAATAATGAGGATCTGCTAACTGAATGTTTGCAGGTAATTCAAAACAATCCGTGTCAATTATAGAATTAGGCACAGTGCCTGTTATTTTAGGCACAACTAAACATCTTACATTAATCTTAAACGAACTACAAGTAGACTTAACTATAATATTACAACTATCAGTAATTTTACATAACACATTATTTATTCCACTAACACTAATAGATCTAGCACTGTTATTTGGTAACCCTAACTTCCTTTTGTAAGTCTCTGTTATAAATGAGGACTGACTACCTGTGTCCAGTAAAGCTCGTGCTGAATAGAATTTATTATTAAACTCAACATTAACTATAGCTGTGCATAGCAAAACATGATCACTACTAGATGTGACAGATAATGACACAGGTAGCGAGGAAGATACAGAAGGCTGAGTTGCCTCCGGAGACTGCTCAGATGCAGTATCACTTTTAGACATGTGCAAGAGTGTGTTGTGTTTTTTCTTACATGTTCGACATACAGCTCGCAACTGACACTGATATGCTGTGTGTCCATGACGGAAACAATTCTTACATAACTTTAGCTTTGTGATTTCATTCAGACGTTCCTCAACACTCATGTCCTTGAACTTAGCGCATTCATACAATAAATGTGACTCTTTACATAAAATACATCTATTTTCCCTTTTGTCATGGGATACAACAAAACTTTTAGACTGTATGTTTGACTTGAACCTATCTGTTTGTTTATCAAAGCGATTGTTATTAAAATAGGCTGTCTCTAAAACATCTGCTCTACTGCGGAGAAAAGTGTAAAACTCACTAAGAGTAGGCAGTGTCTTTAAATTGCACTTATATTCTTCCCACTTTCTAGATGTATTGATATCTAATTTAGTTGACACTGTGAATATGATGAGAACATCCCACATATTTGTTGGTTGACCTAAAGTGTCAAGTGCCCTTAAATGTTTAGAGACATGATCGACTAAAAATCTTAATGATTTGAATGATTCTCTTTGAATATTTTCTATGTTAAACAATGCTTTTAAGTGATTGTTGATTAATATATTTTTGTTGTCAAACCTTTCACATAAAATGTTCCATGCAATTTTATAATTTTTGCTACTAAATTCTATAGATTTTATGACTACAGATGCGCTGCCTCCTAATGCAGAACGCAAGTAATGATATTTGTTTATTTCTGGAATGTTTGGATTGCCGTCTATAACTGATTGAAAAGTATCCTTAAACTCTAACCAGTCTAAGTAGTTGCCATCAAATGTGGGCAACTTAATAGTAGGCAACTTGATATTATTTAATTTATTAGAATTGCAACTACTGTGACTATCAACATCATCATTATCAGAAGCCTTTGAAGAAAAATTATCTAAAATCTCTTGGCTGCGAGATAGTAAATTCACAAATTGGTTTTCTAATACATCTCTTTCATTAATTTGCTCACTAATATCGCTATGTAGTAATTCGATTCTACTTTGCACTATTTCAAAGTCACTCATAGCCAACTGAATCTTACTTGTTTTTAATTCTAATTCTTTGACCTTTACAGAGGGAATTTCCTTTAGACATTCTAGAGTATTCACATAGTCTGTAAATTTTGTTAGTCTACCTTTGATAATGCCACGTTGCTTAATTAAATTGGTCAATTCCAATCTGAGATCCGACTCACTCATATTGACGATGCGTAGATAATAATATCACCTTTTATCAAACAATGAAATAAATTGTGCACTCAAACCCGTTCGCTGAATACTACTCAGATCCAGTCGCTCACGCAGCTCGCAGCTGCACGGCGCGTTGCGCACGCCGAGCAGACAGCTAGGCCAGCAACTCGTGTGGGCAGCCACGTGCGCGATGGCTCAGCGTGGCGGCAATAGCAGCACCGCGACCGTCGGGAAGCAGGCGCTGAAACACGTTCGGCGAATCGATATGAAATCGCGAGCGTACCTATGTGGGAGGTACCTATTATCTTAGGTTGAAGATATTACCTATACCTAGGTTATAAATTTAAAGAAAATCTTAGAGTAGGCACCACGTGCTTTGGTAATAGGTAGGCGTCGGCACGAGCCAGGGCAAGATAGGTAAAGGAAAACACGCAAGAAAGCCAGTGCTTAGAAATTCCTCACGTGCAATATAGCTGGCAAGGCACACGCCAATAAACTTTGCATATCCTTCACAAGGATTTTAATTTATAACAAGAAAATCTTTATAGAAGCCTGTCGGCCATTTTGTATAGCTTAGCACACAATGCGAACACAGACTGAGGCAGCGGGATTAGCGTTAGAAATAAGGAACGGATAGGGGCTTACTCTCCTTGGGCTAGACCTGCTGGCATCCTCAGCAAGCTCCCGAAGCAGTAGTCTTCGCGTCCTTTCCGCTGTAGTCCGTGATGACGCACCAGTGATGACGACGCCACGCCTTTTTTTGACCGATGTTCTCGACGTAATTTTCCAATTGTCCTGTCACGGTCGCCAGTTTTGTTGGGAACTCTCCAAACAAACACTTGTTAAACTTTAAATGTGTAATTATTGTAAAACAAGATTACGTTGTACATGAATTGGTTCGACACGGTACATAGGTAGGAGAACGGTCAGACGTGCTCGCGCGGCTGGCGATTAGAGCGAAGTGGGCGAGCGTTCGGTCCGCGTCGGTGTCTGCGCCTCTCGCGCCGCACCCCTCCGACTAGTGATGTGATGCGTGAACAAAGTACCTACATATTTTTTTTGGCAGACATTTTTAGTTAATGCCTCATGATTTCTTCTTTCCGTGATAATAAACCTTAACAAAACGCTTAGCATTTATAAATGACTGTCTCATTACTCTAGTGGTCCTAAGCGGTTTCTACACTAGCGGTGCCATGTTCGATTCACAGGTCGAGCAAATTGGAATTGGTTTCTATGAAATTCTCAGCAGCAGTTCAGAGTCAAGATTTGTGCCGGGTTATAATAGGCTCGCCCCCGGTGAACCGTTGGTGTATAAAGTGTACATTAGTACACCTCTGTCCAACCTTTCGGGAATACAGGTGTGATGGTATGTATTAGGCTGTAGGTATACGTTAAATGAAATGAAGTTATTAAACAATTTATGATATTTTATTTCTATAAATAGATCCTTTAAAGCTATTATACAAGTTGATTTTTTTTAAAGTAGATGGCGCAGGGTTTATGAACATAATTATCCAACGTTATCCAAAGACAACGTTACAATTTACTTCGAGTTGACCTTCTGTGTCATGTATTCTCTGTAGTAAGGGTCGAGTTCAACACTCATTGTGTTTGTTTAGGAGCTAATCGATGGCTCAAGTCTTGTATGGCGGGGACGTGCCAAAATATTGGAGGGAACCTTATGTGTGCTGGTGAGCTGACTGAAGAGTAAGTACTTTAAAAGTGTACCTACCATGCTTGTACGAGACACAATGTGTTGTAGGAATATATTATTAAGAAAGGGACAAGAGCAACGGTTTGGAGTGCAAACGCCTGAGTATTCCATGGCACAAACCACAAATAAATGATGGAGTAGAATAAAATTGAACTAGAAGTTATGACGGGGCGTGGGTTTTAAAAAAATTTAACATGGCCCTAAGCCAAAGTAACAATTTATAGAGTTAGGATTATATCAGTGCAAACACACAATAATTACACGTAATTAGCGGACAGAGATTCGACGTCACTATCACAATTACTAGCGGACATCGTCTAACACGAGGTCCATGTCGCCTCTGAGCTCCAAGCAAAAGTGAGCCAGTTGAGGTGTTGGCTTGTCTTTTATACAAAACTGATGCACTTTGAGGCTAGGCGGCGATTCCTAAAAACTTCATCAATCTCCTAACTATAGAATATTTTTATTGCACACCAAAAATTTATGCCAAGAGCAATTTCATAAATCAAATAGTGTTACAATCAATACCTTTACATTAAGTACCAATGGGTATTTTAACCGACTTCCATGATTCTCAATTTGATTGTAAGTTACGCGATATCTTCAGAGATGCTTTATTATTCTGTCTGTCTGTTTGTTTTGTAGTTTTCAGGCCTTAGCCGTTAAACCAGTTTGGATGAGTTTTGGTATGGATGGTTGGACCTTGGAGAAGGACATCTCAAAAAGTCCTTTGGCGTTCGACCCAATCCGCAGGCAGCAACTAGTGTTAACAAAGACAGATATTGTTAATGTAACGGACTCCAAGAGCTCGTCCCACTCGGGGGTCATTCAAACAGTCCATTTGCAGATCATCTCAAGACTTACGCGATCACTTGCTCACTGCTCATTTACTTGCATTAGAGCCGAAGTTATAAACTTCAAAGACAAGGTTGAATCTTACGATTGAAATGAATGGCATCTTATGAACATTGCGGCTTACGTATTTCCAAATATTTTACATAGAAACCCTAGCAAAATAGGTTAGTTAGTTTAACTTCCAGCCAGACATAATTCCTGTGTAGACCGCATATCTTTGACTGAAGATTGTTCTGTAAGTTTTTGTACAATAACTCTTATTTATGTTATTTTACCAGCGCGGCAGTTGGAAACGGCTCACATCAAACATCATAATTTTCAGTCCCACTGCTGGGCACGGTCTCGTCTCAGACTAAGAGATATTAGGGTGTATTAAGGAAACTTGGATGCCTTAGAGATATTCTCGATGGCGTGTGAAGTCTGCCAACCCACAGTAGGCTAGCGTGGTGGACTATAATAGCCTAATCCCTCTCGTACTGAGATGAGGCCTGTGCCCAGCAGTGGGACAATGTAATGAGCCGATGATGATGATTATGACCCTAGATTACTGCGGATTGGCAACTTCAAATACCCATACTTATTTTGAGCTTATAGTACAGTTTGTATTGTGCGCTCACTATGAAATTTTCCACAGAATTTTCCTCTTCTGAACACCTGTCCGTTACACTAGTTCTTCAACCGCTAGAGGCGCTATCCAAGTTCTTCTAACAAAATATTTACTGATCCAATAGCGACTATCGCTCAATGAGCTCCTGGTTTCGCTATTGTTGTTATAAAACCTTAATTAAAGCTAAGAAATACACACAAAATATTTATATAGCAGTATCTAAGTAGACGTACCTACTCCTTAGGCAGGAGATGTAAGCATCGCTAATAAACGAGTGTCGGTGAGTTAATATATTAAAATTCACGCGCCGAGACCCGCGGGTGGCCTCGCCGCCTGGTAGGGTGGGGGCGCACTGTTGGCGGGGACTGCGAACAGCTACAGATCATTTATTTGGAGCTAGTTTTTTTTACAAGTATTTGGCTTATCTGATGGTGAGTGATAACCGCCGCCTATGAAAACTAACTAACACCAAAGTGGTCGCGGCACCGTTTTGATTCGTTTTCCTCTTGTCGACATAATAGACACAAGTAACAACGGATTATATAATAATGTACTATCAAATCCGCCTTCACCAAGTGTGCGTATTAATCATACGCACGCTTATATTTCCCGAAGGGTAAGGCAGAGGTCTGCAGGACAATAGTCTAACCCTTCTCATTTTGAAGGTAGACCCAGTGCCGAGCAGTGCAACAGGAAATGGGTTGCTTATGGTGAAAGCAGAGGTGTACTGCTGCGCACTCTCCCTTCAAAAATATGGTTTTGGTCATAAGGATCCTCTTGTTACATGGGACCCCGAAAGGTTTGATATGCCCTTAATTTTAAAAAAACCCATACTATTGCTAGTAACCAAATAACCCAGTATATTAGTGAAAATTTCCTAACAGACTCAATAATACTGCTCGGCCTGGGAATCGACAACCACACCAATGACGCATTGTGTATAAACAATAATTATGATCAAAAGTACCATTTGTGTTTTGCAATAAATTGGATCCCAAACCATGCATCATTATTGGAAACCAATCCCAATACACTCCCAAATGACGTAATACAGAGTGTATCAGCAAATAAACCATTAGCGGCTGGTTGATGGTCGGTGTGATGGATGTGATGCCGGGCGTCACCCGCGACACTCGCAGCTACCACGACATTCAATGACATTACTGCACGTTACGGTGTAATATTGATGGGGATCGATGACTCAATGGACGCTGCAGGTGTGATTTGTGTCATATTTATATTACTGCATGGATTATCTATTGTTTTGTAGACTATTAGCTGAAAAAAATCAGCGTTGAAAGCAGTGTACTTAGTATGCATTTTTTTTTGCTGAGCTGTGATCTTTTGGACTCACGTCACCATACGCCTATATTTTATATACCTATGATACTGATTTTAATGTCTATATGCTTAAGAGGGTTGTGGTATTGTGGTGTTTAATAAATCTTTTATTAGACACTGGTGCACGTGTTTATATAAATACTGAATATGGCTTAGCACTATCAAAGTCAAAGTCTACTTCAAAGATTGGTTGTCCATACAAATAGATACTGACCACTTAGCACTTTACTAGCTTAACTTTCTGAATCACGATGTTTCTGGTGATGTACCTACTCTTGTCATGTCAAAACCCTTTACTTATGTTCACCCGTCTATAAAACTGATTATGGCAAGTCCATCTTATTCGCAGACATTTAGCCACGAGGTCCATTATTTCAACCAATCAGTGACTTAAAAACAGTCCCTAAAACACAGACCGCAACTAAGGCAGCTTAAACCATATATAATATCATTGGCACAAGTTTATGAGATATCAAAAAGCTCGAAAGAATCACCATTCTTAATAGTGGTCGCGGCAAGTGCAGCTTAACCTTGACCTAACAGCGTAGCCACGAGCCCCCAGTATCATATTCGAGTGTAGACTATTATACACGTCACATCCGCCGTCACTCGCACGAGCCCCCCTCCTTTAAGAAGTGTCTTTAGGACGAGTCGCCCGATTTCCGCCTCTTTCATGAAATCCCCTCAAATCTCCAAACACCACTCACTGTAGCACATAATCCTACTTTATACCTCGACAAATAAGGTACAATTTAGTTTAACAGGGAAATGTCATTTCTTAACGTAAAATTGGAAAGGTCGCATTTAGGTATTCTGATAAGAATTCAGTGTTACTCGTATAGCAGGGAGGAGTGTTCAGGAGTGATGCCGTCATATGATAGGGAATGCTCTGGATTTTGTGTCTTATGTCGATTGGAATCTTACAAAGTTTACTATCAACCTTATTCTAATATACTTAAGGCACACCCTGGATTTTATAATCCGGGAATAATTTTAATAATGTGAATGTAACCTATCTGACTGCCTTATCATTTAGTGTAGTGGTCCTAAGCGTGACTGCTACGCTAGAAGTCCTGGGTTCGATCTCCAGATCGAGCAAAGTTTTATTGGGTTTTTCAATGAAATTCTCAGTAGCACCTGAGTCTGGAGTTGTTCCCGGTTAATGGCAATAGGCTCGCCCCTCTCATTCTATGAGGAGATCCGTGTTCAGCAGTGGGACAGGATATGGATTAATGATGGTGATGGTGATGGCGGTAACCTACCATTGTACCAACGTAATGTGAACAACATAACATAAACATAACATACCATCACGCCTGTATTCCCCGAAGGGTTAGGCAGAGGTGTCCCAATGTATACCCACATTTCGCCGGTATGTTTAGGTCCCATGTAATAGGGGGCGAGGCTATTGCCATTAACCGGGCACAAATCCAGGCTCCGAGCTGCTACTGGGAATTTCATAGAAAAACCCAATAACACTTTGCTCGACCCGGGGATCGAACCCAGGACCTCTAGCGTAGCAGTCGCGCTTAGGACCACTAGACTAATGAGGCAGTCCTCAGTGAACAACTAAATTCGATAAACCTGAACTCGGTTCTCAGGTCGAGCATAGGTAAGAAGCAATGGCAAAATATAAAGATGATCACTCCGAACTATATTTTTCAAAAGATTCACTGTTTTCGAGTGGTTGGTTAACGAAACTTTACTTATTCTTGGAGTAAGTTAAGTTAACCAACTTCGTTTACTGTATGCTCTACAGTAAGGTTCTGTTCAACAGGCGGAGTACTACTAGTAGAACATTGTTGCAGTAACTTGAGTGCGTACCCTCAAGATGTTTTTACTTCGCCAACTGATCAAAACTATAAAGTTTTGAGGCTGCAAACAGTCTGAACAGTTCAGCTTATTCGTAACAGTTTGTTTGTGTAATATGTACGTTTACAAATAGAGAACATAGAAACAACTGCGCTGATCAACAGATTTGCAAGTTTCAGCTACGCCTGCCGCAGCCAGTTCGTGGATGGGTGACCATTCCTAACACATCGAGACCCCTACGTGCCTCGGAGAGCACGTAAAGCCACCAGTCATGGTAGTCAGAAGCCCAAAGAGCCAAGCAACCAGTCTATCCTTCGAAAATCGGTGTTGCCCAAAAATTGTGTTGTGGAGGTCTCATGTCCTCGCGCTTCGTGTAAAATACTGATATTAAGTCGCCTCTGGTTAGACTGACGGCAAATCTCCACATAATTGGGGAAAGGCTAGGAGATATATAAAAGGTTGTATAGTTATGAAATGTTATCACAGTATCCTCCAAACGAAAAAAAATATCTAAAGAAATACATTCCTTTTGATCCTTTGACGTTTATATACACTGGCCTGCAAATCTAAGTATCACACTATCTGGTGTACCTAACTAAAAGACGCAGGTTTGAATCCTGGCCGCAGTCGAGTTTTTCCAAAACTAAAATAACTTTATAATCTTTGTATGGAATATGCCTAAAAATACACAAAGATAAAGTATCACATTTTTAAGATAGTAATAACTTTTTAAGTACACTAGATAAACTTTCGAAATAAAAAAAAACAACATACAGACGAATTGAGAACCTCCTCCTTTTTGAAGTCGGTTGAAAAGGACTTGAATTGCCAATGTATAGTTTACTGTAGTTTCAAAGAAAGCTGATAAAATGTTTGCCATAAAAGTTTTTTATTTTAAATCTCTAACTTCTACAGTTTAGAAAAACTTGAAATTTTGGAAATGTAGTAAGTACCTACTTAGTTTTGCAGGACAGGCAGGCAGGCAGGCAATTTTTTTGTGATATGTAGTGGACTGGCCGCTATATATCACAAAAAAAATTATTTCAGACTTTTTATATATTTTTTCTTTTTAATTAGAGCAGTGTAGAATTTCAATAAAATTATTTGGTAATGGTGGGCGTTATTAACAGCAATCAAAATGTTAGCCTTAAGCTTTGAATACATGATTTTATTTAAGTTTAGAGTTTTTGTTTAATTTCGCATGAACCAGAATTTATCAGAAAATGTCTATCCTTTTGTGAAAGCAAATATTATCAGATAACTCTCGTAGAAATACAAGCGGACTGCAGCTCAGAATCCTGTTTGTTTTGTGAATTTACATATTTGTCCAGTATCCCTTACATGTCAGGGTTTCAAATGTACAAACATGGATATTCCTTTCTCTATATGATTTACTAGCTTTTGCCCTCGGATTTGCGCATATCTCAAAGGAGTTTTCAGACAAAAGTTATTATAAATATGTCCGTCCCGTAATAAAAATCTTTCTTCCTACCAAAATTCTATTCTGAAGATAGTAACAAACAGAGTGATTTTAGCATTATACTTTATCATTATATTAGAAGTGTGCCGTTACATTTTGATTCCCCCATGATGTATACCCACATGTTAACGGTACCTATATTGTGAAATCCTATTTTTATGGCCCAGTTCAAACTCTAGCCTGAAGATCCCAATTATCACTTTGCCCGACTTGGGAAATATACCTAAGATGTCACACTGAGCATGCTTGAAAAAAATAAAACATTCGACTCGTGTAAGCTATTAATTCCATCCATTCATAATAGTCGTATGGCTAACACGGACGTGTTTGCACAATACAAATAATTGTGCGATAATCGCTTGTCCAATGTTGGTGCCCAGCGCCTTGGGACCGATACGTTTGCTCAAAATGTTTGATCAAACGTTTGGTTCGACATCGACATGCATAAAACATAGGTAGAGATTTAATTTTAATGTTTGTTGAACGACTAAGTTTTTATTTAATATAGCGACCATACCATCACGCCTATATTCCCCGAAGGGTTGGGCAGAGGTGTATTTAATGTACATCCACAGTTCGCCGGTATGTTTAGGTCCCATGTATACCTACATGGGACCTAAACATACCGGCGGGGGCGTACCTAAAAATAGGGGGCGAGCCTATTGCCATTCACCGGACACAAATCCAGACTGACCTGCTACTGAGAAATTCATAGAAAAAACCCAATAACACTTTGCTCGACCTGGGGATCGAACCCAAGACCTCTAGCGTAGCAGTCGTAGCTCACAATACTATAAGTACTAGCTAAGAGATAACCGCTATAAGATAGTTTTTTATCGCAAACGACTAAGCGGCTCACCCGATAGGAAATGATGACCTTAAACACCAAAATGAAGGGCAGCGGTCCGCAAACTGCAACTATTCAAGCATTCATCATCATCATCACCAACCCATTACATTGTCCCACTGCTGGACACGGGTCTCCTCTCAGTACAAATACGGAGGGGTCTCGATATGTTAAGAATGGTCACCCATCTACAGACTGGCAGTGACAGATGCAGCTTAACCTTGCAGATCTGTTGATCAGCGCACGCAGCCACGAACATCTATGACAATGGAAGAATAAATTAGGAAGGAAGAGATTAGTCTACTCTAGACTAGGAGGAGGAGGAGACTGCCTCGCTAGTCTAGTGGTCCTAAGCGCGACTGCTACGCTAGAGGTCCTGGGTTCGATCCCCAGGTCGAGCAAAGTGTTATTGGGCTTTTCTATGAAATTCTCAGTAGCAGCTCGGAGTCTGGATTTGTGCCCGGTTTATGGCAATAGGCTCACCCCCTATTACATGGGATCTAAACATACCGGCGAAATATAAAAATATGGGTGTACATTAGTATACCTCTGCCTAACCCTTAGGGGAATACAGGCGTGATGGTATGTAGACTAGGAGGATGATTTAAGGAGAAAGGGTTTGGCCTTCTGATTCTCGTATCCACCAGAAAAACACAGAGAGTAGCTACAGTATGCAGGTTATCTTTGGGAGTGGTACTCTCGAACCGGACCAGTCTAATTACGAACGATATTCAGCTAATAACTGTTACGAGGCTCTACCTCAGTCAGCAGGTTTCAATACAGATCAAATCTTAATGTGGTTATCTTGGAATGGTGCCCGTTCTTCACAGAGCAAGACAACATACCTTCTTGTTTTTCCGCTTCATCACTGAAAGATGACGATCCGCTGTCTAAACTTGATATAATTGTGATTACCCTTACGAGGTGTTAATTGATCGGCTGCGGTTAGCTGGAATGTTAATAAAAATGAAACGATAATTAATTGGTTACTAATTAATTATATTTTTTTTACTTATCGCGGTCTAACATTTTAAGATAAATTTAATAGTGCTCCAGCTTTTTGTATCGGTGACTCGGAAAAAGATCAGGTACATTGCAAGATAGTCCCAGTTTTCCTTTAGAGACTTTTATTTTTTAGTGTCTGTAATAAATGAAGTCAGACTATGATGTTTCATTACGAATTATAAAACGATACGACCTACACTTGTATACCTACTTGTCTAGCAAAGATTACACTAATAAATCTAAATACCATCTCAATTCCTTCATAACTTAAACTTGTTCTGTCTTATTACAAAAAGCGGTTTAACTAAAAACCCAGGTTTAAGCCTCTATAAACTACGGTTTAAACAAAAATGATATTACAAATCGTGGTTTTGCGATAAACCATAGACTATGTCATGGTCTAACGCTAAACCTCGGTGACCCCTAGTTTAACGATGCCAACGATGGTCTAAATTGTATCTGTCAATGTTTCTCTTTACTTTTGTCCTCGAATATATGGCATGATTGTGCATTAGTATATCCTATAAAAAATAAAAAGGCTTATAATCAATAAATAAAAGACTTCAAGGAGATATTTTTCTCTTTTGTTGGTCCATGAAAATATATAAATAATTTAATAAAAATTGAGTACCTAATTCCCAAGCAATTACACCAATCGGTAAAAACTCTACACCTAGTACCGTATATCAAAAGCATCAATCCTAAACACGTGTAGAATTGTTAGGAAATTCCTACAGAATGTTAATGAGACAAGTAACCACATCATACCCATAACCACAAGCAACCACCATAGTCACACAAGCACACAATCTCACAAATACACACGCACATCAATCTTTAACACCCCTCATAATCATTTATCATTATTTTATGTAGCATATAGGCTAAAAATATAGCTTAAAATTCCAAGGCTAAATGAACTTTGTTCAACTTGATAGTTTTGTTTATTGTTATGGTTTCAAACGTGCGAGAATGTTACGTTTCGTTACACGTACCTACTTGGATTTATAATAAGCAATTAATACGACATAAGTAATGTGCTTAAACTTAAACACAACTGCAATCGACGAAATAACTAATAGTTTTATCCATGCAAAAGAGGTCATAATATTTTTAACGCTTGTAAACATTATTTAATCGTTAGATTATTACCAAAACGTTTTGTTTTCTGGACATACGGAACGTTAAAATTGAATGATATCATGGTGAACGAATGATATTTGTATTAATCTGTGGTAAATATGTAGATCATGGTTCAAAACACGGTACTAAGAAGATCACGGTTTATTTATGTTTTGTAATACGGACAAATTTAGACCATGGTTCTGCAGATAAGCCTGGACTTGATAGTCCAGGTTTAAACCAAGGTTTTTTTAGTTTTTTGTAATAAGACCGGTTACGTTTTGTTGATTCATTTTAAAAAGTTTCAGACTTAAGCTTATAGATTAGAGAAAATTTTAATCCTAACTTTATGCTATCTTATGTCAAAATGTAGTTCAACACATGGAAGCACAAGTTTCGCTTAGAATAGCCTCTGAATCTTCGCTTTACAGTAACAACTACATTAAACCACACACAACTTAACATTTTTCTCCACAATAAGCGAGATGTCGGTACTCGCGTGTGAACTCAACAATGCCATTGAGTTGCTTCCGGAACCTCGGCGAGTGGGTAAAGTCGGACGGAATGCTCTATAATTCTGTTATTCAATTTAAGAATACGTAGCTCAACGTTGTATATGTAACAAAATGACATACCATCACGCGTATTTTCCCTGAAGGGTTAGACAGAGGAATACCAATGTACACCCACACTTCGTCGGTATGTTTAGGTCCCATGTAACACGCCCTAGGCGAGCCTAATGCCATTAACCTGGCACAAACCCAGACTTTCATAGAAAAACTCAATGGCACTTTGCATGACCTGGGTTTGAACTCACGACCTCTCTAGCGTAGCAGTCGCGTTCAGGACCAAAAGACTTATGAGGCAGTTACTGTTATAAAACAAGATAACTTAAAGAAATGTCCCTAATTAATACTCGTATTTTTTTTTGTTGAACTGCCTCATTTCTGCACTGTAGGTACACAAACGTGGTCGTGTATGTCTTATTTGTCTTAATACCTTCAATATTTCCAATAAACAGAAAACCTGCGATACCAAAATGGCTCTATAAAGGATGCGACTCACATTATCTGCACGAAACAGCCGAGGCGCCGCCTCATTTAGATAGCTCACTCATTTAGCTACTAACACTTCTTATACACATGGTAACTTATAAGCAACACATAGGTAACAAGCAACAGCTATGAAACGTATTACTGGTAGAGATATTTAAGTCTACAAGACCATGCCCGCGCCCCTCCAATGTCTTGATCTCACATCCAAAAGTTGTTTGAAGCGCCCGCTATGCAAATAAGGTCGTCTTGATTATTGGCTGCTAAAATGCCTGCTGGACACGAAACTGAGGCATTCAAACGGCTGGATCTGTTGGCCAACTAGTCCATAAATAACGTTAACCTACTACAGAGGGAACATGTCAATTTATACTCAAATAAAATGTAAATATACAATCATTTATAACGACACTACTCATTGATTATACATTGCACAGCAACAACTGTAGAGATATAGAAAGCTACTTCTCTAAGCAAGAATACTTATCATGTTTGAAGTTTTTCTGACTTCTCTGACCTTGACAAATTCCAGTTCCACCGATTGGAAATGATATCTGATGTAACAAAATTGAAATTACAGCATAAAGTAGAAACCATAATGCGTATTACCTGTATCGATAGTTAATTGTTAAAGTTACGATCCATATCAATACCGTATGGTGCACCTAAGCATAAACATCTTATTTCCTAAATGGATGCTACGCATAGAGACAAAACTGACATCATGCCGGTTTGCGAGATCTGATCGCATCGCGCAACTGTAACCACACACCCTGTTGCTTCGTGAGTGAACAGCCTTATACCAACTGAACTATTTCGGTAAAACTATACACACTTATACCCGTCTCCCTCTAACGTTTACAAAATGCACGTAAGAAAGAGACAGAGCGTCGTATTTTGTAAGTGATCATTGCGGATTAAGTGTTATTATGGTTCCAGTATGTGTTGAAGAGCTACTTGTCACGTGAAGCGAGTGCGGATAAAAGATTGAGGTATTAGACGCTTCTTAGAGGGGTCATAATAGTTCTCATAATATTAGAGAGTGCATTTGAGGGTGAGATTGAGTGAAACTAATGACACTCAATAGTATAACTAGATGCAATAACTAAACTGAGGGATGGCAGTCATAGAGAGCCGAGTGATCACAATGCACGTCTATATTTTCCTTATCGTACGATGGGTATTAATAAATTAATTATTCCCTGCAAAGAAAATCATCGTGGGAAAAACTTCATGCATAGAGATTTTATGAACGGCATGTTTTTGTTGTGGTAAGGCCACGCTGTTCGCAGCATGAATGGGTCGGCTTGACCGGGGAAGTACCACACTCTCGCAGAAGACCGACGTCTGAGAAGTAGCGTTTCGCTACTGCGCTTCGTTTGGTGAGCGAGAGGGCCGGAGGCCCAATTCCTCTCTCGCATCCCTTTCTTCTACTTTTCTCCTTCCTCTTCCTATCCAAAAATGGGCTTGACAACGCATCTGTAACACCTTTGGTTTTCCAAATGTCCGTGGGCGGCGATGACTACTTACCATCAGGTAGCTCGCCTGCTCGTTTACGAAGTTATCCTTTATTAAAAAAGATAATTCACACAACTTGGACATGGCCACCATGTTAGAACGGATAGCTTCTTATTATCAGTTAAAGAACATCCACTGTTCAATAGATTTGGAAAAGGATCAGTTTTAAGGCCAGCTGCATATAACTAGGTACTCCAAACGATCCCCCATCCTCAAATTTTTGGTGCGTCGAGAAACTGCCCCAACCTTCTACGTCCTCGTAAAACTGAACTCACTCCCGCTCAGTTTAAGACATAATAATATTTTTGAATCATTTTGTTTGTATAGCCTAAAGCGATACCTTTTGACCCTTCCATAATCCCGGTGTAAATATACCTTTTTTAAATAACGATGTAGATGCACCTGCCCGCGGGTAGGAGGCACGTCTCGGGTTCAAATCCCAACTGAGCCTTTTCTTTTAACGTTATACATATAGGGATATGTGCGTTACATTATAATGTAAGTAATATTGACATAAAAGGCGTTAAAGGTAATGGTGAAACCCTTTGAACTGAAGTGTCAATATTGTTTTAGTAAAATTGTGCAAAGAGTCCTTTGATGGTCAAAACTTAGTTCAAGTTGAACCAGTGCCAGTGTGTTGTTATGATGATGATTATCTTTTACTTTTAACTACTTAGCTGTTACTCACGAACTTCGTTCCCCTTTTTGAACCAAACATACTTTCTTAGGATACAATCTATCTTCTTGCATTTTTTTTTAAAATGATATTGGTCCATTTATCTTTTCACGCTTAAAGTCTTACTTGAAAATAATGTCCATGGAGTTTTTTGCCGGAATCTTCTACATAGGATACACTTTTTGGAACCACGCAACTAGAGGCAATAACGTTTCATAAACGGCTGTAAAAGCTTATTTAAAATAAAAACATTTAAACTTGAACTTGAATCATGACCTCTTGTGTGTTTAGCAATAGTTAAATTAATCTCATAGATACGTACCTAATCACACGAAATATTGCTTCACTTTCATACTGTACCCTTATTTGAATGCACAAACTCAACCCTCATTACTGCTTTGTAACCTGAAAAAGATAACTTAATTTTGTTGAACCAATACTACTTACATCGCTACTTTACGATCAAAAGTCAAACTGTTTCCTTGTAGTTATCATTGAGCGCGGCAGATGGCGCCACACGCCACACACTCGCCCACATAACTTTCCTCACTATATGCACCAACTTTGGTGAACAAACATCCCACCACTAATTTCAGTGGCACAGTCTGCGTGGTGAGCAGATTCGGTATGATTTGGAAACTACGCAAAAACAAAGCGGTGCGAAATGAAATGAGTTCTGTGTGAACTTTGGAGCTTATATTATCCTTTTTAGGATTAGGCTATTAGATTAGGGGGCAAACGAGCAAACGGATTGCCTGATGGTAAGTGATTACCACCGCCCATGGACACCAGAAGAGTCACAAGTGCGTTGCCAGCCTTTTAAAGGTTCGAGCCTCCGGTATCCTTACTCACTCGGTGAAATTGTTTCACGCCGGTTTTCTGTGAGGCCGTGATCACCCCGGTCAAGCTGGCCAATTCGTGACGAAGTATGGCTCTCCCACGATGGGAAAAAAGAGTAAGTTTTACACATGTTAACCTTCTTCGTCTCCTATTTAAGAGCTCAGCTCTTGTCGGTAGAGCAATCGTCACTGTTGTCCAGTCTCTGTCTTCTGTTTTACTTCTTGATTTAACTCCATACATGATACTTCGGTCATCCTGTTGCGGATGTTTAATTCCATCGACGAGCCGGAATAATATGCCTGAAAAATAATTTAAGCTAACTTACAACAAGGTTCGAATCCTGCCTGCAGTAATTTTCCTTCACTAAAATTAATTTATAATCGCAACATAGAAAATAAAACAGATATAGACATATACATAAAGATAACTTACAACACAAACTATTATGAAAATAGAAGTTAAAAACTACCAGAACTAAAATAGGTAATATCAGCTGAGTCAGAATCAGAAGACATCAGAAGAGTCACTTTAAACTGCGTTAATATTGTGGCCAACAACCAAAATTGGTTTCGTGAGAAATCAATACTTCTATCTTTACCATGCCTTCATGAATTAGCATTTCTTTCTCGTATATAATAATGATGATATAATACGTATTACTGCTTACAGCCATTAAATATCACAAATTGAAAATGCGCTTACGTCCTGGAGATTTCTCAACTCACGGCTGACAACACGAGAATGTTTCTATCGGAAAAAATATACAAAATAGCAGCATATAAACACAAAACTAAATAAATAGAAATGTACCACAATTTAAAAACTAGTATAAAACACGCAATCGTATTGAACAGCGATACTGGGACAAATGGGCTATTAAGATAAAGCGCGGCTCACAGGACGAACCATGAATCTACTTAAACACGCCGAGTACAAATCGTTTACAACAATGTTAAGGCTTGGACACAACGGAGAAATAATACTACTTATAGTCCAAATCATAATAAGGCTATTTGCACACATTAATCATTTGGCTATCAACACTGAAATAAAACATTTGGTGCGCGAATACTTCCTTGTATTTATTTATTTAGAATTTTAACATTTTAACATTGTAGAATGTACATTGATGGAAGACTTAGTCGTAAGGCGTACTTTAAAAATACACTCATAAAATACTGTACAGAAAACTTAAATAAAAAATAAAGTAACAAGCGTTACATAATATTATTATACACAAATAGGTAGTTACTCAATATGCATATATAACAATAATAAATATTGTATTCCTGTTAAGAGAAATACCCCATATGAAACCCTCGAGTGGACTTTCTTTGCTAACAAAGATTCATAAACAAAAATCGCAACGTCCGCCTTTTTGACATCCGGTAATAATTTTACAACATTTTTGAAATTTCTAGAAACACTTACACAAAACTTTCAGTTATAAAAATATCTTGCAAAGTGAAAACAACCTCGTGAAGAATACCGCAAATAACGGTCAGCTACTCCGGATCGGTTCAATACTTGGTTAGCATTTTACTAATATAAAGTTATTCCCGTTCAAAACTTTCATATCTGTTCTCTCGATTTAATTTATAGAAATTGACATTCCAATTTTTAAATCCATTATAAAGGCGAATTATACTAAATTGTGTTCATGCAATCGAGCAACCATTTAAAAAAATATAATTAAAGCTTGTAAGTTATTCAATCAATAAAAATCCTAAAGCCTTTTCCGCTTGTATGCGCTACCCTTAAGAACAGACTCGGGCCTTCCCTCATAAATATCATCTTAAGGTTTTGTGATAGGACGGTACCAACAATTCGTTTTGTAAGACAAACGATTACTTCTATTACGAAAGATATCGGTACTAGAGATGTTTTTGTCGATATTTGTGACAATAAAAATGTATCAACAATAGGCTTGAATAAAAAAAAACTGAAAGTATTCTATTCGATTACGATGTTGCGGAAACAATTGAGTTTACGATTACACATACTTTATGACAATATTATCATTTTAATGAAAATACTTTGAAAATATTAAAAACGTCACGGTAATGCAAAAAACATATTTAATATTAAAGTTGATTATAAATGCATTTTTATATAATCGATTTAGCATAAAAAATCAAGCTATATAAACTTTGGAATTAAACTATAAGGTCGCAGAACATTCAGAGTCATAGATCATGAGGTTGTTGGGATTCGCGTTTGTATTCGCTTTCCTTGGGTTAATTGACCATGTGGTTTCCTACCAGCAAGAGAAACTCTTCAGTTTGTATATTTTTTTAATATTGAGGTTAAAATTAAACTAGATGTGGTATAATGAGGATGAGGTGTGGTTTTGTATACCTAAGAGTAAAAACTATCTGGTCGTTGGTATTTCTATACATTATGTTTCACAGCATATATTAAAAAACTTTTTCTTTCCAGCCTGCTATTCCCATCGAGAGTGTGCTCTCACTTTAGGGCCCAACTGCTTCTGTTTGAAACAACCACATCAATACCGCGGGGAGTGTCTATGCAAATTAGACCCAGACATATTAAAGAACGGTAGTACTTCTATTTTTATATTTAATATCAATTTAATGCAATCCGACTATATTTTTCATAGTACTAAGGTAAACCATTACCGTAGCCTATTGATGCTTGCAACACCTGGGGTATAATTCGCATGTTGCCGATCCTGTAGAGGAAAAGGGAGGGGAAGGAAAGGTACTGATGGAGGTATTGGGCCTCCGTCGCTCCACATTGCTTGACATGACTGTCCCATCAAGTGTTAAACCTACACTTTCGTTTTTGCACGTCTTTTATCCATGATATTTCTTCAAGACTTACAGTTACACTTAAAAACTGTCTTTATTACGGCGGAATTAGGATGAGATATAGTGAGACACGATATAAATTGAGAAGCTTGTACGTTATTGCGTAAGTGTCTGTGGCGTACCGGTGTCATATTTTCCAGAATTGAAATATTGATTGTTTTATTTTTCAGAATGCAGTTTTGATAGCGAATGTTCAGCTAAAGCGGGGAGCTTTGAAAAATGCTATTGCTTGAAAGACGGCGACCAGGCTATTGGCAAGTGCAAATGTGATAGACCACTTCTCGGTTAAAATTATAGGAAAACCTGTTGCTAGAAGTCCAAAAGAGACACAATAAAGAGCGCTTTTGAAAAAAAGCGTGGAATTATTAAAAACACTCAAGTATATTGCCTTTCATTCTTCATCCTCACATGATCATAAGGAGGTGTTTTAGGTAAACCTCGAGATGTTGTGAAGATGGAGTTAGATATAAGAAATTCCTGTTTCAACTACTACATTTTTAAACTCATCAGACGTACTGACTTACAATACAGATATAGAAACCTTCAATATGTTAAATTTGAAACCATTATAGACCTATGGGATAATTCAGTTGGCACTAATAGCTAGAAAATGTTAGACCAAATGCAAGTTTTTTAATAGAATAAGGCGTTCAAGAACCGATGTTGAACTATATATAGGATATATTTTTGATGCATGGGACGAATCGTGATAATTTGGGATTTTTTGCGAGTTTTCTTAAGCCTTTGATTGTGTTATGTATGAAACATTGATCAGGAAGTTGTACCTCTATGGTGTAAAAAACACCTCTCGATTTTCTTATTTCGTGCCTGGATAACAGGATTCAAAATGTAGAACACAATGGAAATAGATCTTCGGTATCCTTAGTTACAATGGGAGCCCGCAGGGCTCAATTCTGGGTCAATTTTTATTTTGATCTACACAAATTATTGATAATCTTTTATCTAATTAAGGATAATCCCGAATAAGTGCTATTTTCAGATGATAGTAGTATTAAGTTAACAACACCTAACGATAGACAGGTGCACTTATTAACTATGTGGAGTTGGACCTTTTAGTTATTTTCGATAGTGTTTCGTACGATTTCTGTTGTGGGGGCTATATATATATTGCTCTTGTCTGCAGCAAAAAAACAGTTTGCAATACGAATGCGAAATGCGAATTTAGAATTAATTATTAGCAGCGGTAGCCTAATGGCTAGGGCGTCGGACTTGTGATCATGTGGTTCTCGGGTCGAAACCCACCCTTTGAACTACTAACATGAACCCACTCGGTAACACAAGCAATTGACTTAGCACGCGAGGTTAACAAAATTACTAGTTTATGTGTGACATTCCTTGAAGCTTTTAAAAATAAAATTGCGGAGCCTTAGGGTTGGGACGTTCTAGAAAGACATTCACGCACCTTTTGGGTGAGGTCCTTGTGAAAAGTCAGGTGCGTAGCGCCGGCAACCGGTGCGTGTGAATGACAAAATGTATGAATGTGGAAGAAACAAGTGAAGTATGCAGGCTTATTATATATTTATCTTAGGCAAATGTCGTTCTGTAGTTCTTGCCTACCCCTATAGAAAAAAGGCGTGTAATCAAAAAAATATGTATGTAAAGGTAACAGAAAAATGCTTGAGAATTAACTGTTCTATTCGTTCGGTTCTATGGGCTATAGCCTAATCCCTCTCATTATGCGAGACGCCCCTGATTGCAGTGGAACAGTCCCTATATGGGTTGATGATTATTTTATTAATGATATTTCTGACATAATTATATTAATAATAACAAAGTTGACATTTTAGATACTTTCGCCATTTTTAATTATTCAGATGTGATTTTTTTGTGTGTGTGAAGATGAATGAAGAATGTGAAGGTAGTTAAAACTCGTACAAGATTTACAATAATGTTTTTCTGACATTTTGATTAAATATCTTGCTGATCTGGCAGCGTCGTGCAACGTACTATGTGAAAATGTAAGAACAAGTCGAAGCCGAAGTAGAAAGTCGAAAGGCGAGTCGAAAGTTGAAAGTCGAGACGAAAGTCGAAGTCGAAGGTAGAGTCAAAAGCCGAAAGCCGAAAGCTGAAAGTCGAAAATTAAGACGTAGAAAGTCTAAAATCTAGTCAAAAGTTGAAAGTCGAAGGTCGAGTCAAAAGTCAAAAGCCGAAAGTCGAAAATCTCCTCGAAAGTCCAAAATCTAGTCGAAAATTGACAGTTCGCAATCGAAAGTCGAAAATCGAGTCGAAAGTCAAAAGCCAAATGCCAAAAGCCGAAAGCCGAAAATCGAGTCGAGTCGAAAGTCGAAGTCGAAGTCGAAAGCCGAAGCCGAATGCCGAAATTCGAAAATCTAAAATCGAGACGAGTCGAAAGTCAGTCGAAGTCGAAAGCCAAAAGCTAGAAATCGAGTCAAAAGTCGAAGGCCTAAAGCCGAAAGTCGATAATTAAGACGTCGAATGTCTAAAATCTAGTCAAAAGTCGAAAATCGAAGGCCGAAAGCTGAAAATTGAAAAGAGTCGAAACTCGAAAATCTAGTCAAATGTCGGAAGTCGAAAATCGAGTCGAAAGTCGAGTCTAATGTCGAAAGTCGAATTCGAAAATCGAGTCAAAAGTCGAAAATCGAATAGTAAGTCGAAGTCAAAGTCGAAAGTCGAAAGTCGAAAATCTAGTTAAAAGTCGAAAATCGAGTCGAGCCGAAAGCAGAAAGCCGAATGCTGGAAGTCGAAAATCGAGACGAGTCAAAAGTCGAAAGCCGAAGGTCGAAAGCCAAGAGCCGAAAGTCGAAAATTAAGACATCAAAGTCTAAAATCTAGTCAAAAGTCGAAAATCGAAGGTCGAAAGCTGAAAGTCGAAAATTAAGTCGTCGAAAGTCGAAAATCTACTCGAAAGTTGAAATTCGAAAGTCGAAGGTCGAAAGCCGAAATTCGAAAGTCGAAAGTTGAAGTCGAAAGTCGAAAATTGATTCAAAAGTCGACGGCCGAACGCCGAACGTCGAAAGTCGAAAATTAAGTCGAAAGTCGAAAGCCGAAAGCCGAAAATCGAGTCGAAAGTCAATAGGCGAAAGCCGAAAGCCGAACGTCGAAAATCGAGTCGAGTCGAAAGTTGAAGTCGAAGTCGAAAGCAGAAAGCCGAAAGTCGCAAATTCGCGAAAGTTTCGCGAAAGTCGAAAATCTAGTCGAAAGTTGAAAAAAAAAACTCAGTTTATTGTGCTGTAAATGGTATCAAATTAAAATATTTAATATATTTTTATAAACTATAATTTTTCATATAATCATGTCTGTCTTTTTTCCATAACAAAACAACATCACACATGTCATTGATTATAAACTGCCAATACGTCTGGTTGTTAAAACTCTTTAGTATGTATGACAACTGTATTGGACAGGCATAAAAATATGTATGTAAAGAAATATATGAGACATAAGCAAAAAAAAATACAGACCAAATGAGAACCCTCTATTGGAAGTCCGTTAAAAATCATTGACTGTTTCCTAGAAAATAATTTTACACAAGTACCCAGTAGCTGGGAGTTCAGTGAGCGATGGTTCTAGCAAACCCTCTGGAGGGTATCTGTCCTTATTATTTTATACTGTCCCTCTACTGGGCACGGTGCTCCTCTTAAGTTGAACTTAGGCCACGCTAAACTTCTGAGGGTTGGCAGACATCACATGCCGTAGAGGAAATCACTTAGGCATGCAGGATCCCTCTTGAAGTTTTCTTTCACCGTTTAATCGTGTGGTCAATAATTATTAATACGGATACAATTTCGAAAATTGTCTATATCGAGGAGCGTATCGTATCATGGAGCGCCGGAGGCCCAACTCCTTCCTCAGTAGGGGACTGAGGAAGGAGTTGGGCCTCCGGCTCCTTCTATTTTCTTCTTTCCCTCCCTTTTCCTTTACAAGGTTAGCAGCGCGAGTGATCCCGCTGGTGTTGCAAATGTCCATAGGCTGTAAGCTCACTTCGCACCTTATTGATATCATTATTATTATAAAGTTCTTTTAGTGAAGGAAAAATACGGCCGCGGGCAGGATTCGAACCTGCGTCATCTGCCAAGCCACCGCGACTCCCACCCGCCATGTCGAAATTTACCTGTTGTTTTCTGGTTAGATACACCAGACGATGTGACCACGACCTGGGGTGGGTGGGACTCGCGGCGGCTTTGTGGTCATAGCGTCTTGTGTATCTAACCAGAAAACGCAGGTTCGAATCCTGCCCGCAGTCGAATTTTTCCTTCACTAAAATAACTTTATAATCTTTACATGTAAAATGACAAAAAATACAAAAAGATATCATCATATCAGCCTATCGCCGTCCACTGCTGAACGTAGTCCTTATTGAAATAAACAAATATATATTATGTAGTACGTCTGTGGCTGACTTAGCTCCTGGGGCCGTATTACCACGTATTAATGCCATCATTTATACGTTGTGAAAGAGGGACGCCACTATTTAACCTGTAGAGCAGCATCCCTCTCTCACAACCTAAAAATGATGGCATTAATACGTGGTAATACGGCTCCTGGTTAGGCTAGAGTTACCTCCTAAGACACACAAGTAACGCCGGTAAAATATAACAAGTGACTAACAAAAAGCCGTGCAGTGCAGTGCGGCAGCGTCACTAATTCACAAAACAATTTTAATGAAAATATTCACACTACAACATTAACACCGACATGGTGTTTCGATACGTGATCTATATTTGATATGGAATATTATTTATAATTATAAATTCCAGTCAAATGTATTAATCAATTTCACGAAACAGTGCTATATATACTGCTAAAGAAATAAACTCGGTGCAGAACATTTGGAGTCATCGACCATGAGGTTGTTCGTTGTGTTTGTGTTCGCCGTCTTCTGCCTGATTGGTCATGTGGTGACCCACATATCGCCTCTTTCAACCAGTATGTTTATTTCATTTATAATATTTAATCTATACTAATATTAATGGCCTCATTAATCTAGTGGCCCGAAGCGCGACTGCTACGCTGGAGTTCAGGGTTCGATTCCCAGGTTAAGCACTGTTATTGAGTTTTTCTAGGAAATTGTCATAAGAAGCTCGGAGTCTGAATTAGTGCCCGGTTAATGACTCGCCCTCTATTACATGGGATCCAAACAAACCGGCGAAGTGTGGGTGTACATCTCTGCCTAACCCTTCGGGAAATATAGGCGTGATGGTATGTTATGTTACTAATATTAAAAGCAGGGAAGATTAGTTGGTTTGTAATCGATAAACTTTGAAATACTGAACCAATTTTAATCATTCTTTTACCATTAGCGGCTACATTATTCTCAATTAACATCTAGTTCTTTTATATTTTTAGTTTCGTATTTTATTGTGATCTCTTTCCTTGCTTCTTTCTAGATTTATTAAAATGAAGTTAACATAATATATTAATATAAGTAGTGTCTATTGAGATCAATATACTCTACTTATATGACTTACCGTGATACTTGCTAATCTAGATAGGTTAGCAAGTATCACGGTAATATATATTATCTTTACAAGGTTCAGTATAATCATATTATCTAACCATGTGCCGTCCCACTGTTGATTCCAGGTATCCTCTCAGAATGAGAGGAGTTAAGCTACATATATTTGAGCACGCTGGACAAAGGCCTCTCTCAATTATAATTATATACTTACAATAAGATTAGACTTAGATGGCAGTTTTGGTGAGAGTTGGTAAAATGTAGTAATTGAGTATTTATTTCTAGTTTGCACGTCGGATGACGATTGCGGGGCTTTCTGTGTCTGTTTGAAACAGGAGCACCACCACCGAGGGGAGTGCGTGTGTCACATGGACCCTTACTATTTGAAAGGTAATTGTATTTATTTGTATGCTTCACACTTGCTTCGTCACTACCTGCTTTGGTTACTAGACTCAGTGACCTACCAGTGACCAGTGGTAGTGGTCCCAAGAGTATCGACTGAGTGATCTACTCTTAACTCGAAGAAAACCACTCTTCAATTTAAGAGTTGGTCGTTCAGTTGAATTTTTCTATGATATGATCAGTAGCAGCTCGGAATTTAAATTTGGATATGAGCATTGTCATGAGCCGGGTAATGGCCGTAAGGTACAGGATAAGCAGGTTATTGGAACAATTTAAAAAAATCTAGTTTTAAGAGGTAGGAAGTAAGGAAGCTATCGGCTTCCTTCCTTATAAGATTACAACCTTATTTCCTTTATCACCTAAAAAATATTGTAATCCATCGATACAAAAGATATTTTAATTTTCAGATTGCTATAGTGATTACGATTGCATAGACCATAGTCGAGGAATATGTGGATGTGAGATGGAGGGTGTGTCCGGCCATTGTAAGTGCAACGAGCCTTTTTATGGATAAAGTGAAGGATACATCTAATGCTCGTTTCGAATAGCACATATTAAAGAAAACTGATAAATACATAATTTGAGATGCCTCTTATTTTTCCTACGCATCCTGACTCCATTTTTTTTATTTCGATATCACGTGTTTCGTTGCAGCTAAGCCAGCTAAGCCGATCCTCAGGCAAAATAAATGTTCGTATGACGTAGGTACTGGTACTTGTTTTGTTTTAAAAACAAAAAAACTTGCTACGATTGGGGTCAATGTGTTCCGGGTCCAGATGTCCTCATCCTTAATTGTTTTCACGGACAATACAGGTCACAGTCCAATGTGCAACTTTAAAAAAATATTTTTTTATAACAATTATTTTATATCAACATTTTTAGTGATCTTCAACAAATTTGAATGAGACCACCTCAGGAGCATACACTTTCAAATAAATAAAATGCCTTATATATATTTTCTTGTTTTCCAGTGGGTTGGTTTTTAATTTACCTCAGTTACAATAACCTAATGTCAACCGCTAATTGCCTTTCACAAAATATTGCTTTTCCCAATGCAGGGACGTTGCTTATTGAGGAATTCTCCTGGTACTTCACCATATTATGCATTGTGACGAGCATAAAATGCAACTAAATTAAAGTAATCAAATTGAAATCCCTAAAATACCTATCACTGAGGAGTTGCGGTGCAGCGGTGGTCTTCATCATCAGTTTCACTTCACCAAATGAAACTTCCCTAGAGCAAATTCACGAGACTCCTAGTGCGAATACAATATTTAAAGATTTCCCTCGATTTATCCAGGATCCCATCATCAGATCCTGACCTGATGGCAATAGGATTTTAAACAAAAAAATAATTTTCCATATCGGTTGCACTGTTTTCGAATAATGGGGAAATATACATTAGAGGTCATCCGTGGTCTCCATCAACAGTTCCACTTGACCAAATGATGCTTTCCGAGAGAAAATGCACGAGTTACTTTAAAAATATAAAAAATATTATAGGTTTGCCTATAATATTTTAAGAGTTCCCTCGATTTCTCGAGGATCCCATCATGAGATCCTAATTTGCTGACAATGGGACCACCTCGAGCGTATATCCTTTCAAACAAAAAAAATTATTTTTAAAATCGGTCCGCAATTGACGGAGAAATCGGTGAACATACATAGAAAAAAAATATATACTGACGAACATAGTAACCTCCTCCTTTTCGAAATTTCTAAAGTCGGTTAAAAAGAAAATCATTGTAATTTATTTTGATTTAATGTAGTCAGTATATTTTTTTATTGGTTAAATCGCCAAATTAGCAGACGATCCACCTGATGGTAAGTACCGCATAGTAAGTGGCAACCACCACTAGTAGAAGTGAGGGAAAGAAGAAAAGGAGAAGGAAGGGTACTAATGGAGGAATTGGGCCTCCGGCACTCCACACTCACCGTACAAAACGCAACAGTATGCATACTGCTTCTTGACGTCGATATTCTGTGAGAGGGTAGTACTTCCCAGGTCGTGCCCATCAATTCATAGGTACTCACGGCGGCGAGATACTACTAGCTTGACCTCAAACAAACAAGTCCAAAAATATTAGTTGTAACTTACGAGTCCATTACATTGACGATCTAAGTACTGCATTACCAAATATTGTGGAAGGGCCATGTTGTGGTAGGGCCACGCTGTTCGCAGCATGAATGGGCCGGCTCGACCGGGGAAGTACCACAATCTCGCAGAAGACCGACGTCCGAGTAGTAGCGTTTCGTTACTGCGCTTCGTTCGGTGAGCGAGAGGGCCGGAGGCCCAATTCCTCCCCCAATCCCCTTCCTTCTCCTTTTCTCCTTCCCCTCCCTTTCCCTAAATAGGCTCGGCAACGCATCTGCAACTCCTTTGGTTTTGCAGATGTCCATGGGCGGCGATGACTACTTACCATCAGGTAGCTCACCTGCTCGTTTGCCGAGTTATACCATAAAAAAATAATATATATATATTAGTGAAGGAAAAATTTGACTGCGGGCAGGATCCGTACCTGCATCTTATAGTAGTAGTAGAAGATAATTTGAAAAATAGACGCGAACTATTTTTCAATTCTTCTGTTTTTAGAAATTATCTGAAAAATAATTTGGAAATAAATCCACTAATTAAAAATTTTCTAAAAATTACACAACACATAACAAGAGTGACGCCAGTTATTTGTAATAAGTTACTAAGACGTAGCAGGAATCAATGCCGGGATTACGATCTCATTCAATTACTTTGTAACCTTACAGAACAGCGTGGGCCGCGGCAACGTCACGAATTCACAACAACATTTTAACGAGAATGAATGAGAACCGACATGGTATTTACACGATAAAAATTTGATATAAATAATGAATAACGTTATATAAGTCAACTATAATAAGTATATTAATCAATTTCACGAAACAGTGCTATATATACTGCTGAAGGAATAAACTCTGTGGAGAACATTTGGAGTCGTCGACCATGAGATTGCTAGTTGTGTTTGTGTTCGCTGTCTTCTGCCTGATTGGTCATGTGGTGACCCACAAGACGGCTGTCTCTACCCGTATGTTAAATTTATTTCTTTACTTAATATTTTTGTACAGTCGCCAACACGTCATACAAAACTATCAAATTTCTCTAAAGGATTTGAAACCTTAAAAATTTTGACGGTTAAGTTCAAAATCAACTGAGAAAATTTCACATTTTGTGGTAACCTGATTTTTTGCTACCGAACATAAAAATAATTGTGCTCTCGTACGTTTATATAAAATAAATACTAGATAAAAACCGAATTCAAGAATAAATTGACACGTCAGAGAGCTAAAATACTCCTCCACATCGCTGACATCTGGTGACGTGTCCAGAAAACTGGCGGATTGTCATGTTCAAGAGTTCAAGTGCAATTTTAATTATACTGTAAGTATATGCATGTTATCAAGCTATTTACTATTGAGTATTTATTTCCAGTTTGCACGTCGGATGACGAGTGCGGGGCTTTTTGTTTCTGTTTGAAACAGGAGCACCACTACCAAGGGGAGTGCGAGTGTAACATGGACCCTTACTATTTGATAAGTAATTATATTTGTATACCTCTGAGTAACGCGATTGAACCCCTGATTACACTTGAATAACCTACCTGCTACAATCAAGTACTAATCTAAGGGATTGACTAGATGAGCGGTCTAGTAGCGTCTACTGAGCGACCTTCTCCGAGATCGAATAAATTATGATTGGGTTATTTTATGAAATGTTGAGTAGCAGTTTGTATTTGTGGGATTTGAATTTTGGCTTTGTTTTGTTTAGAGCTAGAGTTTAAAAATTGAGAGGGAGGCCTAATTCTATAAATGTCAGTTGTTAACGTGTACAATGTAGCCAGTGACATTACTCATCAAACCGAAACAGGATATTGTTAGAGCACTTCTGTTTGGCGGAAGAATATTCGATAATCAGTTTGTACCCCCCCTAATAAAAAGGCCTTACAACCGAAAAATAACTGTAATCCATCAATATACCATATGTTTTAATTTTCAGTTTGCCATGATGATATTGACTGCGTAGATCATACTAGAGGAGTTTGCCAGTGTGTGAAGGAGGGTTACTCTACCTCCGGCGGCTGTTCATGTACAAAATATCATTAAAATGAAGGAAAACATCGTCGGTGTCGGATAACACATTATTATTAAAGAGTACGAACGAAGCGTGTTTTGAATCATTCACCACCACTGCCTCTTCCTGTGACCTCTTCGTCCTCCTTTCTCAAGCGCATCAGAGACCACTTTTTTTTTAATACCTACGGCACATTTCTCTGATGTTATTTGTGTTTTCTGTACCGATGTCGACACTGATTAAACTGGTACTGTAACCGATAATACCGATGTTAACGCTGATAAAACCGGTGCTGTCACTGACCAAAACCGCTGCTGACACCGATATTGACACTGATAAAAGTGATGCTGACACCGATAAAGCCAGTGCTGACACCGATAATAACGAAGCTGTCACCGATAATACCGATGCTGACACCACTTATACCGATGTCGACACCCATGTAACCGATATCGACACTGATATAACCGATGCTTACACCAATATTGACACTAATAAAAACCGATGTCGACACTGACTAAACCAGCGCTGACACCGATATTATCGAATTCGACACCGATAATACCGATTGCACCGATGACAAAACCGCTCCTCAGTAGTCTAGTGGTCCTAAGCTCGACTTCAACGGTAGAGCTATTAGAGCTAATTTGATCAAAATATCTAACCGAGCGTTACCTTCCTAGTTTCCACACTGCATCTTGACTAAAAAACATTTCTAGCGTATTGCGTTCCTCTCGTCCTAAACGTCCATCTGCCTTCAAAACGTCACCGACCGTCCGAAGCCACCCGAACAGCCCCGACCGCGCCCGGAGTCAACCGACGTCACCCGAATGAACACGAAACTTGATTTAATCCTCGCCATGTGAATAATTCAATGTCTCTGCTACATATTCAAGAGCATTCCAAGATTCGTTTTTGCATTCTCATATAAATCTTAGCATTGGAATAAATTAAAAGAGGTGTCATGTGACGCGTCATTGAATGTGAAACGACAGGATTTGCATTAAACATTGCTTTGAGGGAGATAAAGAGGCCCGTGGTAGATACATGGACATTTAATTTATTTAATTTAGGTGTTAAAGCAAGTCTCGATATGTTCAGCTAGTGTAGCGAATTACACGAGTCATAAAGTGTTTAACATGTAAGGACATAAACACTTAATATGACTTTTTCGATTTGATATGAATTTCGTCCACCACGATGGCGTTTTATTTAAATTTATTCATTAAAAGATTATTAAGTTATTTTAGTGAAGGAAAAATACGGCCGCGGGCAGTATTCGAACCTGCGTCGTCTGGTTAAGTACACCAGACGCTATGACCGCTAAAGGACCGCGAGTCCCACCCGCCTAGTCGAAATTTGCCTTCACATTTTTCATTTGCGTCTTTGAGGTGACTTCACTAAAATAACTTAATAATCTTTGCATGGAAAATACCTAAAAAATACAAAAAAAATGTCAAAAGGTAAGGTGGCATCGTACGACATCGTACTTGCTGTAAAGCATGTCATGTCGGTTGAGAAGCATATTTTCAACAGATGTCACTGACGTTACTCAAAGATGTAAATTAAAATGTGAAGGCAAATTTCGACTTAGCGGTGGGAGTCGCGGTGGCTTAGCGGTCATAGCGTCTGGTTTACTTAACCAGAAGACGCAGGTTCGAATCCTGCCCGCGGTCGTGTTTTTCCTTCACTAAAATAACTATGCCCAATTTTCATTCTAATAGGCTCTACAAATAATATTTTTTGACACGCACGTGATCGCAAAAGTGGCCGTGGCTGTAAGGTAGCTCGCCGCATACTGTGGGACCTGTCCAATGAAGCTGTTACGAACTCTGCCTATCCTCTCAAGTACAACAGGTTGGTTGGATGTAGAATATTTTCTTGCATATCCTGGTATTGTTATAGTAAGCATAGTGTTGTGTAACGGGAGACTCCCAATGTTAGATTTTGCTACGACATCAAACACTAGCCTCGCTCCGGCTGACGGCTACATTGTGCTCTAATTGTCCACATTGGCCCATTGACAACACACTGTCACGTGCCGGTAATCGATGACACAGTATCGATACACGATTTGCGCGCTCCCGATCCTGCCAATAATCGTTATAGGTAATTCTCAAGGGGATCGGTTCGACTATGCTCGGTAGCAGAGTAATGGGAAGGTTTCATACTATATGTACATTTCGGTTACCCAGCGCTTTCTTAACTAAGCTGGTGATGGAATTAGTTTTCATTCTATCTAGATGGACAGACTAATATTTTACAAATTTTCAGTTGCCACGACAATAAGTAGAAAAGTTTACTAAGACGGGACCCTGGATTTAGTCGCAGACAGAATTTACTTGGATCCCGTTACATTCTTTCCTCTATACTTACACATACATACTAATATTATAAATGCGAAAGTAACTCTCTATCTGTTTGTTAGTCTTAATGTCATCATTAATCAATACCCTTAATTAAATAGCTACAATATTATAGAGCCATCCTTTCAAATACGAACCAACTAGAGAGTGTATTGGCAGAGCATTCGGCGTACATCTATTCGGTTCATTTCAATCCGTTCGTGTAGTGATGTTGATCAACAAATGACCGACATTTGGCGGGCGCTGGGCGCTACAATAGGGTTGTTCCAGCATCGATATCGAGACACTCCGACATGTCCCAAGTCACGATGGCTACTGGCGACATCTATCGTTTAATTGTCAGTGATTTGTCGACGATTTGGTGTCGATTTGTCGAGGCTGATAGCAGTGATCAGTGGCCCTCTATTGTGTACATGTAGATGGTATTGTAAGCGACTGGTCTAAGTGCTCGCCTATCGTCGAATATTTGAACAGTTTCTCTGCAGCTTAAAATAGGACAATAGAATTATTTAAGTAACAGGCACAACAGAAAAACGATTGTATTGACCCTTTGGACGGTCAAATCAAGGTTTCTATAATAATAATAATCCCGCCAAAAACAAATGTGCAAATGGGAGTCAAGTACAATATTATGATATGGTGTGGTTATTGACTTTACCGACATCGCAACGCTAGTGGCACAGCCACTTAGCCAATCGATTCAAACCCCTTTAGGCGTCATTCTTTAACCTATAATCCGTGGTTTTGCATAGATAATTTAGAGATTTGACGTCATCTGTATTACAAGACCTGCTTGACTCAAGGGTACCATGGAAATGGAATGCATCAGACTATAAAATGGCCGACTGTCTAACATAGTTTAGAAACGATCATTTTAAATCACATCACATCACTAGCCCTCAAAAATAATCAGTGGGTACATACATCATACTTGCTAGAGAGGGTCAATTTCAACCGGTGTACAGCCGGCGGCGCAGTACGCGCGGGTCACAAGGCACACCGGGCGAATTTGTGCACACACTGAGTGGAGAAGTATACGCATGATGTCACCAACTGATGTTTGTGAACTAGCGACGCACTGAGGTTAAGTGCTTAAATAAAGCATTGACGATTTAGTGAGCGACTGTTGCTAAACTGCCAAATATTTTGTATGGAAAACTTTAATAGCGCCTCTAGTGGTCACCTGAGAAACTAGGTTTCTATCCGATATATTTGACAGATTCGAGTCCGCTTTCGTTTGCATCATTTTACACGTGGATGTAAACCGAAATAACTTTTAGCACTTGGGGAAATTGTAATCAGCTTTTATCAATGACAAAAAACAGAATCAGATCATTCGTTCCGAAAATTACCTACCTAATTAATAGTAAATGTTACCATAACATAATATTACATACCATCACGCCTGTATTCCCCGACGGGTTAAGCAGAGTTTACTAAAGCACACCGACGTTTCACCGGTATGTTTAGGTCCCACGTAATAGGGGGCGAGCCTATTGCCATTAACCGGGTACAAATCCAGACTTCGAGCTGCTACAATAACACTTTGCTAGAGGTCCTGGGAATCGAACCCAGGACCACTAGCATAGCAGTCGCGTTTGGGAAAATTGACTAACGAGGCAGTCCAGTAAATGTTAACTCTTTATAATAATAGATAAGATAATAGATAAACAACCTATAATAAATGAGGCAATAAATACAAGTTTAAATGTCAGTATCTCAACTAAATGTTCCGTCAGGGTCGGTGGTGTATATCCTGTTGAGTTTATTGACACCATAGTGCGTCCCCGGGGTGGTGGGGACGAGGTGGTGGTGGGAGTGGTGGTGGCGCTGCGCGGGCGCCCGCGGGCCCTGGTAGTCGATGTCCTTCTTCAGCAGCGCATACAGGTGCCGGATGCGGGGGTGCACCGTCACCTTCAGCGCGGCCATGCGGTTCAGCAGTTTCTCCATCTGGAGAAAACAGACAATGATAAGGCCCAAAATATGGTTTTGTTTCATTTTAATATCAAGAGATGTCGTTGTACTGTGACGTCATATTTGTTTATCGAGGTGTTAAGATTCTTTGCAATCTGATGACCGCACGCAGTTTAAATCTTAAATTCTGTCGTGCTGGACTCCACCCATTGTAGGTGACCTACCGACTAAAACCTCACGAGTGTATCGCCTCACCACTTTTTGCGGGAGCTACGGAAACAAGTCGTCATTCCTCCGCGACCCCTGCCAGCAGTAAACTAGACTAGCCTACGCTATCACAGTTTGAAGGAGTACAGGGTGGTGACAAGTTAGATGGAGTCACGATTTTTGCAAGCCTAATATGCTAGACAAGAAGGGTGAACAGACTAGGTATTTGTATGTAACACTCACATGGAGCGCGAGCATCTCGTTGGGCTTCATGTAGCTGTAGTCGCGCTCCACCGTGATCGACTCCCGCGCAAAGCACACCTGTAACAGGACCTCACTTAAACAAAAGTAGGTACTGCGTCATTGATGTAATGGTCGGAAGCATTGAGAAGTACTATGAATTTCTTAATACCTCAATAACACTCTCTTGACTTGTGAACCTCAATCAGGATCCCACACTCCGCTTGTTGAGGAGACTTGAGAAAATTGACACAAGATTATAGTAACCTAACATAACATAAGATACCGTCAAGCCAGAGGTGTACTAATGTACACCCACACTTCGCCGGTATGTTTAGCTCCCATGTAATAGGGGGCGAGCCTATTGCCATTAATTCTTCCGATCTGATCCGAGCTTCTATTGAAAATCAAATAAAAATCTGCCTCATTAGTCTAGTGGTCCTAAGCGCGACTGCTACGCTAGAGGTCCTGGATTCGATCCCCGGGTCGAGCAAAGTGTTATTGGGTTTTCCTATGAAATTCCCAGTAGCAGCTCGGAGTCTGGATTTGTGCCCGGTTAATGGCAATAGGCTCGCCCCCTATTACATGGGACCTAAATATACCGGCGAAATGTGGGTGAACATTGGTACACCTCTGCCTAACCCTTCGGGGAATACAGGCGTGATGGTATGATGGTATGTCAAATAAAAAACATTAACCCTGCCTGACCCTGGGAATAGACTAGCTAGACTTATACAGCAGTTATCTAAAATACTCACAGGAATAAAAGAGAAGACGGTCACCAACAGTCCCAGGTAGGCCAGCATGTCGGCAGCACAGAGCAGTTCAACTGGCAACACCGACCACACACCACTCACTGAGGAGGACCGCGTGAACTCCTCACTCTTCAAGCAACCGCCGAGATAATGGACAATACATCACTGCTACCACTCACCTGACTATTGTGTTATTCTCGACCATTATATTAGAAAGAAAATAATGTAATCGTGATGTAATCGATGACAGTAAGCCAGTTTTAGTTAATTTTTTCACAAACAATAACTGAACTAGACTCTCTCGTGTCGGAATATCATTCTATTGTTTTTACGCTAGCTCTGAGAGATGCCTGTCAGATTTTTTTTGTCCTTGCATTGACAGGTTATCACAGCATTCTAAGTGAGGAAAAAAATATAAAATAACGAAGTTTGTTAAGACTGCCTATTTAGTCTAGTGGTTCCAAGTGCGACTGCTACGCTAGAAGTTCTGGGTTCGATCCCCAGGTCGAGCAAAGTGTTATTGAGTTTTTCTATGAAATTCTTAGCAGCTCGGAGTCTGGATTTGTGACCGGTTAATGGCAATAAACTCGCCCCCTATTACATGGGACCTAAACATACCGGCGAAGCGTGGGTGTACATATAGTACGCCTCTGCCTAACCCTTCGGGGAATACAAGCGTGATGGTATGATGGTATGTTAAGTTTGTTAAGGTTTGAAAATCCGACAAATTTACATCACAGAAGGCTCCTGGGGATCATCGTGGTTCGTTAGTATTTGTATTATTGAAACAGTCGCCAGATCTTTGAAGTGGAATCGAGCCTCTAGCAGCGGTCTATTCACCTATCAGAAAATACTCCCAGAGCTTCACCAGGAATTTAGAGACCAATAGACCGTAGCGTGTCTGTCAACTACTTTATGTCACATGTATGAAGTTTCTTTCTAAATCAGCTCTTCATACGCCTAATCGCTTCTGCATTTAAGACACACTAGTTTAAAACGAACAACCAGTATTGACAAATAAAAAATACTTTAAAGTAGGTAACGCCTATTAATCTTGCTATTAAAGTAAAACATTTGACTTTGTTTGAACTAGCCCCACCCCATTTTTTTGGGGGGGTATAGTCTACCCTCAAAAAATTTTCATAACCATTCGCGCGCCAAAGAAAAGCATGAAACATAACAATAATAATCATTAGATTAGCACAAGCCAACACAAAAACGAGCAGATTACATCGCAACAATCCGGTACCAGTAAAAACGAGTGTATTAACTCGTATCGAGTGGAATATCTATCTCATTACGGCAGATAAGGATCGAGGGCACACCAAAGTCGAGTCAACCCAGAAACGCCACTTCGTACTTCCGTCATATAGGAAGGGTCAACTCAAACTTACCCCACGCAGAAATGAAGCCACCTTTGTGATTTTAGTCAGCACATTTCATCTACCTGATAAAAAAACTCCAATGCACCGCGGGAGACGCGGCGGTAGAAGACCATGAGGAAATTACACACTGAAAAAAGGGGTCCACTCGAAACTGAAAATGGTTTTTTTTTTTCAAAAGGCTCTAGATATGGCTCCATTGTGAATAGACACACCTACGCACTCTACCATTATGTATTATTTACCATGTTGATTTTGTTTCAGAAATCGGCAGATATTAGATAACAGCGCCATCTAGTTAAAAAAAAGTAACTTGTGTCTTCGTAAGATCTATATATTTACATAAATAAAGTAATATTCAGTGCCCTGATACCTTCTGCTTATCTTTGTCGTGTGGCACGGTAACAGGCGGTGTATCGTGCCGGTGAATCCGGTCTTAACTTTGCAAGTGGGCGGGACATCACTATCGCGAGCCACGCGAAATCCCACCATCAATAGTGTTGGCCATCTTGATTGAAGTAGTTTTGAGACATTTCAACAGATGGCGACGGTGTTTTTTTAATTGTCCATGATTTCGAATAAAATAAGATAAGTTACCATGTCATTGTAATTATTAATATATTTTTAGATTTGGCAGAATCAATAATACTCTTAACTATTCGTGGTGTAATTTACTGTTTTTACCAAATAAAAACAGTAAATTAAACGAACCATACAATTTATAAGTTTTTCACATAAACTACCTCCTAAGTTCAAAACTTACACTTCCATGTGTGTGCTGGGTTTCTTTGACAATGATCCGCTTCATAAGCAACCAACGTCACATGAAATAAGATTGCCACTGTTTTTGGGATGTGCATGCAAGAGCCAAAACCAAAATAGAGACGGGGTGTACTATACATTATACATTTATTATCTACGAGCATAATCATTTATACGAGTTTATATACATATTCCCTTGATACGGTTATAAAATCATGCTATTTAACTACAAAGAGGATTTAATACATTGATCTACACGTTAGCTGATTCCTCCAGCCACAAAACCCAATTACCCCCGATACATAAGTAATTACATAATTCCCGGTAACGGTGGCGGCTCCTAACCGTGTTGTTATCGAGTGTACCTCTGTAATTAGCAAGAAGATTGCGATCACGATGTCTATCTGCGCGGCCGGTACCGGCGAGCACAGCGGTGTATCTGGGTGATAGATAGATGCCACGTGATCGTATGCCAGATAAGGGCTAGGTCACACTGTATGCGTGCTAACATGTACAATTTGTTATGCATGAAACTGTGTGCGAGGTGTCAGATGCCACACGGATGCGTGCGCAGAACATTATTGAGTATTGAGGATTAGTAACACCTCGCATGCTGTTTCATACATTATGTATTAAGCTTACAGCACATGATAGACATAAAACTACCGATACTGTTTACCTCGTGAGTGCGGTGTTACAGAGGTCAAAATTAGATTTTTCTAAAATTTGTCCGTTTGGCGGAGTACGCATCGTAAGATTTCGAGCGAGTTTTTGGCGCATTACGTTACTCGACTGGTGAGTTTAGTAAAGTTGAGCTTTTTCATTTTAGCTAGGAGTTTTTTTTTTGGAGAGCTCGGCAAACGAGAAGGCTAGTTAACTGATGGTAAGTACTCATCGCCGCCCATGGACATTTGCAAAGGTAAAAGAGTTGCAGATGCGTTGCCGAGCCTATTTAAGGAAAAGGGAGGGAAAGGACAAAAGGAGTAAGGGGACTGAGGGAGGAATACGGTCTCCGATCCGTTGTTCATTGTTGTCAATAGAGTCTGTTCCTATAGCTCCTCGAATGATCATCTCCTTATAATTATGGTATTTTATAGAAAGCGGACCCGACCTGGCTGGCTATTTTATCACACTTAATCTTTTTATTACACATTATATTATCACCTTGAAGCACAGCCTAAGCCTCTTTTACCAAACGTAATAATAACATCTTTATTCAAGTTTATCAAACCATTTAATTCAAGCCAAGTAATAAGCTAATAATCTCTGATAACTGTATATAACCAAACAAACATTTAGCGAACCATTTCACAAAATCTCGATTGCGGTTCAAAACTACGTCACACATCCGCAATATCTTCACCACGTCGTTTTACTAAGCATCCATTGCCTGTTTTCCCGCAACGATTGGCACACGTTGCGAAGGCATCGCGCATCTGATACCGTATAATGAGTTTAGCGTAGAGATCGTTTACAGCGATGCTGAAGAAAACCGCCAATTTGCCGCCGCTCTGCCGTTTTCCATATAAACTAGTTCCACTGAATGTATTAAGCTGTTTACTGATTGAATTCCTTGTTTCCTATTATTAGTTCTTGTTTTCATTTACTAGAGAATAAATGTCGTGGTCTAGAAATTAATTAATATTACAATAATATATTTACCTATATGAAAGTTTGTGGAAATGTTTTATTAACAATGAAGTAAACGTCTGAAATAATTTGGATGGACACGTACATGATATGAAAGCCAGAATCTAGCACACAGGATTATTATTTTATACGTAAAAAAATAACAAATAAAAAAATACAAAGTGAAGTTTCAAAATGTGTCACTAGATGGCAGTGATATAAATTTAGTAATGTAAGATAAAAACCAATATGCTATCAATATGTAAAAAAGAATATAATTTAAAATCGTAGTTTGGAAGCAAATATTAAATTAAAATATTAACATTAAGTCTTTATTATTGGAACACTTGATGTCAATTTTGTTGAGATTTCCGAACACTCTTTATATTGACACTTGCGGGTAGTTAATTTTTTTTGACATCACAAAATATCAGTTGAGAATATTTAGTCAGTGTAGCGTGCTCCTGCGGTTCGGATGTCCGCGGAACATAGGTACATCGGGTACTGGACTAAAGTTATCTCGCTATCCTGAGTGTTTCGGTTTACGGTATATTCTGATGTTACTAGTGATTGTGATTGGATACAGCCCGTCAACGACTCGTAATAGAACAATATTTGTAGTTCTCGGGTGAGACTCTCGTGTGATTAAGTGCATGAAGACTTGGACGAGGAAGGCGGCTCGTAGTGGTCGCTGGCTGGCAGACCCCGGGGCGGTTTCCCCAGGTAAGTTGCATGATTTATTAGCCGACTTCAAAAATGAGGCGGTTCTTATTTCTATGTTATGTTATTGTATTTTTTTGTTGCTGTCATCTCTTTTTTATTTCTAGGTGAGGATTGCGTTAGTGTGGTTCCATATTATTAAATAATTTTCATTTAGATTGTTAATTTGTAATATTAGGTATGTGAGTCAGTCGGTTTATCTTTGGGAAAAAAAATAATTTTAAGTATGTGACTGTTTTTACTAGATGGAGGGACTCATGGCTAAGTAATAACATCAGGAGCCCTCCGTGTCTCAGAGGGCTCGTCTCGAGATCGTAAAACATCTTTCACCATATCTATCTACTCTTCCAAAGCTAACTTCGGAAGGAAGCTTATTTTTATGAACCTCTTATTTTTCAACACAATCAATTTGTATTCTCAAAAAAAACTGTGTAGATAACATGCTAAGCGACTGGATGTAGCGCTTACATGCATTAGGAGATGTCTTTCTCTCCTAGAGAGTGAACGTAGCTTGATGAATAAGTTTTCCTGATGGTACCAAAATATGAAATGTAACTTAGGATTAACAGGACAAGCCTACCTACACGTTATGATTTTTAATCTGATCTGTTGCATAATTCCTCAATAACGTGTACACTGTACATGTATAATGTATATGGTCTATAAACTAAATTATAAGCTATAGTCCGTCACGCTAGCCTACTGCAGGTTGGCAGACTTCACACGCCGTCGAGAAAATCTCTCAGGCATGCAGGTTTCGTCACGATGTTTTCCTTCACCGTTAAGCGCGTGATAATTTATTATTAATACGCACATGACTTTGAAAAGTCAGAGGTGTGTGCCTTGGATCCAAACTCGAGACCTTTGACATGGCAGTCCAATGGCCATATCACAAGGCTATCACTGCACTCCTCCAGTACCCCTAGTTGGGAAAAATATACGAGGAGTAATATATACGAGTACTATACTTAATAATAATAATATATACCTAACAATATTTTTCCACTAAGTAACTCAACTACATACTAGTAATTAATAGATACACGTATAGTAAATGTTAGTTAAACAAGTTCAGTTAGCACACACAGTTAAGTTGAACTCCCGCGGTAACGGCCATTGTGTAAGTTAAACTCTAAGTTATTACCTACAAGTCACTATTGGCATCGGTAGCATACTGCAATGCTATCAATTTTGTGATAATTGCTAGGATAACGTTCAACAGCACATGAATTGTATAAGTTAGGACTGATTTTTCAATATTTTTCCGTTTTGACAGATTTTCTATACAAAAACTGTCGTCCGTCAAAATCTATCGAATAACAAATTATAATAATTATAAACCAGTTAGGCGGCGGTAAACTAATGGATAGGGCGTCGGACTTGCGATCGTGTGGTTGCCGGTTCGAAACACCACCCACCCATTACACTACCGACGTAAACCCCGCGTAATACAAGCATTTAGCTTAGCACGAGGGGTTAACAAGAATACCTACTAGTAATGTACGACACACATTGCTAGTTAGTTTTTTTTTAATTGAGACGTATACGATAGAAGCTAGCAGCATTTTTGCTGGGTTAACTGGACCCCGCGCGGGGACGCTCGCGTGTTCTCGTCCCGCGGCGCTCTCGACGCGAGCGGCGGATTGTTGGCAGGAGTCGGGACCCACTGGCACAGGGACGGACTAGGGAGACGGTAGAAGCATAGTTTAAGTAATAGGTAAAAGGAACCTACTACAGTTTTAGAAAGTACACACTAATTTCTAAACATGAAATTAGTGTGTTATTTCTGACATGATTTACTTTGACTAATATCGTACCTTGTTCACAGCTGGTATATGATTATATCTTTGTTTTTTTTTTAAAAAGCTTACTAGCAATGTGGGTCGCATATTACTAGCATTCCAGCATACTACCATGTTAACCCTTCGTATAAACTAAATGCTTGTGTTGCGAGTGGGTTAACGTCAGTAGTGCAATGGGTTGGTTTCGAACCAGCAACCACATCTTCGCAATTCCGACGCCCTAGCCATTAGGCTACCGCCGCCGCATCTCCAATTATAACGTATAGAAGAAGTATTTAAATTATGGTGTGACTTTAAAAAAAAGTTTAAGCGTAACTTCCTAAGATGATAAGAATTGCTTGTTTTTTACCCATTATTAAATTGTTTAAAATGCTATCTTTTAAATATGAAAGTACTGCATGAACGAAATACTCCAATTAATAAACGAACCGATAAAATTCTATAAAATATTTCAGAACAATTTAATCTGCATTACCGATTCAATAGCAACATTAAAATGTTAACGCAGTAATATATCATAATGCGAATTTTATTAGATTATAGATAATCACACTGGATTGGTTTAACAGAGATTTTGAAAATTGATTGGTTTTTATAATAGAATCAACTAAAATTATGTGTACTGTACATGTTTAACCACGAACGTCGTTTCGTAGTGTGTCTCTATAGGTAAATTAATAAAATAATCGTAATGATACGAGTCTTTTGGTAATTATTTATAACACCAGGAATATCTTTCATTAAACACGACGGTTCTAAGATATTCAAACTCATATAATAATTAGAAACTTATGATTACTGCGTAATAATTGGAAAGAGTATTTCAATGAAACATCTTTAGAAAAAGGGATGTGGTGCAAAACAATGCAATGTGAACCTCCTCGCATTCCTTGGCCTATTGATACTAAGTTAAGTAGACGTTTATTTGTTACTGCATTACGTCTGAGGTCCGGACAAATACTATTGAACAAGTTTTCTTTTATGATGGGAAAATCTAACTCGCTAAATTGCAATTTATGCGGTGTAGTAGAAGATGCACATCACTTGGTGATGGAATTTGTCCGTTATCAAGCGTACCGAGAGTCCTTGATGAGGACTCTTAATCTGAGCAGGCTACATGTAGGTATGTTTCATGGATTGTTAGCGAAACCTTCATCGGAACCAGCAAAAGTATATTTATGTTTATGCTTTTTAGTAATCTTATTTAACTGTACTTAGCTATTAAGAATTACTTTGTTTTGTTATGGTTATTTTAGGTTACAATGGAATTGGCATATACATTCTTGTAAAAAAAATCCTTAAATAAATAGAAGAAAAAAAAACTAGCTAGCTAGTTTTTTTTAGCTAGCAGATCACGTCATGTGTGCCCCAATCCGTCGTTGCACTAATCGATGTCAGAGTGGATAACTCGCACTGCGGGACACTATTTTATTACTTGACGTAATGCCCCCATGCACCCCGCCCCAGTCCATCCCTGTACTAAACGATGTCTTAGTTTTTATCTGGCACTGCGGGGCGGTCTCGTATCTCGCTCGGATGCTAACTTGTGTGATAAGGGTCCGCTTACAATTGAAATGTTTGTAGCGTAACAAAACACTGAGAAATAAACTTATTTCAGCTGAATTAGTGAAACTAAACCCCAGGCGGACAAGTTTATAGTTTAAATGGATACAAAAGATAATACCATTTTATAAAAGTACTTTTTTTAGATTACACTTTTGCGTAGCCGCTAAGCTTGGCAACTCGCCACAACCGTTTAACGTTGGGTTCGATTCCCATTTGAGATAAATATTAGTGTCTTCCATGGAGTTTTTTTTCGAGTGTAGGTGTAGTTTTTATCCGTTAATTATATATTTGTGAATTTCCCCGCGACACAGAACTTTTCCTATAGCGGGAGCAGGTTTTATAACTTTTATAGGTACATTATGTTTTAATGTTGTATCCGTTTTCCACATGAAGTTTCCTAGCTCTTTTGTGGTCCATGGTTTTCCTTCTAAAACATGTACAGTTATTAAAATAATAACTGGATTCTAGCTTACTGCTATGTACCCTATAACATTCTCAATCCGGGAAATATTATGGAAATGTTAACATTTTTACTACTTGGCTGTTCTTTTAATGCTGAACATTTTCTAAAGTTACTTAAATTTTGTAAAAGATAGAATGCTACCTCAGGCAGTATTCGTACTTGTGTCCTCCGATTCTGTACACCGAACACTTACTAACAGCCGGTTTTAATCAAAACCTATCTCTAGGTATCTAATCTACTGACAGATTTATTATTGAAATGTGTCGTAAGCTACCGTGAACTGCGACTGTGACGTCAGTTCCTGTAATACGTCATCATCATCACCATATCTGCCAAATGTAGTCCACTGCTTAACGAAAGCATCCCCCATAGACTTCCACAACGACTGGTTTACCAGCACTGGTTTGGCAGCGACCTTTACCAGGTCGTCCATCCATCTTGTTGGAGGTCGTCCCACACTGCGTTTTCCGATTCGTGATCTCCTCTCGAAACCCTTTTCGCCCTGTTACACGTATTTACAATCAAACGTGTATTAGACGCAGGTCGTTCAACCCACAACACGCGACCTACAGTTAATCCATTTTAGAGAATCGCTTTATTTGCCACGCACAACATCGGAACATTTATTTACTGCTTACACAATATACATACAAAGCTCGTCACAAAATACGGTGGCTTTCTGGAGTATCAGGAAATGTATTTTGAGGAGGCAGTTCTAAGGAGATTCAGACGAAATCGCCACGCCACTGCTACGCTAGAGGTCCATGGGTTTGATTCCCAGGTCGAGTTTTTCTATGAAATTCTCAGTAGCAGCTCTGAATCTCGATTTGTTATACGTTGCCGAGCCTATTTAAGGAAAAGGGAGGGGAAGGAGTAAAGGAGAAGGGGACTGAGAGAGGAATTGGGCTGCCGGCGCTCCACACTCACCGTACGAAACGCAACAGTATGCATACTGGTACTTGACGTCGATATTCTGTGGGAGGGCAGTACTTCCCCGGTCGTGCTGACACATTCATACTGGCACTTAGACATGCCAGCGAGACACTGCAACTACTAATACCGTGTTATTCTGTATCCCCTTGTATTCAGTGTGAAACAGATACTTAACATGCTCCAATCAATAACAATGATTATTAGTCGAGTCGTCGTCCGCGACCGTCCACCAAATTGCAGATGTTCTTAAAAAAGGCCAGGTTCCGAGCACCCTGAGCCGACGGTCATGCATGAAGAGATTAATGAATGTAGATGAAGCGAAACAAGTGTGCCAGGATCGTAGCAAGTGGAAATCTATAGTCTCTGCCTACCCCCATGGGAGACAGGCGTGACAATATGTATGTCGTCCGCCCGCAGGTGCGTTAGGCGGTGCACACACGGTGGGTGTTTGCCAGCGGCGGCGGGACCGCGCGCGAACCTACCACCCTCTCGTTTGTAAACAGCTTAACATCATTAACTATACAATGTGTACCTGACAATTATAGTTTATGGTGTTCAATTTAGATGGATATTATTGTTGTTAGTATTGGTGAAGTGGTCGCTAGCAGAGCTTCTGACCTGGAGTCAGGGTTCGGTCCTTCAGCTTCAACTTACTCCAACCCCCCAAACAGAATAATTCCATTGCACACAAATCATAAAGAAACAGGTGACCGTAAGTATCCGATAAAATAACATACTTAGGTCTTTTTATTTAGGATATTCAGTAGATTGTCACGGTTTTAATATTAATGTTAATGCATAACCTTTTTAGGTCACATCATCATTATTTTGTTATAGCAATACTGGTTATTAGGTATATTTAAAAACTACAAACGACCTCTATATAAATCGTATTGCTTCTGTTCCTTCGTGTGTGTGTGTGTGTGTGTATGACATGTTGATGTCATTCATTCACGAGTGACGCGACACGTTGACACGTAGCTACAGGAGCTTACACGTGTCATTTGATGTAGCTTGTATCACTTAGAAACATACATGAACATTAACAACTAGTAACTAGAGGATTCTCCTAGATACATACTACAAAATATATATTGATAAGCTTTTCTGTTTCGAAGCTTTAGACTCTCCATTTCAATTGAAGTTAAGAGTTATGTCGTTCCCTCTAGGATTTGCGATTTGCGGGAACGACATAACTCTTAACTTCAATTGAAATGGAGAGTCTAAAGCGGCGGTAGCCTAATGGCTAGGGCGTCGGACTTGCGATCATGTGGTTGCCGGTTCGAACCCCACCCATTGCACTACCGACGTGAACCCACTCGTAACACAAGCATTTTAGCTTAGCACGAAAGGTTAACAAGAATACTAGTAATGTGCGACCCACATTGCTAGTAAGCTTTTGTTTAAAAAAAAATAAAAAAAAATCCTGCATCGTAAGAAAAAAATCTTCAATTATTACCAGGATCGTAGCAAGTGGAAATCTATATTCAATTTTATTTATTCAGACAACTAAAAATCCTACTGTAAAACTATAAACAGTCTAAAACTTTTATATCTGTAGTCTCTGTCTACCCACACGGAAGACAGGCGCGGCAATATGTATGTAGATATGTTACTCAATACATATATAAATATGTATAGACTGCCTAATTAGTCTAGTGGTCCTAAGCGCGACTTAGAGGTCCTGGGTTCGATCCCCAGGTCAAGCAGTGTTATTGGGTTTTTCTATGAAATTCTTTTAATTCGTCTAACGTCGGTCTGTACTTACATACTTATATTACGAACCTGTTGCCGCTCACTGATTCTGTTGTATTATTACGTCTATCTAAAAAAAAAGGTCATTTTGATCTTCGAGAATGAACTTTCCTAAGTAATTACTTAAGATACATATTTATTCACACCACTCCTGCAGTGACGCGTCAATACCCAGCACATAATACGTACATAACATTAATAATCCGAGAGTACACAACATAATATGCGTCAGTACGTCATTACTCGCGCGCTACTGTCGCGGAAAATCATCACGTATTAAATGTTAACTAAGTATATAATATGTATGATGTGTATTATTATACATAGGTAATTGTAATTATATGATAAGTCAACATTAAGGTATGAAAGACTATATATTGACGTAAATTAAAGGCGACAAATAAAAGGGATTTATAAAGTGAATGTTAGCGGAAACGACGGGAGTGAACGCCCTAGAAAGACATCGACCTTGTTGGCCCTTCAAAAGGTCAGGTGTGTAATACCTACTCACAATTGGCACGTGTGTATGATAGTATCTCAGACCAATAAAAAGTTAAGAAGTAACTTTACGAACAAAGAAGTGAGGCCGGCTAAAACTACGCCATGCCGTTTACAAACACAATTTTACACTATATAACAATACCGAAACTACGCCTTATCTTGTCAGTCGGGCTATCGAGCTATCGAAAGCTCGACCGACAAGATAGGCGTAGTTTTGGTATACGTGTGTGCCTATAATTGTGTTTGTAAACGGCATGGCGTAGTTTTATCCGGCCTCACTTCTTTGTTCGTAAAGTTCCATCTTAACTTTTTATTTGATCTGAGGATAGTATGTATGAGTGTGTATGAAGCACAAGAAGTATACAACTACTAGGTGTTACCCGAGATGTCACTCGCATTACAAAGGACTTGTCAAAACAAAATCAATCTACTATCAAATCTCTATAGGCACCAAAATTAATGAAAACTGGTTCAGCTGTTTCGACAGGAAAGCTTAACAAACATACAACCATACAGGTCTCGTAGCAAAAGCTCGTTTTTGCTTTTTTATGTTTTTCCTTGTCTTCTTTAATGCACAGTGCACTTGCACTACTGACTACTACTATGATAGAAAACATAGTTACGAAGTTTACAAGCTCAAGAAATGTTCTCTAAGTCTAAGAAACAACCAGAGACGTTAGATATAGTTTTAATTCATCATTAACCCATTATATTGTCCCACTGCTGGGCACGTGTCTCCTCTCAGTACGAGAGGGATTAGGCTATAGTCCACCACACTAACCTACTGCGGGTTAGCAGACTTCACACGCCGTCAAGAAAATCTCAGACATGCAGGTTTCCTCACGATGATTTCGTTCACCGTTTATGTGTGATAAGTAACTATTAATATAATAATAACGCCTTGGATTCGAACTCGAGATCTTTGACTTGCTAAACAAGTCATTAAGTTTATTTTCGTATAGTTTAAGATGTACGGCGAAGATTCAACTGGTATATTTCTTGGTTATGTAGCGCCCTACTGTTACATGTATATGTTATAATTTACAGATTTATATAAAAATATTAAATAATATCTAAAATTAAATAAATAAATTAACTACCTAATTAGAATTATATAAAATCTAAATTTCACAAAAAATAATTACAATAAATATCTAATAGTAAGGTCCATGTACAAACAGACAACCTTAAAAGTTTATTAGTAGTTAGCTAATTAGCAACCGAGCGACGATTCCATTGTTCTCGCGCCCGGCTCATACCGGTCGAGTCACTACGTCACGGAGACGTCGCTCGCTGGTGCCGGCCGGCGCGCGCGCACACACTACAGCAGTCTGCCGTACGCATTGACGACCGCCGCTTGCTACTAGCTTACTCAAAAGCTTCGCCGCGCTAAGTTTATATTCATGTTTAGTATTTTCGCTTATTGCCTATGAACTGTTCTATCATCTTTCTTCTCATCACTCCTTCTTATTTCTATTGAACGCTTGTGTGTGTGTGAACTATTGTGCCTGTGCAATAAACTGTTTCTTCTTGACTATTACGGTTAGAACTTTGTTTATTTCTACACCTCCCACATATCACACTACGCTTGCTTATAACTACATTGGTGACCCCGTTCAAGTACACGAGGATGGCAGAAGAAAAAACGTGCTCTTCTCAAAATGGCGACAAATTGTCGGCGGAAACTTTTCGTGTCGGCGTACGTATACCGCCGTTCTACCCGGAGAAACCGGGGCTGTGGTTTAACCAGATGGAGGCGCAATTTATCCTCGCAAACATAAAATCGGATGATACCAAATTTTATTACATAACCGGTAATTTGGATCCGCAATACGCTTCAGAAGTTGAGGACATTATCGACCACCCACCGCCCACAGGCAAATATGAAAAGCTCAAAACTGAGCTCGTAAAACGACTTTCGGCGTCGCGTGAGAAGAAGCTCAAGCAGCTACTCATGCACGAAGAGCTGGGTGACCGAAAGCCTTCGCAGTTTTACCGCCACCTCCTCAACCTTGCTGGTCCAGGCGTACCCGAAGAGTTCTTACGAACTATATGGACAAGCCGCCTTCCCACAAGTACGCAGACCATTGTGGCGTCACAGTCCAAGGCTGACTTACAAGAAGTAGCTGAATTAGCTGACCGAATCCACGACGTTGTTGGTACTCAAGTGGCATCAACATCTGCCATCACCACTGCTGCATCCTCAAGCACTCCAGGTAACAGCATGCTCAGTGAAATCGCAATTATCTGTAAATTATAACATATACATGTAACAGTAGGGCGCTACATCACCCCCTTCCAGAGACCGTCAAGGGCGATAATAGTTAGGAAATCTAACGCGACGTCCTGATCGCGTCGTTCCGATGACGTCATCACCCGCGGAAAGCAAATCTCGGTTATCCCTGTTAGATGTGGGTGATGTTGTATTTGGTGTGTTGTCAGGGTCACGCAGTACGAAGGCCGGCTTAATGCGGTCTATCGATACGGTA